>JAWDJE010000015.1:8955000-9602500 GCA_035047345.1 Bradypodion ventrale | reverse complement strand
TTGCACATGTCCACTAGTAGGACACTCTTATTCCTTGAGAGTCCCTCAATATTTAATAAGATTATTGTTAAAATTGGTCTTGACAAAGACCCTGTTATATAAAATAACTAAGTGTGTAGAATGCAAAGCTTGGTCCCCACCAATGGCACTGCATTCCAGTATCTTCTAGCCCCAGCCAGTCTGGCCAATGGCCACAGAAGTTGAAGTTATAGTCCAACAGCATTCTTAGGACCATGGATTTAATTTGCTCATCCCAGGGTTTTCTGAGATACACAATGGATTACAATAGGGAGCAGTCCTTTAAAGGAGTTCATCAACATTTAATCTAGCATGCTGGTCCGCAGTTGTTGTTTTTTTGCTTTCCAAGGAACAAGTCATCTCCAAACCCAAATAATTTTATTCTAAATTGAAATGCGAACTCTTTAAATAATCTTTATTTTTTTCTCCTTCAGTCAACATTAAATGAGCTTTAAATATGCCTTTTAAAATTGGCAATATAATTCACATGCCAAGACTTATTTTTGCCACAGTTTTCAACCCAAGTGCGTCATTGAAAAACTCCCCTGTAAAGTACCACTGTGTATCTGTTGGTTTACATTAAATTTCTCAGACAAGAAAATCAGTGGTAAGACATATTCAGTAGAAAATGCTTGATTTTAAGACTTCTTATATTCAATTCTTTCCACCTTCACATCATCTCCAATGAGTTGGTAGACATAAGTTACAGCCGTGGAGGATTGGATATCCATCAGAACAAATGAAGGAATAACATTTCTAGGAAAAAAAGACAATATTTCTATCGGAACTGTTGAAATACTACTCAGTTAATTCCACCCGATTGCTATAAATGGGTGGGTGAGAATTTAATTTCAATTCATTTTGTATCACATTTGGCTCAAAATCTCAAATTTCTTTATCTTTCTGGTAGAGAAAACTTAAACAAACACAAGGCAAAACAAAATAAAGAAACATCTATCAAACATAAAAGCAGCGATTCACCACCTTTTTTGGCCATGGGCCTGATGACGCCCTGCCTGCTTCCACTTCCGGATGGGATGGCGATGGTGGTGAAGGCCACATGAAACAGTGCTGCGGGCTGGGTCCAGCCTGTGGGCTGTAGGTTGCGAATCCCTGACTTAGAGCATGTCAAGACTGTCCCTTATGGGGTGGTGCAAGCTCTCTCATTTTTGGGTCATTAGAGGACTTGCGATCTGTTTGCCTCTAAATGTCCTTTCAATGTGAACAGGAAATTCTAATCAAGCTCCATCATTCCAATATCAGGAAGTGGTTTAATAAGTTTTGGTGTATGAGAACCAAGACACAGGACACAGCATCGGGCTGGGTTAACTCAGGTTTATTGCATGGTGGACAGAGGGAACATGAGGTAATGGCGGATCAATAGCTCTTTATATACAGTAGTAATACGTTTGAACGTGGCTCCACGATAGCCCATTGGCTACTGTCGTCGTGATGTCATTGCTGGTCACGCCCTTCTTGTCCAGGTGTAGGTGGTGGCGGGAAACTTCCCGCGCTGTGGCTCTTTGATGAGTTTGGACCAAGAGAGCTTGGACGCTCGCTGCTGCCAGCTGGTGGTCATTAGCTCGCGTCCTATTACAGGGTTTATAGTGATACAACTGAAGGTTACATTGTTACCCGTAGGCAAGGTTACATTGGTTAAGATACATTGTTATCCCATGTAGGAGGTTACACCATTAGAACACAACACTCCTCCCCCCTAGGATGAGACGAAGTCTCGAACTCAACACTCCTCCCCCCTAGGATGAGACGAAGTCTCTCAGCCAAGATGGCTTATTTCGAACACGCTGGGGTCTCGATGCGGGCTGCCTTTCCCCGGGTTTGCTACCTTCTCTTTGTCCCCTGGTTTCCCGTCCTGTAATCGGAGAGGGAGACTCGTTAGTGACTTGCCGCGGCTCTGCGGCGTTGTTGGGGGGTGTGTGCTTCATTTGGGAAGAACCGGGGGCACTGGGGGCTAACAAAAAACCCCGCTTCTCGCTTGGATGGGTGGGGGAACACTCCCAAAACCCCCCCCGGCTCACAAAATCAAATTCGGAATCAAATTCGGGGACGGCGGTCGCAAACTCCTCTCCCCCTTCCCCAGGCTCTAATAGAGCTGGCGTATCAAAAGGATGTGAGTCGGGACCGCCGCTGCCTTCCCCCCTTGTTTGGGACTGGTGTCCGTCGTTGTCTCCCCCTTGGGCTAAACGGGTGGGGGAGGACCCTAACGCTGAATTCTGTTGCTGAGCCCCACTGACCGGCCCTTCACTCACTCGGTGCCTAAGTTGGTCCGCGTGCCTCCTCCAGAGGAGACCGGTGTTAGTCTCTACCCGGTACGATACTGGTCCCGTCTGTTCCACAACCGTCCCTGGTACCCAGGCTGGACCAGCGTTGGCGTAGTTCCTGCAATGTATAGGATCGCCGACGGCGAAACCTTTCGAGACCGCTAACCCTATGTTCTTCCCTTTGTCCTCGACCCTCGTCGGGTCTAACCTGGACAGGATCGTGGTCAGTTTCCGCCGCATCAGCAGCTCTGCCGGCGAGTATCCTGATGCTAAAGGGGTCACCCTATACGCTAATAAAAACTGGCATACTTGGTGATTTAGGTCCCCCGGGCCCATGCGCCGCAGCGCATCCTTTGTTGTACGCACCAGCCGTTCCACTTGGCCATTCGTGGCCGGGTGAAACGGCGCGGATGTGACATGCCGAATGGCGTTTGCCTCCATGAATGCCCTGAACTCAGCGGACGTGAAACAACTAGCGTTATCGCTGACCAGAGTGTCGGGTAAACCGAACGTGGAAAAGACTCTCCTTAGGCAGCTAATTGTAGTGGCGGAGGACGTGCTCTTTACTGGGATAACCTCCAGCCACTTAGAGAACGCATCCACCACCAAGAGAAAAGTTGTTCCTCGGAACGGGCCAGCGAAATCTACGTGCACTCTGGACCACGGCCCCCTTGCTGCGTCCCATTCCCTATGCGGAAGACGGGCCGCCTCCGGTCGGGAGCCCTGGCATGCCTCGCAAGTGCCAACCATGTGCTCTATGTCTGCGTCCAGCTGGGGCCACCAGAAGTAACTCCGGGCCAGCGCCTTGGAACGGACGATGCCCGGGTGGCTGACGTGCAGCAGTTTGAGCACCCTCGGTCGAAGGGACGTAGGGATCACCACCCGTTGGCCCCACAAAAGGCACCCCCTCTCTAGGGACAACTCTATTTTCTTTCTAAAAAATGGGTCGAATTCCGTACCTGGGGATGACGCCGGCCACCCCTTCTGTACCCATGAGCTAACTTTCTCTAATGTTCTATCCTTGCCTGTCGCCCTGGCAATGTCGGCTGGCACTATTGGGGGTGAATCTAAAACCTCTATTAACAATACCTGGTGGTCTCTCTCTACCCTTTCCTTTTGGTCGCCCGACAAGGGCAAGGGAGACCTTGAGAGTGCGTCTGCATGGCTGATCTCCTTCCCGGGCCGGTATTCCAACTCATGTTGGTATGCGTTGAGAAAGATAGCCCACCGCAGCATTCTCGGGGACAGGATCTGTGGCGTGGGCTTATTTGCAGTGAAAATTCCTAACAAGGGCTTGTGATCGGTCACGATTTTGAACGGGCGACCATACAGAAAACCGTGAAATTTTTTGGTTCCCGCTACTATCGCTAATGCCTCCCTATCGGTCTGTGCGTAATTCCGCTCTGCTTGGGACAGGGACCTTGAATAAAACGCTATCGGGGCCTCCCTTCCGTCGTCCAACACGTGGCAAAGCACCGCCCCCACCCCCACCGGGGATGCGTCACAGACTAAAACCACTGGCCGTTTGGAATCGAAATGTGTTAGGATTGCCTCGGATGTTAGGAGTTGCTTCAACTCTTTGAACGCCCTCTCTTGCTCGTCACCCCACACCCATGTTTCCTCCTTTTTTAGCAACCGATGGAGCGGCTCGGCCACCGACGCCTTCCGTGGAAGGAAGGTGTGGTAAAAATTGAGGAGCCCCAGGAATGACTGTAGCTCGGTTTTGGATGTGGGGCGAGGAGCCTTCTTGATGGCGGCTACTTTGGATTTGGACGGCTTAATTCCCTCGGGTGTGACCCTGAACCCCAAAAACTCAACCTCTGTTTCGAAAAAAACGCATTTGTCTTTTCTCAGTCGCAGCCCCGCTTTCTCGAACACAGTCAGTACTTTATCCAATCTCTTTGCCAGTTCGGCCTCACTCCCCCCTGTAATCAACACGTCATCAAAATAGGGCAACACCCCCTCCAGCCCCTTTAGGAGGCGTTCCACAAGCGACTGAAAAAGGCCGGGTGCCGAGTTCACGCCGAACTGTAACCGCGACACCTGGAACGCCCCTTTATGTGTGACTATTGTTTGTGCCGCTGCCGTGGCGGGCGTTACAGGGAGTTGCTGATAGGCTTGTGCTAAATCGAGTTTAGCGAAACACTTTCCCCCATTCAGCCTGGCCAGAAGGTGGCTGACCACCGGCACCGGGTATGCATTGGGGCGGATCGCCTTGTTAATTGTACACTTATAATCAGCGCAAATGCGCACCTCCCCGTTAGCCTTTAGCGCTGTTACAATTGGAGTTTCCCACTCCGCGGAATCAACAGGAACAAGAATCCCCTGGCCCACCAGTTTGTCCAGTTCCGCCTCTATTTTGTCCTTTAGTGCGAACGGCACCCTGCGCGGTTTGAGTCTTATCGGGCGGACCTCCGGGTCTAGGTCGAAGGCTACGGGGGGTCCCTTGAACTTTCCCAGTCCTTTTTTAAAAACGGCGGGGTGCGCGTCCAATACCGCTTGTATTGGATCTACCCCCACGGTATGCACCCCCCCTATGAACAAACCTAAAGGCTGAAACCACTGCGTCCCTAGGAGGCTACGACTTCCCCCCTTAAGGACAACTAGGGGGAGTTCCGCAGAATGTCTCTTATAGCTGACCCGAAATTTCCCGACCCCCAACACTGGAATGCTGTTCCCCTGTACGTCTCGTAGCGTGGACCTCAACGTTTTAAGTTTGGGCCGCACGTGGGGGTCGATTTTCAAGAACTCTTTCTGGGAAATTATAGAATAGGAGGACCCCGAGTCAATTTCCATTATGATAGGGGCCCCTTGTACTAGTACCTCAACGAAGTAATGGGGCTGTCCCGCGGACACGCTGAACACGGGAGCGTCGTCCTCGCTGTCGTCCGAGATGCGGCCCACGCCGTCCTGCTTCCTCGTGGTCCGGGCGCCATCTTTGGACCTCGCCGGACGGTCCGGTCTGGTCGAACGGTCTTGTGAATGCCTCCGGCCCTCTTTCCGCTTTCTGCACGCCCTGGCGATGTGCCCCCGACGGCCGCAGGTGTAGCACTCGGTTTTTCTGAATGGGCACCTCGCGCGCTCATGGGCCGCCCCGCAACCATCGCAGCGGCGCCCTCCTTTTCTGACTTTCTGGACCTCCTCGCCGTCGCTGCCTTCCGTAGACGACTTCGAGGCCCGTCGGGTTGCGTGCACCGACTGTCCGGACTTTCCGTGCACCGAATTCTCCGCTTTTCCTGCCCTAGGACGCCACTCACGCCACTGGTGCATCTCGTCCACTCCAGCATTCGTGGATTCCGCGGCTTCCGCGGCCTCTACAACCTCTGTCAGCGTGGGTGGTGGCTCCTTGTTCATCAGGCTGCGCTGCACTTCCTTGTCCTTCAGGCCACACAGAACTCCGTCCCTGAGGGCCATCTCTAGATTGTCCCATCTGCAGGGGGCGGCGGCTATTCTCAGGGCTGTTACGAAGGCCTCAACCGACTCGTCCGGCGCTTGGACTCGCCTCCAAAACGCGCTCCGAGCGGGAAACATCGCCCTCGAGGGTCGGAAACGCTCACGCAGCAGTTTCATGATGTCATCGGCTTTGAAATCGCTCACCTTCTTCGGTGCAATGATGCCCACCAGCGTTCGCTTGGTTTCCATCCCAAGCATTCGGGTGAGGATGGCCCTCTTCCTTTCCTCGTCGTCTTCTTTGACTTTGAGTTCCACCAGTGCCGCCTGGAAGTCCATTTCAAAAAGCTCCCAGTCTTGCGGTTTGGTGATGTTGAACCCGCTCTGTGCCCTGGCTCCTTGGGAATCCATTATCCCATCCTCGTCGCCAATTTGGTGTATGAGAACCAAGACACAGGACACAGCATCGGGCTGGGTTAACTCAGGTTTATTGCATGGTGGACAGAGGGAACATGAGGTAATGGCGGATCAATAGCTCTTTATATACAGTAGTAATACGTTTGAACGTGGCTCCACGATAGCCCATTGGCTACTGTCGTCGTGACGTCATTGCTGGTCACGCCCTTCTTGTCCAGGTGTAGGTGGTGGCGGGAAACTTCCCGCGCTGTGGCTCTTTGATGAGTTTGGACCAAGAGAGCTTGGACGCTCGCTGCTGCCAGCTGGTGGTCATTAGCTCGCGTCCTATTACAGGGTTTATAGTGATACAACTGAAGGTTACATTGTTACCCGTAGGCAAGGTTACATTGGTTAAGATACATTGTTATCCCATGTAGGAGGTTACACCATTAGAACACAACATAAGTGAACCACCTCCAAATATTGGCAGATTAGTAACTTCCCCTGCTCAACAGAGGGCAGGGGAAGTGATTTTTTCTATGTAAGGCTGATGCAAAATGACAATTTATACAATATATTTTTTCTTTGTCTTGCTGGGTTTCTCAACCTGGGGACTTACACAGTGGGATTGACTCCTATATAGCTGTCCTCTGTGTTTACATTCTGAGGACAAATCAAGCTCATGTTTACTTGCAATGAGTAATTACAAAATAAGTATGCTCAGTGCAAGCTACAGAGCGGAGAAAAGGCTAGTTTGGTCCTGAGATAATGTTACAAAGTGCACTGAGCTTACCTTTCGAAGGCATTATAGGCACCTGTGGCTGAACCCGGGTTGATATAGAACTTCCTTTCATATTCCAGTGCCTCAAATTTATGCGTATGCCCCGAAATTAGGATGTCCACATCCAGCTGCTGTAGCAGAATTGCCAGGCTAGCCAGATCACCCCAAGGAATCACTTGATGGCCATGGATCAGGCCAACTCTAAATGGCCCAACTGTGACAATCTTCTGCTGTGGGTAATTCAGGCCCTGGAGAAGAACAGAGCTAGCTGTTAATCAATCTCTAGGTCAGAGATAATGCACAGAAGGCGCACCTCCCTTCATGGTTTGAATAGAGAGTTGTCAATAATCTGGATGGTGCATCTGCCACATTTCCCTACACCACCACCCAAGACCTGTACAAATAGTCACAATGTTAGTTATAGTTTTGAAAAAAGATCACTTTTGAGGGCAGAGAATCATGCTTCTTAGATGTGTCTGGTAATACATTTTTTTGTGGTCACGTTGCATTATTTTATTATTTTATTTCTGACAAAGTTTCCAGGGGCTGTAGAGTGGCTACACAGCTACCAACTGCAAACATTGTATTGCTTAATAAAACAAATAAACCAAAGTATTAGTTTCTGTGCTAACTCTTACAAAAGGAGGGTTGTGGTTGGGGGCAGATCTCAGATTTTGCAGGGAGAAGATTCAAAATCCAGTCCCCACCATCTTCAGAGAGTGACGGAGAAAACCACAATAGAAAAGTCAAGAGATCTTATTCAGCACATTGGTAGTGAAAGTTTCAACCCCCTTCACATTCCTTAAGTCACTTAAACCTTAAAATTGCCCCAAAGCTGACAAAGTTAGACAAAAAGTCAAATCAGGGATTGGATGTCCACACTCAGTTTGGTTTAGTTTAGGTTTTTAAAAAGTTCTGTGGGCTTTTGGACTTGGGGAAATGAGATGTCCGTCATGCAAAGAGCACCATCCTAGAAGCCTCCTGGAGCAGCAAAATAATCTTGCTCCAAAGTATTTTCATGGTTAGAGTCTAAGGCAGGGGTCGGCAACAGTGGTGGCATTCAGCAGGTTCGCACCAGTTCGCCAGAACCGGTAGCAGGAATTCTGGCTGGCCCTGCCCATCCAAGTTTTGAAATAAAGTAGTCCTAATTTGGGTGCAGTGCAGGGCTTTCCCCCTGGCCATGCCCACCATACCACGGCCACTGAGTAGGTAGTATTTTTTTTTTGAATCCCACCACTGGTTGGCAACCTACAGCCCGTGGGCTGAATCTGCCCCATAGTGCCAAATCATCAGGCCCCTGCCCTTGCTCCAACCGCCTCTGCCTCTGGATGCAGATGTGCTTATGACGACCACGGACACGTTTACGACAGCCATGGGCGCGTTTATGGCAGCGTTTACGGTGTGGGGGGGGGGGACCACCAGTCCGGCCCCCCTCAACAGTCTGAGGGAGCGTGACCCGGCCTCTGACTTAAACATGTTGCCAACTCCTGGGTTAGAGTCTAAGGAGCCACATTCTGCCTGTCCCATCTTAGAAAAACACCTCTTCCCTACCTCATCAAAGTCCCCTTTGACCACGTGAACATCCCCAGCCAGCGTCCTCAGGTATTCGTAGCTCTCCCAAGTACAGAGATTTCCAGTGCAGAGGATATGTTGGATCTTCCCTGGAACCAGGAGCTTTTTGAACTGGGCTGGGAGGCTGTTGCTTCGATGTGGGATGTGAAGATCTCCTAATACCAGCACCAACTTATACAGCCCAGGAAGATGGTAAGGACGTTTACATATAAATTTACTTACACATATAAGTGCAAAAATTAAATTAAATTAAATATTACATATTAATATGCATTGTAATACACCATTATGCACGCCACATGCATGCACCCACCCCACCACCACCACCACCCACCCATCCATCCATCTGGGAGACATTTCCACTCTGGGCAGTGTACATCATTAAAAGCACAACTAGTATAAAATTTACATATTAATATGCATTTAATATCTCCTAAGGGACTGAGGTGGCTTAGTGATTAAAGACACTGAACTTGATGACTGGAAGGTTGGCAGGTCAACAGTTTGAGACCTGAGTACTGCATGACAGAGTGAGCTCCCATTGTCCATCTTAGCTCCTGCCAACCTAGTAGTTCAAGAGCAAGAATTTGCAAGTAGATAAAGAGGTACTACTTTGGTGGGAAGGTAACAGTGTTCTGTGGACTCCGGTGTCTAGTCATGACTGTCACATAATCACAGAAATTTTTGCAAATCTAACAGAGATGAGCACTGAACCCTAGTCGGATATGAATGGATCTTGAGCAAGGGTGACGTAATATCTTCTAATGTAGGGGTTAACAATCCTTTTAAGCTGGGGGCTGGATCACGCCCTCTTACTCTTTGCAGGCTGGACTGGTTCCCTCTACTACCGCCACCACTGCCACCACTCACCCCCACACCACCGCCCCCACACCACCCCATGCTGCTGCCAACGCTCCCCTTCCCTGCCACCACCAACACTCCCCCCCATGCCACCACCAGTCCAGCCTGCCAACACTTCCCAACACTGCCAACACTGCCGACACTCCCCCGTCACTGCCGCTGCCAACCCTTCCCCCATGCCACCAGTCCGGCCCACCAACACTCCGCACATGCCACTGCTGCTGCTTCCCTGCTTACTGGCCTGCCGTCGGTGAAGGAGAAGTCCTGATTGTCCTTGCCCACACTCAGCCAGAGTGGCCCCTGGAAAAGATGCATGTGGCCGCATGCATCTGCCGCTGCCGCCTGAATCCTTGTCCCCTCCGCCTCGCTTGGTGTGTCCCTAGTGCCGCTCTGTCAAAAGACAGATGTTGTAAGCCTTATTACAACATCTGTCCTGCTATGGACATGCCAAGCCAGGCGAAGGGGATAAGGACGGAGGTCGTGGGAACGAGGGCATGGGCTGGATGGAATGGTGCCTTGGGCTGGATCCGGCCCATAGGCAGTAGGTTGAGAACCTCTGTCCTACGGAATATTCTTAATAGTAACACAGGAAAAAAATGTATTATTATGTTTCCTTCATGAAAAATGAAAGGGGAGGGGAAGGTTAGGCACCCGCCATTCTGAGCTTCTTTCCTTTGGTTTATTTCTCAACTCATTCCTAAGGTGTGGAAAGAGCAGCATTTCACAATGGCATTCCTTTCCCTTTGCTTTTTTTTTACAGAGGTAACAGTCAGTTCTGACCAGTCTCATAGCAGAAGGTAAAGGGGATTTCTTTTGCAACAAGTCCAACCAAAAAACAATTGCCATTGTCTGCAGGCCATTGTTCTGCCAATCCCTTTATCTTTTTCGTCACCCCAGCTTTGCAAACCTCTCCTGACTTCCAAGAAAGCGACTCGGTAAAATCTAGACAACCAGTCACAAAATAACCAAAAGAATGTGGCTGGCCTTACCAGGATCTACAGCAGGGATTCTCAACCTGTGGGCTGCATGTGGCCCATGGCACTGCCCCCACCACCGCCCACACCACACCAGGAAGTGGCATGATGTGGAGGAAGGGCAAAATGGCTGTCCGGCCCCCGAAGCTGTCTGATGGAGTGTGATCCGGCCCCCCAGCTTTAAAAGGTTGAGAATTCCTCAGGCTTAGCTGCTCCCCTTCTCTCTGTGTGTTTTGTCATACTCAAGTAGCCACCACTGAAGACTTTCGTTTACTCTCTGATATTTCTTCAGCATGCGTCTCTGGATTGCTAACTCGAATTTACATACACATACTTGCACGGATACCTGGACAGCCAACGTGTCTCCTGACAATATCTTCTTTATTCTGTTAAGGAAAAATTGTCACAGTCCCCCAAACAGCACCAAAAAGCTGAATAAAGCGACTGTACTCTGAATATTGAGATGCACGAATTAGTTCCTCTGGGCGTAGGCAGAGTTTTGTTCCTTAGAATATTTAGGACCCAAGAGTTGGAGATTTAAATTCACCGTCCAGACCAGGGAAAGAGAGAGTCGGTTGCTACTTTGCTATATAATATTACTTGCAGACTCTTCCAGAAGTAACTGTGCTGGTAGAAGGTTCTGGGAAAGGTCTGATAATTAAAGATTTCTGAAGTTTTGCCCCCAAACATTTAGGCTAAGATGCTGACTGGGAGGCGGAAGGTCGGCAGTTCGATTCCTGAGTACTGCAGGACGGAATGAGCGCCCGTCTTTGTCCCAGCTCCTGCCAACCTAGCAGTTCGGAAGCAAGAAATTCCAAGGCCTGGTTGCCTGTTCTTAGGTATGTAGGGAGCCGACAGCCATTTCCTCTATGAGAGAAGCACTCTGCATATGCTCAAGATACAATTGCTTCATACAATGGAGGCCGTGGAAATTCAAGGGAGCAAACTGGGTTTCCAAGCAGAACGACACAGCCCTGGCTAGAATCCCAGCGTTGCCCCAATCACTAAAGGAAAACGAGTCTTGCTTCTAAAGGAAAACTTTATTCTTAGTGGGCACCTAAGCACCTTCTCCACAACCCCACACCCCAAAAAGCACCCTCTCCCTGCTTACCATCCTGCCGCACTCCTGCCTCCTTCAAGCTTCTCTAGCAATCAGCCAAGCAAACACAATGAACCACAACTCCTGCAAGTAGTTTGCAACAGCTGCCAAGGGTCAAAATGAGTCAGGCTGGGAGCTTCTTTGCACATGTGCAATGCACAGGTGAAGCCACTGTTCTGGCCCTTACCTTATACACCTCTGCAGCCACCCCACACTTTTAAGTCCAGCCTCCCAATCCTGAAAAGTCTGGTGCATTGCTCTTCATTTTTGGAAAAAGACCTGGTTTGCCAGGTCTGAGTTCCACACTGGGATCTAAAGTCTAAAGATCAAGGTCTCCTTTGCTCGAAAGCCAGTCGTGTCCAACTCTAGGGAGGGTGCTCTTCTCTGTTTACAGCCAAAGAGCTAATGCTGTCTTCGTCTGCAGATGTTTCAGTGGGCATATGGCAGACGTGACTCGACGCCAAAGTGCACAGAATGTTGTTACCTTCCCTTGCTTTTGAACTGCTAGCTTGGCAGGAGCTAGGATAGACAACTGGCACTCACTCCATCGCACAACACTTGGGTTTCAAATGCTGATCTGCTGACCTTTCAGTTGTCAAGTTCAGCGCCTTAAGCACTAAGACATTAATATGATCTAAAGTAGGGGTTCTCAACCTTTCTAAGCTGGGGCCGGATCATGACCCTCAGACTGCTGGCAGGACCACCCTGTGCAGTGATGCACACTGCAAAATAATTTTACTACCCCCACCCTGGGCTGGCTAACTCTGTGGACATGGCTAACTCTGTGGGCCATGGCTACTTGGCCGGCCACACCATGGCCTGGGGTAGGGAGGTGAGCATGGCCGGCCAAGTGGGTGTGGCTTGGGGGAATTTCCGCTACTGGTTCCTAGTGGAGCAGTACCACTGACCTTGTGCCCTCCATTCCCCCCACACCACGGCTGCTCCTGCCAAGACTCAGCCATATGCCACCAGTCCAGCCCTTTGCCGCTGATGCTTCCCTGCTTACCTGCGTGCCGTGGATGAAGGAGGGATCCTACCTATTCTTGCATGCCCTTGGCCAGAGCAGCCCCCGGGAAGAATGCGGGCAGCTGCATGCATCTGCCACTTCCGCTTCCACCGTTGCCATCCTTTCCCCCTCTGCTTGGCTTGGCATGTCCCTAATGCTGCTCCATAGCAGGGCAGATGTTGTAATGCGGGTTCCACGCGCACAATTGGTATACTGTCCCTGACAGAACCATAACTTGGGAGATTGCTCCTTCGAGCCATTGGTTCCGAGGGGACAGAAATTGGGGAGCGGATTAATAGCCATAGTTTAATTCACCCACAGCTGACCTGACAAGCAGTTCGAGCAAGAGGAAATTGGATGGCTAACTAATAAGTCATGTAATAGGTAATATTGCACCCGCGGATTACCCCAAGCCCTTAAACCAACTTCGGCCATGTTTACCCCAGGATAAGCATGGAACAATGGAGTTCCCCTGTCAGTGTTTAATTTAGTTAATTAACTTCCCCGGGAGAGGTTCCCAATTAACCCGTGTAAACATGTTATGTGGATCGCAGCTTTTTCTGACACAGCCTTGAACATTATATATACTAATGATTTTCCCTGAATAAATCACTGGTCTTTGCTCCATCTTGCCTCGTGTCTCATTGCTTGACCAGTCTCCTCCGGGACCCAACGGCTGCCCCGCGGCCCCGATCCAACATTGTAAGCCTTCTTACAACATCCGCCCTGCTATGGAGTGACGTTAGGGACATGCCAAGCCAGGTGAAGGGGAAAAGGACAGCGGCGGCAGCAGTGGCAGTGTTAAGTATTGAAAGCAATGTCATTGCAACTTTGTATTATACCTTTAAGTGAATGTAACCAGCTGAATGAATGAATGTATCCATGTGTACCTCATTGAGGAATCACTGTAACTAACTGTATGAGGACGCGAGCTAGTGGCCACAGGTGGCAGTAGCGAGCGTCCAAGCTCACATGGTATGAATTCACCAGATACCTGCAACGCGGGAAACCTTCCCGCCACACAGCACCTGGACTAACGATGATGTCACGCGGACAGTAGCCAATGAGCTACCGTGTAACCACATTCAAATGTATAGTGACCGCATAAATAGAGCTGTATCTCCGCCATTACCACATGTTCACCCTGACCATCATGCAATAAAGTTATGTTTAGCCCTACTGCGGCTCCTTCTATTGTCTTCCTTGCAAGACACCAAAGGCAGTGAGGGCACGAGCCAGATGGAATGGTGCAGCGGGCTGGATTTGTCATTGGAGGGCATTTACATTAGCCTCTTGCCAGGCCCTTCCTTCTGTGGTTCTCGAGGGAAAGTTCCAAAGGAAACCAACGTCAGAGAGACTATTTATTTATTTATTTATTTATTCTTAGATTTTTATGCCGCCTACTCGGGAAAACCCGACTCAGGGTGGCGCACAATGGTAAAAACAGATAAAATACAGTAAAATATAATAAAACAGATTAAAATCCTCACTCGACCACCCACCAACCCACACTCCCACTTCCACCCCACTTACTATGCCCCTTTGACACTGGAGAAATTGAAACCATAGAACACATTCTCTGCATCTTTTTTTAGAGACATCTGGAACAAGTTCATATCTCCGCTGTTCCACAAGTATCTTAGCCAGCCACAACACTGCCAGGTTCTGCGCTGTAGTGTGTAAGATCAGAAGAACTATCCTGGCGGGTCCTTCAGCTAAATAAACTACTAGTGCTACTTCATAGACCCGTTATGGTGAACCTTGGCACTCCAGGTGTTCTTGGACTTCAATTCCCAGAAGCCCAAGTCAGCAGTCCTGCTGATCGGGGCTTCTGGGAACTGAAGTTCAAGAACACCTGGAGTGCCACCATATTATTCAGATTCCAACATCAACCACGGCTCAGGGGTTCCTGCTCGTTTTTCTGGTTCCAAAGATGCCTCCTCAAACACCTGTTACTTGAACATTGCTGGGACCCTGGCAGAGGACGAGGCTGATTACTTCTGTGCAGTGTGGCACAACAGTGCGTACCACAGTGATACAAGCTCACACAGAAGTGAAACAAAAACCTGTTGTCTTCTAGAAGGGCGGCAACCTTGGACAGCCAACCTTGCATCCTCCAGATGTCTGAGGCTACGGCTTCCTCAGACCCTGACTATGAGCTGTCATGGCTTGAGTTGACAAGGACTGTTTATCCAGAATATTTGAAGGGCAACAATTTGACATATGCAAGAATCAACCAAAATTCAATTCCTCGCTTTGTTGTTATTCAGTCACATAGTCGAACCCGGCCCTTTACGACCCCATGGACCACTGCACACCAGGCACCCCTACCCTCACCACCCCCCGTAGCTTGCTCAACTCTATGCCCATTGTGTCAACAATGCCATCTAGCCATCTCATCCTCTGCCGCCCCCTTCTCCTTTTGCCTTCGATCTTGTAATGGCCTCTCTTGTGTAGTTGCAAGCTCATGGAAATAAATGGAGGAAAGCAATAACGTGGAGCCTAAGCCCTATGGATTTCCAGACGGTACTCTAAGTATTGTAGGTCTTAATTTAACCAAATGTTTTCTCAGAGACAAGTCTACCTATCAAACCATCCAGGCCAGGCTACAGTAATAAAGAGCAAACAAAATGCAATAAAGAGCAAACAAGGCAAAGAGCTAAGAACTCAAGGAGACTTATTTTGGTGACATACAAGAATTTTCATACAGTATGTCAAGGCCTCTTTCTCAGGTGTATTGTACATTTCTGAGCTTCTGTTTGAAGATGCTCTTTCCCCTTTGGCCTGCAGGGGTAGATGTTGGTCTAGACCCGTGATGGCGAACCTTGGCACTCCAGATGTAATTCTGATACAAAAACACACTTTAATAATATCATAGAATAAAGGAAACAAAATAAAAATGCTGTAGCACTTTAAATACTAACTGTTACATCTCAGTGTGAGCTTTTGTGGATGAAGCTCACTTCATCAGACCTGATGGAGTGGATTTGATCCACAAAAGCTCACATTGAAATGCTGTATATGCAGGTGAAACTCGGAAAATTAGGATATCATGCAAACGTTCATTCATTTCACTTAAAAGGTGAAACAAATATATGAGATAGACTCACTACATGCCTTAATTTGTTATAATTGTGATGATTATGGTGTACAGTGTACATATGATTATGTGATGATTATGGGGTACATGAGATTGGGGTGTTAGGGTTTTCATAAGCTGTAATCCATAAGCATCAATATTATAACAAAGTAAGGCTTGAACTATCTTGCTTTGCATGTAATGAGTCTATCTCATATATTTGTTTCACCTTTTAAGTTGCATTACTGAACTGAATGTACATTTGCACGATATTCTAATTTTTCGAGTTTTACCTGTATATATAGTTCTTCACTTTGGCCACAAATGACCCGGTAAAGAAGGATGAAGAAGATCGATAAATGTTCATGGATGCTCCTTGCATTTTTAGGTGGAAAGATGTCAATAGTGAATTACATATTAACTGAGTTAGAAGGGATTTTTTAGACCACCGAGCCCAATGCAGGAGTCCGAATCAAAGTAGATATGACAGATGGTTGTCCAATTTTCTCTTGGATGCTTCAAGTATTGGAGTGTTTATCACCTCTCGAGGCAGTTTGTGCCACCGTTGTACTGCATTTTGCATGCCCTTCTTTTCTCATGGCACATTGTTCTGGCCATCTTTATGTTGCTGCCCACCAGCAGGGAAACGGGGGCTGGCTACAAATGTTCAGTGATCCACTGCAGTCCAGCCACCTCCGCAAATCCCCAGTTGCTGATGCATGTGCTGTAGGGAACGAGGGGCAGGCAGCCCTTTTTTAGATCCTTTGGGAGCCAAAAGGGGGAAGTTTGCAGGTCAGCATCTGGACCTAATGAGAAAGCAGATCATTTGCATAGAAGGCTGGATCCAGAGTCCTGAAGCACATAAGACAACATGGTGAGGATCCTGTCCTGGAGCACAATTGTTCTGGCCCTTGCTTCAAACCCTTCATCATGGTCTGGATCCTCATCCTCCTCTCTTTCTGCTCAGGTGAAGAGAGAAGGCTTTTAGAATACAGCTGGGAAATGACATAGAGATGATGTTTTATCCCGTGCAAATTACTTTTTTTTTTTAAAAAAATATCTGGTTTGACACAGCTAAGCTGGGCATTAACACCTCTGTTTGTTTCCAGGTGTTGCGTCGCAACCCACACTGACTCAGCCAGCCTCACACTCTGAGGACCTGAGAAAGACGGCAAGGCTCTCCTGCACCCTCAGCAGCGGGTATGACAGCTACAGTGTTGGTTGGTACCAACAGAAGACAGGGCAGGCCCCTCGGTTCCTATGGTATGGAAGTAGCACCAGGGGAGATGGCATCCCAGAGCGGTTCTCTGGCTCCGTATCTGGCAGGGATCGTTATCTGACCATCACTCAAGTCAAGGAAGAGGATGAGGCCACATACTATTGTGGTGCAAACCACGGCAGTGGCAGTAGCTATGTGTAACCCACAGTGATACAACTGCAAGGGGAACTGAGACAAAAACCTCTGCTAAGGAAAAGAATGGAAGTCTGTGCTCTGAGCACTCTTTAGTTTCATAAAACCTTTTAGAAGGTGGATCTAGCCAAGCAGAGGATGCCACATTTAAGAGTCAGCCATGTGATTCTATTCTCTGCCACGGATGAGACGGAACTCAATTTAATTTGATTTGTTACTCCATGTCAATGTGAGTTTTGTGCCTGTACTAGATACAATTTCCATATAGAAATATATGTACTGTATATAGCGAGTATACGTCTAGATTTTTAGCCTCCAAAATGTGATCCAAAAAGGGACCTGGCTTATACTCGGGTCAATGACCCCAAGGGTCCCAAAACCATGATGGTGCAAATTCAAACATACATTTTTTTAAAAGCACTAACTCTACTGTAAAAATTTAAAAACATACCCACACAAATGTCTGAATAGATTAATTATACCGCATTTTCATGTGTATTAATTACTGAAACTCATTAGCAGCTGCTGCATTTTCCACCCTTGACTTATACTCGAGTCAATATATTTTCCTAGTTTTAAAGGTCCAAATTAGGTACCTTGACTTATATCCGGGACGACTTATAGTCGAGTATATACGGGTATATTATGTATACATTGTGCATTGTCAGAAGCAAGAAGAGTCCAGGGAGTTAACAAGAGCTACATTTGCCAAAAGTGGAAGAACTGAAGCTGAATGGATCAATCGGCAAAGTCAGTATAAGGCAGAGTCCCTCTTTCCTATAGTGAAATCCTGGCTATTGTATTTATCAAAAGCAAAGTTACAAAATTGCTTTCTCTGTCCTGCCAATTCAAACTTCCCAGTGCTGTACAAAAGCATGTGTAAACAAATAAAAAAATAAAGAAAAAGACTCAGAAAGCCGAAATGAACATATACTGTGCAAACTTGGTCTTTACCTGGTATTTCTGTACTGTACTCAATATCTCAAATCATGCCTCCTAAGCCTAAATGAATAGAAAATGGCACTGGGTTCCTTGGGAAACATAAGTGGATTGCATAATTTTAATTTTAATTTTAATTGTCAAATTTATATACCGCCCACTTAGCCAAGGCCGACTCAGGGCGGTTCACAATCACAATTTAAAAACATGTTAAAAACAGTTAAAACTACCTATGCAATAAAACAAGGGGTGCAGGATCCAAAGGCACCATGGGGAGGAATTCTTCTACGCCAGCCACCCAATGGAGGTTACCCTTCCACCTGCACCAGTTCTACAGGCTTTTGGACTGGACTCTGAATTATGTAGGATGCCAACATAAATGTAGGTAGAAACTGCTGCCCTCACCTCTTCAATCTCTTAGGATTAATAAGGGAATGGCATCACAATTAGAAAACAAAATCATGTCATATTTCTAAAAATGCCTGCAAATGCCCTTAAATTTAAAAAGTAATTAGAAAATGTCAGCTATTGCTACAGCTGAATGTCTTCAATCTGTTTTGTATTACTTTTTGAAATGTGCCTTCATTACAGCCTTGCCTCTCCTTGTAACTTATTACAGGAAACTGCACTACAGTAATACCTCATGCAAAGTCCACTTCGTACAACATCGAATTCATACAACATCGCCTAATTCCTTGAAAAAAGTTGCCTCATGCAAAGTCGCAGCGACTTTGTATAAGGCATTGCGGTTTTCCCCAGATTGCATTGTCCTGGGCAGTATAAAAGGCAGAACACATGTGTGCATTGCTCTTGTGGGTTTTGCACGAGGCGAAGAGTATTTAGGAGTAATTTTGAGCACGATTTCGGATTTTTTTGAATTTTTTCGTCAGAATTTTTAGAATCATTCCTGGGATTTTTGCAGCATTCTTCAGGTTCTTGGACAATCAGGGTTGTTTGACATGTTTTTGTAATGTATTTATCCTTTAGATAATGATTTCTTAAAGTTCTGTCAGTTTCCTTGACTTTGCCCTGAAGTCTGTGCTGTTACAGTACAATGTATCTCTATGGAAATGACGTTGTACGAGACATCGCGGCAAGGATTTGGACGTTGTATGAGGCATCGCGGCTAGGATTTTGCATGCCTCATACAAAGTCCAAATCCGTATAAAGTCCAAACTTGTGGAACCAAGTTTGGACGTTGTATGAGGTATCACTGTACTTGTAACTTGTTCCTTCTGAGCTTTGTCTTGCTGGATGCCTGCTTTTCAAGTCATGGCCAGTAGTGGGAGCTCTTAGCCTAAAGAATAAAATTAGACTGACTCCCCCTCCCCTTTCAAGGATTTGTACAAAGTTATTTGGGCAAAGATATTTGTCCAAAGATAAGCCCAAACTTTTGGTAGAGGGGGGAAGGAAGCACATGTACGAACTGACTACCATAGTGAAGAGACCCATCTCAGTGGCTTCAAGGTGGTGGGGCCATGGAATGGAGCCATATTTGGTCTTTAATTTAATTTTAATTTAATTTAATTGTCACATTTATATACCGCTCACTCGGCCAAAGCCGACTCAGGGCGGTTCAAACCCACTCCTGTTTTCCTCCTTTCTAGGCTGTCCGCTCCTTATTTGCCTTGTGGGAGGAACAAAGAAGGGTGAGCTTTCTCTCGCATTCCAATTCATCCATCAGACAAGAAAGTATCTAAACCAGCTGGCACTATCAAAGCATTGAGAAACACTCTAACCAAAGGCTTGTTGCCATGTCTCTTGTTCTACAGGTTCTCGAGAAGCTTTGTCTGGGGTGGACACCCATCAGTGGTGGAGTGTCTTCTTCACAAGCAGACTCCAAGGCTTCAGGATCCATCTCTAACATCCTCTAATAGTGCTTAGGAAGGAACCTGCTCCAAAATCCTGGAAAGCCTCAACTGAACCAACCAGCACACTCCAGAGATGTCATTCTGGGCACGTCCTTATCCTTTGTGTGTGTGAAAAATAGTTGTTCCTGACTAGGGCTCAAAGTTGACTCATCCTTCTGAGGACAGTAAAATGAGCATGTTGGGGGCAAAATGCTAATTAACTTGTGAACCACCCAGAAATAAAAGTGCACTAAGCACTATGGAGCAGTATAGAAGCAATTGCTAAGCAAGAAACAGATACAAATATGAGATGGATACATGATTATGTCCTTCATCCTACTTCTATTTCTGCTTCTGCTATCAATCATGTAGGTTTTCTCAAGTCCGCCGTCGGGGGGGGGGGGGGACAAGGGGGACTGCTGTCCCAGGCCTGGAGCTGGCAGGGGTCCGACAGCGCTGTGTTAATTTTTTAAATTTTATTTTAATTTTTTAAAAAAAACCTTACTTTTTTTAAGCAAGACTCCACTGCGCATGCACCGCCACCACCAGAGGGCTCCGCCTCCACCTTGAGTCGACCCAGAGTGGTGTGGGCATGGCTAGGCGAACTTGCCATGTGCGCTTCTTTAGGCTCATTTGTACTTCCTTCCTGCACGCGGCCTCTTCGGCAATGCCCCCACAAGCGCCTCGCTCGCCCAGGGCTGAAGCCTAAAGGTGCGCAGGAGGAAGCAGCCCCAGTGCGCTGTCTCTTCCGGACCAGGACTGGCATGCTTCATGGGCTGAAGCCTTGACCACAAGGCACGCCGGTCCTGGTCCGGAAGAGACCGCGCACCAGGGCTGCTTCCTGCGGACCTTCGGGCTTCGGCCCTGGGTGAGCGAGGCGTGTGTGGGGGCA
Organism: Bradypodion ventrale; assembly: GCA_035047345.1. Lineage (NCBI taxonomy): Eukaryota > Metazoa > Chordata > Lepidosauria > Squamata > Chamaeleonidae > Bradypodion > Bradypodion ventrale. The sequence continues at coordinate 9,581,950 of JAWDJE010000015.1, read as the reverse complement.
TTGCCAAAGGCTGCGCGCAGGAAGGAAGTACAGTTGAAGAAGCGCGCCCAACAAGTTCCCCCTAGCCATGCTGCTCTGGGCAAGCGGTGGCGGCTGTCCCCTTCTGGTCTCTTTGACTCTTGTGGTTATGTCCTTTAATAAAGTTATAGCCTTTATGTCCTATAAAATAAATAAATAAATATGTTCTTTCTTGTCACTCCTGATTTACGACCTCGTTAATAGGGGTTGTGAGACATGTGGGCTGTTGAAGGGATTCTTTAACATTTCCATCCTCTCTCCAAGTGTTTCTTTGGCTGAGCGGGGATTTGAACCCAGGACTCCTGAGTCGCCATCTGACCCTCCAGCCATGACCTCATATTGACTATGTGACTTGGCCTGCTTCAGGCTTTAGTTACTTTTCCCATGAGCAAGTGAGGATCTGTTTCTCTCCCTTCATCGTCACGAGTTGCCTGTAAAGGAAATGACCCTACTCACGCGTAGGCTCTCCATTCGAACAGGGTTCCTGTGTGTGTGGAAATCTTAGGTATGTGGAGGAACCCTTTTTCTGCAGACACTCTGTTTCTCCCTTATAGAAACTGGGGATGGAAATGTGTGGGGTGGGTGCCCTCCTGGTACCTCGTTGAAGAAACTATGGTCAATAATGCCATTCTGGGGGACATAGAGTGGGAAAATCCTAAGCCATGTTTAGAGAGAAGCCTCACTCTCTGGAACTGCGATGAGTACAGACGAATGTACTTGTGCAACTCAATTCCAAATATCTAAGTCTTACTGGCCTCGCTGCTTAATCCAGTGTAAATGTCTTTCCAGCCCTAATAAGATCTCTTTTCCATTTGAGAGTTGACTGAATGTTCTCAAAGAACTGGTTTGATTGATCTCACAGCCTCCTTCCTTTCACGGCTCCATCGCTTTCGTCCTGGAGGAAGTGATGCTCAGGGATGCTTTTATAGAGGCAGACCTTCTCTCACAATGGGAGGAGTCTACTGAGAGGTAACTGGTGGGGACTTTCTTCTGAAAAGAGGCAGTCGGAGAGCCCTCCACAGACAAACCAGCCCATCTCATCATGAGGAGCGCCTGTGGATTCCTCCCCATGGCCTGGACCCTAGTCCTCCTTCTCTTCTTCACCTGCCCATCAGGTGATCAAGGCAACCTGACCCCTTGGTGCTGAGATTCAACTGAGGACAGAAGGTTCTCATACAGCTAAATAGATGCACAAAATTAAATTCCCTTCCCCTCTTGTTCTCTCTGTCTCTCCACAGGTTCTTCTTCGCAGCCAGTGCTGACTCAAAGTCCCTCCGCATCCTTTCCCCAACGGGAAACAGTGCATCTCCCTTGTGCCTTGGCCTCTGGATCCAGTATCGGCAGCTACAGGGTCAGCTGGTACCAGCAGAAACCAGAGAAGGCCATTCAGTTTCTATACCACTATTACTCCAGCAGTTCTCAGGGCAGGGGGTCTGGGGTGCCTGAGAGGTTCAGTGTCTCTCCTGATGCCTCCAAAAACCTCTGGAATTTAGTGATCACAGGAGTCCAGCCTGAAGATGAAGCAGATTATTACTGTAGCACATGGTATAGCAACACGTTCCACAGTGCTCAATTTTGATGGGGGAACTGAGACAAAAACCTTCACAGTTCCTCTTCAAAATCAACACCATGAACACCATGAACATGGTAGGCAATATTGGCAAATGTCCTTAAGGGCTTTTTAATTGTTTTTATATTGGTTTTAACCTGTTTTATTGTATGGTTAGTGAGGTGCTTGCTGGCCTATGTACGCCGCCCAGAGTCCACTGGATTAGGGCGGTATATAAATCTTTTAAATAATAAAAATAAAATAAAAAAGCATACCACTGAGTTGATTTGGACTGGTTTGTATGATTATTTCACATTAAAGAATCAGAAACAGAAACAGAAACAAACAGAAACAGAAACAGAAAGAGGAATAATAATAATAATAATAATAATAATAATAATAATAATAATAATAATAATAATAATAATAATAATAATAATAATAATTATTATTATTATTATTATAGCTTTTCACTATTGGTGAAATAGACTGCACAAGCAATCCAATAATCTCAAATGGATTCAAAATTCCCAGAGATCATTTGTAAACTTTAAAAAGTGCCCCCACCCGCACCCCATGTAATTTTCCATAATCCGGATGGCAGACACCCTCCCCCCCTCAAGGATCATGTAATTGTTGAATGGCCCCATGAAGGAACCTGAAGTTCAAGAACAGTTGGAGAGCCAATGTAGGAGGAAGACGATAGCCTTATTGGATCACTCAAAAAAATACTAATCATCGTGCAAGATTTCGTGACTCAAGATCACTTCTTCAGGCAGGCAGGCATTGGTTTCTTGTGGCTGGGACAAGAAACCTATCAATGAGAGTCCCACGCGTTCAGGGCATGATGGTTCTGCCAGGCTCCCATCTTAAAAATGAATGTGAAAAAGCATTCTTCCAGACAGGCAAGTTTGCTAATGATTGTTTTAGACTAAACTCCCTTTATATTCAGCCCTTTTGGGGTTTGAAATGTTTGAAATGTTGCCTGGGCTTCCTGCTCTCTTCCCTTTGGCCTGCAGAAGGAGATGTTACTCCGCTCATTTCTCTTCCTCTGTTAGACCTGAAATGGAAAGACCTGTATCTGTGGCTGTGCAGTGAAGCCGGGCATTCTTGGGTGCAGGTGTGTCCTTCTCTTTTGGCCCGTTCTGTTCATTCAGGCACAGAGATCAACACCAATAATTGCACACCAGATGGAGCAAAGCTTCCTTCCTGTTGAATCAAGGCTCTCGTCATCTGAACTGATGCTAAACCTCACCTATGCTTAGATTCTAATGGTGTTTACACACAGAAACACATTTTACACCTTGCCAAGGCAGGTCTGTTGACCCGTACCACTTACAATCATGACAACAGATCAGCTAACAAACCAAACATGGCTTCCCCACCACCACTTTTTCTCTGTGTCATTTATCCTGACCACACTTGAATTTCACGGTGCAACATGACAGTGAGTGAAAGCAAGTGCAAGTAGATAAATAGGCACCACTTTTGTTGTTGTTCAGTCGCACAGTCGATTCCGACCCTTTGCGACCCTATGGACCATTGCCCTCCAGGTACCTCTGTACTCCACCATCCTCCTGAGCCTGCCCAGCTCTGTGCCCACTGCACCTACCACACCACCCATCCATCTCATCTTTGGACACCCCCTTCTTCTTTTGCCCTCCACCTTTCCCAGCATCAAGGCCTTCTCAAGTGAATCCTCCCTTCTTATTTGATGTCCAAAGTACTTAAGCTTCATCTTCACTATTTGACCTTCCAATGAGCAGTCAGGGTTGATTTCTTCTAGGATTGACCTATTTGTTCTCTTTTGCTGTCCAGGGGACTCTCAAAACTCTCCTCCAATACCACATGTCAAAGGCATCTATTCTTCTGCGCTCAACCTTCCTAATGGTCCAGCTCTTGCACCCATACATTACTACCGGGAATACCATTGCTTTGACTATGTAAATTTTTGTTTTTAAGATGATGTCTCTACTTTTCACTATGTTCACCAGGTTTCTTATAGCTTGTCTCCCCAAAGTTAATTGTCTTTTTATTTCATGGCTGCAGTCGCCATCTGCAGTGATCTTAGATCCTAAGAAAGTAAAGGCTGTCACTGCTTCTACTTTAGTGGGAAGTTAAACAGTGTTCCATGCACTCCAGTGTCTAGGTGTGCCTGCCACATGTCCATGGAAATGTGTTGGCTCTTTGGCTATGAAACAGAGATGAGCACTGAGCCCTAGAGTCGGGTATGACTGGCTTTCGAGCAAGGGTGACTTTTACTCACCTTCTCGGGATAGTCCCAAAGTACCATCTATTTGACCCTATTAGCTTCTAATGAGTGTTTCAATTTGATTTGGTCTAGAACCCATCTTTTGAGAAAGACCTAGCCGTTTGTGAGGAACAGAAAAGGATAAAAGAATATCATTGTGGAATACAAAGTTACTACTATTTTGGTTTAAGAAAGGAAGAGAGAAGTTGTATTTTTGTTTTTGAATGACAACTAGTAGCACAACAAGATGTGTTTGAATGATAAAACAACTTTATTGTTGGATATATAAAAGAACAACTTTTTCGATTAAAGTAATTATAAACTGACAAATGAATAAGATATATGATATTTATGTTTGACATTAGTTGAATAAATCAGGTCTATTTGCTGTGGACGATTTTTGGACACACATATATTTTGAATTGATTCATCGTCCTGCCATATTTAATAGTGTGATCTGCAGTTTAGCCTGGCCCCGAGCGGAGAAACACCGGAGAAAGATACCTAAAAACCAATAATAATCACAAACCTCTCTCCATCCTCAAAGTAGACAATCCCGAATGCTCTTAATTTGTCACAAATCTTTGTTAAGAAAAATGTATACCTGGAAAAGGTATGGCTAAAATGCTTTTGAGATGAGACTGCCAGAAACACATGAAAGACATCTGTGATTGTTGGAAGCCACTCAGACCACCCCTTGAGGGTTAAGCTTGGTTATTTATTTTAACTGTAAAAGGAGAATTGAAAAAATGGAAGATGAAGATCTGGGTCTTCTAAACAAGAAGCTTGTAACTCCCCTTGCACCTTCTTCACTGCGATCCTTTCCTGGGTTTCCTTCTTTGGTGTTGAGCTCTCCCAACCCATCACTGCTCATATGTAGCAAGGGTCCTGTATCCCATTGATTGACTGACCCATTCATTGATTAATAAACTGCTATACTCTTTAGAGGGTTTGCAAAATTCAAAATAAGCATATGGCACGTAACTGATAAATAATTAAAATGGTTACACTGGCAAGAATTAGAAACAATTACAAGAATACTTAAACATACATAAGCATGAAACTATGATGACTACCTCTACCCCACTAAACTTTCAAAAGCTTTCAGAAAAAGAATATTTTTCAATACTGGTGGAAGGATAATGAGGGGTGTGGGCAAATTCACCATTACCACCACCACCACCACCACCACCACCACCAGCAGAAATCGTTCGGGCACAGCCACAGAACAATTCCCCTCTCTTTTCCTTTCCAGGTGAACCAGATGGTGGGACTAAGAGACTAGTCTCTTCATAACACTTGTAGGTTTCAGATGATGGTCTTTCAGAGAGCCTGGAACAAAACAGCATAAGTCTTTAGATAAACTAAAAAAACAAGCACATCGGATTGTGCCTAGAAGCGAAGAAAATGTGGTATTATTTGGTATAAGAGGGTCTCTGGATGTTTATCTTCTTAGGATCCTTTTGGTAGCATTTTTCACCTAAGGAGGCTTCCAACCAATCCTCAACGGAGGAGCCACATAGAGTGCATTGCAGTAATTCAGCTTCTTCTTCCGTGTCTAGGCCAGACATGAAACTGTCAAACTGAAGGAACCTTTTGGGGAGTTCATTCTGCAGTTCCTTTCGCCTGTCCTAGTGTGAGAAAGATTAGCCAGCCACACAAGGTTGCCATTACCAGGGTATGCCCAATTGTGGTTCAAAAATACCACAATCTTCGAGGAGGCTTTTTCTGTGTACCCCAGTAATCCAATTTAAAAGTATTTATGGAATGTGTCCCTAGAACCGTGATGGTGATCTTTGGCACTCCAGATGTTCCTGGACTTCAATTCCCAGAAGCCCAAGCACCCTGTGAATCTGCATGAATGGGTTTGCTGCAATTCATCCAGCCTGCAAAACCCTTGTCACTCCCGGAAGCGGAAGTAAAACACGCCTGTACGGAGGAGAGATCAACCCAGAAGAGCCTTAACCATTTGGGCACATTTTATTTCTGCTTCTGGGCCTGATGAGAATGGCGCGGGCTGGATGAATCACAGAAAACCCATTTGTGTGGATTCACAGGGTGCTTGGGCTTCTGGGAATTGAAGTTGAAAAACATCTGGAGTGCCAAGGTTCACCATCATGGCCCTAGAACCAGCTCAGACCTACAGTCCTGCAGGGAAGTCAGGACTGCCCTGTTGCTCCTTATTATGATGCTAAATCTTCCTTCCAAAGATTTGATGCGCACAGGATCTATTTGCATAAAGGGGCCGTGCTTCAACAGGTGCAGTTTTAAAAAAGGAAGGGGGAAGATGCCAGGCAGGTGGTCTTTGCCTCCGATATCCAGAAATCCTTGTGGTTACTCGCCATGGCTGGAACTCTGCTTTTCTTTGCACTTCTCAGTTTCTGTGCAGGTAAGAAAGTGAACAGCAAAGATTACATGGGTTTAACAGACAAGAATGAAAATTAGTATAATCCAAATTAACCACAGGAATGTATTGCAATTTGCTCATATTTAAGCTTGCAGAATCAACTGTACAGTATTATTCTTTCCCCTCTTTTTTGCTTTGTAAAGGCATAAAGTCGCAGCCAACAGTGACTCAACCTGCCTCGCAGTCTGTGAATCTTGGACAAACAGCTACACTTTCCTGCTCAAAAAGTAGTGGGAGCTGGGGTAGCTACGTTTACTGGCTCCAACAGAAACCTGGGCAAGCCCCTCGCTTTGTGCACTGCAACGGCTGCAGCAGAGGAGACGGGATCCCCGATCGGTTCACTGCCGCCGCTTCAGGGAACACGGGAACTCTAACCATCACCAACGTTCAACCTGAAGATGAGGCAGATTTTCACTGCTATGCCTGGTCTGACTCTGCCAGCATGTTCCACGGTGGTACATTTTGATGAGGAACTGAGACAAAAACCTTCACTCTTCAAACCTGAAGCTCTTCATTGGGTCTTAACGTGATATTTCTGTCTTTGACAAAAGGGAAAAGTTCTCAAGTACTTGCTGTTAGTCAATAATTGTCCCATAACAACATGGGTCTGACCCATCATCAGAAAACGGAGGTTTCCAGTCAAGGTGGAGATATTGTTGCAGAAATTTCGGGTAAATTTCCCTTCATCTGTGCAGGAGAAATGCAAAGACCCACAGAAGAGAATAGCTACATGTCTTCCAGCACTCTCATTAACTAGCACTCAAAGTCTTAATAATTCACTTTGAGATACTTCTAGGAGAGAGAGAAAATCTTTCTTTATTCGTGTCAGATGCACCACCAGCATGTAATGGCATACAAAGCTAAAATTAACACATCTGAAAACAATTTCAACCCAGAAGCACCAGAAGTGGAAATGACTACAAAATAAATAAATGAATAAAACAATGCTTCTTAACTTATGGTTACCTAGAATCACAGCATGCTAGCAACCAATCTAATAGATCAACTGCTACAAACAACTGAAACTAACTGACAAAAAAGAGGGAGAAATAAGGGTGGCTTTCTTTGAATTCAAAGGTGGGAAGGAACTATTGGTCAGGAACTAGTTTGACAGTTTCCTCAACCAAGAAAGCAACCTCCCAGTCAATTCCACTACTGGCAGTATGTGAGGCTGTAAAAACTCACTTTTTCTTCTTGCCTTTTGAACGCAGCTCCTACTCAATAAAAGAGGGTGGCCTTAATCTTCCGTTGTGTTTATTGGCTTCCAAAGGGGGAAATGGTTGTCCACTGTGGGAACTTAATGCTGAACTACACATTCATTTGGACCGATCCATCTGACCCTTCTGATGTTCTCTTGTCCAAATAACTAGGAGTAATTGAGGTTGGGGAGAGAGGGAAGAAAATGCTCTATTAGCTTCTAATGAGCGTTTCCATTTGATTTGGTCTAGAACTGGAGTTCTCAACCTTTTTAAGATGGGGGCTAGGTCACACTCCCTCAGACAGTTTTGGGGGCTGGGCGGCCATTTTGCCCTTCCTCCACCACATGGCACTTCCTGGTGTGGTGGAGGTGGTGTTGTGGTCTGCATCCGAACCACGGGCCACAGGTTGAGAATCCCTGGTCTATAACCTATGTCTGGCCGGACATCCTGCTACAGTAATGAAGTAGATCATACAGCCAGCGACTCCCTAAAGGGGTCAATGGTGTTGTGTTCTCAATACTATGCCTTGTGTTCTCAATACTATGCCTTTAACATATATATCAATGTAACCCGTTGCAATTAGGACGCGAGCTAATGACCACCTGGTGGCAATAGCGAGCGCCCAGCTCACAGGTCCCAATTCCCCAAAGAACTACAGCGCGGGAAGATTCCTGCCACTACCTCACCTGGACAAGAAGGGCGTGACCAGAAATGACGTCACGCCAACGGTAGCCAATGGGCTATCGTGGAGCCACATTCAAATGTATAACCACCATATATATTGAGCTGCTCGTCCGCCATTACCTCATGATCCCCCGGACCACCATGCAATAAAGATGTGTTAAGCCAGTCCTTCGGCTGTTCCTTTGTCTTGGTTCTCATACACTAAAAATGGCTACGGACAGATGAGCTCCTTTAGGTGGGGTGATGGTCCCCCAGTGATGCCACTGGGAACCATCATATTGGGCCAAATGGAAAATTGACTGGAGGAGGAACTCTGATTCCCAATGGTCATGGAGGAGGAAGAGGCCATGCCAGATGGACTGGCTGTGAAGGTGCACTTTGTCCATATCTTCAAGGCTGTGGCAATCCATTGCAGTCCCCGCGTGAAATCCTGCATGTATCATTCATATATGGCGCAGGAGATGGCTCCGTGATCATAGTGTGTGAGTCACTTCATGGCAAGCTGGGATCCACCTTAAACAAATTCATGACAATGGAATTTTTCCTGTTTCAAGAAAAAATGTATTCTCAGATACGAGCTGCCACCACCGCCACCAGTCTAGAACCCAATTGCCTGTCTTTCAGTTAATATTTGGTATCTGTAAAGCTTTCCTCTGGCATCTCATTTCAAATGCACGAAGGTTCATGAGCCTAAGGGTGGCCGTGTGTGACCTTGACCTTTTCAGCTACACAGACTGCTCTCTCCACGTGTTGCCAAGTGGTTAAATCAGGACCCTCCCCTAGGGGATATTTCCTGGAAAACCCCATGAATGGTTCTGTTCAGTAGTCTGGTCTCTGCCCCCTTCTTCTTTTGCCCCCAACCTTCCCCATCATCAAGGCTTTCTTGAGTGAATCATCTCTTCTCATTTGATGTCCAAAGTACTTTAGCTTCATTTTCAATATTTGACCTTCCAAGGAGCAGTCGGGGTGATTTCTTTTAAGATCGACCTATTTGTTCTCTGATTAAAAGATTACTTAAACATACATAAACATGAAACTATGATGACTATCTCCACCCCATTAAACATCCAAATGCCTTCAGGAAAAAGAATATTTTTCAATACTGGTGGAAGAATAACGAAGGGTGTGGTCAAGTTCACCATCATCACAGAAGAAGATGGTCTGGGAACAGCCACAGATCAAGCCCTCTCTCTTTTCCTTTCCAGATGAACCAGATGGTGGGACTAAGAGACTGGTCTCCTCTTAACACTTGTAGGTTTCAGATGATGTTCTTTCAGAGAGCCTGGAACAAAACAGCATAAGACTTTAGATACATTAAAAAAACAAGCACATCTGATTATGCCTAGAAGCGAAGAAAATATGGTATCCTTTGGTCTAAGAGGATCCCTGGATGTATATCTTCTTAGGATCCAAATGAGGCTTCCAACCAACCCTCAATGGAAGAATGACATAGAGTGCATTGCAGTACAGTAAAACCCTAGGCCCCTTAAATATGGGGTGCCGCAGGGCTCAGGGCTCTCTCCCCTCCTTTTTAACATCTACATGAAGCCGCTGGGTGAGATCATCCATTCCCACGGGGTGCGGTACCATCAGTACATGGATGACACTCAGTTGTACATCTCGGCCCGTGGGGACCCCAGTGATGAGGTCAAAATTTTGTCTGGATGCCTGGAGGCCGTTGGGGTCTGGATGGGGGACAATGGGCTTCAGCTGAACCCTGGCAAGACCGAGTGGCTTTGGGTTGGGGTTCCGGGGTTATCCAGTGAGCTGCCACCTCTAGTCTTGGATGGGGCAGTCTTGCCCCAGACAGACCCAGTGCGCAACTTGGGGGTCCTCCTGGACTCGCGACTGCTGCTAGAAGAGCAGGTGGAGGCTGTGGCCAGGAGGGCTTTTACTCAACTTAGAGTAATTCACCAGTTGTGCCCGCTCCTGGATCGGGACTCCTTACTCGTGGTCACTCATGCTCTGGTCACCTCCAGACTAGATTACTGTAATGCGCTCTACATGGGGCTGCCCTTGACGACCATTCGGAGGCTACAGCTGGTTCAGAATGCAGCTGCATGGGTGGTGATGGGATGTGGACGTTATGCCCGTGCCTCCCCACTACTCCGGGAGCTGCACTAGCTACCAGTTTGCCTCTGGGTGCAATTCAAGGTGCTGGTTTTGACCTTCAAAGCCCTACATGACAGTGGACCAGGTTACCTGAGAGACCGCATCGTCCCAAGAGTGTCTGCCCATCCAACCAGAGCGGACCGGAGGGGCTCCCTAGTTGTGCCTTCAGCTAGAGGGGCCTGCCTCTCTGACACACGAGGAAGGGCCTTCTCCTTGTCCGCACCAGCTCTCTGGAACCTCCTTCCAACAGAATTGAGGCTACAGACAGAGCTGCTGCCCTTCAGGAAAAGTCTGAAAACCTGGCTGGCAGGGCAGGTGTGGGGCCTTAATGGGAATACGGCTCCAGCCTGTTGGCTCATCCCCAGTTAGTACTTAGTTAATATCCCTCCCTTTGTGCTGTTGTACCCCCCCCCCCCAATTCCCTTTTATTTCTTTTTATTCTTTTAATTGGGGTGGGTGGTAGTAGGGTGGGGAAGTGAGTGGGCGATTTGGGATTTTAAAATCTGTTTTTATATATTTTTAACTGTTGTATGCCGCCCTGAGTCGGGTTCTCCTGATTGGGTGGCATATAAATTTAAATAAATAAATAAATAAACTTACATATGCCTCGAGTTACATAAAATTCAACTTACATAATGATTTTGTGCTACAACCATGTCCCAATTTACACAATTTCCTATGGGTTGCTTCGAGTTACATAAAGATTCTTTTTCCTATGGGTTTGCTTTGATTTGCATAAAATTTTCATTTTTCCTATGGGTTTGCTTTGAGTTACGTAAAAATGATAATTTTTCCTATGAGTTTGCTTCGAGTTACATAAAAAACCGATTTAAGCAAAAGCCTGTGGAACGGACTTTTCTTTCATAAGTAGTTTTTTTTTTACTGTAATTCTATTTCTTCTTCCCTGTCTAGGCCAGACGTGAAACTGTTAAACTGAAAGAACCTTTTGGGGAGTTCATTCTACAGTTCCTTTCGGCTGTCCTAGTGTGAGAAAGATTAGCCAGCAACACAAGGTTGCCATTACCATGGTATGCCTGATTGTGGTTTAAAAATACCACAATCTTCGAGGAGGCTTTTTCTGTGTACCCCAGTAATCCAATTTAAAAGTATTCATGGACTGTGTCCCTAGAACCACCTCAGACCTACAGTCCTGCAGGGAAGTCAGGACTGCCCTGTTGCTCCTTATTATGATGCTAAATCTTCCTTCCAAAGATTTGATGAGCACAGGACCTATTTGCATAAAGGGGCCGTGCTTCAACAGGTGCAGTTTTAAAAAAGGAAGGGGGAAGATGCCAGGCAGGTGGTCTTTGCCTCCGATATCCAGAAATCCTTGTGGTTACTCACCATGGCTGGAGCTCTGCTTTTCTTTGCACTTTTCAGTTTCTGTGCAGGTAAGAAAGTGAACAGCAAATATTACATGGGTTTAACAGACAAGAGTGAAAATTAGTATAATCCGAATTAACCACAGGAATGTATTGCAATTTGCTCATATTTAAGCTTGCAGAATCAACTGTACAGTATTATTCTTTCCCCTCTTTTTTGCTTTGTAAAGGCATAAAGTCGCAGCCAACAGTGACTCAACCTGCCTCGCAGTCTGTGAATCTTGGACAAACAGCTACACTTTCCTGCTCAAAAAGTAGTGGGAGCTGGGGTAGCTACGTTTACTGGCTCCAACAGAAACCTGGGCAAGCCCCTCGCTTTGTGCACTGCAACGGCTGCAGCAGAGGAGACGGGATCCCCGATCGGTTCACTGCCGCCGCTTCAGGGAACACGGGAACTCTAACCATCACCAACGTTCAACCTGAAGATGAGACAGATTTTCACTGCTATGCCTGGTCTAACTCTGCCAGCATGTTCCACGGTGGTACATTTCAATGAGGAACTGAGACAAAAACCTTCACTCTTCAAACCTGAAGCTCTTCATTGGGTCTTAATGTGATATTTCTATCTTTGACAAAAGGGAAAAATTCTCAAGTACTTGCTGTTAGTGAATAATTGTTCCATAACAACATGGGTCTGGTCCATCATCAGAAAACGGAGGTTTCCAGTCAAAGTGGAGATATTGTTGCAGAAATTTCGGATAAATTTCCCTTCATCTGTGCAGGAGAAATGCAAAGACCCACAGAAGAGAATAGCTACATGTCTTCCAGCACTCTCATTTACTAGCACTCAAAGTCTTAATAATTCACTTTGAGGTACTTCTAGGAGAGAGAGAAAATATTTCTTTATTCGTGTCACATGAACCACCAGCATGTAATGGCATACAAAGCTAAAATTAACACATCTGAAAACAATTTCAACCCAGAAGCACCAGAAGTGGAAATGACTACAAAATAAATAAATGAATAAAACAATGCTTCTTAACTTATGGTTACCTAGAATGACAGCATGCTAGCAACCAATCTAATAGATCAACTGCTACAAACAACTGAAACTAACTGACAAAAAAAGAGGGAGAAATAAGGGTGGCTTGCTTTGAATTCAAAGGTGGGAAGGAACTATTGGTCAGGAACTAGTTTGACAGTTTCCTCAACCAAGAAAGCAACCTCCCAGTCAATTCCACTACTGGCAGTATGTGAGGCTGTAAAAACTCACTTTTTCTTCCCCAAAAACCAGAAGGAATTTGCCTTTTGAACCCAGCTGCTATTCAATAAAAGGGGGTGGCCTTAATCTTCCGTTGTGTTTATTGGCTTCCAAAGGGGGAAATGGTCGTCCACTGTGGGAACTTAATGCTGAACTACACATTCATTTGGACCGATCCATCTGGCCCTTCTGATGTTCTCTTGTCCAAATAACTAGGAGTAATTGAGGTTGGGGAGAGAGGGAAGAAAATGATTCGCCTTGTTTAAGACATGCAGTGGCTGATGTTGGATCGGGGCCCGGAGCGGGCCAGAGGGTCCCGGAGGAGATTGGTCAAGCAAGACACACGAGGCAAGATGGAGCAAAGTCCAGTGTTTATTGGCAAAAGGACCAAGCACTTTATACCCTGCCTGGCTCGGCCGCGTGCATAGGTTGCGCATGGCTGTTACAGGAAAACTCTGAGTCTGCACTTTGAGATTACACCAGTTACCCATTAGGGATGACTTCACTGGGGGAAGTTCCTTATCTATCTAATTTACTACCGGGGACATGCATTGTCTACTCTTTATCGGGGGCAAACAAGAGCCGGGGTTGACTCTAAGGCTTAGAGCTTCTGCGGATGCAAGATTACTCATTACATGCCTATCGAGTTAAACATCTGGTGATCTTTTGCCCTCCAATTGTCTGAGCTGCCTGTTAGGTCAGCAATCGGTGAATTAAACTATATCTATTATTCCGCTCCCCAATTTCTGTCCCTTCGGAACCAGCAGCTCAAAGGAGTGTTCTCCCAAAACTGTGGTTCTGTCAGGGACAGTGTACCAATTGTGTGCACGGATCCCACAGGCTGAGAGCTCTCTTGGCTGATCGGTAGCTAGTAAGAACTTTCCTGGGAGTGAAGAACATTTCCAGGCATCCTTGCAAGGAATGAGAGGAATCCAATTTCTCTCCTCCTCATCTGGTAAGGAGAGGCAAATTAATGCATTGCAGCCTATGCTAATTGTAGCTTGAGAATGCTAGTTCTTTGGCTTTTGACCTGTAGGAGGAGATGTTGCTCTCTGTCTGGTAGAGAGGGGCTGAAGGGTTGGCCCTTATCCACCAAAGTGAGGAAGCAATGAGAGGACTACCTAGTCATGTGGAGTCTTCCAAGACTCCAGGATGCCCCATTCTTGATAGGCTTGAACAATGGGCTGAAACCAGGAGATTAAAATTTAACAGGGATAAATGCAAAGTTTTATACCTTGGAAACAAAAGCTAGATGCACAAATACAAAGTGGGGGATACTTGACTCCATAATACTACAAGCAAGAAGGATCTTGGGATTGTTGTAGATCACAGGCAAAATATGAGTCAACAGTGCAATGTGGCTGCCCAAAAAGGCCAACAATGTTTTAGGCTGCATTAACAGATGTATACTCTCCAAAATCCATGAGGTACTAGCTAGATCCTCTCTATTCAGCACTAGTTGGACCACATCTAGAGTACAGTGTCCAATTCTGAGCACTGTACTTTAAGAAAAATGCAAGCCAAATAGAGCAGCTCCAGAGAAGGGCAACAAGGATGATCAGAGGAATGGAAACCAAGCCTTATGAGGAAAGACTGAAGGAACTGGGCAGGTTTTTCCTTGAGAAAAAGAGACTGATAGGAAAAGGTAAAGAGGAAGGGAAGGATGATCTGTTCTCTATCATCCCAGTGTGTAGGATGCATAATAATGGGCTGAAACTACAGGAAGTCAGATATATGCTGAATATCAGGAGAAACCGCTTAATGGTTACAGAAGTACAACAGTGGAACCAAATGCCATGAGAGGTGGTGAGCGCTCCAATGCTTGAAGCATTCAAGAGAGAATTGGACAGCCATCTGTCATATCTGCTATGACTCCATCCCAGACGAAAAGGCTTGCTGTTCATTTCCTTTACTCTTTGGTACTTTGGGTCACTCAGATTAGGCCCCACCCATAGAGAGAGCAATTCCTGAGAGACTCAACCAGGAATAATACCAACCTTCTAAGATAGGTTTCTGTTGCCACCTCAGGGCTCCTGAGCCCTTCAAGGTATCCTTGAGTCTGTGTAGAGTCCAAGGACCCCAAGCAAGGATTATTCTTATCTCCCAGTACCACTTTTGCTATCTCAAATTTTGAAACCTCCTTCCTTAAAAATGTATTTGTCATTAATGCAGAGTTACATCAGCTTTTATCTAGTCCATTGACCTATTGTATTGGTATCTTGGCTGGAGATGCCACTCTGGAATGAGTGTTCCCAGAGCTTTTATTTACCTTAATTATCAGTCTGTCCTTTTGTTTATTTAGTTCATGGACTATGTCACTTCACAAAGAAAAAAGAGAGATTAAATAATTATAGGAAATAGCAGTACTCAACATAAAAATAGGAGTTATCAGCTTTAATAAGGAGTGGGTTCTTGTTCTTCAGTCGCATAGTTGGGTCTGACCCTTTGCGACCCCATGGACCATTGCACACCAGGCACCCCTATCCTCCACCATTCTCCTCAACCCGCCCAGCTTTGTGCCCACTGTGCCCTTTGTGGGTTCTTAGCATTATTTTATTTTGTTATCTTATTTATCGAGTTAGAGCTTCAAGCGCAGAATATAGTTTGGATCTTAGCACCAAGAAGATGAAATATCTGGTTATAAGCCAAACACCAACTCAGGACAAGCTAATGGCAGGAACGCAAGAAATTGAAAGAGCGAACAAAATTGTCTATTTGGGGAGTATGTTAAATGAAAATTGGGATCGGGAGGTAGAGATTAAAAAACGAATAGAAAAAGCAAGATCCAACATCATAAAAAAATGCAACATTTGTTATGCAGTAGAGATCTAACTCTCGCTACAAAGCTCCAAATAGTGAGATGCTACGTATTCCCAGTGTTGCTATATGGAGTCAAAGCTTGAACATTGACTAAAGAGAGGTGAAGCTTTTGAAATGTGGATCTACAGACGGCGGCTAAGGACATCATGGGTTGACGAACCATTGACCATGTGACTAAGGTAGAAGTATTGCACCTAATGGATAAAGAACAAGAACTCTTTAAGACCATTAAGCAAAGAAAGCTCCAATACCTTGACCATATCATGAGGAACAACATAAAATGTCAAATACTCCAACTCGCTCTGCAAGGAAAGATCCCTGGGAAGAGAGGCCCTGGACAAAGATGGACTTGATGGCTGAAGAACCTGAGAGACTGGTGTTTACAGTCCTCAGAAGAACTGTTCTGTAGAATTAAAACAGGAAGACTATCGCCATGATGATAGCCAATATGCGGAACAGATACGGCAACTGAAGAAGACTCTTATTTATACACATTTATTTTCATTGTCCTGGTCACCCTTGCTGGAAAGCCAATTGTTTCTGACTCTAGAATTTGGTGATCATCTCGGTTTATACCCAAAGAGCCAGTGCTATCTGCATCTGCAGACGCTTCCGTGGACATGAGGCAGGCATGACTAGATACCAGAGTGCACAGAATGCTGTTTAAATTTTCTCTGCCGTAGTGAAAACAAAAATACAGTAAGTGGGCACAGAAGACCTTTCAGGGCCAATGAGCAGAGAATTGATTTGCATGAGAGGGCTCTTCTTCTCTCCACCAAGATTTAAGGAAGGAAGAGAAGACCCAGATACTCCTCATCACCTCTTTGAGAGACCAAGTCAGCCACCTCTAGAGAGCTCGCCATGGCTCAGGGTCTGCTCCTCCTTGCCCTGCTCAGTTGCTGCTCAGGTAAAGTCCACGGAGAAGGAACATCACACTCTCAGTTACACACCTGAGTCCCTCCTGTCTTTACCGTTAGCATAAAAAGGTTTGTCTGGAATTTGAGGCCACAGAAAGTGTCACTTTCTCATAGTTTTTGTGTGTCTGTCTTTCCTAGGAATCAGTTTACAGGCAACGGTGAGTCAACCTGCCTCCGAGTCTGTGTCTTAAAGACAAATCATGAAACTCTCCTGCACTGGAAGCGGTGGTGGTAGCTGGAATGATTTCCACTGGTATCAACAAAAAGCAGGAGAAGCCCCTTGCTATGTACACAGACCGGGCTACAATAGGGGAGAAGGGATCCCTGATCGGTTCACGGCTTCCCAGTCAGGAGGCACCAGTCACTTAACCATCAGTAACATCCAGGAGGAGGAGGAGGCAGATTATTACTGCTGTGCTTGGTATAACACTGGTAACATGAATCACAGTGGTACAATTTAATGGGGAACTGAGACAAAAACCTTTCCTCTTCTTCTCTAGAGAAGAGAAACAGAAATCACAACTGACACTCCCGTAACTTTAATATTTACCACACATGGCTCTCCTCTCTTATTTCTGCTATTTCATCAGTATGGTGTAGATCATGAGGGTTGCCTTAAATGTGGAACAGTTCTCTTTGATCATAAAATTTGCATGGCAAACTAGAAATAAATTGGAAAACCAAGAGGAAGGTGGAGGTGGAGGAATATAGCAAGAAATTGCAAGTAGATAAATAGGTACCACTTCGGTAGGAAGGTAACAGCATTCCGTGCACTCTAGTGTCTACTCTTGCCTGCTGCCACATATCCACAGAAATGTCTGCAGACACAGATAGCACTGGCTCTTTGGCTATGAACAGAGTCAGATACGACTGGCTTTTGAGCATGGGTGACCTTGATTTTTACCTTACCGCAGAAAGGAGATGCCAATGACTGTAGCAAATATAGGACCATTTCTCTAATTTCCTGTGCAGGCAAAATGATGCTCAAGATATTGCAACAATGGCTCTTACTGCATGCGGAGGGGGAAGCTAGACTCTCAAAAGGAAGGGGCACTCAAGTCAGATTGCAAACATCCACTGGCTGCTGGAACGGACCAGAGAATTGCAGAAGAAAATCAGTCTCTGCTTTGTAGACCACACCAAAGCCTTTGACTGTGTGGAACATGAGTTGTTCCAAAATAAGGGGTGTATCTCAGCACATGTTTGTCCTGATATGTCACCCGTAGGTACCACTTCGATTCCTATTGGCAAAGTGGCAAGTCACGGGTGTGTTTTTTACCCTTGCCTCTTCAAGCTGTACACAGATGATAGCAAATGGAAAGCTTGACTAGATATTCCGATGAAGAGGAGTGAAAATTGGTGGATGAAATATCAATAATTTGATGTATGAGGATGACACCACCGTACTGGCAGAAAGCAACAATGACTTCAGACAATTATTATGGAAATTGAAAGAAGAAAATGCCAAATCAGGGTGACAGTTAACGATTACAAAGACCAACGTGTCTATGCCAGCAGGTGTGGGGTACAACCTGCATCACAACCCAGTCCTTCTGGCTTATGTAACCAGCCTGGGTATCCTTATTTAGTCCTGCTTGGGTGTCCTTCTTTTAAGGGGATTGGGGAGGTTTTATAAACACTTTTAGATAGACTTATAGTCTTTAGTTTTAATTAGTACTGGGTATAGGCTTTAACTGGTGTTGTGAGCCACCCTGGGTCGCTTAGGCGAAAAGGGCAGTCGTACAAATCTAACAAACAAACAAATAAATAAACGTGTGGAAATTTGCTAGCAAAGAAAACTGACAGAGTAGAAGGAAATGATTCTTTTGAAATGTTGTGCTGGAGGAGAGCTTTGTGAATACTCTGGACCATGAGAAAGACGAACATATGTAGTCTTCTTCTTCTCTCCTCCTCCTCCTCCATCATCAGAATATGGGCAATCCTCATGGTGATCAGCCATGAAGACTGTCCTGAGTATATAATGCAATGTCCTTTCATTTGCCTTCCACAGCGCAGCATGACGCCCATAGTACCAATGATCCAGTTCCATGTGTCACTTTCTGGTCCCGAATCCTTTTCGCACGCAAGGTCCTCCTCAGCCCCAGGCCAGGATTGATGAATCTGCTGCCCTCCATCAAGATGGATTCAAGTGGGATTTAATCCACTTCGCAACCATCACCCTTCCCTGTGGACTTCGCCACCCAAGGCTGTTAGTCCTCAAGGTGGTCAGGTTAGTTCACCGCCACCTGACACTCGCCGTTGAGTTGCTGGCAGTATGGTCTACTCTGTTACCATAGCAGGATAACCTGGCCAGACTTTGAAATCAAGCCTAGAGCAGATAAAATCTCTACTATCTCTAGAGGCAGAAATGGTGAAGTGGAGGGTGTCCTACTTGTGCTTTGGGCACATCATGAGAAGGCAAGATTATTTGCAAAAGACAATAATGCTTGGAAAGGTCGAAGGCAACAGGAAAAGAGGAAGACCAAATGTGGGATGGAGAGACTCCCTAAAACAGAGGTTCCCAACCATTTTGTGTGGCCTGTGTCACCACCACACTGGAAGCAGAAGCTGAAGGGAACTTTACCAGAAATTTGAAAGTCTGCAACAATATCTTCACTTTGACTGGAAACCTCCATTTCCTGATGAAGGGCCAGACCCATGGTGTTATGGGACAATTATCCACTAACAGCAAGTACAGTACTTGAGAACGTTTCCCTTTTGTCAAAAAGAGAGATATCACATTAAGACCCAATGAAGTGCTTCAGGTTTGAAGAGTGAAGGTTTTTGTCTCAGTTCCTCATCACAATGTACCACCGTGGAACATGCTGGCAGAGCTAGACCAGGCATAGCAATGAAAATCTGCCTCATCTCCAGCCTCAGCATTGGTAATGGTTAGAGATCCTGTGTTCCCTGAAGCGGTGGCAGTGAAACAGTCGGGGATCCCGTCTCCTCTGCTGCAGCCATTGCAGTGCACAAAGCGAGGGGCTTGCCCTGGTTTCTGTTGAAGCCACCATACTCGGTTGTCCCAGCTCCCACTACCTTTTGAGCAGGAAAGTGTAGTTGTTTGTCCAGGAGACACAGATTGTGTGGCAGGTTGAGTCACGGTTGCCTGTGAAATGACACCTTTACAAAACGGAAAGAAGGGAGATAATATTACAGCCATTGCTCTGAGCTTCAGTATCCACAAATGGTTAGGCTTTGCTGATCAACACACTTTTCAACACAACTTCATTATTGGCTGTTAAATCTGTATAAAGTTTGCTCTTCTCTACTTTACCTGCGCAGAAACTGAGAAGTATCAAGGAAAGCAGACACTTGGCCATAGTGATTATTGAAAAAGATGTCTCAATTTCTGTAGGAAAGAGAACCCTGCCTGGCACTTCCTCTGCACCTTTGGTTTAAAAAGCACATAATTGAAAAATGGCCCCTTTATGCAAACGTATCTTGCAGTCATTGGCTGTCCTAGATCATAACACCTCTTTAAGAAAGATTTGACGGCATTGCAAAAGCAAATAGGACAGCCCTGACTTGGTTATGGGGATGAAGTTTTAAAAGTATTGTATTGGGACCCATCACGCTGATATAGTATAGCGATGGGGGTGGTATGAGAGCTCAGCGCCACAGAAGGAAGGCCAGTGAGGAAGCGGGACCACAGGGCGGATCAGAGGAGATGCTTTCTATTCAGAGGATCTATTTTCTGCCATCTCAGAAATGATGCTCACAAGTCAAGTAAACGGCATTTCTGTGCCTGAAATGTCTGAGTCCAATCCAAAAGTTTTTATGTTATGTTACTTACGAACTTTTTCCATGTAAACTAGAAAGCAGGAGAGTAAATGAAACAAAAAAAATTGTGGCTCTTTAAAGTTGAGGGTGAAGCTCCACAACTTATCCAAATAACAGGTGTTACCGCTTGTCAAAACCACTTTGGTTTATATAATTATCTGTTATGCTAAACATTCTGTACCTCTGTCCCTGATGTGTATAAATTGATGCCGCAAAGTCACACTCTTCTGTCTGAACAAAGTGGACTTGATCCATGAAAGCTAACATTAAAATAATAATACTGTAATAATTTCGTGCCTGAAATTATTCTGGGTTGAAAGGATGTTTGCTGAAGAAATTCCACTCCGGGGATGCCCAGATGAGGCTCCTTTCATGTCTCTATGATCTTTCCCCACCAAAGTGATCCCTATATATCTACTTGCAATTCCTTGCTTTCTATCTGCTAGGTTGGCAGGAGCTGGAACAGAGACAGGCGCTCAACCCGTCATGCAGTTCCCAGGTCTCAAACTGCCAACTTGCCAGCCTTCCAACTAACAAGTTGAGCTTCTTAACCCCTTAGTCACCACAGCCCATCATTAAAATGCAGCAGTTAGTCTTTAAAATGCCACAATGTTTTTTGCCATTTTGTTTTCTCTCTGGAAGGCAGGTTGGGACATTTACCTGGTGTGAAATCTCCCGCCTGGCCAGATTATCCTGCTATGGTAATAGAGTACACCATACTGCCAGCAACTCAACGCCAAGTGTCAGGCAGTGGTTAACTAACCTGGCAACCCTGAGGACTAACGACCTTGGGTGCCAAAGTCCACAGGGAAGGGTGATGGTCCTCAAGTGGATTAAAGCAAACTTGAAGTAGGAGTTCATCAATCCTGGCCAGAGGTTGAGGACCAGAAAGTGACTCATGGGACTGGATCAGTGGTATGGGTATCATGCTGCGTACTGGAAGGCAGATGAAAGGCCACTGCATTATATTCTCAGGACAGTCTTCATGGCTGATCGCTATGATGATTGCCTATATTTGGATTCAGATACAACCAAAGAATAAGAATTTAAAAAGTGTAACAATTTACTGATATTCAAGGTTTGAGTATCAATTATATTATTACAGTATCTCAGATCTGTTCACTGCCTCCACTTCAGGAAACACAGGATCTCTGATGATCACCAACATTCAGGCTGGAGATGAGGCAGGCTGGGAGCATGTCCAGACTTCCCCTTATGAGGTGGGTCTGGGATCACTCATGTTTGGGTTACTAGAGGATGGGGAGGGGCCAAATTATACTTCGTCCATGACGGATTTGTCCATATGGTGAAGTGACTGATGAGACCTCTTCAACACACAAGTGATACACTTTCCTTTCTTGTTTTAAGCGAGAGAGGGAAAGTGTAAATGCTTTCCTCTCTGGCTGTCTTGTCATAGTGCTGGATTAGCAAGGAGGGGAAAAATATTTCCCATTCCCGTTTTGGTCAACAAATCGAAGCCACAGGTGTTTCTGTCATTAAGAAGCAAAAACCATGAAAGCTGCTCAGCTTTCATGAAGAACATCTTTCCTTACGCCTTTCCAAACTGAGAACATATTCAGCATTTCCTTTATTTCTCATGTCAGAAGAGTCCCAGTCAATATGTCTTTCCAAGGACTGAGGAAAACTCTTTGCCCTTATTACTGGTTAGGAGAGGAATTTTGATGTTCTACATCAGTGGTCCACGAATTTTTAAAACCACTGGCCAGTTCACCATCCCTCAGACTGTTGAGGGAGGAGGTGATGGCGGCAGCAACAGCGAAAATGGCAGGGGAGGTGGCTGCGGCTGGTTCACAGTCCTTCAGACTATTGAAGGGCCATTGCTTCTGCCACCACCGCTGCCGCTGCCGCATCCTCCACCATCTCCACTGCTTCTGCCACTGCCACATCCACTGCTGCCACCACTTCAGCTGCTGCCGCCACTTCTGCTGCCGCTTCCATCGCCGCTTCCGCTTCTTCCACCTCTGCCATCTCCACTGCTTCTGCCAACACCATTTCTGCCGCCACCACTTCCGCTGCTGCCGCCACTTCCATGACTGCAGCAAGGGCGTGGGTTGGATTATTTGATGCTGTGAGCCAGATCCAGTGGGCCATAGTTTGACGACTCCTTTTATACATCCTCACCTAGTGGGATGAGACAACCCACCATTTACATCCTCTGCTTGTTGCTGCTTGTGCGGTTGCTGGCTCTGCTGCCTTTGGTCTATAGGGGACACTGTTGGTCTATGTTTCTGATCACCAAAAGAATACAAAGCAGTTATTATAAAGAGAACGGGAAGCATTCACATCTGTGGCCACTGGAAGTGAAGCAAGACGATGTTCAGGATGTGACTTTTCTTGGTCCTTCACAATTATGCTTGCAGAGCTCTGGGGTCAATCAACAATTATGTGATCCATTTTGGGGGGGAAATTGACCCCCTCCCCCCCATGAAATCCAACCGTAATTTTAGCTTTGAACCTTTAAAATTATATAATCCAGAGCTTTTGTTTTGAAACTCTAATTTTTAGAGCTTTTCACTATTGGTGCCTAATGCAGACTGCACAAGCAATTCAATAATCTCAAATCAGATCAAAATTCCCAGAGATCATTTTTAAACCTAAAAAAGCGCCATGTTTCAAAACCACAACCGCCCCAAATAGATTACGTAATCTTTGACCTGACCCCCCGCCCCCACGTAATTTTCCGTAATTGAGATAGCAGACACTACATAAAACACAAGCTAATAAAACAAATAAATGAAATGAAATATCGCTAGCTCCCTAGCAGGTTCAAGCTTGCTGTTTTGGGGCGGTTCTGCCCCTCATGGCTGAGTTTTAGCCCCAAAGAGTCATATTGAGGAGCTGTCGGACAAGGGCTCCTCCCGCTGAAATCAAGATTATGGTGTTGAGAGACAAGGGTTTCACCCTTGCTCCAGAAATGCTCTCTGAGTGCTCAGAGTGGGCTCCTTTTATTGAGAACAGGTGCTTTGGAATGTGGCGATCAACTGGGAAAGCACCTATGTTCCCATGAGAATGAGATGGCGTTTGCAGGTGCAAGTGCCATCTCTTTGCATTCCCTGGGAAAGTCCAGTTTTGCAGGTGTCCTGGCAATTATAATTTGATTGACAGGAGTGGAGACGTCGTCTCCCTCGTGGTGTGGTCAGCTGACCTAGCTGTCAATCAGTTCCCTTGGGGGACTGCAAGTGTTTCTTGGAACGTGCCCAGTGCTGGACACACTCACTTTTCCCTCCTCCCTTTGGGGAGGCAACTATTCTAACTATGCATCACTGTCATGTCAGACTAACAGCCTGGCATTCCAATGTGCTTTAAAATGAGAGCTGGCTTTCTAAGCCTAAGAAAACTACAATATGTGTCTTAATACTACATGGACCAAATGTCACCTTAAAATCAAGACAAGGTCGCATGTGGAAACCATGACAGGCTCATCCACAGTTAGTACAGTACTTAGTTAATACCCCTCCCTTTGTGCTGTTGTATTTCCCACCCCCATTCCCTTTTATTTCTTTTTATTCTTTTAATTGGGGTGGGGGGTAGTAGGGTGGGGAAGTGAGTGGGCGATTTGGGATTTTAAAATGTGTTTTTATACATTTTTAACTGTTGTACGCCGCCCTGAGTCGGGTTCTCCTGATTGGGCGGCATATAAATTAAAATTAATAAATAAATAAAATAAACTTACATATGCCTCGAGTTACATAAAATTCAACTTACATAATGATTGTGTGCTACAACCATGTTCCGATTTACACAATTTCCTATGGGTTGCTTCAAGTTACATAAAGATTCTTTTTCCTATGGATTTGCTTTGAGTTACATAAAAGTTTAATTTTTCCTATGGGTTTGCTTCGATTTACATAAAATTTTCATTTTTCCTATGGGTTTGCTTTGAGTTACATAAAAATGATAATTTTTCCTATGGGTTTGCTTCGAGTTACATAAAAACCCGATTTAAGCAAAAGCCTGTGGAACGGACTTTTCTTTCGTAAGTAGGGGTTTTACTGTAATTCTATTTCTTCTTCCCTGTCTAGGCCAGACGTGAAACTGTCAAACTGAAGGAACCTTTTGGGGAGTTCATTCTACAGTTCCTTTCGCCTGTCCTAGTGTGAGAAAGATTAACCAGCAACACAAGGTTGCCATTACCATGGTATGCCCAATTGTGGTTCAAAAATACCACAATCTTCGAGGAGGCTTTTTCTGTGTACCCCAGTAATCCAATTTAAAAGTATTTATGGAATGTGTCCCTAGAACCGCGATGGTGATCTTTGGCACTCCAGATGTTCCTGGACTTCAATTCCCAGAAGCCCAAGCACCCTGTGAATCTGCATGAATGGGTTTGCTGCAATTCATCCAGCCTGCAAAACCCTTGTCACTCCCGGAAGCGGAAGTAAAATGCACCTGTACGGAGGAGAGATCAACCCAGAAGAGCCTTAACCATATGGGCACATTTTACTTCCGCTTCTGGGCCTGATGAGAATGGCATGGGCTGGATGAATCACAGCAAACCCATTCGTGTGGATTCACAGGGTGCTTGGGCTTCTGGGAATTGAAGTTGAAAAACATCTGGAGTGCCAAGGTTCACCATCACGGCCCTAGAACCAGCTCAGACCTACAGTCCTGCAGGGAAGTCAGGACTGCCCTGTTGCTCCTTAGTAAAGGTTTCCCTTGCTCGAAAGCCAGTCGTATCCGACTCTAGGGTGCAGTGCTCATCTCTGTTTCTAAGCCGAAGAGCCAGCGTTGTCTGCTTCTGCAGACGTTTCCGTGGTCATGTGGCAGGCATGACTAGACACCGGAGTGCACGGAACGCTGTTACCTTTCCAACCGAAGTGATCCCTATTTATCTACTTGCAATTTCTTGCTTTCGAACTGCTAGGTTGGCAGGAGCTGGGACGAAGACGGGAGCTCATTTCCGTCCTGCAGTACTCGGGAATCGAACTGCTGACCTTCCACTTCCCAGTCAGCGTCTTAGCAACTTGAGCAAATCTTCCTTCCAAAGATTTGATGAGCACAGGACCTATTTGCATAAAGGGGCCGTGCTTCAACAGGTGCAGTTTTAAAAAAGGAAGGGGGAAGATGCCGGGCAGGTGGTCTTTGCCTCCGATATCCAGAAATCCTTGTGGTTACTCACCATGGCTGGAGCTCTGCTTTTCTTTGCACTTCTCAGTTTCTGTGCAGGTAAGAAAGTGAACAGCAAAGATTACATGGGTTTAACAGACAAGAGTGAAATTAACCACAGGAATGTATTGCAATTTGCTCCTATTCAAACTTGCAGAACCAGCGGTATTATTATTTCCCTTCTTCCTTGTTTTGTAAAGGCACAAATTCACAGCAAACAGTGACTCAAGCTGCCTCGCAGTCTGTGAATCCTGGAGAAAGCTACACTTTCCTGCTCAAGAAGTGGTGGGAGCTGGGATAGCTATTTTCGCTGGCTCCAACAGAAACCTGGACAGGCCCCTCGCTTTGTGCACTGCAACGGCTGTAACAGAGGAGACGGGATCCCCGACAGATTCACTGCCTTCGCTTCAGGGGACACGGGATCTCTCACCATCACCAAAGTTCACGCGGGAGATGAGGCACATTATTACTGTGCTTGCTGGTCTAGCTCTGCCAGCATGTTCCACGGTGGTACATTTTGATGAGGAACTGAGACAAAAACCTTCACTCTTCAAACCTGAAGTACTTCATTGGGTCTTAATGTGATATTTCTATTTTTGACAAAAGGCAAAAAGTTCTCACGCACTTGCTGTTAGTGAATAATTTCCCCCTAACACCATGGGTCTGGCCATTCATTAAAAATGGAGGCTTCCAGTCAAAGTTCCCTTCCTCTGTGCAGGAGAAATGCAGAGATCCACAGGAGAGAATTAGCTACATGTCTTCCAGCACCCTCCCCTTTCTCGTTAGGTTTCCCTTGCTCGAAAGCCAGTCGTATCCGACTCTAGGGTTCAGTGTTCATCTCTGTTTATAGCCAAAGAGCCAGTGCTGCCTGCGTCTACAGACATTTCCATGTACATGTGGCAGGCATGACTAGACACCGGAGTGCACAGAACACTGTTTACCTTCCCACCAAAGTGGTCCCTATTTATCTACTTGCATTTTCCTGCTTTCGAACTGCTAGGTTGGCAGGAACTGGGACAGAGAGGGGCGCTCACTCCGTCATGCAGTACCTGGGAATCAAACACCGACCTTCCAGTCAGCGAGTTCAGCATACAGGCGCGTTTTACTTCCGCTTCTGGGAGCAACGAGGGCAGCGCGGGCCGGATGAATAGCAGTAAACCCATTTGTGTCGATTCACAGGGTGCTTGGGTGTCAGGGTTAAACATCAAACCATATTTGAAGAATACATTACCAATCATGCATATGGACTTAAGCTCAACCCGTCTGCCGGCTCATGTGCAATCAATCTGCCTACATCAAAGGAGGAATGGTCCAAAAGGTACATTTCTCCACTCCCTGACTGCAAGCAACACTTTTACAGCTGGTCCATCCTAAACGTGCAGTCTGGACAGTCTCTCAGTCAAAATGTTCCCAGTCTTTAGGTCTCAGAAGCGGGAAGGAGCAAAGGAAAGTGGGGAGACATCAATAAGGGACACAGGTTGAAGTGTCACCTTCAGAAAACATTTCGTGAAATCCCCGTGTTTCTGTGTTGCTCTTCCCTCTTTGATCTGAAGGTGTAGATGATGGTCTAGGTCAGCGATGGCAAACCTTTTAGAGACCAATTGCCCAAACAGAGGGGTGGGGTGAACTCTGTGCTGTGGGGAGGAAGGAAGTGTTCCCATTGGACTTCTGGGCAGAAGGGCAGGGCGAACTCTGTGCTGGGGGAGGGAGGAAGCACTTCCATTGGGCTGCTTGGCAGAGGGATGGGGCAAACTGTGCTGGGGTGACAACGCATGTGCCCACAGAGAGGGCTCTGGATGACCCCCTCTGGTGCACATGCCATAGGTTTGCCATCACTGGTCTAGGTGACCAACCTCTGACAAAATCAAAGTTACACAGGAGACCCCTTTGCAAGATGTGCACCTGGGCCCTGAAGGGAAACAGAAATGCTTGTAGGAATGCATCTGGTTTCTGTCTTGCCTGTCCTCTGACACATTTTGTAAACAAAAGCCTCTTTGCTTGCTATTCTCCTTATCTCTCTTTCTTTGGGTTCTGACACTTCTGATTGGCTGTAAGGACTCAGCTTTGTCTCTGCAAAGTTTCGTTTCTGCTATACAATGCTTGCTAGTTTCGTTTCTCGCTCTCTCTGCCTAAATAAAGAGAAGGCTTCAGTATCGTTTGACCAGCTGAAGAGAGCAGCCGTGTTTTTGTGTGTCTCTGTTTTCTCCCTACTCAAAGCCTAATGAAGCAGGACTTCATGGGACTGATTGCTATCTTAAAGATCTGAGGATATAAACTGCTGCTAATGAGGCTGACTGAATAAAGAAGATATCTTTACATGAAGCAGAATTCCAACAACTGGTGCCCCGTGTGAGGCCAATTGAATGAAATTCAAAGGAATGCTTTGAACTCTGCTTCAACAATTAACACCTAATTAACACCTCATCGACCGGGAAGGTCTCACTCACTCACGACCAGAAGAAAGGTCCGACCGGGAAGGTCATAAATCGAGCTCGAGATTCATCCAATTCTACATTGGGTCCCACACAGGGTGAGTGAAAAAAGGAATGAGAAAAATATAATTTTTTTTTAATTATGGGGTGCATATTGTCTTCGCAAATGCATGAACTTTGTAGAGATATCTCAGAACTTTTGCATGACAATGGGCGAAAAGTTGATGAGCAGGAGATACGAAAGCTAGCTAAAGCGATAGCACAAAACTGTCCTTGGTTTAAATATGAAGGTCTGGACTTAAAAGAGTGGAAACAGATCGGGAATGAATTGCAGAAGCATAAAGGGATTTCTAGATCAATATTATTTACTTGGGAGGAAGTGAGAGGCTGCCTTCAAAGGCTTACTCCAAAAAATATTTTATTGTCTCAAAGACTTGATGGCCCCCTCACACAGCTTTTGCCTTCAGAAAAAGGGGGGGCCATGGCAACTGCCCCTCCATCATATGAGAAACAACAGCCTCCTGATGGGGGTGGAGGTGGAAATGGAGATGGGACATTATATCCTGCCTTGCAATTATGTCCTGACTTGCAACAATCAAGTGCTTTTAGCCCTACAAAAGACCTGTTCTCTGCTGCAATATTGCCAGCCGAGCATAAAAAACAGCAAGTGCCGGCTGATGGGGAACAAATGGCGGGGAACTCATCACAGATTGAAGTTGTTGATGCATGCAGAGTGGCAGAAAGCAAGGACTGTGTTTCAAAGAGCAGCTTAGGAGATCTCAGCCCCCCCGTGAATCAACCCTCATCACAAAAGCAGGAGAAGCTGAGTAGTAAATTTGATACCTCATGTTTGGGCAGGAAGATCCTGCAGAAATGGAAGGATGGCCCAAAGGAGGAACGCACAAAGCACAAGACAAAAAAGGGGTGCAAGTACAAACTAACAGATGCAGGTTGTCATAAGGTTGAGAATCATATGCTGGAGATGAAAGAAATACAGAGAAAGAGGGGGGTGAATATTTCCTGTATGGATAGCAGGCTGTGGCAAAAATACAAGGAGGAAGAAGACATACAGTTTTTTGCTGATTTTGAACTGCCCAACCCACAAACAAAGAGATACAGAGTGAGCTGTCCCACGTTTCAAGCATCAAGATTGCAGGGAAAGCAACTTGGACTTCCCTGTGATTTTCTTCTGTGTGAAAATTACTTGCAACTTCTGGAGAAGTCTTTGTGCCTTCATACCTCCTCGGCCTGCCTTACTGCAGATGGGTGTGGCTGGAGCATGAAGGAATGTGTGTCTGCCTGAAAAGCTGAAAAGGGGGGGTTGTGTGGGATTGTCTTGTGAAGTCAGTGAGACTTAATTTATGGCTTAATTTCAACTTGCCAAAGTTTGTGTGGATTTTAAAGAAGAATTATAAAACCTGACAGCCTTTTTAAGAAATTGTCTACCTGCTCATGCTAATGAGATTTGTACTGTATTGGTTTACCATGCTATGCTGGTTTAAGTTATTGAATGCCTCTTTCACTTTACATCTAGTGGGAGAAGAAGAAATTTAATGCCTTACTCATGTAATTGGGTAGTAAGAATTGCTTTCTAGAATGCTATAGAGGCCTCCTTCATGTAAGGAAGACCATCAACTCATGGTTATAGATTTGAAGGACTGTTTTTATACAATCTTGCTAGCGCCACAAGACAGAGAAAAATTTGCATTTACATTGCCAGTATACAATAATGAACATCCTACTCAACGGTTTGAATGGTGTGTCTTGCCTATGGGTATGGCCAACTCGCCGACTCTATGCCAACATTTTGTGAACAAGGCTTTGGAACCTTTCAGGCAACGCCATCCAGAGGTTAAAGTCTATCATTACACAGATGACATTTTATTGCATGGTCCACAAGTCACGGAGAAACACCTGCAGGACCTAGCAGACATTTTGCAACAAGCGGGCTTGATCATAGCTCCTGAAAAAGTGCAGCGGATGTATCCATTCCAATATCTGGGACATAGGCTCTCAGCTACAGCTTCAACTCCGCTATTGCCAACAATAGCTATTCCAGAGCAGTTCACTCTTGTACAATTGCAACAATTGCTAGGGAACATAAATTGGGCTCGTCCTTTCTTGGCCCTGAGCATGGAGGAACTGTCACCACTCTTTGCTGCTCTTTCTGGACACACTTCTCCAGCGGACATCATTCCCTGCACAACGGAGATGCGTACAGCTCTTCAACGCCTCAACGAAAAGCTGCATACCATCGCTGTGGATCGGGTGCCCTCAGGCACCATTGCGCTGGCATGCGCTCTTCTTCCTGCACCGAGGCTGCCCACTGCGGTTTTGTTCGCGCCTGTCAACGCTCAGAAGGTGGCCATCGTGGAATGCTACACTTGGCGCACACTCCCTCGAAAAACTGTTATCGCCTACCTGATGCGATTGCTGATCTTTTCCTCAAATGCCGTACTAGGGCAAAGCATTTGACTGGCTATGACGTTGACTTTGTTTGTTTTCCTTTTTCACAGGATCAGCTAACCGCCTTGCTACAGCATTCTGAGGCATTTCAGGTGGCCATGGCGGACTTTGTGGGACAAGTTAAATTTAACCCCCCCCAAGGATAAGCGGTTTACCTTGCTGAATCTCACTTCTTACTCCCTGTCATCCCCGCTTTGCATGCAACCTATCTTGCATGCCATTACTCTTTTCTCGGATGGCTCCCCCTCCCGTGGAGTCCTTACATGGCAGGGTCCTACTGGGGAATGGGAGGTTGTTTTTACAGGACCTCAAGCATCGGCCCAGCGGTCGGAACTGGCAGCGGTCATACTTGCTTTCTCTACGTTTTCTGATGTGCCTTTTAACCTGATTGTGGATACTCAATATGTTTACCGCCTTGTCTTTACCTTAGCTCAAGCTTATTTGTCTCCATCGATGGATAGGGATCTTTTTGCTTTATTCCAACAGCTTCAAGGTTTTCTTACTAACCGTACGGTCCCATTCTTCATTGCCCACATACGCTCTCACACAAGGATTCCAGGTTATTTGACGGAGGGCAATGCACGAGCAGATTCTGCTCTCCGAGACTCTGCTGAGGTTTTTTCTCTC
The DNA here is from genome assembly GCA_035047345.1 of Bradypodion ventrale. Classification (NCBI taxonomy): domain Eukaryota; kingdom Metazoa; phylum Chordata; class Lepidosauria; order Squamata; family Chamaeleonidae; genus Bradypodion; species Bradypodion ventrale. The sequence goes on along the minus strand of JAWDJE010000015.1, from coordinate 9,550,975 downwards.
TTTGACAACCCCATTGACAGTCATGCAATGTTTCATCAATCTGCTAAGGTTTTGCATAAACGGTTTTCCATTCCTATGTCACAGGCTAGAGACATTGTGTCGTCCTGTGCTTCCTGTACGAAGTCTCCTATATTCCTGCCATTTGATGCTGTTAATCCTCGAGGAACAGAAGCTAATCAGCTATGGCAGATGGATGTCACGCAAGTACCTGCTTTGGCTCCGCTTTCTAAGTTACATGTGACTGTTGATACCTTCTCTGGATTTATATGGGCTACACCCTTACGGGGTGAAACATCCAGACATGTTATACAACATTGCATTCGTTCGTTTGCGGCAATGGGTAAACCTAAAAGCCTTAAGACAGACAATGGGTCATCATATGTTTCTTCTGCCTTTCAGGACTTTTGCCGTCAGTGGGACATTAAGCTAACCCGTGGAATACCCTATAACTCGACTGGACAGGCGATTGTTGAAAGAGCCCACCTGACATTCAAAAATTTGTTACACAAGCAAGTGGGAGATAGAGGGGTTCCTGTGGCTGAAATACCTACAGCTGTTGCTAAAGTACTGTATACTCTTAATTTTCTTCTTGCTCCCCATAACAGGTCACACTCTCCAGTCGAATTGCATTTCAGGACTGAGGAGTGTCTTCCTAAGCCATTGGTTGTTTATCGGCAGCAACCCGATCCTGAGTGGAAGGGTCCTGTACCTCTAATCACCTGGGGACGAGGATACGCAGCGGTTTCTACAACCTCAGGACCTGTGTGGATTCCTGCCCGAGCGATCCGCCCATGGAGAGAGAAGAAGGTTACTCAGCTCCAGGATGGTGGTTCACCAGTAAACTAACTTTGCTGACATTTGTTCTTTTCTTTCTTACTGTGCTTCCAGCTGTAAGAACAATGCCTCATGGGGGCAACCCCAACTTTTGGATTCGTCATGCTAACTATATGTTTGAGGTTCATGGTAAGAATGCAACGTTATACTATGAGCATCCACTGGCAGTGTCGCAAATGGCTTTTCTTCCGGCATTGTTCAACACACCTGAGTTGGTTATTGGACATTTGCAACATCTTGATAGGTCTACACTCTTCTCTAATCCTCCAGAACAATTTAACAACACCCATTGGCGAAGCATGACATTCAAGAAATACACTAAAGGACTTTGTTTTTGCTGTCATAGTTCTGGAGTCTGGAATAGTAAATGGAAGTACTGGACTCAAGCAAAAAGGGTTTTGCAGAGTGTATGCAATTATACGGGTTGTGACGATTATTTTTGGCTATGGGGTAGTTATAACAGTTCTTATAAGCTTAATTATACCTTGTATAACACTACTATTGAAGATATATATGATGTATTTCCTATGTTTACTCCTGATTATTCTGCTATAGATAGTGGTTCAATTTGCAATGGATGGCAAATCAAGGATCCCAACATGTGGTTCTTTTTTAATGGAGTTGCCACGAATTTCCATCCAGGACAATATCAATGTGCAGCATTGGGTTATTTTATCTGAATAATACTATTGAGAAAGAACTTCAGAATTTACAGGAGAGCATTACTAACAATGTACGCACTGATGTTAATCTCTTTGATTGGGTGACTTCTTGGTTGCCTGATTTATCTGTCCTTAGACAAGTTTTCTTTTATGGGTTTATTATTATTATCTGCCTTATACCTTTGTATTTTTGCATTACTTGTATTCCTAATCTTATTTCTGTGTGTAACACATGTCCATTGCGTAGAAGGGAGACATCGAGTTTTGCACGACGGCAATTGTATTCAATGAGGTATCACCCTCCGGAACAAAGTACCATGAGTCAGGAGGGGTACGATGTCCAGGAGGACAGTGATGATGTATATGATGACATGCAGGGGTATGATTAGCCGTCCCTCTCTCAAATTTAAATGAAAAAAGGAGGACATGTAGGAATGCATCTGGTTTCTGTCTTGCCTGTCCTCTGACACATTTTGTAAACAAAAGCCTCTTTGCTTGCTATTCTCCTTATCTCTCTTTCTTTGGGTTCTGACACCTCTGATTGGCTGTAAGGACTCAGCTTTGTCTCTGCGAAGTTTCGTTTCTGCTATACAATGCTTGCTAGTTTCGTTTCTCGCTCTCTCTGCCTAAATAAAGAGAAGGCTTCAGTATCGTTTGACCAGCTGAAGAGAGCAGGCGTGTTTTTGTGTGTCTCTGTTTTCTCCCTACTCAAAGCCTAATGAAGCAGGACTTCATGGGACTGATTGCTATCTTAAAGATCTGAGGATATAAACTGCTGCTAATGAGGCTGACTGAATAAAGAAGATATCTTTACATGAAGCAGAATTCCAACAAATGCTTAGCCTTTTTCTAGCCTCCCCTGATTGCTCATGCAGAGATGAAACCCACTCTGTTCAGTTTGTATAGCCATCTTGACTCTAGTTTCTCACTTTAGGTGATGCAACCTAAACAGGCAGTCTGGACAGGTCTTGTGTCAAACTCTTCCCAGTCTGTAGGAAAGTCGCTGTCAGCAGCTACTTGTATCCAAACATACTTTCCCCCTGAAAGTCATTATTTCCTCCTTTGATGGATGTGTCTCTGGTGACTCAATAAGCCGATCTTGGCATGGAACACGTGACCACACATATTACACTGAATAGAGGGTAGAGAGTGTGGTTGAGTTTGATGACGCTTCCATGCTTGTTGCTTAGCCTCTTCAGGTCTGTGGCGTTCCCCTTCGAAGTGATCGGTAGCAGCAGAGATGGTTGGCACCAAAATAGGCGATCTTCAGCTGCTGCCTCCCACGTTTGTGGGTTTATACCTGACACCTTCATGGTTTCTTTCACCTGGTCCTTATAGTGGTTCAAAGGAGCTCCATGATTGCCTTTGGGTCTGTATGTTTTCACTTCCCATTTTGTTACTTAGAGTGGCTAAGTTGAATGCTCTGTTTCACTTTCTCTAAGGAGGAATCTGTTTCTCAGGGCGAGGTCTGTGTCTTGGTTGGTTGCAGAGATGAAACCCACTTTGGTTTTTCCATAGCTATCTGTCTCAACTTTCTCACTTTAGCTTATCCAACCTAAATGGGCAGTTTCACCTTCAGAAAACAGTTCAATTCCCACGTTTCTATGACTGTTGCTCTTTCCTCCTTGGTCCAACTGAAAGGTGTCACCATAGCGAGCTCAAACCTACCGCAGAAGTCTCTTGGTTTTTTCTTATGATGTCACATCTTCCTCCCAAAGACTTGAGGATGTCACAGGATCACTTGACACGTATGGCAGTTACCAATCTCTGTCTGCAGCCTGGTGTCTGAATAGCAGGAAGTGGAATTAGCATGCCAGAGCACCCAATGAATGTCTCCGCACTGAAAATTAGCTTGAAGGGAAATTTTATTATTTAAAACCAAAAGCAAAACAGGACAGAAAAAAAATCAAAGGCTTGACTGGATGATGCACATCTCCGCAAAAGAAAAGGACCTTTACCTACACATAGACTCATGGGTGGTAAGTAAGACTGCCAAGTTGCAAGCCAAGTAAAAGATGCAACTAGGGATGCCATAATTTCCTCCCACAAAACCGGGACAGAAGTGAAGGTCACCCTTGCTCAAAAGCCAGTTTAGGGTTCAGTGATCATCTCTTTTCAAAGCTAAAGAGCCAGCACAGTCTGCTTCTGCAGACGTATTCCATGGTCATGTGGCAGGCATTACTAGACACCAGAAGGCACAGAATGCTGTTTATCTTCGCTCCAAAGTGGTCCCTATTTATCTACTTGCAATTTCTTGCCTTCGAACTGCTAGGTTTGCAGGAGCTGGGACAAAGACAGGAGCTCATTCCACAAGCTGCTGCTGCCACGACTTCAATAGAAGCTCCGCTCTAAGGGCAATAAAATGGTGCACGATTTTCTCTCTCTTTCTTCCTTGGCCACCAAAGCTGTTGCTGCTGCGCCACCTGCTGGTGCTTCAATAGAGGTGTCACTCTATTGCAAGCAAAAGGTGCAATTTATTTTTAAACCAGGCACACCCCTTGGTCTGAAAAGCGGGAATTTTCAATGATTCTTTTGGAACCGGCCCGGAACAGGTTCAACCAGTGAAATTCCTGGGCTTCTGGTACGTATGGCATCCCTAGATGCAACAAACCTTTTAGTCCACATACAAATCTGCCCAACCCGCCTTGTGCCTCATTAGCCCAAGTAACACATTGGTCTTTCCCCCAAGGACTGTAAAAACTACTCTCTCCTGCACTCCACAAGATGCTCTTCTGCAAATTGAGTCAGATAGCCAAACTGACCTACAGTATTCAGTGATCTGTGCAGGAAAAGCCAAACATATTCCACCTCCAATGCTGTTTCAGGAGATAGTTATACCTCATAACCCATCTCCTGCTCTCGCCCTAGTCAATGGGACATTTGGGTGCTAGGAGGCTCATTTGTCTCTGGATTACAGCCTACCCAAAGTTTAGCTCATCCTAGCAGTTTATCCTCAATGAATAATAATGAAATACTGTACAATACAATCAGGTGTACCCAGGTAACGGCTACCTTGTGTTGCTGGCTAATCTTTCTCTCACTAGGTCAGGTGAAAGGAAGTGCAGAATGAACTCACCAAAATGTGTCTTCAGTTTCACGTCTGATCTAGACATGGAAGAAGAAGAATTTGTTTTATTCATTTAGGGCAGGGGTTCTCTCAATCTTTTCAAGCCGAGGGCCTGGTCACGCTCCCTCAGACAGCTTCAGCGGCTGGGTGGCCATTATGCCCTGCCTGCTACACATGGCACTTCCTGGTATGGCGGAGGCGGTGGAGGCCCCACATGAAATGGTGTCATGTGCCACATTTAGCCCCCAGGCCGTAGGTTGAGAACCCCTGATTTAGGGGCAAGTTCTTCACAATTGGCTCTGGCTCTTCTCATTTTTGCCTGTAGGGGGAGCTGTTGGCCTAACCCTACCAGCTCACAAAGAGGTCTTCAAGGTTTTGTATCTTCCACTGAAAGTGTCCCACTGAGAGCACTGAACCTTCAGTTTTGAGTCTGGCACTGAGCATTAATGACCACCGCCTCCTTCTTCGCTTCCTCTTTTACCCCAATGGGTGTCGAGGGAATTATTATTTGACCATCACCAGAGAATACATATCAGAGGGATGCTGATGATAGCACTGGCCACCCACAGTAATGTAACTGCAAGAGGAATTGATGAGAAAGCATCTGCCCATTATACCCGTGCCTCACCTCTGCTACGGGAGCTGCATTGGTTGCCAGTGTGCCTCTGGGTCCAATTCAAGGTGCTGGTAATTACCTTTAAAGCCCTACATGGTAGTGGGCCAGGATACTTAAGAGACCACATCACCCCAAGGATATCTGCCTGTCCCACTAGAGTGGACCGGAGGGGCTCTTTAAAAATACCAATTGCTAGAGAGGCTAGCCTATCTAGCACTAGAAGAAGAGGCTTTTTGGTATCTGCTCCGGCCCTATGGAACCTCCTGCCAGTTGAACTGCATCTCCAGATACAGCTGCTGCCCTTCAGGAAAGAGCTGAAAACCTGGCTGGCAGGGCAGGTGTGGGGAGGTGGAGAGGGAGCAACTACATACACACACACCCCACTGACTCATTTAGAGCAAGATCACTCATGTTTTAACTAGGTTTTTAATTGGTGCGGGTGGGAGGTAGTTTTTCAGTGTTTTTAGGAATTTTAAGGGTTTCTATAGTTTAAACGTTGGGGATTTTATGTACGCTGCCCAGAGTCGCATGTAAATTGGGGAGGCTATACAAATTGAATGAACGAACGAACGAACAAATGAACAAACGAACAAACCACTTATCACAATGACCAACTGCACATTCTTGCCATTCAAACCAGATGCCTTCATGTTTTATTTAAGCGATTCAATTATGATTTCTCATTTGGCATGTAAACTTGCAGATGTAGATCTGTCCACATCAATGCCCTCTTTGATCCTTTTTTCTGGCAAAAGAATATACAATTGGGTACCAAGAAGCAACATGCAGGAGAGGGCCTGCTTTCCTATCACTTTTTCAGCCAAACAACTGCAGCACTGCAAACGCCATGTGGAGGAGACAGAAGAGGGAGAAAGTGATGACTCTATTTGGTGTCTTGCACGGAAGACAAAGAAGGAGTCGCAGGAAGGACTAACACAGGTTTATTCATTGATGGTCAGCATGAACATGTGGTAATGGCGGAGATACCTCACATTATATACAGTCCCACAATACATTTGAATCTTGCTGCACGGTAGCTCATTGGCTGCTACCGGCGTGACATCGTCCCGGTCACGCCTCTCTTCTGTAGTTCTTTGAGGAGGCGGGAAAGTTCCCGCGGCTGTTGGTGATTTGGGGAATGTGAACCATGTGAGGTGAACGCTCGCAGCTGCCCCCTATGGACAGCTAACTCGTGTTCCATTTACAGCTGGGCTACATTGTAATTGTGGTCAGGTTACATTCATGCATCTCAAGGCAACATCTCTTAAAGCAACATTGTACATACATAACACCCCTCCCCCCCTAGGATGGGACGAAGTCCCTCAACCATTGTGGTTTGCCGCACGTGCGCCTTGGGCGTGCGGCCGCTTGATTTAGCACAGGGGAGCCGGCGGCTCCTGGCTCCGTGGAGTCCTGCCCTGCAATGGAAAGGGGGGACCCATTAGTGGCTCGGTGTGGCGTCTGTGGTAACCTTGCATTGGGGGACGGGAATGGAATGAATAGTTGGGAAGTGAATCCCTGCCTGCCGCTTGAGGAGTTTGGGGACCCCCCCAGTACGAATCTCGGGACCGACGAAGAGGCCCTCGTGGCCTCGCCACCCCCCGCTGCCGTTCTAGAGACTGTGGTGGGCGGACTCGCCCCTGTTGCCTGTCTTGGGGGTGTTGGTCTCCGGGGAGCAGGAGCTATGGTATATTCTAAAACAAAAGGGCTAGGGGGACTGGAAGTACCAGGGGCTGAACTGAAACCCCTCTTCTCGCTAGGACGGGTGGGGGACCACTCCGCTACACCCCCCTGGTACTGCAACTCATAATCATCGTCAAACTGATCCCTCTCTTTGAAAGTATCCTCCTCTGTGTCTCCCCCTTGGGTAATGCGGGTGGGGGAGGACCCTAACGCTGATTCCCCCTCACCGGTGACTCGCCTTCTGAATTGGTCGGCGTGCCTTCTCCAGAGTAGACCTGAACTAGTCTCGACCCTGTAGGATACCGGCCCCGTTTGCTCAACAATTGTCCCTGGTACCACGCTGGCCCCGAGGCTGCGTAGTTCCTGCAGTGAACCGGGTCCCCTACCGAAAAACTTTTAGAGCTCTCTCCCCCTATGCTTATATTTCTCCCCTCATCCTCCACCCTGGACGGATCCATCCGGTCAAAAAGTGTTACCGGACGCCTCCTCATGAGGAGTTCGGCTGGGGAAAAGCCTGACGCTAAGGGGGTTGTCCTGTAGCAGATGAGGAACTGGCACAGATGCAGGTTCAACTCACTGGGACCCATGCGCCACAGTGCGTCTTTCGTAGTGCGCACTTGGCGCTCTACCTGACCGTTTGTGGCGGGGTGAAATGGGGCAGCGGTTATGTGCCTGACGGCGTTCCTCTCCATAAACGTCTTGAAATCTGCCGACATGAAGGTACTAGCGTTATCGCTCACAAGGACGTCTGGCAGGCCGAAACAGACAAACAGCTTGTGCAACTGTTTAATTGTTGCGGCAGAGGAAATGCTGTTCATGGGAATTACCTCCAACCACTTGGAGTAGGAGTCGACTACCAGTAAAAACATGGACCCGCGGAAAGGTCCAGCGAAGTCGACATGTATCCGGGACCATGGCCCGCGGGCCGTATCCCATTCCCTATGGGGTAACCGGGACTCCTCGGGCCGAGAGCTCTGGCAGCTCTCGCACGTACCCACTAAGCGTTCTATGTCCCCATCTATCTGGGGCCACCAAAAGAAACTCCTGGCCAGAGCCTTGGAGCGCACGATCCCGGGGTGGCTAGTATGCAGTAGCCTCAGCACCTTGGCCCTCAGCTTCTCTGGGATAACTACCCTCTGGCCCCAGAGTAAGCAGCCCCTTTCCAGGGAAAGCTCTACTCTGCGCCTGAAAAATGGCTTGAACTGTTCCTCGGGGGGAGAAACGGCCCACCCTTTCCTAATCCAGGCACTAACTTGGGCCAGGATCTTGTCGGCCGCCGTGGCCTTAGCGAGGTCGGCCGGCACAATTGGTGGTGAGTCGAGCGACTCAATCAGCAGGACTTGGTGTTCCTGCTCTACCTCGCATGTGGGGTCCCCTAAACTAGGGAGAGGGGATCGGGACAGGGCGTCCGCATGGGAGATCTCCTTCCCTGGGCGATAGACCAGCTCATATTGGTAGGCGTTGAGAAAAATGGCCCAACGCAGCATCCTGGGGGATAGTATTTGCGGGGTGGGTTTGCCGGTAGTGAAGATCCCCAAAAGCGGCTTGTGATCCGTCACCACCGTAAACTCGCGGCCGTATAGGAAATCGTGGAACTTCTTTGTTCCCGCGATTATGGCTAGGGCCTCCCTATCTGTTTGCGCGTAATTGCGCTCTGCCTTCGAGAGGGACCTTGAGTAGTACGCTACCGGGGCTTCCCTCCCGCTCTCCAACACGTGGCACAGGACCGCCCCCACCCCCACCGGGGACGCATCACAGACTAATACCACTGGCTTTTTTGGATCGAAGTGGGTCAGGACAGCATCCGAAGATAGGAGTGACTTGAGTTCCTTGAATGCCCTCTCCTGCTTGTCCCCCCACCGCCAAACCGCATCCTTCTTAAATAACGCGTGCAGTGGCTCCGTGACTGATGCCTTTCGAGGCAGGAAGGAGTGATAGAAGTTTAGGAGCCCTAGGAATGACTGCAGCTCCGGTTTCGCGGTGGGGCGAGGGGCGTCCCTCACGGCCACAACCTTGGACTTGGAGGGTTTGATTCCGTCCGGGGTTACCTTAAACCCTAGAAACTCTACCTCCCTTGCGAAGAATACGCACTTGTCCCTCCTCAATCGAAGTCCTGCCCTCTCGAACACTGAGAGAACCCCATCTAGCCTCTTGGCTAACTCTAATTCGCTCCCCGCTGTTATCAACACGTCGTCGAAGTATGGGAGGACGCCTGGAAGCCCCTTTAAAAGGCGTTCCACGAGGGACTGGAAAATTCCGGGGGCCGAATTCACGCCAAACTGAAGGCGCGTTACCTTAAATGCCCCCTTGTGCGTTACGATCGTTTGCGCGGCGGCAGCAGCCGGGGTTACAGAGAGCTGCTGATACGCCTGGGCCAGATCTAACTTGGCGAAAAACCTCCCCCAATGTAGCGTGGCCAGCAAATGGCTGACCACGGGCACCGGGTATGCATTTGGCCGAATGGCCTTATTTATCGTACATTTATAGTCCGCACAAATTCTGACCTCCCCATTTGACTTGAGGGCTGTAACAATCGGCGTTTCCCACTCCGCCGAGTCAACTGGAACCAAAATCCCCTGCCCCACCAATTTGTCCAGTTCCGCCTCAATCTTGTCCTTGAGGGCGAACGGCACTCTCCTTGGCTTGAGGCGGATGGGCCGGATTTCTGGGTCCAGCTCAAAGGAAACCGGGAGCCCCTTGTATTTCCCGAGCCCCTTCTTGAAAACGTCCGGGTGTGCGTCGCACACGTCCCGCATTGGGTCAGTCTCGATGGCGTTAATGCCGGACAGTTCGATCCCCAGGGGAGCAAACCACTGCGTTCCCAAAAGGCAGCACCTCCCCCCCTTGAGGACTACTAGGGGCAGTTTCTCGGAGTAGTTCTTGAACTTCACCTTGAAGTTCCCCACCCCCAACACCGGGATCCCATTTCCCTGCACATCCCGTAGATTGGATATCATGGCCCGCAGTTTGGGCCGCTTCTCTGGGGGAATGCGCATAAACTCTTTTTGGGACAGGATGGAATAAGATGACCCCGAGTCTATCTCCATCCTCACTGGGACCCCCTGCAACAGTACCTCTATGAAGAACCGCCGGTGCTCCAGGCCCACGCGGTTCACGCCTTCCTCGCTGTAGCCGGCTGAGACCTTCCTGGTGCCGGCCGCCTTTCGTTGGTGCGTCTGGGGATGGCTGGAACTGCCCTTGTCCTCGACTCGCCCGCGCCTGCATACTCGGGCGATGTGTCCTTTTCGGCCGCAGTTGTGGCACTCGGCCTTTCGGAACGGGCACCTCGTGCGGTCGTGGGCCGCCCCACAACCGTCGCAGCGGCGGTCCTGCCGTTCACGGGTCTGCCGCTTTTCACCTCGCTTCTTGATCCTCTGGACGTCGTCATCCTCGCTGGAGTAGGGGTCCGCTGTCGTGGACGACTCCTCGGACGACGTTGGTGCGGCGGCGGGCGGCTTGGGGGCCCGCCAGGCCGTCTTCGCTGGTGTCCGCCGGGCTGTCTGCACTGGTGACTTGGCCCTCTCAGATGTGGCCCCTCGGGACTTGAACAGCCGGACTCCGCTCCTGGCCTCCTCGGCTGCTTGGGCCTCCCGCAGTACCTCGTTAAACGTGAGGCGATGGTCACGGGTCATGAGCCTCCTCTGAAGCTCCTTGTCCCTCAAACCGCACAGCATGCGGTCACGGAGGGCCTGGTCGAGGTCGTCCCATTGGCAATGCACCGCCGCAAGCCTGAGGGCCGCCGCATAGGCGGACACGGATTCGCCCGGTCGCTGGTCTCACCTGTGGAACGCGACCCGGGCTGGGAAAATCGAGACGGGCGGCTGGAAATGCTCACGCAGTCTCTCCAGGATACGGTCGATGGGCACCTCGTCCACCTTCCGGGGGGCCACCAGGGTCATCAGGATCCGCAGCGTGGCTGGCCCCACCTGAGACAGGAAGTGGGAGCGCATCTTCGCGTCGTCGTCGACGCCTGCAGCCTCCATGGCATGCCGAAACTGGCACTCGTAGAGCTCCCATTGTTTGGGCTCACTGACATCGAACTGGTACGGCTTGACCTTGGGATTCGCCATCGATCCCATCCTCGTCGCCAATTTGGTGTCTTGCACGGAAGACAAAGAAGGAGTCGCAGGAAGGACTAACACAGGTTTATTCATTGATGGTCAGCATGAACATGTGGTAATGGCGGAGATACCTCACATTATATACAGTCCCACAATACATTTGAATCTTGCTGCATGGTAGCTCATTGGCTGCTACCGGCGTGACATCGTCCCGGTCACGCCTCTCTTCTGTAGTTCTTTGAGGAGGCGGGAAAGTTCCCGCGGCTGTTGGTGATTTGGGGAATGTGAACCATGTGAGGTGAACGCTCGCAGCTGCCCCCTATGGACAGCTAACTCGCGTTCCATTTACAGCTGGGCTACATTGTAATTGTGGTCAGGTTACATTCATGCATAAGAACATAAGAACAGCCTTGCTGGAACAGGCCACAGCCCATCCAGTCCAGCATTCTGTCTCACACAGTGGCTCACCATTTCCTTCAGGGTATTCCCAAGGAGATGCCTTCACCTGCTTAGGATTCCCTGGAAATTGCATTGAGAGATATCCTGCCTATCTCTCCAACCCGGAGGTTGTCCTTAGGTAGCCATAATTATAGCCATTGATAGCCTTGTCCTCCATGAACTTGTCTAATCCTTTCTTAAAGCTGTGAAGACTGACAGCTGTCACCACTTCTTCTGGCAGGGAGTTCCATAGACCAGTAATCCTCTGGGTGAAAAAGTACTTTCTCTTATTTGTTTGAGAACTAGTACCCAAAAGTTTCATGGAGTGTCCCCTAATTCTAGTGTTGTGCGATAGGGAAAACAGTTTTTCCTTATCTACCTTGTCCACACCGTGCATGATTTTATAAACTTCAATCAGGTCACCTCTTAGACGCCGTCGTTCAAGAGTGAAAAGGCCCAACCGTTGCAGCCTCAGATGGTAAGGAAGGTGTTCCAGTCCCCTAATCATTCTGGTTGCCCTCCTCTGTACTTTCTCCAACTCCATAATATCCTTCTGGAGGTATGGCGACCAGAACTGTACACAATATTCCAGATGGGGCCTCACCATAGATTTATAAAGAGGCAAAATGACACTTGCTGACTTATTTTCTATACCCTTCCTAATGATCCCTAACATTGAGTTTGCTTTTTTCACTGCTGAGGCACACTGGGTTGACACCTTCATTGAGCTGTCCACCAGGACACCAAGGTCCCTTTCCTGGTTTGTCACAGAGAGTTCAGACCCCATCAGTTTATAAATGTAATTGGGGTTTTTTGCCCCAACATGCATCACTCTGCACTTACTGATGTTGAAGCTCATTTGCCACTGTTTTGCCCACTCCCCCAGTGTCAAGAGATCCCTCTGGAGCTCTTCACAATTTCTCACAGTTTTCACTACCCTGTATAATTTAGTGTCGTCAGCAAATTTGGCTACCTTGCTTTTTACTCCTACCTCTAGATCATTTATGAAGAGGTTGAAAAGCAGGGGTCCCAGTACTGAACCTTGGGGGACCCTACTCTTTACTTCCCTCCACTTGGAGAAGTGTCCATTTAGTGCTACCCTCTGTTTCCTGTCCCTTAGCCAGTTGCTGATCCAGGACAAGACCTGTTCCTTTATTCCATGACTGGTAAGTTTATTCAAGAGCCTTTGGTGTGGGACCTTGTCAAAAGCCTTCTGAAAGTCCAGATAAACAATGTCAACTGGATCCCCCTTATCCACATGCTTGTTGACACTCTCAAAAAATTCCAACAGATTAGTGAGGCATGATTTGCCCTTGCAAAAGCCATGTTGGCTCTCCTTTAGCAGCGCCTTCTCTTCTATGTAACTATTAATTCTATCTTTTAGGATGGTTTCCATCACTTTACCTGGGACACATGTCAAACTGACAGGCCGGTAATTTCCTGGATCACCCCTGGATCCTTTTTTGAAAATTGGTGTTACATTCGCTACCTTCCAGTCATCAGGCAACATCTCAAGGCAACATCTCTTAAAGCAACATTGTACATACATAACACTCTAGGAGGCTCGAAATCATCAAAAGAGAGGCCTCATCTGTTTTCCATCTAGGCCAGGGTACCTCAAACATGGTTCTCCAGATGTTCATGGACTTCAATTCCCAGAAGCTCTGACCAGAAGGTGTGCTGACTTGGGCTGTTGGTAATTGAAGTCCAAGAACATCTGGAGAACCAAGTTTGTGGACCCCTGATCTAGGTTGTTTTGACCCTCTACATACCAACATCTGGAAATGGATGGATCCCTTGTCCATCTTCTAAAATGGACAGGCAACACTCAGTCCTCTGCATACTGTTCTCCTCGCTGCTCCTCTATTGCTGTTATTAATTTGTAGGGCTGAAGAATGTGTCTCTGAAAGCTGGCAATGAGATTCTTCATTTATTGTTTTGTTGTATGGCCCTATCTATACTCCTTAGCTGCTTCCTAGGTTATTTTGCCTTGATACTCATTCATTTGTTCTGATTCCTGTCTGATGCTTCTTCCATAAGAAAGGGATACTATTACAGTATTATTTTTCTCTCCCATTCTGCTGTGCATCACACTGAGTTTAAACCAGTGGTTCCCAACCTGGGTCCCAGGCCCCACAGGGGGATTTCAATTCCCAGAAGCCTAAGTCAGTACATTGGCTGATCAGTGCTTTGGGGAATTGAAGTCCAAAAACCAAAGGTTGGGAAACACTGGTTTAACAGTACAGAACCAGGGATCCCCAAACAAGGGCCTGGAAACCCTGGAAAACATTCAGTCTCATAGTTCACATAAACTGTATTTTTTAATTTGTGGGCTTTATCTTATCTTACTTGCCTAATTGTGTCAATTTCACCAAGTATCTCTGTGCTGTTTGTATGGTTTCTTTTTAAGTACACAGTTTTGAAATGTCTAGATCAAGGGTTTGCAACCTACGGCCCATGGGTTGGACCTGGCCCATGGTGCCATTTCATGTGGCCCAACACCCTCACTCCTGCCACCGCTACCGCACTGCCAGAAGCGGCAGAAGTGGCAAAACAACAGAAAACGCACTGCCCTCACTCCCAGCACCATCAGAAGTGGTGGAAACAGCCGGAAATGTGCCGGAAATGCACCCGCAGATGTGTTTTACGGCAGTGTTTATGGTGGGGAGAACTACATGCCTGGCCCGCTCAGCTGTCTGAGGGGTTGTGTTCAAGCCCACAGTGTGAAAATGTTGAGAATCCCTGGTCTAGATATTTGGTGTATGAAAACCAAGACACAGGACACAGCCTCGGGCTGGGTTAACTCGGGTTTATTGCATGGTGGTCAGAGGGAACATGAGGTAATGGCGGATCAATAGCTCTTTATATACTGTAGTAACACATTTGAACGTGGTTCCATGATAGCCCATTGGCTACTGTCTGCGTGAGGTCATTGCTGGTCACGCCCTTCTTGTCCAGGTGTAGGTGGTGGCGGGAAAACTTCCCGCGCTGTTGCCTTTGATGAGTTTGGACCAAGAGAGCTTGGACGCTCGCTGCTGCCAGCTGGTGGTCATTAGCTCGCGTCCTATTACAGGGTTTATGTGATACAGCTGAAGGTTACATTGTTGCCCATAGGCAAGGTTACATTGGTTCAGATACATTGTTATCCATGTGGAGGATCAAACCATTAGGACACAACATCCCTCCCCCCTAGGATGAGACGAAGTCTCGAAACCACACTCCCCCCCCCCCTAGGATGAGACGAAGTCTCTCAGCCAAGATGGCTTATTTCGAACACGCTGGGGTCTCGGTGCGGGCTGCCTTCCCCCTGGTTTGCTACCTTCTCTTTGTCCCCTGGTTTCCTGCCCTGTAATTGGAGAGGGAGACTCGTTAGTGACTTGCCGCGGCTCCGCGGCGTTGTTGGGAGGTGTGTGCTTTATTGGGGAAGAACCGGGGGCACTGGGGGCTAACGAAAAACCCCTCTTCTCGCTTGGACGGACGATGCCGGGGTGGCTGACGTGCAGCAGTTCGAGTACCCTCGGTCGCAGGGACGTAGGAACCACCACCCGTTGGCCCCACAAAAGGCAGCCCCTCTCTAGGGACAACTCTATTTTTTTTCGAAAAAATGGGTCGAATTCCGTACCTGGGGATGACGCCGGCCACCCCTTCTGTACCCATGAGCTAACTTTCTCTAACGTTCTGTCCTTACCTGTGGCCCTGGCAATGTCGGCTGGTACTATTGGGGGTGAGTCTAAAACCTCTATTAACAAAACCTGGTGATCTCTTTCTGCCCTTTCCTTTTGGACGCCCGACAAGGGCAAAGGAGACCTCGAGAGTGCGTCGGCATGGCTGATCTCCTTCCCGGGCCGGTATTCCAGCTCATGCTGGTATGCGTTGAGAAAAATAGCCCACCGCAGCATTCTTGGGGACAGGATCTGTGGTGTGGGCTTACTTGCAGTGAAAATTCCTAATAGAGGCTTGTGGTCAGTCACGATTTTGAACGGCCGACCATACAGAAAATCGTGAATTTTTTTGGTTCCCGCTACTATCGCTAGTGCCTCCCTGTCGGTCTGTGCGTAATTACGCTCTGCTTGGGACAGGGACCTTGAATAAAACGCTATCGGGGCTTCCCTTCCGTCGTCCAACACGTGGCAAAGTACCGCCCCCACCCCCACCGGGGATGCGTCACAGACTAAGACCACTGGCCGTTTGGGATCGAAATGCGTTAGGATTGCCTCGGATGTTAGGAGTTGCTTCAACTCTTTGAACGCCCTCTCTTGCTCATCACCCCACACCCATATTTCCTCCTTTTTTAGCAACCGATGGAGTGGCTCGGCCACGGACGCCTTCCGCGGAAGGAAGGTATGGTAAAAATTGAGGAGCCCCAGAAATGACTGTAGCTCGGTTTTGGATGTGGGGCGAGGGGCATTCTTGATGGCGGCCACTTTGGATTTGGATGGCTTAATACCCTCTGGCGTGACTCGAAACCCTAGAAACTCAACCTCAGTTTCGAAGAAGACACATTTGTCTTTTCTCAGTCGTAGCCCCGCTTTCTCGAAGACAGTCAGAACTTTATCCAATCTCTTTGCCAGTTCGGCCTCACTCCCCCCTGTTATCAACACGTCATCAAAATAAGGCAACACCCCCTCCAGCCCCTTCAGGAGGCGTTCCACAAGCGACTGAAAAAGGCCGGGTGCCGAGTTCACGCCGAACTGTAAACGCGACACCTGGAACGCTCCTTTATGTGTGACTATCGTTTGTGCCGCGGCCGTGGCGGGAGTTACAGGGAGTTGCTGATAAGCTTGAGCCAAATCGAGTTTAGCGAAACACTTTCCCCCACTCAGCCTGGCCAGCAGGTGGCTGACCACCGGCACCGGGTATGCATTAGGGCGGATCGCCTTATTAATTGTACACTTATAATCAGCGCAAATGCGCACCTCCCCGTTGGCCTTCAAAGCGGTTACAATTGGAGTTTCCCACTCCGCGGAATCAACAGGAATAAGAATCCCCTGGCCCACCAGTTTGTCCAGTTCCGCCTCTATTTTGTCCTTTAGTGCGAACGGCACCCTGCGCGGTTTGAGTCTTATCGGGCGGACCTCCGGGTCTAGGTCGAAGGCTACAGGGGGTCCCTTGAACTTTCCAAGTCCTTTTTTAAAAACGGCGGAATGCGCGTCGCACACCGCTTGTATTGGATCCACCCCCACGGTATGCACTCCCCCTATGAACAAACCTAAGGGCTGAAACCACTGCGTCCCTAGGAGGCTACAACTACCCCCCTTAAGGACAACTAGGGGCAGCTCCGCAGAATGTCTCTTAAAACTGACCCGAAATTTCCCGACCCCCAACACTGGAATGCTGTTCCCCTGTACATCTCGTAGCGTGGACCTCAACGTTTTAAGTTTGGGTCGCACGTGGGGGTCGATTTTCAAGAACTCTTTCTGGGGAATTATAGAATAGGAGGACCCCGAGTCAATTTCCATCCTGATGGGGGCCCCTTGTACTAGTACCTCAACGAAGTAATGGGACTGTCCCGCGGGCACGCTGAACACCGGAGCGTCGTCCTCGCTGTCGTCCGAGATGCGGCCCACGCCGTCCTGCTTCCTCGTGGTCTGGGCGCCATCTTTGGACCTTGCTGGACGGTCCGGTCTGGTTGAGCGGTCTTGTGACTGCCTCCGGCCCTCCTTCCGTTTTCTGCACGCCTTGGCGATGTGCCCCCGACGGCCGCAGGTGTAACACTCGGCTTTCCTGAATGGGCACCTTGCGCGCTCATGGGCCGCTCTGCAACCATCGCAGCGGCGCCCCCCTTTTCGGACCCTTTGGACCTCCTCGCCGTCGCTGCCTTCCGTAGACGACTTTGAGGCCCTTCGGGTTGCGTGCACCGACTGTCCGGACTTTCCGTGCACCGAATTCTCCGCTTTGCCGGCTCTAGGATGCCACTCACGCCACTGGTGCATTTCGTCCACTCCAGCATTCGTGGACTCCGCGGCTTCCGCGGCCTCTACAACCTCCGCCAGCGTGGGTGGTGGCTCCTTGTTCATCAAGCTGCGCTGCACCTCCTTGTCCTTCAGGCCACACAGCACTCCGTCCCTGAGGGCCGTCTCTAGGTCGTCCCATCTGCAGGGGCCAGCGGCTACCCTCATGGCTGTTACGAATGCCTCAACCGACTCGTCCGGCGCTTGGACTCGCCTCCAAAACGCGCTCCGAGCGGGAAACATTGCCCTCGAGGGACGGAAACGCTCACGCAGCAGCTTCATGATGTCGTCTGCTTTGAATTCGCTCACCTTCTTCGGTGCAATGATGCCCACCAGCGTTCGCTTGGTTTCTGTCCCAAGCATTCTGGTGAGGATGGCCCTCTTCCTCTCCTCATCGTCTTCTTTGACTTTGAGTTCCACCAGCGCCGCCTGGAAGTCCATCTCAAAAAGCTCCCAGTCTTGCGGTTTGGTGATGTTGAACCCACTCTGTGCCCTGGCTGCTCCTTGGGGATCCATAATCCCACCTTCGTCGCCAATTTGGTGTATGAAAACCAAGACACAGGACACAGCCTCGGGCTGGGTTAACTCGGGTTTATTGCATGGTGGTCAGAGGGAACATGAGGTAATGGCGGATCAATAGCTCTTTATATACTGTAGTAACACATTTGAACGTGGTTCCATGATAGCCCATTGGCTACTGTCTGCGTGACGTCATTGCTGGTCACGCCCTTCTTGTCCAGGTGTAGGTGGTGGCGGGAAAACTTCCCGCGCTGTTGCCTTTGATGAGTTTGGACCAAGAGAGCTTGGACGCTCGCTGCTGCCAGCTGGTGGTCATTAGCTCGCGTCCTATTACAGGGTTTATGTGATACAGCTGAAGGTTACATTGTTGCCCATAGGCAAGGTTACATTGGTTCAGATACATTGTTATCCATGTGGAGGATCAAACCATTAGGACACAACAAGATATAAGCAGTTGATCAACATTCACAAACAATACATACATAAACCATGGATCAGGCAAAGGGTGGCCAACAAAGAAAGCAGAACTTGACACTGGGTGTTGCCATAAAGCATAGCATCAGACAGGCAGAGAGGTGTTTCTGTTGCACAATTCACACTGCCTAAAGAGTATTGGAAAGAATAAGATGGAGTTCCCTCCCATCCCTAGTCCAAAGGAAGACTGGAAAGTAGTTAAGTGTCTCTCCAAGATTATACCACTGTCTTGGTCAGGCCTGATTCAAGATTGTTCAAAATCTTCTTTTCAAAAACACATTACCTCCAGTAACAGTGGCCAAAAAACAATGTTTAAGTGATGTGGGGTAGATCTGGATCTGGGATACAGAGACAAGAGACCTGGAGGTACCTGG
The DNA here is from genome assembly GCA_035047345.1 of Bradypodion ventrale. Taxonomy (NCBI): domain Eukaryota; kingdom Metazoa; phylum Chordata; class Lepidosauria; order Squamata; family Chamaeleonidae; genus Bradypodion; species Bradypodion ventrale. The sequence goes on along the minus strand of JAWDJE010000015.1, from coordinate 9,532,296 downwards.
AGGCTGGCTGGTTGGGATTATTGCTTTGCCTCCCCAAACCCTGAAGACCTCTAGACCAGGGTTTCTCAACCTGTGGCTTGTGGGCTAGATGTGGCCCACAGCACCATTTTATGTGGCCCCCACCACCACACCACACCAAGAAGTGCCATGTGGAGGAGGAAGGGCAAAATGCCCCCCAAAGCTGTCTGATGGCGTGTGACCCGGCCCCCAGCTTAAAAACTGCTCTAGACAGTTGGCGCGTGTGGTCCTCTGTGGTCCTACTTCATCACTGCCCTTCTTTCTGTGGTGCTGAGTTCTCCCACCACTACCATCGCTATACTGAATCAGCGTGATTGATCCCAGTACTTTGAAAACTTCATCCCCATAAGGAAGTCAGGGCTGTCCTATTTCCTTTTGCAATGACGTCAAATCTTTCTTAAAGAGGTGTTATGATCTGGGACAGCCAATGACTGCAAGATACGTTTGCATAAAGGGGCCATTTTTCAATTATGTGCTTTTTAAACCAAAGGTGCAGAGGAAGTGCCAGGCAGGGTTCTCTTTCCTTCAGAAATTGAGAAATCCTTTTGAATAATCAGTATGGCCAAGTGTCTGCTTTCCTTGATACTTCTCAGTTTCTGTGCAGGTAAAGTAGAGAAGAGCAAACTTTATACAGATTTAACAGCCAATAATGAAGTTGTGTTCAAAGTGTGTTGATCAGGAAAACCTAACCATTTGTGGATACTGAAGCTCAGAGCAATGGCTGTAATATTATCTCCCTTCTTTCCATTTTGTAAAGGTGTCATTTCACAGGCAACCGTGACTCAACCTGCCTCACAATCTGTGTCTCCTGGACAAACAACTACACTTTCCTGCTCAAAAAGTAGCGGTAGCTGGAACAACGAAGTATTTTGGCTTCAACAGAAACCAGGGCAGGCCCCTCGCTTTGTGCACTGCAACGGCTGCAGCAGAGGAGACGGGATCCCCGACCGGTTCACTGCCACCGCTTCAGGGAACACAGGATCTCTAACCATTACCAATGCTGAGGCTGGAGATGAGGGAGATTATTACAGCTATGCCTGGTTTAGGACTGCCAGCATGTTCCACGGTGGTACATTTTGATGAGGAACTGAGACAAAAACCTTCACTGTTGCTCTTGAGAGAAGAAAACACTGAAGCTTTTCATTGGACTTGAATGTGGTGTTTCTATTTTTGACAACAGAGCAAAGTGTTCAAGCTCTTTAGTCTTGCCACTGGCCAAAAACTGTCTTCCCATTTCATGGGTCCATTTCATCATTGCAAAATGGAGGCCATGACAGAGACATTTCTTCATCCACAACCAATCATTTGTAGGTTCCAATCACTATGGAAGTAAACAGGTTGGGATGGGAGAAAATCCTCTCTCCTACTGCCCAGAAGATCTCCCTGAACCTACCAGAGATCTCCTTCAAGAGCAAAGCAAACACATTTTCTCAAGGATTGGCCTGCATGTTAAGCCTTGAGAGCTTCAAGGCTTGACCTCTGTGTGTCTTCTCAGAAATGATGTTTCATTGAGTTCATTTGTGCTTCCTCCAATGCAAATGGGCATATGATTGAAGGCTGAGCTTTCAATTTCCCCCATATTACCTAGAAAAGCTGTTGCAATGGCTCTCAGGTGTTGGAGTGGCTGGCCGCAAGGAAGACACGCGAGACAATTGTGCGGTGAAGTCAAGCCCTGATCTGAGTTGGGTGGTACGCATTTATTACCCTGCCTTGGGGGTGATGTGCGCCTAGGATGCGCGTGACCCCCTGATACAGAAGGCTTCCATACGCGGCATTTCCGATAGTCAAGACAATACCTGCGCTTGGACATTGCCCTGTGGTTAATAGACAACCCACAACTAATTAAGGTCTGGGCTGGCGATACCCATTGTTCCTGCCCTATCTTGGAGCCTTATGTGTATTGACTCCGGGCATCTAACTTGATCAGCTGTCTGGCTTGGCTTATTTGCCCAACCTAATCCACGGCCAGAAGCGAAAGATTGTGTATTACCTTAGAGTCATTATCTTTTGACTTTTGCCCTATTTCTATCGTAGCCACCAGCCAAGGCTTTATGAATTGCCCCCCAAACTAGCTAACTAGCCCGAACCCCAATTGCCTTTCCAGCAAAGCCCGGTTGGTACCCAACTGTGTTCAAGTCAAGCAAACCCATCAGGAAAGGTTTGGCCAACCACAAAAAGCAAATACATCATGCTCAGGTATCGTTTTGGGTACCAGAAGAGAAAGTGAAGGCCTTCATAATTGCTTTCCTTCCATCTTCCTCTCAAAGCCTCTTGGCTTTTCTCTCTCTCTTTTAAGAGGGAGAGCATGGCTCCCCGTCACTGGCTCCCAACCTGAATGTATACCGTTGCATGGAAGTCAGCTAAAGTTAGTTGAGGGTTTTCTCATCCTGCCGACCCACCTAGTGGACTTCTAAACAACCCGAGTCTGTGTTATTTCTCCAGTGAAAAGTTACTAAAGCATCTGTACCTATTCAATAGCAAATCAGATCTGTGTTAGCCCTCAACTTTGTACAAGGAGAAAGACCACCTCTTCTCACAACCCCCCGAAAGAGGTATTTTCATGAAAGGGCAGCTTGTCTAACCTCTTAAGGCTTTAGACAGGTTGGGAAAATGTTAAGCAAGGATCTTTTTTTCTGTAAACATTTTACCACCACTTTCTACCACAATGCTTGGGAGAGAACCAGATCTGAGCCTACAACCTCAACAGACAACAACTTGCTAAAGATAAGTGACTAGAGATAAGTGACTATAATATATAGTATTGCTCCTAATGAACAGATGGGGATGCTATTGATTGTGTCTAAGACTGTATGTCATCACTTCCCAGTTTGATACTTAGAATAGGTTAACATAACCTTCTGATTCATTTTTTTATCAGGAGGCTCCTTTCATGTCCCTAAGATCTTTTCCCACTGAAGTGGTCCCTATTTATCTACTTGCAATTTCTTGCTTTCATTGGTAGGAGATGGTGGGAGTATTCCAGTACCATTTGAACCTTTTTTGGGGGGGCAATTGCTACCTATGTCTGAATTCCTGATCTGGTTGGTTTGTAAGCAGAAGCAACCAGGGATTGAAACCTATCATAGATTTCCGTAACCAGGAACGCATCCTTACGTATTCTGAAGCATCAAAGCCAGTGTGCTGTCTTCCTAAATGGGTGGAAGTCTCTCTCTGGTGGAACAGGTCCTGTGATAGTGGGATAATGGGCTATGTTATCCTTACAAAACCTTACCCAGTTGGAAGTACTTCAGCAACCATAGCTGAGCAAGGCCAAGGAGAGAAAGATAAAAGGACAAGCAAAAGCACACATGGAGGATCCTAAACACCTTGAGCTATGGGAAGACCCCCATGATGAGTGGCATCTGAGCTGTGCTGAAGATGAGAAATGTTTTTAAAAATAATTCATCTTCCCAAACTGTTCACAGTAAGCATTTAGGGCAGGAGTTCTCAACCGTTTTTATCGGGTGGCTGGGTCATGCTCCCTCAAACAGCTTTGGGGGCCAGATGGCCAATTTGCATGGGGGCCAGATGGCACTTTCAGGTGTGGTAGACACACCGTTGGCAGAATCCAACCCATGGGCCACAGGTTGAGAAACCCTGGTTTAGGGCTTACATTTTGCCTTCTTCAGCTGCTGCACTTTGGGGGAATGGGCTAAAAGTTCCCCCCAAAGTAGAACCTCCCAATGAGCCCCTGATGGGGACTGTGTGAATTCTGGACCCCTGGCAGCTCCCATAAGTGAGCTGAAAGCACTGCCTTGACAGGTTCTCTAATAGTCGTCTCAATGGTTTTTACTCCACTCTGTTTATTCCCTCCTTAGCCTTCTCCTCCTCTGCTTTGTCTGGCTCTTCACTGAAATGGAGGGCAGGCCTCACCGACATGCTGTGAGAGGCAGAAGCACCATGCGCATAGCCAGAAAGGGCTTCAGCCTCTTCTTCCTGAAGAAGAAGCATGAAGGTTTTTGACTCAGTTTCTCATCGAAATGAATCTTTGCTGTTCACTTTCCTTACCTGCACAGAAACTGACAAGTGCAAAGAAAATCAGAGCCCCAGCCATGGTGAGGGAGGATTTCTGAGGCCAATATGACAACCTGCCTGGCATCTTCCTCCTTCCTTTTTAAAACTGCACCTGTTGAAGCACGGCCCCTTCATGCAAATGGATCTTGTGGCTATCAAGTCTCTGGAAGGAAGATTTGACACGGGACCACACACATTACACTACACACATGAGTTTGACGAAGCTACTGTGTTTGTCACTTAGCCTCTTCATGTCTGCAACGTTCTCCTTCGAAGTGATCAGTGGCGGCAGAGATGGTTTGGTGCCATAGTGGACGATGTATGGCCACTGCTTCCCATGCTTGTGGGTTTATGCCTGACACTTTCATGGTTAGTTTCAGCTGGTCCTTATAATGCTTCAAAGGAGCTCCACAAGGTCTAAGTTCCCCATAAAGAATTTGATGAGGAAACCTGGAGCCATCCATAAGGCGTACATGCCCTAGCCATCTAAACTTTTAAAACCTAAAGCTTGTTTTCATTACAACTGCAAGCCAACGTCCCACCCTGACACGCTCACTTGGGGTGGGGAGTGCTGTCCAGAGAGAAAGGATGTCAAGGATGGCCATCATCCTTCTTCTTATCAGGTGTACTTTGTACCTGGGGACAGGTATGATCTCTGGTCAGACATTCAAGGTAAACCAGAGATGCTGCAGGGGGAGGGGCGCAACTGAGCTCAACTGGAGGTTTAAAAGCCCCCTCCCTGGGGATCCTCTCCAGCAGTTGCCATATGTACGTCTCTCACCCACCCTACACTTTTATGGAATGCTATGGATCTATAGCTAGCTGAGGGCGGAGTTCATTGTGTTGAGATGCAGTTAATTAAGAGAGTAGCTAATTGCATGGATTTACTTGGCACTGGATGGTGGCATAGCAAATGGGGCTGGATGGAAATGGGAGCAGAGATGTGTTGAGAGGTACAGGTTTGCTCACCTGTCCCATTCAATGGGATCCCTTCCCCACAGTTGGGGAAAGGGCAGAATGTTGAGTGGGGAACTCAGGTTTCGCATGATGGTTTGGGAGCAGTGATGCACTCCAAAAAAATTTACTACCACCTCTGTGGATGGGGCCAAATCTGTGGGCAGGGCCAACACACTGGGGCATGGAGGTGGGCATGACCAGTCAAGTGGGCATGGCCTGGGGGAATTTCCGCTACCAGTTCTCCCGAATAGGGCAGGACCTGCTTCAGTGCATCACTGCTTGGGAGGGCTGCCACCAGCTCCCCACAAGGGAAACCATGGGGTCTTTGACGGTTCAGCCCCATCTAATTCAGTTCTTCTTTGACTTTATAATTCAATGTCTACTTAGCTTCTAGAGGAGAACTACCCTGGCTCCATTCAGATCTCTCAGGCAGCAGGAGAAGAATTCAACATGTTCGATTCCACCACTGAGAAGATTTCTTCTTATTACCATGCCTCTCACCTCAATAGCACTCTCTCCCGGACTCAAGGAACTCATTGTGGAATGAAGAAATGGACCCATGGAAAGAGAGGGTCAGTTTTGGGTCAATGGAAAGTCCAGAGAATTTGAACAATTGGTCTTGGTAAAAGTAAAAACTCCACATTCAGACCGACTGAAGCATTGCATGTTTGAAAAGTGAAGGTTTTTGTCTCAGTTCCTCATTGAAATGTACCACTATGGAACATGCTGGCAGTGCTAGACCAGGCATAGCAGTAAAAATCTGCCTCACCTTCAGCTTGAACATTGGTGATGGTTAGAGATCCCGTGTTCCCTGAAGGCTGTGAACCGGTCAGGGATCCCGTCTCCTCTGCCGCAGCCATTGCAGTGGACAAAGTGAGGGGCTTGCCCAGTTTTCTGTTGAACTCAGTAAACGTAGCTACTCCCGCTACTTTTTGAGCAGGAAAGTGTAGCTGTTTGTCCAGGATTCACAGATTGTGAGGCAGTTTGGGTCAGCGTTGGCTGTGAGTTTATGCCTTTACAAAACAAGAAAGAGGGGAAATAATACGCTGATTCTGCAAGCTTGAACATGAGCAAATTGTTAACTTCCTGTGTTTAAATTGAATTATATTCTATTTCACTGTTGACTATTAAACCCACTTTGCTGTCCACTTCCTTACCTGCAAAGAAACTGAGAAGTGCAAAGGAAAGCAGAGCCCCAGCCATGGTGAACAACCGCAAGGATTTCTGAGGCAAAGACCACCTGCCTGACATCTTCCCCTCTCCTTTTTAAAACTGCACCTGTTGAAGCACGACTCCTTTATGCAAATGGATCCTGTGACCATCAAGTCTCTGGAAGGAAGATTTGACATCATGCGGAAAACCAGCAGCGCAGTCCTGACTTCCCTGGACGGCATTTGGTCTCAGATCGCAATGCACTCTTTGTGGGGCCTGTGTTGAAGTCTGGTTGGAAACTTCAGCTGGTGAAAAATTCTACAACCAAGCTCCTCAGTGGAGATACATACAGGGATGTTCTTACACCAAAGGACATCAAATATTGCTCACCTCTAAGCACAATCCAATGTGCTGGTTTTGAATGTATATATAAAGCCTTATGCGGTTTTGTTCTAGGCTCTCTGAAAGACCATCATCTGAGACCTAGAAATGTAAGGGGAGGTCAGACACTTGGTCCCACCATCTTGACAAGTTCATCTGGAATGGAAAAGTGATGTGGCCTTTCCCCCAGACCATGGAATGCCCTTCCTCCGTGGTGGTGAATTTGATCTCCTCCTTGTTAGCCTTCCACCAGTATTGAAAAAAATTCTTTTTCCTGAAGGCTTTTGGATGTTAAACGGGGTGGAGGTAGTTATCATAGTTTCATGTTGATGTATGTTTAAATAATGTTTTAATCGGTTCTAATTCTTACCACTGTAACCATTTTAATTATTTGTCAGTTATGTGTTATATACCTCGGCTACCTTGGAGTCGTTATTCAGCGAGGAAGTCCGCGACCACATTCCGCACATGCAAATGGACTATAAGCAGAGATGAGCACTGATCCTTAGAGCCAGATAAGACTGTCTTTCAACAAGGGCAACCTTTACCTTTACTAATGTTGCTCCTTTTATGAATTTCTTCCATAATTTGTCACTTTCTTTTAAGGATGTTCTTTGGAGAATGTACAAGACATAAATATAATGAATTACAGTATCATTAAAATGAATACAGTAGCTAGTGAGAAAATGTTGTGAGTCTTTCAAGGCTCTCTGCTGTTAGAAGAGTTGGCCAACAGCTTCCCCTACAGGCCAAAGTCAGAAGAATCAGAGCCCACGGTGAAGAACTTGCCTCTAAAGCAGAGGTTCTCAACCTAGATTCTGTGGGCCGGATCTGGCCTGTGGTACCAATTCATCCAGTCCGTGAACTCACTCCAGCCACCACCGCCACCTCAATCCTTGTCTCCTCCGCTTGGCTTGGTGTGTCTCTAATGGTGCTCCATAGCAGGGCAGATGTGGTAAGGTTTACAACATCTGTCTTGCTATGGATCGCCATTAAGGCTACACCAAGAGGAGGAGACAAGGATTGAGGCAGAAGTGGCGGAAACACAAGCGGTGGCTGGAGTGAGGTTGTGGGCCGGATGAGTTGGTGCCATGTAGCTCCTCCAGACTGGTAAGCATGGAAGTGGCATGGTGGGGAGTGATTGGTGACTCGGGGTGGTCGGCGGATGGAGTGGTGGGCTGGAGGCGTGGTTCCTCCTGCTGCTTCTGGTGCTTCCAGTAGTGGCAGTGGCAGCATTCATGGCACGATCTTGGCAGTGATGTGCTGCAATAAATTTTATGACCCCCACCATGGGTGTGGCTAACTATGTGGGTGTAACCAACTCTGTGGGCCATGCCCACTTGGCCTCCCTACACCATGGAGGTGGGTGTGGCCAGTCAAGTGGGCATGGCCTGGGGGAATTTCCGCTACCGGTGCCTGGGCACCTGTGGACACCTGTAGCAGTGTAACACATCTTGGCCATTTTCACTGCCTCTGCCACATCCCTCGGCGGCGGGAGCATGGGTGGTGCATTTTTGTCATGGTCCCGGGATTTTTCGCCATGTTTCCGTGGCATTTTTGCAATGTTTTCGCTGCTGCCGGTGGCAACAGCAGCCCCGGCCCTGGAATCCTCACCACAGGCCAGATTAATCAGTGCCATGGGCCGGATTAGGCCTGGAGGCCATAGGTGTGAATCCCTGGTATAAACAAAGGATGGGAAAGGAAAAATGAGTTAATGGCTAGGTGAGTCCAAGGAGAGAATGGAAAGGTGGAAAGTTTTTATGTGGGTTTTTGAGTGTACAGTATGTGCCGGCTTGTGTATGCTTTAACATTAACACTGAATAAAATTCACAAACATCATAGGAAATATTTATAGTGCCCGTTTTTCATATACCACCTTGTTATAACTTGTTACGCAGTTCATCTTAAACTTGGTCATCTACACGGCTTCAATACAGCAGCAAACAAGCAGCAAACAAGGAAGAGACCCCTTCCAGGTCTCTTTGTGTGGGCATTTAAATCCAACAGACCTGAATTCCCAGGTCTGACTTCACAGAGAGTGTATGTGAGAGAATTTGCAATGCCCTCTCTTGTGTAGTTGCAAGCTCATGGAAATAAGTGGAGGAAAGCAATAACGTGGAGCCTAAGCCCTATGGATATCCAGACGCTACTCTAAGTATGTGTAGGTCTTAATGTAACCAAATGTTTTCTCAGAGACAAGTCTACCTATCAAACCATCCAGGCCAGCTCACAGCATGCTACGTCATAAAGAGCAAACAAGGCAAAGAGCTAAGAACTCAAGGCACACCTGTCAAGTTTTGTATTTGGAAATAAGGGAAATTTCCCGGCAAATACGGGATACTTGACATCCATGCTTATCCTTCGCTGCCCTCCAATGGCGGCATTAGGGCATTGCAGTCTAATTAATACGGGATGATGGCAGGGAAGAGGGTAAAATAAGGGGTTTTCCCGGCCAATACGGGATACTTGACAGCTATGACTCAAGGAGACTTATTTTGTTGACATACTGCATTTCAAGAATTTTCATGTCATGGCGTATAAACATTTCTAAGCTTCTGTTGAAGATACTCATTCTCCTTTGGCCTGCAGGGGTAGATGTTGGTCTTGGTGTCATACCTCGAAGCCTATTAAAGATCTACACCTGCGCCTTGATAGGAAGCAGGAAATGACCCAGGCCAGATGTCTCCTTCTTTTGGTCTACCTTGACTGTTCATGCAGACATAAAACTCAGTAGGTTCAGTGGTACACCCATCTGATCTGATCTTTGGCTATGATTAGAAAGTATTAAGGGCTTAGTAAGTAAACTATATATAATGTTAAATAAAGATGGTAATCCACAAGAAGCGTTGAAAATAAATTGGGAACAAGAATTGAAAATAAAGATAGTAGACGAGGTTTGGAGAAATAAATGGAAGAAAAGGAGCATGAGGACAATGTCTGTTAGAGTGAAAGAACATCATTATAAAATGTTGTGGAAATGGTACTTGACCCCAGTGAGGTTACATGAAATAGATAAAAATAAAGATAAAATGTGTTGGAGATGTAAGGATACACTGGGAACATATGGACACATGTGGTGGGGTTGTAATGTGGTAAAGGATTTTTGGGGGAAATTGAGAACGAGATTTGTGCTGTTATGGGTATGAGACTTAAATTGGGGCCAAGTACTGTTTTGTTGACAGGTGTGGAAAATATGGATTTAAATAAGGATAAAAAAGAGCTATTGTCGATAATGTTGACAACGGGCAGACAGTGTATAGCCAGGAATTGGAAAAATGAAGCAACTCTGAAAATAGAAGAATGGTGTAAGGAAGATGTAGGATCTTGCGTTGAACGATAAGCTAACATGGGAAATGAATAAGAAAAAGGGTATAGTTAAAGAAAATAGATTTTGGAAAATATGGCAACTATTTGTGGATTACTCATTGAAGGGGGATGAAGAGAATAGACCAGTACTAGAACAAATGAGTTTCTGGGTTGAGAAAACAACTGTGACACTTCGTTTTCTCCAGGGCATTGTAATTAACACTGGGTGTATTATCTGAAAATTGTATTTTAATTATTGTATTTTTATTTTGACTTAATAGTTGTATCAAATTGATGAGTTTAAGAATAGTTTGAATATGTATATTAGGATAGTTATAAGAGCATTATAATGTATTAAAAATATCGGTAATATAACTAAAGATGTATGGAAGAAGAGGAAGGTAGTATATTATTAAGTCATAGTTTGATTATATTCTTATGCTTTTTTCTTTTATGTTTTTTGTTATATATATTGTATTTGTAAGTATGATGTTTGTATTTTCATTTATAGTTGTTGTTCTTTTTAAGTTGTATTATTGTTAAAAATTTAATAAAAAATATTTTAAGAAATCTGATTTCAAAACTTGCCAGAGGGAAGGCTAGACTTGTCGTATTCATTTCATTCATTTTATTTATTCGATTTATATCCCACCCTACTCGGCCCAGGGCTGACTCAGGGCAGCTTACAACAAGTAAATCAAATACAGTATAACAAATGAAATACAGTATAACAATATAAACAACACACAAAATACAATAGCATACAATTGGAAATTACAAATTACAAAATTACAAATCAGAACAAAATAAATATACCATAGTATCACAACATAGAATAGAATTGTCCCGAAACGAACCAACCCCCCCCCCAACCCAACCCAACAACATCCCAGACAGTAACCAAAGTAACCAGCCATGGCTGCCTGCCTTCAAAGCCCGACAGGACAACAAAGTTGTAGACCCGAATAGTCCCGTCGCCCTCCAACCCAATGCAGCCGACTCCAAGCGGTGGCCATGGCATCAGCTGGAACTATGTTGATGATGGCTCCTTTGGTGTATGAGAACCAAGACACAGGACACAGCCTCGGGCTGGGTTAACTCAGGTTTATTGCATCGTGGACGGAGGGAACATGAGGTAATGGCGGATCGATAGCTCTTTATATACAGGAGTAATACATTTGAACGTGGTGCCATGGTAGCCCATTGGCTACTGCCTGCGTGACGTCATCGCGAGTCACGCCCTTCTTGTCCAGGTGTAGGTGGTGGCGGGAAAGCTTCCCGCGCTGTTGCCTTTGATGAGTTCGGACCAAGAGAGCTTGGACGCTCGCCACTGCCAGCTGGTGGTCATTAGCTCGCGTCCTCTTACAGGGTTTATATGATACAGCTGAAGGTTACATTGTTGCTATCGGCAAGGTTACATTGGCTCAGATACATTGTAATCCATGTGGAAGGTAAAACCCTTAGAACACAACACCCCTCCCCCCTAGGACGAGACAACGTCTCGCGCCCATACTTCTAAACACTCCCCCCCCTAGGAGACAAAATCTCTCAGCCAAGATGGCTTGTTTCGAACACGCTGGGGTCTCGATGCGGGCTGCCTTTCCCCGGGTTTGCTACCTTCTCTTTGTCCCCCGGTTTCCTGTCCTGTAATTTGAGAGGGAGACTCGTTAGTGACTTGCCGCGGCTCCGCGGCGTTGTTGGGAGGTGTGCTCTTTCTTAGGGAGGAACCGGGGGCACTGGGGGCTAACGAAAAACCCCTCTTCTCGTTTGGATGGGTGGGGGAACACTCCTGAAAACCCCCCCGGCTCGCTAAATCAAAATCTAAATTCCATTCGGGGGCAGCGGTCGCGAACTCCTCTCCCCCTTCCCGGGCCTCTGATAGGACTGGTTTATCAAAAGGATATGAGTCGGGGCCGCTGCTTCTTCCTTCCCCCCTTGCTTGGGACTGTTGTCCGCTGCTGTCTCCCCCTTGGGTGAAGCGGTTGGGGGAGAGCCCTAACGCTGAATCTTGTTGCTGATCCTCACTGACTGGCCCACTTACTCGGTGCCTCAGTTGGTCTGCATGCCTCCTCCAGAGGAGACCGGTGTGGGTTTCGACCCGGTACGAGACTGGCCCCGTCTGTTCTACAACTGTCCCCGGCACCCAGGCTGGCCCTGCGCTGGCATAGTTCCTGCAATGAACAGGGTCGCCGGCGGCGAAACCTTTCGAGACTGCCAACCCTACGTTCTTCCCTTTATCCTCAATTCTTGTGGGGTCTAGCCTGGACAGGAGCGTAGTCAGTTTTCGCCGCATCAATAGCTCTGCCGGCGAGTAACCCGACGCTAAGGGGGTCACCCTATACGCTAGTAAGAACTGACATACTTGGTGATTTAGGTCCCCGGGGCCCATGCGCCGGAGCGCCTCCTTTGTTGTACGCACCAACCGTTCCACTTGGCCATTCGTGGCCGGGTGAAACGGCGCGGATGTGACATGCCGAATGGCGTTTGCCTCCATGAATGCCCCGAACTCTGAGGAGGTGAAACAACTCGCGTTATCGCTGACTAAAGTGTCGGGTAAGCCGAACGTTGAAAAGACTCTCCGTAGTTGGCTAATTGTAGTGGCGGAGGACGTGCTCTTTACCGGGATGACCTCCAGCCACTTTGAGAATGCATCCACCACCAGGAGAAACATGGTTCCTCGGAAAGGGCCAGCGAAATCTATGTGCACTCTGGACCATGGCCCCCTTGCTGTGTCCCATTCCCTGTGCGGGAGGCGGGCCGCCTCTGGTCGGGACCCCTGGCATGCCTCACAAGTGCCGACCATGTGCTCAATGTCCTCGTCCAGCTGTGGCCACCAAAAGTAGCTGCGGGCCAGCGCTTTGGAGCGAACGATGCCCGGGTGGCTGACGTGCAGCAGTTTGAGCACCCTCGGCCGCATGGGTGTTGGGACCACCACCCGTTGGCCCCACAACAGGCACCCCCTTTCTAGGGACAACTCTAGCTTCTTCCGAAAGAATGGGTCGAATTCCTTGCTTGGGGACGATGCTGGCCACCCTTTCTGCACCCATGAGCTGACTTTCTCCAGCGTTCTGTCCTTGCCTGTCGCCCTAGCTATATCGGCTGGTACTATTGGGGGTTCGTCTAAGACCTCGATTAGCAACACCTGGCGGTCTCTCCCTAATCTGGCTTTTTGGTCGTCCGACAAGGGCAAAGGGGATCTCGAAAGTGCATCAGCATGGCTGATCTCCTTTCCGGGCCGGTACTCCAACTCGTGTTGGTATGCGTTAAGAAAAATGGCCCATCGCAACATTCTCGGGGATAGTATCTGCGGCGTGGGCTTGCCTGCCGTGAAAATCCCTAACAGGGGCTTGTGATCCGTCACGATTTTGAACGGGCGACCATACAGAAAATCGTGAAACTTTTTGGTCCCCGCTACTATTGCTAATGCCTCCCTGTCGGTTTGTGCGTAATTTCGCTCTGCTTGGGACAGGGACCTTGAATAAAACGCAACTGGGGCCTCCCGACCGTCATCCAACACGTGGCAAAGCACCGCCCCCACCCCCACCGGTGATGCATCACAGACTAAGACCACCGGCCGTTTGGGGTCGAAGTGCGTAAGGATTGCGTCCGATGTTAGAAGTTGCTTGAGTTCGTTGAACGCCCTCTCGTGCTCGTCACCCCACATCCATGTCTCCTCCTTTTTAAGTAACCGATGAAGCGGTTCGGCCACGGAGGCTTTCCGCGGGAGGAATGTATGGTAAAAATTGAGGAGCCCCAGGAATGACTGTAGTTCGGTTTTGGATGTGGGGCGAGGGGCCTTCTTGATGGCTGCTACTTTGGATTTGGACGGCTTAATACCCTCGGGTGTGATCCGAAACCCTAAAAACTCGACCTCGGTCTCGAAAAAAACACATTTGTCCTTCCTCAGTCTCAGCCCCGCTTTCTCGAACACCGTTAGCACTTTATCCAATCTCCTTGCTAGTTCGGCCTCACTCCCCCCTGTTATCAATACGTCATCAAAATAAGGCAACACCCCCTCCAGCCCCTTCAGGAGGCGTTCCACAAGCGACTGAAAAAGGCCGGGTGCCGAGTTCACGCCGAACTGTAAACGCGACACCTGGAACGCTCCTTTATGTGTGACTATCGTTTGTGCCGCGGCCGTGGCGGGAGTTACGGGGAGTTGCTGATAGGCTTGTGCCAGGTCGAGCTTAGCGAAACACTTTCCCCCATTTAGCCTGGCCAAAAGGTGGCTGACCACTGGCACCGGATATGCATTAGGGCGAATCGCCTTGTTAATTGTACACTTATAATCAGCGCAAATGCGCACCTCCCCGTTAGCCTTCAGAGCTGTTACAATTGGAGTTTCCCACTCCGCGGAATCAACAGGAATAAGAATCCCCTGGCCCACCAATTTGTCCAGTTCCGCCTCTATTTTGTCCTTTAGTGCGAAAGGCACCCTACGCGGTTTGAGTCTTATCGGGCGGACCTCCGGGTCTAGGTCGAAGGCTACAGGGGGTCCGTTGAATTTCCCAAGTCCTTTTTTAAAGACGGCGGGGTGCGCATCGCACACCGCTTGTATTGGGTCCGCCCCCACTGAATGTACTCCCCCTATGAACAGGCCCAAGGGCTGAAACCACTGTGTCCCTAGGAGGCTACAACTTCCCCCCTTGAGGACAACTAGGGGCAGTTCCGCAGAATGTCTCCTAAACTTAACCTGAAATTTCCCGACCCCCAACACCGGAATGCTGTTTCCCTGTACATCACGTAGCGTGGACCTCAATGCTTTAAGTTTGGGCCGCACGTGGGGGTCGATTTTCAAAAACTCCCTCTGGGGAATTATAGAATAGGAGGACCCCGAGTCAATTTCCATCCTGATAGGGGCCCCTTGTACTTGTACCTCAACGAAGTAATGGGACTGTCCCGCGGACACGCTGAACACTGGGGCGTCGTCCTCGCTGCCGTCCGAGACGCGGCCCACGCCATCCTGCTTCTTCGTGGTCTGGACGCCATCTTTGGGCCTCGCTGGACGGTCCGGCCTGGTCGAACGGTCTGATGACTGCCTCCGGCCCTCCTTCCGTTTTCTGCATGCCCTGGCGATGTGCCCCCGCCGGCCGCAGGTGTAACATTCGGCCTTTCTAAATGGGCACCTCGCGCGCTCGTGGGCCGCTCCGCAGCCATCGCAGCGGCGCCCCCCCTTTCGGACCTTCTGGACTTCTTCGCCGTCGCTGCCTTCCGAGGACGATTTTGAGGCCCGTCGAGTCGCGTGCACCGGTTTTTCCGCTTTGCCGGCTCTGGGACGCCACTCACGCCACTGGTGCATCTCGTCCACTCCGGCATTCGTGGACTCTGCGGCTTCTGCGGCCTCAACGACCTCTGCCAGCGTGGGTGGCGGCTCCTTGTTCATCAAACTGCGCTGCACCTCCTTGTCTTTCAGGCCGCACAGCACGCCGTCCCTGAGGGCCATTTCTTGGATATTGCCCCATTTACAGGGGACGGCGGCTGCCCTCATGGCGGCCACGAATGCCTCAACCGACTCGTCCGGCGCTTGGACTCGCCTCCAAAACGCGCTCCGAGCGGGAAACATCGCCCTCGCGGGTCGGAAGCGCTCCCGTAGCAGCTTCATGATGTCGTCCGCCTTAAATTCGCTCACCTTCTTCGGGGTGATGATGCCCACCAGCGTCCGCTTGGTGTCCATCCCGAGCATTCTGGTGAGGATGGCCCTCTTCGTCTCCTCATCGTCTTCCTTGACTTTGAGCTCCACCAGCGCCGCATGGAAGTCCATCTCAAACAGCTCCCAGTCTTGCGGTTTGGTGATGTTGAACCCGCTCTGTGCCCTGGCTGCTCCTTGGGGATCCATTATCCCACCTTCGTCGCCAATTTGGTGTATGAGAACCAAGACACAGGACACAGCCTCGGGCTGGGTTAACTCAGGTTTATTGCATCGTGGACGGAGGGAACATGAGGTAATGGCGGATCGATAGCTCTTTATATACAGGAGTAATACATTTGAACGTGGTGCCATGGTAGCCCATTGGCTACTGCCTGCGTGACGTCATCGCGAGTCACGCCCTTCTTGTCCAGGTGTAGGTGGTGGCGGGAAAGCTTCCCGCGCTGTTGCCTTTGATGAGTTCGGACCAAGAGAGCTTGGACGCTCGCCACTGCCAGCTGGTGGTCATTAGCTCGCGTCCTCTTACAGGGTTTATATGATACAGCTGAAGGTTACATTGTTGCTATCGGCAAGGTTACATTGGCTCAGATACATTGTAATCCATGTGGAAGGTAAAACCCTTAGAACACAACAGCTCCTGTCATCCTATCCGCGGGAACAACCACCAGCTGCAACTCCCAGGGTGACCAGACCAATGGGAAGACCAAACAGGTATGGGTTGGTAGAGCGCCGGTGGTGACTCACGCGGCCTGTCCAGGAGAGGAGCGTGGTGCCTTCGCAGCAATAATGGTGGCGGCATTTTTGAAGCACCGGAGCTGTGAGGCCAAAATTTTTGGGCTCAAAATCTCTGATGTCAGGAGGTTACATTTTGGCCCAGAGCAATTTTTCTGGGCCCCTGCGTGGTTCCTCGTGATCTCTTGAAATCAGACGTGGGATGAGCCACTGGTACAGGGTGATTCATCCCGGTGCACCCTCGCTTCTGTCGTCCGGGGCACAAATAATAATTTTATTATTATTTTATCTGCCCAGTGCGCTGCACTTTAGATTAAGCCATTGCTCCAAGCTCCCTCTTTCACCTAGGAGCAATGGTTTATTCTAAAGTACCACTCGCTGGGTGGAGCAAGCAATGGGTTGCGACTAAGCAGTTTCCAGGGGCAGCATCCTTCTCCCCTGTCCCTTGGTCCTCGCCCCTGTCCAGTGCCCTCCCATGGTGCCCAGCACACCCCTGCTTGAAATGCACTGGGCATGTATCCAAGCATCTCCATCGGCACAAACGCAAGCCCTACCTGTGACAGGTGGACACTCTTGACATGCCTAGAGTTGGGGTAGGTTGCATGTACCCCATCCCCTTCTTCACACCTATCCGGAGCAGATAGGTTGGTGTGAAATGAGGTTCTGAGATTATCACATATTAAGTGGGGCCTAACTTTATGACCTAAAAGGTCCCTCTAACTTAGTCATTCTATGATTCTCTAAAGATCCAAATTGTGTTTAGTGTACAATTTCAGCAGTTGCTGCAGCTGCTGAAGAGGGTGCATGCACGTGCACACATGCACATGCACACACGCACACATGCACATACGATGCATGAGGTTAGAGCTGATATCACCTGGTTTTTGGCATTGTCTCTTGAGAGTTGAGGATGAAAGTGTCCAGCTGTGAGACAAATGATCTGACTATTATGTTTCTCTCAACAGAAAGGGGAAACACATAATTAGCACATTGATGAAGTTACTGCTGGGTTGGAGCTCCACTCATCCATCACCACGAGTTGTCCTTTATAATGTCAACAGGAGAGTCCGGCCTCTTTCCTTTGTGCTCCCGTATGTTGTCCTCTGCCGCTGGTGCTGGGTGACCTGCCTACCTCCATCCCCTCTGAATGTCACTCCAGTGTAGCCAAGCCAAGGTCCCACTTTGGTTCTTCTCAGTAAGACTTTGGTACTTGTAGGTGGGGCCAAGAAAGGCGAACGACTGCTTCTGGAAGGGAAATCATTTGAATGAGGGGCTGCGTCACACCCTCTATGGGATTTAAGGAGGACAAGGCAGGTCTGTAGCAGAAACCTCCGTGAGTTGGAAAAGAGAGATCCCCTCCCTTCCCATCATGCTCTGGGCTTCCGTCTTGCTCGTGTTCCTCTCTTACAGCTCAGGTATTGCCCAGGAATGCATCTCTGCTTGATTGCTTTTGTGGAATAAGACCGTAACTAGAGGCATTTCTTTTTTCCTTTCAGGCTCCTTTGGGCTGTACGTGCTGACACAACCACCCTCTGTGAATGTGCCTCTCGGGGGAAATGCCCAGATCACCTGTTTAGGAGACAACATCGGGGGCAAGCTTGTGCATTGGTACCAGCAGATATCAGGCGAAGCCCCAGCCCTCATTATATATGATGACAGCAATAGACCAGCAGGTATCTCTGATCGATTCTCTGGCTCCAACTCTGGCAACACGGCCAGCCTGAGCATTGCCAGGGCCCAAGCAGCAGACGAGGCCGATTATTACTGCCAGGTGTGGGACAGCAGCACAGCTCACAGTGATACAAATCAATGGGGAACCAGTACAAAAACCACCTGCCCGACAAGACAAACGCTCTCTGGCTTCCCTTCCTCTGGGGTTTCATTTGCATGGCTAATGCAGGGCAGCCCCACATTCTGCTTTTTGGAGGAGGATTCTCTGTAAGGGAGCCTGAATCTGCTTTGAAAATACCGGGTCATAAGAAGGGAAAGTGGTAAGCCTGGAGTTGTTCCCATCCACTCGTTCCAGCTGTGCCGAGATGATCCGTCCTGCTATGCAGTGCTCCAAAGCTGGATCTGATCAAGCAAAGGTTCGGGTCACCTTATTGGTATAAGGAAGATGTGGGATCTTACGTTGAACGATAAGCTAACATGGGAAATGAATAAGAAAAAGGGTATAGTTAAAGAAAATAGATTTTGGAAAATATGGCAACTATTCGTGGATTACTCATTGAAGGGGGATGAAGAAAATAGACCAGTACCGGAACAAATGAGTTTCTGGGTTTAGAAAACAGCTGTGACACTTCGTTTTCTCCAGGGCATTGTAAATAACACTGGGTATATTATGTGAAAATTGTATTTTAATTATTGTATTTTTATTTTGACTTAATAGTTGTATCAAATTGATGAGTTTAAGACTAGAGTTTGAATATGTATATTAGGATAATTATAAGAGTATTATAATGTATTAAATTTTTTTGGAAATATAACTAAAGATGTATGGAAGAAAGAAGAAGGTAGTATATTATTAAGTCGTAGTTTAATTATATTCTTATGCTTTTTTCTTTTATATTTTTGTTATATATATTGTATTTGTAAGTATGATGTTTGTATTTTCATTTATAGTTGTTGTTCTTTTTAAGTTGTATTATTGTTAAAAATTTAATAAAAAATATATATACCGTATTTTCTGGCGTATAAGACGACTGGGGGTATAAGACGACCCCCAACTTTTCCAGTTAAAATATAGAGTTCGGAATATACTTGTCAGCTGCAGTTAAGTACCTGTCCTATAAGACGACCCCCGACTTTGGCACAGATTTTTCGGGGTTAAAAAGTAGTCTTATTTGTCAGAAAATACAGTACATATAAAAATCTGATTTCAAAACTTGCCAGAGGGAAGGCTAGACTTGTGGTATTGCTAGAAGCTTGCAGATTTTTTCTGAGTTGACATTCGACTCGCCGAGTCGATGATCCCAAATCTACATAGCTGCCAAGTCTCCCGTATTGGCTGGGAAACTCCCGTATTTTACCCGCTTTCCCGCCATCCTCCCATATTAGTTAGACTGCAATGTCCTAATGCCAGCACTGGAGGGCAGCACAGGATAAGCATAGCTGTCAAGTCTCCCGTTTTGGCCGGGAAATTTCTCTTATTTTCAAATCCAAAACTTGACAGGTATGCAAATCTATTTTCAAGCAATATCGATTCTTTTGACTTGGGAACATTTTTTTTAAGAAGAGGAAACCGAACTCTTTTTCAAAGATCACCATAGCCTGACCTCTGATCTTCCTTGCCTTTTCCAAATACTGTATTCAGTGGACTAGGATGTGAAAATTAACTTTCCTCAGATCTGGTGTTTACTCACAAACCTGTTCCTATTGTATTTGTTTTTAATACCAAAGGCATTTGAGCCCACTTGTAATCTCAGAAGAGAAGAAAATAATATTGTGAGACCACCACCACCAACAACAACAACATATTTTGTCAGAAATTATTCGGGGTTGAAAGGATTTTTGCTGGAGAAACTCCACTCATGGAATGCCCAAATGAGGCTCTTTTCATCTCCTCAAGATCTTTTCTCACCAAAGTGGTCCCTTGCAATTTCTTGCTTTTTAACTGCTAGGTTGGCAGGAGCTGGGACAGAGACTGTGCTCAAACTGTCATGCAGTACCCGGGTCTCAAACTGCTGACTTGCCGGCCTTCCAGCTAACAAGGTGAGCTTCTTAACCACTGCAGCCTCTAGCAAAAATAATATCACCACAGCATTTATTTCACCTGACCCTACAATATATAGTCATGATCCTTGTATGAGATCAACTAGATTCATATTTGAAGGACACTGGTGTATAGGATGTCTGTATAGTTTTCATGAAAACTGTCAGAAAGCTGGTGAGGAAACCTTTGCATTATTTCCTACTTCATTGACTGAATCCAGCCTCCTTTGATGTAGGAGAACACATTTCTTCTCACATCCTGTCTCAACCCCAGCCTCTGGCCAAATGCCATTTGGGAGTTGAGGGAGAGCTAAAAGTTTGTGACCATTTTGACATAAGAATCTAATAAGAATCATGTACAGCTCAATACAGTGGCACCTCATACAACGATTTTAATCCATTCCACGGGGCTCATTGTTGTACGAAACGATTGCTATATGATGCATGCATCATATAGCAATTTTCCCTATGGGACGCATCGTACAACAATTTTGTTTTGCTAAGTGGTTTTTCCCATTGAAAATTTGTTGTACGTTTTTTTCCATAGGGAAAATGTTATGCAGGATGCCATTTCCCCCCAAAACTTAATTGTTATGCGATTTCGTTGCATATAATCTCATATGTCTGATTTTTGTGAAGACCTATGTGTTGCAGGAACCTGAAAATTTATGGCAATAATAAACCTTGGTTTACAACTAAATTGAAACAGTTGTGTCATGCTAAAGAGGAAGCCTATAAAAAAGGTGATAAAACATTGTATAATCAGAGTAGAAATACATTAACAAGAGAAATCCGAGTAGCAAAAAGCAACTATACTGAAAAGTTAAAGAATCAGCTCTCCAAAAATAAACCAGTGGGCATGTGGAAAACTCTTAAAACTATCACTGGTTATGGTAAACAGCCATAATGTATATAGAGAGCATATGTACCAAAGACAAATTCCTGGTGTGTTAGCACACCTGGCCAATAAAGGATTCTATTCTATTCTATTCTATATGGAGCGATTGTTGTATGAGGTTCTACTGTGTTCACATTCTGCTGAGACGTGGAGAAGACAATGTGATCTGTTCATCCACCCAGGTTGGAATTTCCTGCAACACATTGGATGGGAATCCCTTCACTCCCACTTAGTTAGGGATCACCTGCTTTTTCCTGTGAGGCTCCATGACTTCAATGCCTCTATGGTAGGCAGGCAGGCAGAATAAACTATTCCCCATGCTGGGGACATTTGCAGTAACTCCGACAGTGCTCATCCACTGAGATTGGCTCTGCTGTGCCACTGCGCATGTGTGATTGACCCTTTGAAGGAGCTTTGCTCACAAGTCTGGCGTAAAGTTTGGTAGTACTCCTTCATCCGGTAGGAAAACCAATTCTTTGCAACAGCCTATGAATTCTGAGATATTTGCATACATTTTGAGGAAGGTTTAAAGGACAGCTACCAAGGTCTTGCATCTGTCTGCTAAAAAGCTGTGAATCCTTCACAATGAGCAGGCTTTTGATGTCGACTGTGGTTCTGGCTTGCTGTTGGGGTAGGACAAAGATTTAGAAGCACCTCATTCTTCATTTTTAGGACTCATAGAGTGTCTTCATGCAGAATCTTCTCATTCTGACCTTTCTCTTTCACTTAATTTTGATATGGTTCCAGGTACTAATGGGCAGTTCACCCTGTCTCAGCCAACATCCATCTCGTCTGCCTGCGGAGGAAGAGTCGAGATTTTTTACAAGAGAAGCAGCGGGAGTATAAGCAGCTTCTACAACTCTTGGTACCAACAGAAGCCTGGAAATGCTCCCATGTTGCTAACATACACAAATGATGCTAGAGTCTCAGGGGTTCCAGAGCGATTCTCTGGGTCCATCGACTCCTCTGCCAACTCTGCCACCATGACTATCTCCAATGTTCAAGCAGACGATGAAGCCGACTATTACTGTTTATCTTATGACCGCAACTCACAGAACATGGAGATACAACCCCAGTAGGAAGTGAGACAAAAACCTCCCTCCAGCTGATAAGGCCTCCACTTGCAGCTGTAGTTGATGGACCAAAGCACTAGACTAGAAGTTGACCCAGAATAGTCAGACAATTGAAACCTTTTGACAGCTGCAAAGTCTCCAGCCTTGTGGATTTAGGATATAATTGGCTTTAGACACCCAGCCATTTGCACTGCCATCGGCTGAGTGAAGCGAGACAGGCTATGGCTCAAGGCAAGTGAATGTTTGCATGTCTTTTTCTTCCTTCCATGGACAGAAATCAAACCTATTGAGCACTAAGTAAGTGACTAACTGTGTTCATGTTCATCTTGTTAATCCACTCACCAAGGTTTAGAAAAGCCCACAGATCCTCAAGTGTGAAGGAAGAAGAGTTGAAGGCATTGATTATTCCCATTAGGGACATTTTTCTTTACTCCTAATGTATAAAATGGGACTGCAGTGGCTCAAGTGGCTAAGACGCTGACTGGAAGGCGGGAGGTCAGCAGTTTGATTTCTGAGTACTGCAGGACGGAATGAGCTCCCGTCTTTGCCCCATCTCCTGCCATCCTAGCAGTTTGAAAGCAAGACATTGCAAGTTGATAAATAGGGACCACTTCAACAACACCACAAATTATAATATATAGAGAGGAAGTAGTTGGAAAACTTACTGGAGCACTTGAAGAATTAGGACAGCATTACAACATCAACCATTTGAAGCCTAATCCAAGCAAGACTCAAGTGTGCGCTTTCCACCCTAGAAAGCAAGAGGCAAGGGTTGAGTTGGATGTTACATGGCAAAGGAACCAATTACAGCATTGTTCTCAGCACCAAAATAGCTCAGTGTGATGCTTGACGGGACAATCTCTTTTAAGCGACCCTGCCTGAATATCAAGGCCAATGTTAGTACAAGGAACAACATCATCAGGAAACTGAAAATCAAAAAATGGGGCGCTCAACCATCCACACCGTGTACAACAGCTTCGGCCCTGAACATCTCTGCAGCAGAGTATTCTGCTCTGGGATGGAACACATCTACACACATAAAACAAGTTGACATTGTTGTTAATGAAGCCATGTGTATAGTGACAAGATGTCTCAAACCTACACCAGTTGAGAAAACATACCCTCTTGTTGGTATCACTCCATCTAAGATCAAGATAGAAGTAGCAGTGGAACACTGAGAGAACTAAGCAAGACACCCTGAATGGATATGAGCCTCAGGTCCGCCAGCTCACAGCCAGGAAGAGCTTCATGGCAAGAACAAACATTCTTGAGGGTACGCAAGAGCAAAACCAAATTAGAAGATGGAGAGCTCACTGGTCAAGGGGCAACATTAAAGGAGGATATGGCTGAGGAAATCAACCTCCCTTACATGACTTGGAAGATCCTGAATAGGCTGAGGGTTGGCGTTCCTAAATGCAAGACCAACATGCTCAAGTGGGGGCAGTTGTTGAACAACAATGTGCTGTGTGAATTTGGAGAGATACAGAAGTTGGTTCATTTACTGGTCTTCCATGACTGCGAGAAACATGCACCAATGAGGACTTAGGTTTGGGCGATGACAAGGTGAAGAAACTGACTTAATTCTGGTAGTCCAGTGTTTGATGAGCCTCTCTAGCACTAGAAGGAGAGCCTTTTCGGTGTCTGCTCCAACCCTATGGAACCTCTTGCCAACCGAGTTGCGTCTCCAGATGGAGCTGTTGCCCTTCAGGAAAGAGCTAAAAACCTGGCTGGCAAAGCAGGTATGGGGCACCGGTGATGTGGTGACTCCCCCCCCCCCTTACTGGCTTGCATAATCTAGGATGCTATCAGGTTTTTTAGCTGCAATTTTTAATTGATGGGGTGGGTTGGGTAATTTTGGTAGTTTTTAAAAGGGTTTTAAGGGTTTTTAAGTTTTAAGATTGTAATGATTGACGTTAATGTTGTGAGCCTCCCAGAGTTGCTTGCCGAGTTGGGCGGCAATATAAATTTGATTAAATAAATAAATAAATAAATAAATAAATAAATAAATAATTCTATTGCTGCCCCCTCGGCGAAGCGACTCCGGGCAGCTCATAAACCAGCCAGGAGTCAAATCCTTACTCTCTATCCCAGGGATGCCCAAACCTTTCAGGCTGCAGGCCAGTCACGTGGTTCAGTCACTATGGTCCGGGGGCCAGATGCAGCCCTTGATAACAATTCATCTGGCCTGTGAAGCCCTTGTCGCTCCTGGAAGCGGAAGTAAAACGCGCCCGTACAGGTGCATTTTACTTCCACTTCTGGGAGCGATGAGGGCTCGTGGGTCGGATGAGTTGGCATCGGCCCCCTGGGCCACAGTTTGTTCACCCCTGCTCTATCCTCTAAGAGAGGCTACATGGGATCATCCAGAAAACATGTATCTCTCTTTGTGGTATATACAGTATACAGCTTTGCACAGTTCAAGAGTAGCCTCAGAAGGAGTGAGTGAGAAATCATTGGTGGATTCTGTCCCTCCTGTCAGACCTCTTGCTGGCCACTTCTTGCTTTATCAGCCCGCAGTCGTATACAGAAATGGAAACTGTGATTTGCAGACTTATCTGTTATGCCAGACAATCTCCGTGTAATTCTGTACCTGATATGTATAAAATAATGCCATGACAATGACAACAACAACGATTTATAAAATAATGCCATGAAGTCTCACACTTACGTCTGACGAAGTGGACCTGATCCATGAAAGCTAACATTAAGATACAGCAGTTAGTCTTTAATTTTTTTTGTCTTTTTTTTATGTTTAATCTCTAATATGCTTGCACAGACTAACATGGCTTTCACTTCAAAAAATTCTACTACGATCATCAATACTAGGCTCAAAATGATCCACTAGATGGGAATATAAATCCAGCAATGAAATAATTCAGACTCACCAACTTCAGTTTACTGAAAATCCTTAAAGCAGGGTTTAAAATAACAAGGAAATTCATCTTATTTTTGCCTCTCATACAATGAATTGAAACATTAATTGAAGTTGTTTCTTTGCAGAGTTTAAATCAAAGTATAATGCAGGCATTTTGTGTGTGTGTGTGTGTGTGTGTGTGTGTGTGTGTGTGTGTGTGTGTGTGTGTGTGTGTGTGTGTTGGAAACTGAGCTGAGAACTTCATACTCAAGTTACTTTTTTGGACTGTCCCTCCAGAATCCCCAAACCATAATGGGTACTGCTGCCATCCACTTATTTACCACCCTATTCTGTGCACTCCCTGGGTTGTTCACAAGGTAATTAGCATTTTGCCTCCAACATGACAGGTTCTCATTTAACTGAACTTGGAAGGATGAAAGGGTGAGTCAACCTTGATCCCTGTCAGGACTGAATTTATGTCAGCAGTTTAAACACTGCACCACAAGAGCTCTTCTATAAGTACTTCTATATCACATTACCAGAGCTAGTCAATAGAGGCACTGTCTGCAGTGTAATGTTTACAAGAAATGGAGGCAGACATTTTAGTAGCTCTCATGTAGAATGACGGGGACATTTGAAAACCCTATTACTCAGGTGTGTGTGTCAAATATTAAGAGTTTGCTGTTATCCATGGTTTCAGGTATCCGTGGAAGGTCTCAGAATGTATCTCCTGCAGACACAGGAAGAGAACTCTAGTTATTTTAAAATCCTGGACACCCTTTCTATATTTTCCCATGTATGTTTCTCATAAGCTATTTTATTAACAGTTTTGCCTAATGTATACATTTCTGCAAACAATCTAATATGTTGGCTTTTTGTGTATTAATTCTCATTAAATATTTGTTTTTGCTCCTTTGTATTCAGTAGCTGCTGAACAGGAAATTATCCAATCAGTTCCACTTACCCCATTAGTTTATTTCCCATGCCTTTCTGAGTTGCTAGACAGGAGGGAAATGCAGCCCATATACCTCATTCTTCTCTGCTTTTCCCATGCTAAAGCAATTATCTATCCCTGTGGCATTTCTCCAGATTTACCCCTGAATACCTTCAAATGGCAAGCAAAAGGTCTGTCCATCTTCCTATAACTCATCATCTGAGTTATTGTGATGCAAACAGGGCATTCAACATGTGTGAACTGTTTAAGGAATAGTTTCAACTTTGCCACCCTTAGTAAGTTTCATGAAGCCTGGTTTCCTAAATCCTAGTTTAACATTTGCTCCACTCCAACACACTGGCCTTCCAGGAGATGGCAGCAGGTGCATCTGTTTGCAGTATGAAAGTTTTCAGGCAGCTGTGGAACCCTCTGACCAGGGATGTGAGGTGTTAAGAATTAAACTTCTTGTTTTCCTCACATTTGTTTGTCTCAACTCAACAGAGAATTTTCAAACTGCCCAAGATTCTTCCCATACGGTATAATGAGCTGATAAAGAGCTCTCATTTCTTCTACATCAAGATCTCCACAGAATTTCTCTGTGAAACGCCACTGACATCTTCCTTTGCGAATGAAAACATATAAAACTAAGCACAGACAAACCGAGTGGCTATTCAAAGAGATGCAAACAACCCATCTACTGCTTTCAGTTCTTACAAGCCTAAGAACTAAAGTAGAAGCTATTGCAGTATTAGCAATGTTTTTTCTTGTTCATACAAGTGGTGATTCAACATGATCCAGTTTCTCAACCTGATCACACACAAAATGACACTTATTTAAATGATTTGACCAGCTACATTCATAAAAAAGAGTTCTTCTAGTTGGAGTTAACCATTAGGCTTAATCTGTTGACATCATTTGAGAATTTAAGATGAGCTTGGAAGTATTGTACAGTATTCTATTCAACTGTGAACTGTTACTGCAGATATAGAATGGCAGTTTTTCTGTACTAGCCATGCTCACCTATTCACTCTTTTCTAATCATCAACTCTGAGAGTTGATCCTCCAGTATGGAATGCATCCACACACACATACAAAAGAAGTTGACACTGCTGTTAATGAAGCCATGCGAATAGTGGCATGATAACTTAAACCTACACCAGTTGAGGAAGATATTGTTGGTATTGCTCCACCTAATATCAGGAGAGAAGTAGCAGCAGATGCTGAGAGAACTAAGCAAGAGAATGACCCTTGACACCCCCTGAATGGATATCAGCCTCAAGCCTGCCTGCTCAGATCCAGGAAGAGCTTTATGGCAAGAACAAATATTCTTGAGGGGACACAAGAGCAAAACCAAATTAGAAGATGGAAGAAGGAGCTTCCTGGGCAAGGAACAACATTAAAGGTGGATCTAGCTGAAGTTCTCAATTTCCCTTCATTACGTCACCTGGAGGACCCTGAATAGGCTGAAGGTTGGAGTCCCTAAATGCAAGACCAACATGCTCAAGTGGGGACTGCTGGTGGACAACAACATACAGTATTAATGTGGAGAGACACCGAGTCTGGCCCATTTGCTGGTCTGTTGGTTGCTGCAAGAGACATGCACCAATGAGTACTTGTGTGTGGGTGATAACAATGTGAAGAAAGTGGCTTCATTTTGGCAGTCCAGGGTTTGATCAGGACATGAAAGAAGAAGAAATAAGTCTGAGTATTGATAGATATTTTGGTGATTCTGTGAAAGAGCTAAGAAACGTTATTTGGATTCACAGTTCAGTTACACAGAAAATGCAAAGTCAGATAAAAAAGAAAGTTCTCAAAAAAATGTCAGTTGGACATGGGACATTGATCACCATTACCAGTTTTCTTCCACTTCAGAAGCACAGAAGGAAGTGCTTTGTAAACTTAGTGCGTCAGACTGAGAGTCTTTTATATTCAGTTTTCTGTGTTGCGGAAAACATGCGTGCTCTTTCCTTCGGCCCTTCAACTGGATTACTACTGGACCTTCTGGATATGGGGCCAAATTGGCCGAAGATTAGAAGCCATTTTCAACCAAGAGTTTTCCAGTGGATTTCTATGGAATGGAATTTTGCATAAAGGCAATGGGATATCTTATAATGTTGGGTTTTTTGACAGGGAGCTATGGATATATCAAATCACAAACAATCTTTCTATCTGCAATGCATTATATATTTTTCTAAAAAGAATATTAGGTTATTATTAAATTCTTTACATTTAGATAGGCAGACAGGTAAAGGCAATTTTTTTGGCAAAATAAACTACAATATTTTTCAAAGGAAGTTATATTTTGTATCTTACTTTTGAAATGCAACCAGTTTGATCTGTCTATTTCTAAAGCCTGTTACTGCAAGAAGACTTGGCTTCGTTATTTAACTTTTACCATTGAAGGTAAGATTAAGAATTTCATTTACAGTGCATTCCTATAGTATTTACTCAGAAATAAATTACATTGCATTCACATATTGTTAGGTATATGTATATAAGATTATAGTAAATCCTATTTTCCTATTCTGGCTATTGGTTGCTAATACCTCTTCAAGTCAGTCAAGTGAAAGTTTTATACTGCACTGGTTGAAATCCTTCCCGGCTTTAAAAACACAGTTAAATGTGATGAGTTCATGGAATTCCATACAAGTGAGTGAGCATACTTGCATAATGTGTTTGTAGAGTCTGTGCAATTATGGCCAAGTATAGTAGTTTATAGGGATTGCAGTAACTTAGTGGTTAAGATGCTGAACATAACAACTTGAAGGTTGGCAGGTCAGCAGCTCAAGACCCGAGTGCTGCATAATAGCGTGAGCTTCCGTCTCTGTCCCAGCTCCTGCCAACCTAGCAGTTTGAAAGCAAGAAATTGCAAGAATAGAAATAGATACCACTTTGGTGTTCCTTCCAGTAAACAGTGTTCTGTGCGCCCCAGTGTCTAGTCATGCCTGCCACATGTCCACAGAAATGTCTGCAGATGAATACAGCACTGGCTCTTTGTCTACAAACAGAGATGAGCACCGAGCCCTAGAGTTGGATACGACTGGCTTTCAAGCAAGGGAGACCTTTACCTATGGCAGGTTATTCCACTTTTAAAACTATGTATTACACCCAGTCTCTCTTATTTCCCTTTTGGTGGCCTAAGAAACCTTGCTGAAAACTAGTCAAGACGCTTCATTTTTTAAATCATAGATGTGTTGAGTGCATACATGATCATCACAGTAATGGGACCCAAAATTATCAAAGATGCAACTAGACTAGAGCTTTCTGCCAAAACAGCAATTAAGAGTTCTTCTAAATCAAACCCTTTGGGTTCCAGTGCCTTATCGTTAAGAGCCTGCTTTTCTTTCTTCCTTTAAGGTTTTCTAAAATGCAACAGCCAGTAATTATGTAGGGACTGCAGTGGCTCAAGTAGGTAAGACACTGACTGGGAAGCGGAAGGTCAGCAGTTTGATTCCCGAGTACTGCAGGACGGAATGAGCTCCCATCTTTGTCCCCCCAAGTAGATAAATAGGGATCACTTCGGTGGGAAGGTAAACAGCGTTCCGTGCGCTCCGGTGTCTAGTCATGCTTGCCACGTGACCACGGAAATGTCTGCAGAAGCAGACAGCGCTGGGCTCTTCGGTTTGGAAACAGAGATGAGCACTGCACCCTAGAGTTGGACACGACCAGCTTTCGAGCAAGGGAAACCTTTACCTTTACTAGTAATTATGTACAGGTTAGAGTACAATTGACCTGTATGTGTTTCTTTCTGAAGCTCTCATTGACTAGATGAGTATTCTCTACTTGTGGCAAACAATTTGAAACTCGGAAAATTAGAATATCGTGCAAATGTTCATACAGTTCAGTAATGCAACTTAAAAGGTGAATATGAGATAGACTCATTACATGCAAAGCGAGACACTTCAAGCTTTACTTTGTTATAATATTGATGCTTATGGCTTCCAGTTTATGAAAACTCCAACCCCCAATCTCATGTACCCCATAATCATCACATTATCTCATGTACGCTGTATGCCATGATCATCACAATTATAACAAATTAAGGCATGACATATCTCGCTTTGCATATAGTGAGTCTATCTCATATATTTGTTTCACCTTTTAAGTGAAATGAATGGACATTTGCACCATATTCTAATTTTCTGAGTTTCACCTGGAGGCCTTGGGTAATGGAGACCTCAGTTCAACTTGAAGTATTGTTGGACTACAAATCCCATATCCCTTCCCCTAATAATAGCATAATCCAGAGAGTATAGGAGCAGTAATCTGACAGTTTCTGGAGTCATAAGATTGAAAAATACTGTCCCATTCCATTCTTCAGTATCTCAAGTGGGAAGGACATTTTTATTATAGAAGGATTCCAATTTGAAGCCACTTGTTGACAAATAGGTCATGAATGTTTGTCAAGAATAAGCCACTGCTAAATGTCAATAAGGACAGCAGGGGGTTATTGTCATCAAACTCTGCTTATGGACTTCCTGGAGGTGTCTGTGGCTTACTATTAAAGAAAACAAGATGGTGAATTTACTACATCTGTGAAACCAATCAGTAGGAATTAGCTTAGGTGTTCAAATGCATTAAGTAACTGATGCTGAAATTCAGAGGCATGGCTGGAAAACATGTTACTGTCCAATATTTTTGGGTTCCAACTTCCATCAGCCCCAAATTACATTGGCCAAAACCTATAATAATAATTTTGTGTCAGAAATTATTCTGGGTTGAAAAGATTTTTGTGGGAGAAACTCTGCTCAGTGGATGCCTGAATGAGGCTCATTTCATGTCCCCAAGAGCTGGGACAGAGACGGGCACTCAATCCGTCATGCAGTACCTGTGTCTCGAACTGCCGACTTGCCGGCCTTCCAGCTAACAAGGCAAGCTTCTTAACCACTGAGCCACCGCAGCCCCTTAGAAGCCCTGATCAGCAGGTGTGCTGACTTGGGCTCCTGGTAATTGAAGCCCAAGAACATTTTGAGAACCTCTTTTGAAGAACCCTAGCATAGTGGATATAGGGTCAAGATAGGACTCGAGAGACATGGGTTGAGATCCCTCCTCAATCACAGGAACATTTGAGAGGGAGGGGGGACAATGTTAAATCACTCCTTGAATATCTCATGCATCTCAAAAACCTTGTTAGGATTGCAATGGTCAGTGGTAAAGAAGCTCATCCTGTTAGCTGGAAGGCTTGCAAGTAGGCAGTTCAAGACCAGGGTACTGCATGACGGATTAAGCACTCATTTCTATCCCAGCTCTTGGGGACATGAAAGGAAACCCATTTGGGCATTCCCCGAGCAGAGTTTCTTCCGCAAAAATCCTTTCAACTCAGAATAATTTCTGACGCTAAATTATTATAGTAAGTCAGAAGCAACTTGAGGTTCAGTTATATATATATAACTTAAATGAATCTACAGAATTTATTTGAAAAAATATGTTCAGGATGGTGGTTTTAGTGTGAAATAAAGCATTAGTTTTTCTTTCATACATTACAGCAGTGATGGTGAACCTTGGTACACCAGATGTTGTTGAACTTCAATTCCCAGAAGACCTGATCAGCAGGAGTCCTGACTTGGGCTTCTGGTAATTGAAGTCCAAGAACACCTGGAGCGCCAAGGTTCGTCACCATGCAGGGCACAGGAATGAGAAGGTTGAAGTTCATATGATTTACCCATGTTGCTTTTCCCCCATCTTGTAGGTGGTACCCCAGTGGCTCCTTCAGTACAACTCTACGCTCCATCTGAAGAAGAGATAAAGAACCAGAAGAAAGCGACCTTGGTCTGTCTGATCGATGACTTTTATCCAGGTGCAGTCAAGGTAGATTGGGAGGCTGATGGCACTCCAATCACCTCTGGAGTGCAGACAAGCAAACCCACCAAACAGAATGGCAAATACGTGGCCAGCAGTTATCTCTCTCTCACTGATGCAGAGTGGAATAGCCATAGCTCATTTGTCTGCAACGTGACGCATAAAGACAAGAGCATCAAGAAGACTGTGCAACGTTCCTAGGGATCTACTTAACTCCTCTTAGTCTGTAGGGCTTTGTTAGCTCTGGGGAGTACATAAAGGGGAAGGGAGTTATATATATCCCTGCAGTGTGCTTCAGCTTCACCGCCTTTCCCTTCTGTATTTAACCTTTCATATCATGCTATTTCTGTGTTTCCCACAGTTTCCTTAGCAACCATGTACAATCAATAAAACAAGAGAAATATGCACCATATTAGTTGTCTCACTCAAATTTTTGTTGGAGGGGAGGAAATTAAAGAGATAAAATGCTTTATCCCACTGGTTTCATATTTCAATTAATTTCCAGGAATAGGGTGGGTAGGGAGGAGAAGTCTGTTAGTGAAAAGAATTAGTGTTGACCTTAAAATGAGTCAACGGTATGCTCTGGCTACAAAAAAGGCAAATGCTATTTTAGGCTACGTTAACAAAAATATAGTAGTCTCTAAAATCCATAAAGTACTGTTTCCTCTCTATTCAGCCCTATTTAGGGCTCATCTAGAATACTACAATATATCCAGTTATGGAAACCACACTTTAAGAAGGATGCTGTAATGAATTAAAATACAGTCAAACCTCTACATACGAATTTAATTTGTTCCTCAAGGTTGGTTGTTTCTCAAAAAAATTCTTATCTTGAATTTCCCATAGGAATGCATGTAATGCAATTTCCCATAGGAATGCATTGAATTGTGTATCTCGGGGGGAAATCCTGTTAAAAATTTGTATCTTGAATCAGATTTTTTCCTGAGATTTCTGGATGTATCTTGAGTTTTTCTTGTCAGTCGAGCCGTTCTTATTTTGAGGTTTGACTGTAGATAAGCATTGGTAAGCTTTTTCGTGTGAATTCACAGAGACTTGGGCTTCTGGGAATTGAAGTCCAAGAGCACCTGGAATACCAAGGTTTACCATCATGGGGTGTTTGGGAAGAAAAATCCAGTAGTTCAGTTTTCTGAACAGGGGAAGAGGAGAAGAATTTGTTGTTATGAACATCATTTTTCCACGCTCCTCTTTCCTAACAATCTTCATATGAAGGTTTCTAGAAATCAAAGTAGGCTTATAGTTCTATTGGGTCATTAATGTGAGGTTTCATGCATCCATGTATTTACAGAAATCCTCATCAGGAAAAGATCATAACATTTAGAGTTAAGAAAAATAGTCACCAAAATTGTTCCAGCGGGAATGCCCATGGCTTTGGGAACCAGACTGCCATCAATGCAAACTGAAATCTGCAAATTCTGAAATGTCAAAAGTATTTATTTACTGTTATTTCTCTCTTGGAAAACAAAACTCTCTGCAAGCAAACTCCCCCCCTCCCCACTTGCTGCCCCATCTGTTCATGACTTTAAGGAAGCCATGCAGATCTCTTTATAGGTTTGGAGAGGAAAAACATAGAAGAAAGTATCAGTTTTTTACATCACCAAAGCGAATCATAAAATTCAGATTGGAAAAATAAAGTAGAACCACTTTGGTAGTCATGCCTAATGACGAGATTGAAGCATCACTAAAATGCATTAGAATCCATGCTTTGAATAGGGAATAAGAGGATATTTTGATTTCTTGGATACCTTGGAGTCATTATTTGGTGAGGAATCCACACAATGATAGACATCTCCATGATGGCATTCCGCACGTGCAAATGGACTTGAGGAATTAAGTCCATCTCCATTTGGTTTTTTAAAGTAAAGGTAAAGGTTTCCCTTGCTCAAAAGCCAGTCGTATCCGACTGTCATCACTGTCCTATACTAGTTTTGTCTTTTGTTACTGTCCATGGAGTTTTCTTGGCAATATTATTGGCGTGGGTTGCCAGTTCCTACACCAATATTTCACTATCTTATACAGTATCACAATTTAACACAATATAACAGATAAGACAAAGTAAGTATACTACTTAATGCTACTCAGTATTGTTCTAGCTTTGGTTAGTACTGGGTGTATTTTAACTAGAGTTAAAGAAGTACAATATCCCAAAAGTTAATGCTTTCTAATCTAGTCAAATATGGGGTTTTTAAAGTGTTTTTATATGTTTTTAGAATTTGTTGTAATGCCGCCCTGAGTCGGGTTCTGCCTGAGTGGGCGGCATATATAAATACGACTAAATAAATAAAAATAAATAAATAAAAATGCAGGTACTGTAAATGCAGGTAAACGTAGTAAAGCAGCAAGGAGCCTATATTCTAAGCATGTGCAAAATATCCCAAAGGATCCATTGATTGACAAAGAGGTTTGTGGGGAGTATGTTCAATAAAATAAAGTAAATTCCACAACTTGATATGCTGGTGATACGCTGTCTTTTAATCTGTTTCTTTCCATATATTTACAAATTTTACTTCCAAAATATCCTTTGTTAATAATCCACAATGCAATAAACAAAATTGAATTTTTCTTCCTTTCAAAGAAAATCTGTTATTTTTTTTCTTTCCAATATTTTTCATCAGGAAAGGAAGATTTTTTGTTTTTACACATCTTTTTCTGTAAATAATAACAACAGAAATTAATATGCTATATCTGTATCACACCCCACTCATATTACAACTTCGCAATACCTAGCAACTATTTTATTCAAGTTTTACTTACACAGATTCTTTTGAAAGACTCTTTTACTTTCTCTTTTGCGTCTCACTGCCTCTTCTTGTTAGATTCCTGCTGGGCAGAGACGTTACTCTACTGGAATGCTGAGTCACATTTAAATCCTACCTAGCCTAATAGCCAATTCTGTGGTTTATTTTATTTCCTAGATTCCTTGAACACTTACAGATCTCCCTCTTTCTCTACTTTCTTTACAAAAAACACAAGAGGTCTTGTTCAGAATTTAAACCCACCGGGGACAATGTGTTCAAAGTGTGGATATAATATGCCTCCCTCCTAAGGAGAATATTATTGAGATCAGTTTGCTCAAAGGGTTTGGATTTTACGGTTTTGAAAACCACAAATCTCAGATCATCTGCTTTATGACCCTTCTCTTTAAAATGTAACACTAATGGTGATTGCAAATTCTGGTTCTTGATTCATGATTTATGTTCATTTATGCAGATTTTGATCATGCAATTTGTTTTTCCCACGTAACCCAACTTGTACTGGCAAACACAGAGATAAACGCAGTTGGTTCTGTTACAATTGTTTTAGAACTAGGGGATGCTTGAAGCTCGGAAGGTCAATTTCCTTGGTTTCCAATGACAACTGGCATACTTTGCATCCATAACACTTAAAGTGACCCAACCCATTTGTTCTAGGCTGACATTCCATACTAAGATATGCACATGACACAATATTGCCTATATTTTGGGTTTTCCTAAAACCAATCACTGGTTTTACATGGCATCCAGGAATATTGTCCAACACATGCCAATATTTCTGTATGACCCTCTTTATACTCTGTGCCATTGGAGAAATTTCTATAGACCATTGCACCCCTTGGCTCACAGGTGTTTGTCTTCGTTGAAATAATTTTTGCCCATCTACTGCTCCTGCTTTTCTAAAGGAGTCCTCAACAACTGGATGGGGATAACCTCACCTAAGTAAATTTTCTTTTATTGCGCCAGCTGAACTTACTGTTGCTTCTTAATTCATGTACAGATTTCTCATAAACCAGATGAAGTGGTCTGGTACTCCCATCTCTTTAAGGACTTGCCATAGTTTATTGTGGTCGACACAGTCAAAGGCATTGGTGTAGTCAATGAAACAATGGTACCTATTTATCTACTTGCAATTTCTTGCTTTCAAACTGCTACGTTGGCAGGAGCTGGGACAGGGAGCTCCCGGAGGGAGGATTTAGGTGAGACAAGGCCAGGAGCCCAACAGTTCTCCTTCACAGCACCATTTCATGTGGTCACACTCCCGCCCTCACTCCTGCTGCTGACATCACTGTCGCTGGATGCAGTGCCATGTGCGGTTCCTTTTTAATGAAAAAAGCTCTGAAATGCTGTTTATATTAAAAAGGAATCACACATGGCACAGCTTGAGGCAGTGGAAGTGAGGACCATGGGCCACATGAAATGGCACTGTGGGATGGATCTGGCTCATGGGCTATAGGATGAGAACCCCTGGTCTACATTCACATAGAAACACCAAGCAAGGGGAAATTCCAGAAGCTGATTCCTTTATTCACCAGGTAATTATTCCTCTAGCTCAAGAGTTCTCAACCTTTTAAAGCTGTGGGCCAGGTCATGCTCCCTCAGACAGCTTCGGGGGCCAGACAGCCATTTTGCCCTTCCTTCACCACATGCCACTTCTGGGTGGTGGAGGCAGTTGGGGGGGGGGGGCACATGAAATGGTACCATGGGCCACAGGTTGAGTATTCCTGCTCTATCTCAAACACAAAGTGATTGTCATGACTGTTCTTTCAACATACATGCATGGTGGTGTGCACAAGAAGGTACTGTATCCTATAAGTCATAGATGAAAACATTTGTAAACCTATCTAAGGTAGCAGTCAGCAAAACTATTGCTTTTCACCTGTTTTTTCCAATTTTAAGTGTCTCTTCCTTCAGCTAGCTAGCTTTTACTTTTATTTAGACTACAGTACTTGTCTTTTTGCATTCTTCGCAGAACAACAAGGTAGAACTTAAGATTCTTAATCATGATCAAAATTCCTACCATACAGAAATTTATGGGACCTTCGTAAAATTAGCAATGGTATTCCCAGTAGTAATGTAAGGTTGTGAGAGTTGGATGATAAGAAAGGCTGAGGTCGTTCCCTTATTGATAAATTAGCCAGTTAGGTTCAGTCCTGATGTCCTCTGATGCCAATTATTTTAATTTAGTTTTGTTTCGTTTAGTCTGTGATGTATTGGTGGGATTTTTCTATTTGTTGTGGGAATGTTATTTATTTTCTGTTTGTTCACCGCCCAGAGTGGGATAACACCCAGATGGGTGGTGTAGAAATTCAATAAATAAATAAATATGAAGAATAGACGCCTTTGAAATGTGATGTTGGATGAGAATTTTGAGAGTACCCTGGACAGCAACGAGATCAAATAAGTTGATCTTGAAGGAAATCACCCCTGTCTGCTCCTTAGAAGATATATATTGAAGATGAAGCTAAAGTACTTTGGCCACCAAATAAGAAGAGAGGACTCACTTGAGAAGGCCTTGATGCTGGGAAAGATCGAAGACATAATGAGAAGAGGATGGCAGAGGATGAGATGATTAGGTGGCATTGCTGATGCAATGGGCATGGAGCTGAGCGTACTGCAGAGGATGGTGGAGGATAGGGGTGCCTGGCATGCAGTGGGCAATGGGGTTGCAAAGGGTCAGACTTGACTATGTGACTGAACAACAACAAAACATAAAATTAGACAGGAGAAAGAAGAAAGGTTTGTCTTGCTCTGCATTTCAAAATATAAAGTGATATTGAAGTGAAAGCACATTTTTCATCTTACACTCCATTATACTTTCCAAACCCAAGCCAAAAAGTACATTTTAAGACATTTAACAGTTGAGACATGTTGTCATCAGTTAATAGGGATGTCCATATTTGCAGGCTAAAGGAATGGTCCGGTGTACTCACTTTAATTTGTTTTTAAAAACAAAACAAAACAATTGAAGCATAGATGAAGCTCCTCTGTTTGCAAAGTCACCTGCAAGATCTTTTATAAGAAACATATTCTACATGCTTTATCTACCAGATCTAATAAGCAATTGTAATTCTAAACTTCTCATCCATGAACAAAGGCTCTCGTTTCCCATGTGTCCTCCTTCTAGAGATGGACCATCATCAAATGCAACTAGATTCCC
Organism: Bradypodion ventrale; assembly: GCA_035047345.1. Classification (NCBI taxonomy): domain Eukaryota; kingdom Metazoa; phylum Chordata; class Lepidosauria; order Squamata; family Chamaeleonidae; genus Bradypodion; species Bradypodion ventrale. Next base: position 9,494,892 of record JAWDJE010000015.1, on the reverse strand, counting down.
AAATATCTGGGATACTGATGGATTACCAACACTTTGTTCTACATCTGGAGGTGAACCAAATGGAAATCCAATTTTCCCCTTCCTCCAAATTCATTCTTGACTACAGCTTGCTTGGAGCTTGAAAACACAGAGAGCTGTGGTTGTTACTCTATTGTCCATCTAATCCTGTGTGGAATAGATATCAATGATCATTGTCTACTCTCAAGATAAGACAGGTTTTTGTACAGCTTTGTGTCACTGTGGTGGGTGTTTGGAAGTGCGACCCATCTGACTGTCACTGGTAAGTCACTGAATTTATCACATTCTTTTCATTCTCTGCAAGAATAGTTTAACTTTTCCATCATTTTTGTTCTCTTTTCTTTCTCCAACTTCAAGCTGATCTTAGGGTCATTATTATAATCTAGGATGATCCATTAATCAGAATTAGGTTTTCTTCATTCCTAAGAAGAACAGGCTGTTCATACATCATTTACATACTTTTCATCTGAGAAATACTGGGGAAAATGTAGCGATGAAAATAAAACATTTTTTCTTTTGATTTAGGTTAGATTAATTAGTCATCCTCTGAACATGTCTTTTCTGGTTAAATTCAAATTCTAACAAAACTGCTGGGGGTGGCGGGATATGAGATGAGGTCTTACTGAGTAATCCACATGAAGAATTAAATTGTTTTACATTGAATTTTCAAGTTGTACTATTATTTAATTAGGCTGCTAAATAGCATAATGTAAGGAAAATTGGGAACTTTTTGGGTTGGTTTGTTGATCCGACAGAAACAGACTCTGAAACTGCTTTTAAAAATTATGGGGATCTGGATTTTATTTGGAAGAAATATGAGAATGTAAAGTGTGATTTAAAGTCATTTTCTGAATGGCAATTTGATTTTTACAAAATTAATCATTGACACTCGATGGGGCATAAAAGGAAACAAATAAGCAGACAAAATTAAAGCAACATGTCAAGAAAGGGTGTATTTTCAAAATCCCATCATAAAACTGTATTCAACAGTACATTAGGTAGTGAGAACAGACCTGATGAGGAAAGCTTCTAATTGCCCGTAATGTTTTTCTTTTCATTGTTAATAAGCTTTTTCAGTTATCTACTCTGAAAAACATTTCATGCTCCGAAAACCTAACCAGGTTTCCCAAAAGTACCATTAACCACACTGTAGAAAGCACATGTCTGTATTTGTTCCCAGGCTTCTAATAAGAATTTAACAACTGTGGAAGAGAGATAAGGAAAAGTGATTAGGAATAATCCTTTCTCAACATTGCTGCCTGAATTAAAACTGGCCCTTGCTGGGGTTGATTTAAATGTTTTGGTTTTTTTGCTGAATGTTGGAAAAAATAAATGAAAGAACTCCTTCGCCACATTTTAGCCACAGGTTGTCCTGTTAAAATACATCAGATTACAGTGTAGTGTAATTAAATTGCAAATTTCACATAACCGGATTTTGTTTTATTTTTTTAAAGCTTTGAATAGGTACATTTCATATTGCTGAAATCTTGTTGTTTAATGTAGTAAATCACAACTAGAGCAGGTCCATTGAATCATTGGGAATTCAGGGTGTGGTCAGGCTGCAATGGTTGAGCCTCTTCACTCTTGAACGACGGTGTCTAATAGATGACCTGATTGAAGTTTACAAAATCATGGATGGTGTGGACAAAGTCGAAAAGCAAAAAGTGTTTTTCCTATCGCATAACACTAGAACTAGGGGGCACTCCATGAAACTTTTGGGTATTAGTTCTCAAACAAATAAGAGAAAGTACTTTTTCACCCAGAGGATCACTGGTCTATGGAACTCCCTGCCAGAAGAAGTGGTGACAGCTGTCAGTCTTGACAGCTTCAAGAAAGGATTAGACAAGTTCATGGAGGACAAGGATATCCATGGCTATAATTATGGATACTTAAGGACAACTTCGGGGTTGGAGAGATAGGCAGGATATCTCTCAATGCCATTTCCAGGGAATCCTAAGCAGGTGAAGGCATCTGCTTGGGAATACCCTGAAGGAAATGGTGAGCCACTGGACTGAATGGGCTGTGACCCGTTCCAGCAAGGCTGTTCTTATGTCTTTTTAATACCATGGCTGGCTGGCTGGTTTTCTGGTTGGTTGGTTATAAAAATACTTATTTATTGTAAAAATGAAGGAGAATAGTAACATGCATATCCTCCAAAATGAATGTTGGGATAGTAACTGTTGTGAACAATGTAATTGTGTAATTTTTCTTATATGCTTTTATTTGTGTGGATGAATGAACTTTATGGAATTAATGTAGTTCAGTAGCAGCGCCATTGTTTTGGATATGAAATTCATATCCAAGATATAAATATGAATTTAATATCTAAAACAAATATGCTTTCAACTGAACTACATCAATTCCAAAAAGTTCATTCATCTACACGAATAAAAACGTAGCCCAAAAAAAGTCTTGAAAAGTTTCACTTATCCTGCCTTTCTTATTCTGGTCTAATGATTTTCCTGCTTTTTCTTCTTCTTCTGTGGGAACTAAGCTAAAACATTGACACAGCAAGTTCATTCATCGATGCAAATAAAAGCATACAAATATATTTCAAAGCTTCACTGCACCTGCCCTAATTCTGAGGCATCTCTGATCATTAAGAACATTTCAAAAGCATTGTTCTAAGGCAGGAGTTCTCAACCTGTTAAAGCCGGGGGCCGGGTCATGTTCCTTCAGATAACTTTGGGGGCCAGATAGCCATTTTGCCCTTCCTCCACCACATGGCACTTCCTGGTGTGGTGGAGGTGGTGGGAAGCCACATAAAATGGTGTTGTGGGCTGCATCCGGCCCACGGGTTGAGAATCCCTGTTCTAACACTCTGAGGTGGGTAAGGAGCAAATGTGTGGGATCCTTTTGTTAGACATCATTTTTCAAACTGAAACCCTCTTGATGGCAGAGGCGAAAGATTGTAAAATCACCTCTGGGAGGACAATAGGCTGAATTTCCAGGCGAGTCTGCATAATATAATGTGAAATATTAATAGTCTACTTTGCAGATTATATCTCAGCTTTAAACCTTTATGAAGGTTCACGTCTGGTATCTTATGCCTTTACTATTTGATATACTATTTAGCATTAACATTTATTGTGTTGATACATAGGTGTATCAACACCTGTACTGAAACAGACAGCCTGAAGATTTAGGTTTTCTCTTCCAGATATAGATACAAGTGCAATTTTATGAAATCTACTGTTTGAGGAGTCATTAATTTTCCATTAGATGTGCTTCATTATTTCAACAGTAATGATTGATCATGCCAAGCTCATGACCAGATGCTGCAGTCTTGAAATTGTGAGATAATTCCATTCTCCTCCCCAAATCTATGTGTTGCTCCTGATTTCACATGCACATTGAAAAAATATTTCTCCTCTTTCAGGTCAACCAACAGTCTCTCCTTCAGTACATCTCTACCCTCCATCCCAGGAAGAGCTCAAGAGTGGCGGAAAAGCCACCATGGTCTGTCTCGTAGATGGCTTTTACCCAGGTACCATTGGTATCAACTGGCAGGTTGATGGGGAAGACTTCTCCTCCGGAGTGGAGAAAACTCAGCCAACCAAACAAGGGGACAAGTACCTGGCCAGCAGTTATCTAACTCTAAACAAGGTGGACTGGGATAGCCATCAGACGTTCGCCTGCAAGGTGGCACATGGTGGGAAGAACTTTGAGAAAGTGGTGAAGAAATCCGAGTGCTGCTAAATATTGAACAGCACAGTTTAGTTCACATGTTGCTGGCTCTAGGGAGGAATAATGCTTCTTTCATGGGGCCACATCCTCATGCTAGTTTCATCCATTAAGCCAAACTTCTGACCTGCGTAGTTAATTTTCCCTTGTCTTCTCCATACCTTTTCTTACTTAAACTTCCCTTCTATGTTGATTTCCAATGTTAACGCATTAATAAAATTTGATACATTTCAATGGTGCTGTTTATTTGTCAAGATACCTATTTGGGAACAAGTAACTTATGGTTTATTTCATTTTAATAGTTACCATTTTTAAACATGTGGCTACCAACACACTTGTACTCATATCCATTTGGTCTTTTTGTTTCCATCTTTGTTTTGCTTTAGCAGCTTTGACAAAATCAGTCCACAAATGTGCACAGAACTGCATCTCATCTGCCAACCTAGCAGTTTGAATGCAAGAAATTGCAAGTAGATAAATAGGGACCGCTTCGGAGGGAAGGTAAACACCGTTCCGTGGCCTCCAGTGACTAGGCATATATATTCATGGAAATGTCTGCAGGCACAGACAGCACTGGCCCTTCGGCTAGAAATAGAGATGAGCACTGAACTCTAGAGTCAGATACGACTGGCTTTTGAGCAAGAGTGACCTTTACTAGAACATTCATTATCCAATTAAGTTTTTTGGGATGTGCCCGCCCTAGATGCTTCGTGGAAATTCCCAGGGATCCAGTGGGTTAAAGAAGATCACTATGTAAAAAATGTGTAATGGTGAGGGATGGATAGTGCATGACAGGAAATGTCAGACCAGGACTTGGGTTATGTGGGTTCAAATCCCCACAGTGCCACAAAAGAACACTGGATGATAGCAATGGTAAACCACTTTTTGGACATCTCATATACATGGAAATCCATGTTTGAGTCACCATAAATCAGAATCAACTTGCCCACATGTGACGTAACAAAACATCACAAGAGATGGGAAAGAGAGTAAATTGTGCTTGACTGGGAGCTTGCAATAAAAATACCACCTTTGCCCAGTATACCTTTAGCCGAGATGGTTACATACATAGCCATAGTGGTAGAACAGCCAACGATCCCAAAAGTTGTGCACAGTGCCTCTTTTGGAAGGTACAGAGCAGGAGGAGGAGGAGGTGACTCAAACATTTGGCCAAATCTGGCTGCATAGCATGCTAAATTGCCCCTCTATCCTGATCATATTTCCCACCGGATATACTTCCAAGGCAATATAGTTCCAAAGAGTTTGCAAGCAGAACATGTTGAGTAACAAGTGAGAATTCTACATTTGTAGTTGACCATAGGCAGCTCTACACCTAAATCTAACCTATGTAGGGGAAACATCTGAGGACCATACCATGTGTTTTTAACCCAAGATGCACTTTATTTATGTCACCAGCATAAAGACCTCTCTTGCCTGTTATGCTTTGAGGAATATCAATGGTAGCTACAAGTAATGCATTTGGTAGGACCTCCTTCTCAGGCTAAAAGAGTGCAAATTGCTAAGGATCTTCCAGTCTTGGCCTTGACATATATATAGTCAAGTGATTGTATTACAGAAAAACCCCGACTTACAAATGCTTCAAGTTACATAAAATTTGACTTACATAATGATTTTATGCTAAAACCATGTCCCAATTTACACGATTTCCTATGGGTTTGTTTCAAGTTACATAAAGATTCTTTTTCCTACGGGTTTGCTTCGAGTTACGTAAAAATGCATTTCCCTATGGGTTTGCTTCTATTTACATAAAAGTTTCATTTCCCCCTATGAGTTTGCTTCAAGTTACATTTAAAAAATAATTTTCCCTATGGGTTTATTTCGAGTGACAAAAAAAATCGTTTTAAGCAAAAGCCTACGGAACAGACTTTTTTTCCGTAAGTAGGGGTTTTACTGTATTTAGGAACCTAGCAATAGTGAATTTCCATGACAGATTTTTCTAATTCATGCTGGTAGCCATGTTGGCTGGTATATTATGGCAGTTGTACTCTAAAAAAGTAACTTCTCCCATTTTTTGTAATTTTGGTAATCAGCGTACTCTGAGAGGGAAATGTATTGTGGGAAGCTGAAAAATTATTTGTTGGATATTTTACAGCCACATCATGAAGACCCCACTGTTCATTGGTCATTTTCTTGGGTTCTCACCTGCGACCCGAAATCTTTTTAACTCTTTGGTTTGAGTCCAAAGGGCAAAAAAATTTTTTTTTAAAATCCTGAGCTGTTATTTGAAATGAAGGCACTTGACCCCTAGATAAATTAGGACAGTTTAGCCCAAACTCTCTCCACAGCTTGGTTGCATACATGTATCCACAGGGACTATCAAATCCAAGATGAAATGCAGTTGTGATCAAAATATTGATCTGCTGAAACATCTATGGTCTGTACTGAGTAAGGGGAGGAAATGCTGAGTGTAAGTGGGAAAACAGGAGATGCTAAATCCACAGGACCAGAGCAGAACTGCCTTTAAAACCCTAAATAAGCCTAAATGTATTCCACTATGAACTCCATAGTTAAATGAAATATACTTGTAACCTCTGGAAACCTCTCAATAAAGTCATTGTAAAACAACCAACTTCTCAAAGAGTGAAGAAAACATGTTTATTTATATATATATATATATATATATATATATATATATATATACTGCACAGGGACTGCAGTAGATAAAGTGGCATAGATGCTGACTGCATACCTGTCAACCACGGCTCCGGAAAATACGGGACCTGCGCAGAACAGTTCTGTGCAGATCGCCTTCTACGCATGCGTATAAGGCTTTTATGCTTGCGTAGAACCCTTCTACGCATGCGTAGAAGGCTTCTACGATCCCCTTCTGTGCAGATCGCCTTCTACGCATGTGTAGAAGGGTTCTATGCATGCGTAGAAGGCGATCTGCGCAGAAGGGATGCGCAGTAGCTCTTTTTCCCCCACTGCCAATTCCGTGGTTTTGGCAGCTGCGGGCGGGAAATGGCGCAAATCGGCGCTGAAAATCTGGAAATCCCGGCCAATCCGGGAAGGTTGACAGGTATGTGACTGGGAGGCAGAAAGTCAGCAGTTCGATTCCTGAGTACTGCAGGATGGAATGAACTCCCGTCTTTGTCCCAGCTCCTGCCAACCTAGCAGTTCAAAAGCAAGACATTGCAAGTAGATAAATAGGGACCACTTCAGCGGGAAGGTAAACAGCGCTCGTCGCGCTCCGGTGTCTAGTCATGCCTGCTACCTGACCACAGAAACGTCTGCAGAAGCAGACAGCACTGGCTCTTTGGCTTTGAAACAAAGATGAGCACTGAACGCTAGAGTCGGATACGACTGGCTTTCAAGGCAAGGGAAACCTTTACCTTTACCTTTATACTTTCCTGCAATTAAAGGTTAACATGTTTTCTTCACTCTTTGAGAAGTTGGTTGATCTGTATATCTTAAAAGAAATGCCTCAGTGTACTGAGTTCAATTTATAAGAAACTACAGCAGCACTTATGAAGCTATATTTATGAAGCTTTACACACTCTAGTATATTTTCTAAGAAGCTTAAGTGCATTGGATGTGTCATGGGTAGCAATTTATGGTAGTCCTGTATAGGTCGAGCATGAATGAAAAATGGACTTTATCTTCAATTCATGCTCTCTCCATCTACAAATTGATTCCAAGCATATGGAAGAACTTTATGGATGTGCAACAAGTAAGGTTCAGTTTTTTTAAAAAAATTGTATTTGCCACTGTTATGGATGGTTGTAGACTCTACTGTCAGCGACGCTGATTGTCAGGTGGCAGTTAACTAATCTGACCACCCTGAGGACTAATGGCCTTGAGTGGCAACATCCACAGGGAAGGGTGATGGTCCCCAAGTGGATTAAATCCCACTTGATTCCATCTGGATGGAGGGCAGCAGCTTCATCAATCCTGGCCTGGGGCTGAAGAAGACTTTGTGTGCCAAAAGGGCTCAGAACCAGAATATGACTCGTGGAACAGGATCGGTGGTATGGGTGTCATGCTATGGCGCGGAAGGTAAATGGAAGGCCACAGCATTATATCCTCAGGACAATCTTCATGCCTGATCAACCGTGATGATTGCCAATATTTGGAATCAGATGCAGCACAAGAAGAAGAATGAATGTTTGTAAACCCTGTAACATTTGTCAACCAAAGTGAAGCAAATAAATCTTGTTGTTTTCTATACAGACTACACTTTGAATTCCAACCTTTTTTTTTGGCACTAGAATACCATTTATCAACAGAATGGTCATTTTTGTTCTAATGTCCCTTCATGGGATGGGTGTAGACCACCATTCTCTGCTATCAAAGGCATGAGGTTTTTGTATGGCAGCACATCACTGTGGTATGTCTTTGGAGCAGGAACCCAGCTGACTGTCACTGGTAAGTTGCTGAATTTATCAAATACTTTCTGTCTCTCTAACAATTTAATTTTTCCAATATTTCCCCTTTCTTCTGTAGTTATTTCATAACTGCTGAGTTTCTAGGCATAGCCAGGGCAGGATGTTCCAATGTTTTAGAGTCTGACATGATCTTTACTGTTACATGAGGAAATGTATCAGAAAAATAAAATTAGATTCCATATGTCTCTAGGAGGACAATGAGAGTTTGGAAATATAAATCACAGGGCAATTGTAATGAACACAACTGGTGAAAACAGGACATTTGATTCTTTAAGTCTTTAGTTTATCTGAGCTATATAAAAAATTTTGGGGGTGGGGAAGAGATAGGGTAGAGTTCTCTTGGTTTATAACTTTACAATTCAAATAAAAAGTGCAATCAAAGCAAATTCTTAGTATATTATAAACAACAGGGTGAGTCCAACTAGAAGTCCCAACTAGAGTAGACATGCAGAATGGATTAAACGTGGTAAGTCAAGACCTTTGTGAGCTCCATAGGTTCAATAAGTCAACTCTAATTGGATTGATAACTGAATTTACCCTGTGAGTTGGAGCCAGATACAATTATTTTGAATATTTTCACTGAAATGAAAGGAAATGTTAGTGATTCATTGATGTCTATTATTCTCCTCTAACAATGATTCTGTAGGATTGTTGTAATAAGACATCAGCAAAATTAAATGTCAGATATCATTTAGAGGTAAGAACCATAACAGAGAGTCTACTAGATTTACAGTATGAGTAATGGTAGGATTGCACCTGCTTGGATACATTGTGGATTGTAGCCTTACTTGGTTATCTGGCTGAAATCCTATTGTTCCAATGGCAATTGTTGCTCATTTGTAAGGTATTGGTTTCATTCCTAACAAACACACACAAACCAGTGTACCTCCAGGAATGTAATGAGTTCCCTGTTTATCAGCAGCCGTTGACTCCCGAGACTTGTGCATGAATTAGCAATATGACTCTGGAAAGAATTTTTGATTCAGTAAGATTTATTCCCAGGTAGTGCATGTAAGTCGGAAATATAAAGATTTTGCTTGCATTGTGATTTTAAAAAACCCATTAGCAATCAATATGTAGCATTCATCTGTTAAGGAACTGATGGAGTGGGGACAGTAAAATTTTGAAATGCATCTCCACCAGCATAAGTGTGTGTCTAAGAGGTGACCTGATTGAAGTTTATAAAATCATGCACGGTGTGGACAAAGTAGATAAGGAAAAACTGTTTTCCCTATCGCATAACACTAGAACTAGGGGACACTCCATGAAACTTTTGGGTACTAGTTCTCAAACAAATAAGAGAAAGTACTTTTTCACCCAGAGGATCACTGGTCTATGGAACTCCCTGCCAGAAGAAGTGGTGACAGCTGTCAGTCTTGACAGCTTTAAGAAAGGATTAGACAAGTTCATGGAGGACAAGGGTATCAATGGCTATAATTATGTATACCTAAGGACAACCTCTGGGTTGGAGAGATAGGCAGGATCTCTCTCCATGCCATTTCCAAGGAATCCTAAGCAGGTGAAGGCATCTGCTTGGGAATACCCTGAAGCAAATGGTGAGCCACTGTGTGAGACAGAATGCTGGACTGGATGGGCTCCTGTGGCCTGTTCCAGCAAGGCTGTTCTTATGACGACAGAGGTTGGAAAACACTGTTTTAGATGTTTTTAAATTAAGGACATTTCTGAAGTGTATTTATCCCTATGAACTCAAAATGAATGAATCCGTCAGTTCTGTTCTAACTCATTCCCTGGTTTTCAAGTTATAGATTTGTCTCAATCTCAACTTGGAGAATTTTTCCAGTCTCAAATTCAGGTCATCCCAACCCTAATCTGAAGATTTTTTTTTAAATCTAAGAGAAGATTTGTATTCTTGTGTGTGTGTGTATGTGTGTGTGTGTGTGTGTGTGTGTGTGTGTGTGTGTGTGTGTGTGTGTGTGTGTGTGTGTTCACGCACACACGCTTTTGCCTGCATTTTGATGCTCAGTTTTGTTTCATATTTTGGCAAGCTCTTCTTCTTAATATAATGCATTTGGAATATTAGTTTACCAATGTTATGCAATTTCCTTATCATGCCAATATTGATAGTTGTGGATGCAAATTTTGAGAAATACAAATATCAAAAGACTGCCAAGTCTCTTGAAAAAGAAGTAGGCTAATAAGTCTATCACATCTCTAAAACTTGGGAGTATTTTCATTTTGATCTTTATTGGAAATTTTCGGTATTGGGTAACTACTCTTTAATCACTAGAGGAAACACAATCATGTTGACTTACCCCATTGTGGTTCTCTTGTATCTTTTATTGGTATGTACTAACACACCCACATACAGAGGGTGCCAAAATGTATACACATTTTAAGAGATGTTATCTATGTCTTACTCTTTGAAGTTGGATTGATGTGTGTTAGCACTGTTTAGTATGGTGTTCACTCAAAAGAATGAATGCTATTGTCACCATGAGACAAGCAGGACAGTCAAAGAAATGTGAGAGCTTACCTTGATGGGAATTTGCCAGAACAATGGATGGGACAAAGAAGTTGACTTTCTCCCACATTCTCCTAATTTAATACTCTTGACATCTACCTATGGGGGACCTTAACAATGGATACACTGGTGGTACTTTGGGAAGGAATTGAAATGGCATAAACACCGATAAAAAGTTGGAACTTTGGCCAATGTTGCTCAAACAGTAGTTTGCCATATTCAGAAGTGTCTGGATGCAGATGGTAACCACTTTGAGCACCTCTTGTAACTGCAAAAGTCAAACGTGACTTGTATTTGTCTTTTGTTATCAGTATAAATTAAGTATTACAATTTTAATACAGTTTTTTTCTTAAAATGTGTATGCATTTTGGTACCCTTTGTATATAAAATAATTTTGCTCTACAATAACAAAAAAACATTGATCTACTTGGCAAAATTTTATGACTCTGGTCATCATAATACATTATTAGTAGAATACCTATGGGAAAATACTGAACAAACTTTCCCCTTGTGTTCCAGGTCAACCAACAGTCTCTCCTTCAGTACATCTCTACCCTCCATCCCAGGAAGAGCTCAAGAGTGGCGGAAAAGCCACCATGGTCTGTCTCGTAGATGGCTTTTACCCAGGTACCATTGGTATCAACTGGCAGGTTGATGGGGAAGACTTCTCCTCCGGAGTGGAGAAAACTCAGCCAACCAAACAAGGGGACAAGTACCTGGCCAGCAGTTATCTAACTCTAAACAAGGTGGACTGGGATAGCCATCAGACGTTCGCCTGCAAGGTGGCACATGGTGGGAAGAACTTTGAGAAAGTGGTGAAGAAATCCGAGTGCTGCTAAATATTGAACAGCACAGTTTAGTTCACATGTTGCTGGCTCTAGGGAGGAATAATGCTTCTTTCATGGGGCCACATCCTCATGCTAGTTTCATCCATTAAGCCAAATTTCTGACCTGCGTAGTTAATTTTTCCTTGTCTTCTCCATACCTTTTCTTACTTAAACTTCCTTTCTATGTCGATTTCCAATGTTAACGCATTAATAAAATTTGATACATTTCAATGGTGCTGTTTATTTGTCAAGATACCTATTTGGGAACAAGTAACTTATTGGTTTATTTCATTTTAATAGTTACCATTTTTAAACATGTGGCTACCAACACCATTGTAGTCATATCCATCTTGCCTTCTTGTTTCCACTTTTGTTATGCTTTAGTAGCTTTGACAAAATCAGTCCACAAATGTGCATAGAACTTAATTCCTTTCTAGAATATCCATTATTCAATTACTTTATTCATTTCAATTCATGAGACATACATCTGCAAGGTGATGCCCAATGAAAAGAACTTTGAGACAGTGGTGAAGAAATCTGAGTGTGAATAAATGTTGGACAGCTCCATGGTGGTCCTCAAGTCTCCATCACATAGGAAGAAAGAGGACCTCCTTCTCTGAGGCAAATATAATATATTCCCCTGATTCCTTCCTAATGTAGTTCAGTCCGTCAAGGCTGATTTCTGCTTTATGCAGTTCCACTCCCACATCCATCTCTATCTCTGGAACCTCCTTAGTAATTAGCACCTGATGTTCTCAGCACATTAATAAAATTTGATACATTCCATTGGTGTGATTTCTTTCTCAAGGAATGAAGAACCTAAGGTTATAGGTAGAATCCTACAGGATCAGACTACAGGTCTAACATCCTGTTGTCCACACAGGCCAACTAACCCTAATGAAGTCATTCACTGTGTATGGAAAAAGAGCCCAACTCATTGCTGAACATTTGGGAGATAGAAATATGAATACACAAAGGGGATACTTTACATGCAAAAGCACATACCTGCAAACACACATACTCTCTCTCCTTGTCCACTCTGTACTGTAAAGGCCATGTTGTCAAAGAGAGAAAGACTACAAGGAAGTAACCTTCCCATGATCTGCATGAGGCAGAGGAAGCAGAAAAGAAAGGTTCTTTAACTACTGTATGAGATAGATCATGTGGGTTTGGGTTTGCTTCTAAATGAAATGTTTATTCTGAAAGGTTTCTCAAAATGTAGAGTTCCCATTTAAAAGCTGACTTTTAGAAAAGCCAACAATGGTTAAGGAATCTTCTTGAGTAAACAAGAAATAAGAATAGTGTCTCTGGAATCTGGAACCTAGCATAACTTGATAATAGGATGTCTTCCTTTTTTAAAAAAAATAGTTCACTGAGTTATTTAGATCCACTTCTTCCATGTCTAGGCCAGACCTGAAACTACCAAAATGAAGGCAGTGTGAACAAGGTTAGCCGGCAACACAAGGTTGCCATTACCAGAGAGCGGCCGATTGTGACTCATAATACCACAGTGTTCGCAGATGCTCTTTCTGTGTACCTCATCTAGATTTACTGAACAGAACATAGGTGTGTTGGCCCTCCACATGGACTAAAACTTCCATAATCCTTTCCTATTGGCCACATTCACTAGAGACTTTGAGAGTTAAATCTCACAATTTCTGGATGGCCAAAGACGGCTTCTCTGTCGATGGTCACTTACCACCCTTATCCTTCCCATACATGTGTCCGGCCACCTGGTGAGAGAGCGGCACACAGCCATTGAGGAGCCCTCAGACCTTCCCTCCCTCCTTGGCTTCGCCCACCATGGCCTCTGCCTGTGCCACAGAGGCTGGGTGGCCATTTCCAGAGGGGGGCCAGCCTCCTCTGTGGTTCCCGCACCCTCCCAGCCCTCTCAAGGGCCTCCATTGCCATCACAGTGCCGGTCCGACCATGCCCCCCATTTGCCTTCAACCTACTGTGAAAACTACAGCTGAACTCAGAAGGCTACAGCTGAACTAGTCAGATGATGTCACAATCTCAACCTACTTGGGACTATGATATCAGCTCAATTACCTCAATGGGAAACACACATAATTATATAAGAACATAAGAACATAAGAACAGCCTTGCTGGAACAGGCCACAGGAGCCCATCCAGTCCAGCATTCTGTCTCACAAAGTGGCTCACCATTTCCTTCAGGGTATTCCCAAGGAGATGCCTTCACCTGCTTAGGATTCCCTGGAAATGGCATTGAGAGATATCCTGCCTATCTCTCCAACCCGGAGGTTGTCCTTAAGTATCCATAATTATAGCCATTGATACCCTTGTCCTCCATGAACTTGTCTAATCCTTTCTTAAAGCTGTCAAGACTGACAGCTGTCACCACTTCTTCTGGCAGGGAGTTCCATAGACCAGTAATCCTCTGGGTGAAAAAGTACTTTCTCTTATTTGTTTGAGAACTAGTACCCAAAAGTTTCATGGAGTGTCCCCTAGTTCTAGTGTTGTGCGATAGGGAAAACAGTTTTTCCTTATCTACTTTGTCCACACCGTGCATGATTTTATAAACTTCAATCACCTCTTAGACGTCGTCGTTCAAGAGTGAAGAGGCCCAACCGTTGCAGCCTCAGATGGTAAGGAAGGTGTTCCAGTCCCCTAATCATTCTGGTTGCCCTCCTCTGTACTTTCTCCAGCTCCATAATATCCTTCTGGAGGTATGGTGACCAGAACTGTACACAGTATTCCAAATGGGGCCTCACCATAGATTTATAAAGAGGCAAAATGACACTTGCTGACTTATTTTCTATACCCTTCCTAATGATCCCTAGCATTGAGTTTGCTTTTTTCACTGCTGAGGCACACTGGGTTGACACCTTCATTGAGTTGTCCCAATTTGGGGGTGTACACCCCCCGCTGGGGCTTGTGACCCCCGCAGTGCTGATTTCTCCAGCCCAAGGTATGTATGTGCCAAATTTCAACAGGATTGGTCCAGAGGTGTGGGAGCCTATGGAGCACATACAAAACCACACCTCTGTTTTATAAATATAGATTCCTGATGTTATCCCTTCTAGTCACTCCAGCAGCCTTCCTCAGATATTTCATTTCCATGGTGACCAACCTTTCTTTGTTTTGTTGTAAGTGCCCATGTTTGGCACTGGTAATATAAGGTGAGAATGAATGTGCTTTGTATGAGGTGTTTCTTTGTGTGGACTATATGGTACCTGCTCAGGTTTAATACCCAGTGCAGTCAGAAAACATTATTATTCAACTACATTATTATGATAGATGGCTATTGCAACATCATGCTTTGATTGGTTATAAAATACTGAATTTTCTATGGTCCCTTGGTGGTGCTTGACTAGTGTTCAGATTGGTCTGGAAAAAAAAATGGGCTCATTGTTAATTATATCAGAGAGTAAATAAATCAAGAAAATGCAACATTGTTGCATTTTAAAGATTAACTGCTGTATTTCAATGTTAGCTTTCTTGGATCAAGTCCACTTAATGATGATCGCATATTGTTTGCTGATGTAAATCTTGAGCAAGTTACTTTCCCAGGTTGTAGCTGTGATTAGCTGTGATCCCATGGCAGCTGTTAACGTGTCTTTATCTGTTCAGTCACTAAATAATCATTACCACTGACGGTTACCTTCAGGGGATTTCCGTTTGTTTCACAAAGACAGCTGTGGGATGCATGAATAATTTCTGACAAAAAGGACACAGAAGCAACACTTGCATCCCCCAAAATAATTTGTTCCATTAGCAACCAAGGGAGGAGAAGAACAAATACCAAAATGTCCAGGAAGAACCATAAAGTCTTAGAAAAACTGAGTTGGAAAGACTTTTGCTATGGCAGGCATGAGTGGAGGAGAAGAAATCTCAGCCTAAATAATCCAACTTGCCTTGCTCAGAGCTTGCAAATGTTATCTTTTGGACTACAACTCCCAGAATTCATCAAAATTTGCCAATTTATTCATGAACAGGATGCAAAGAAGTTGAGATCCTGAATGTGGGAAAAATCAAACTGATAATTTTATTATTCCCTATTTGGGGAGTATTTCATATCAGAATGTTCATGTAATACATAGAGACTAGCTTGTGTGGTAAACACATAGATACATACATGCATTCATGTACACAATTATATACAGCTGGAAATTCTGGACAGAGGGGTGGGAAATTCTGGACAGAAGCAGACAGTGCTGGCTCTTCGGCTATGAAACAGAGATGAGCACTGAACCCTAGAGTCGGATATGACTGGCTTTCGAGCAAGGGTGACCTTTACTTTTACCTTATGAATTAGCGACTTCCATTAGCTCCCATCATTAGCAGACATGTTCAGGTCTTGCCAACTCAAGTTATTTATTAAGTTATTCCATCTCACATTTGGGCCTCTCTTTTCCCTGCTGCTTTAACTTTTCTCAGGATTTGTTCAGTTATTTCCAGCAAGCGCTTGCCTGCTGTGAATTTAAAAGCCCAGAGGATATTTACTCATCTGATTAAAGATAGATATTAGGAAGAATGACATAATTGTCTTTTAGTTTGTCATTTTAAAAAAATTAAGCCTCTAGCTGTCAAGGTATGAAGATTAAGTTCCTCAATCTTTATTTGTGCAGGCTGTGTCACTATTTATTTTGGACATATGGTACCTTTTAGTGTATAAACACAGATAGAGTTCCATAAAAGGGCATCCATAAAACTAGCAGCTTAAGTGGCATATCTATCAAGATGGCAGACTAAAAAGAAATGACAGCAACTCTATAATTATAATCAGTTGCAACTGCATGTTCAAATGTCTGAGCAAAACAAGAAAGTCTTCACCTTAAGCTGGAAAGACATGTGGATTGGGACCTTGAGACCCTCCTTAGAATGGGGAACATGTAGTTTGATGCCTCTGTGGAAGTTGCATACTTCTTCTTCTGCCATATCCAAATCCAAATATTGGCAATCCTGAGAATACAATGCAGTAGCCTTTCATCTGCCTGGGACTGCAGTGGCCCATGTGGTTAAGACAAGATGGACTCATTACCTCCTATTGTGGGTATAATTAGAAGAGTGCTTAGAGAAACAATACAATTTCAAATCAAAGAACTCATCACAGATCAACAAGCAATTCTCTCCCATGCATATTGTTGGTCCAATGAGCTGTTTTAGAGCTGGGATTCTCAACCAGCAGCCCGTGGGCCAGATGCGGCCTGTGGCACCATATCATGTGCCCCCCCCCCACTGCCTCCACCACACCAAGAAGTGCCATGTGGTGGAGGAAGGGCAAAATGGCTGTCCGGACCCCGAAACTGTCTGAGGGAGCATGACCCGGCCCCTGGCTTTAAAAAGTTGAGAACTCCTGTGTTAGAGAGACACTTTTTTCATACACTTGATAATTGACTCATACACTAGAAATTAAAATTGCAAACCATGTCATGCATATTTGAAAATTAATACTGCCAACATTAAAAGGACTAACTTCTAATTTTTTAAAAAAAAAACTTTTAAGATTGCAATATGCATTAAGCCATTATTTCTCTTTTCCCACACCGCCAAAAAAAGCTAATATGTTCCACAAAGTTTCTCCAAGGAGCTTTGAAATGATTGTTACCTCTTCTGTATTTCCCTTGTTAACACTTTTCCCCTTAACACTTGTGCTGAAGACATGGTTTCATGTCGCTATGTAAAATGGGATTTAATCTTTAATTATAATGTATCAAGGAAATCTGGCAATAGTATTTTGTTGAGTTGCTATTACCACCCCCACTGCCAACCTAGGTTTCAGTGCAGCTGTGCAAAATCCCAGTTTCTAAAATTGTCTCATCTGTCTCGCAAATGGCGCATCAGAAACTAGAACGCTTTGGATATACACCTCTAGAAAAGGAAGCGAAACTCTACCAAGGGACCATTGACTCATGAAGAGAAAAGAAGAAGAACGTGAGGCACAACTGAAAAAACACATTGCCAAGCCCACCCACCATCTGACTACACATTTTCCACAACAGCCATTAATCCATTGTTTGAATTAATTGAATAACTCTTTCAGAACATGGGGACATCTCCTTCTTTCATGTCCAATCAAACCCTGGACTACCATCATGAAGCCACTTTCTTGGCTTTGTCATTGGCCAAACTTAAGTCCTCATCGGTGCATGAATAAGCCTGAAGGCACATCTACTGTGAGAAATGGACAGAGAACCATGCAGTTAGAACAAAAGAAACAGTGTGGCCCACAGGTAGAAATGAAATTCGAGGTCCAGTACAAACGTCACTAGATCAATAAAATTTTAAAAATAAAGTGGAGTTTTGAGTTATCTGGAATTCTTCTTCTGGTTTAACAATAATAGCAACAATGTGTCATCAAATTAATTATGAATTATAACAACCCTTGCCAGGGTTTCCTAGTTATAAATTTCCCAGAAGTTGTTTATCTACCCCTTCTTCTGGGAGCCCTCTAGGATAGGAGTGCCCAAATTAGATTGCAAGGCGCATTTTACTTCCGCTTCCGGTGGGAGGAACCACGTGACCAACCTACTGACACCACGTGTCCAGCCCACGGCCCGAAAGGTTTGGGCACCCCTGCTCTAGGATTATATAGTTTGGCTAAGCCTAAAGGAGTAGTTTTCCCCTCAGGGAACACACTGAGGAATCAGTTTCCTGACCCTTGTTCTGCACTCCAGCTTAACTGAATTAACCAATCAGGTTTGTTGTTGCTGTAATGTGCCCTCAAGACACCACCAATTTATGGGGACTCTATGAATTGGGGACCTCCAAATTTTCCTCTCTTCAGCAGCCCTATTCAGCTGTTGCAAGCTCAAGGCTATTGCTCCTGAATGGAGTCAATCCTTCCCATATTTGGTCTTCCTCTTTCCTTGCTGCTTCCAACATTTCATAGAATTGTCCTTTTGAGGGCATCTTGTCCATGATGTGTCCAAAGTAAGACTGGCTCATTCCTGTTGCTGCCAGTTTTGTCAATTTTGCCTTTAGCAAGAGTTCGGGCCTCAGGCTTCAAGGTTGCAAATGTTTGTAGAGAGATGATGCCATTTCTCCTTAAGACATACTGCTTAGTCCAGTGGCAGTGAACCTATGGCACGTGTGCCAAAGGTGGCACTCGGTGCCCTCTCTGTGGGCACCCATGCAGTTGCCCCAGTACAAAGTTCACCCTGCTCCTCTATCCTTCAGCCCAATGGGAGTATTTCCTCCCCCCCAGTACAGAGTTCGCTCCGCCCCTCTGCCAGCAGCCCAATGGGAGCACTTCCTCCCTCCCCAAGCACAGAGTTTGCCCCGCCCCTCTGTCCAGCAACCCAATGGGAGTGCTTCCTCCCTCCCCCCAGCAGAGAGTTCACCCCGCCCCTCTGCTCAGCAGCTCAATGGGAGCGCTTCCTCCCTCCCCTGTTTCCATGTTGGCACTTTGCGATAAATAAGTGGGTTTTAGGTTGCAGTTTGGGCACTCGGTCTCTAAAAGGTTCACCATCACTGGCTTAGTCTAATACCAAAGTATTAATCCTGGCAGGTAACAGAAGGAACACAATTTGGTATAAATAGGAACAGGATAATAAAAGAGACAGGTACAAGAAAATCTCACATATTTATAACATGATACCATTAAACCTGGATGGTGACACATGGTGATGTATAGATAATCAAATAATAATACAGATATATAAACTCACCTTTTGGTGAGGAAGAATTTCAGCAAAAGTCTCCTTTAAAAAGAAATATTTTTAAAAGTCTTCTGAAAGTCTGAAAGGGGTGTAGCCTTTCTCTCCTCCAGGTGTCCATTCTTCTGGCCTTTCTTGGGGTGGCTTCTCTCAACATCATGGCTGGGAGTTGGGGAGTGGACTTCATTAAATGGGAGATATTTCTATAAGAGAATTACTCCATCAGGTAACAAGGTCCCAAACCTTATAGGCTGGAACACAATGGGTAACTACTATAGGTGTGTCAAAACCCGGGATATATGATCAAATATACCTGTACCCATGATAAGCCTGGTGGCTGCATTCTAAACCCCACTACAATTTCCATATCAGTCTCAAGGATAGCCACCTTAGATGTACGTGACACTTAACCACTTTGCACCCATAAACCAGCCTGCTGGTCTCCGGTATGAAAAAAAAATACTACCCTCTGACCATTGTCAAAGTAAAGGAAACTACTAGTTCAGCTCACTTCTTATCCTTTCCTCAGGCAGCTAATTGACGGAATAGTCCCATTGAATAGCTCATCCCTTGAGGTGTGGAAACACCAGTCGCTTCCAGTATTTCACTTCTCACTATTTGTTTGCTCAGAAGAAGAAGGCAAAGGGTCAGGGATAATGAATGGGAGAAGTAACAGATACTCTAGGACAGTGATGGAGAAGCTTTTAGAGACCGAGTGCCCAAACCCCAAAACTCACTTATTTATCGCAAAGTGCCAACACAGCGACAGGGAAGGAAGGAAACACTCCCATTGGGCTGCTAGGCTAAGAGGTGGGGCAAACTCTGTGCTGGGGGAGGAAAGAAGCACTCCCATTGGACTGTTGGGCAGAGGGGTGGGGTGAACTCTGTGCTGGGGGAAGGAAGAAACGCTCCCATTGGGCTGCTGGGTAGAGGGGTGGGGCAAACTCTGTGCTGGGGTGACTGCACAGGTGCCCACAGACAGGGTGAACAATCAACTTAGGACTCCACTCCATGTAGGGAGAGGATGACATGGACTCTCAGTCCACAAAACCTGGAACACATTCATCAGTGAAGTCTGATGAATAAGTACAATCTCGTTGCTAGTAACATCAAGATGAATGCAAATTTGAGATATTGGACTACAAATCCCAGAATGTTTGAGGCAGCGGGTTTCTGGGAATTTCATTCCATAATCACTTCTCTCCACACCTCTAGCTTCAACTTACCATGGAATGGATTCATCAGTGATGTGTTGTCACTTATTGATTCATTACAGTGAATATCCATGTGGGTGTAGACTGTGGGTTTTAAGGTGCCAGAAGAGTCTGTGCCATGCTTCTTACACCCATCAAAATGGTTAACCTCTGGAGCTTGGAATAAAAAGAAGTCAACATTGAGTCAAAAGTAGAGGTCCTACGATTCAATTAAGCAGTTAGGATGATCACAGGCATAGCAGTGGTCAATCAGAGGATTTTCTTCATCAGAAGCATGAACGTTACTACTGAGTATCTGTCCCAAAGCCATTATTCTATCAACCACTGATCAGCTTATCAATCAATACATAATCATTCCCAAGTCTGTGACTTGTAGGGGATTGTGTAATACAGAAGTATGAATGGACTGTGGTGGGTCAATATATCAGAGGTGTGTGCATGTGTATGCGTGCATGTGCTATGAACTCCTTTACTGGGATGGTGGTCAGAATCCTATTCACCTCCATGACATTGTATAACATCATCCCCATTAACCTTCCTACAATTGCTTGATTTCATTCTGATTGCAAAATGGGGTGTATGACCCCTGAACAAGGGGGAAACCACTGTGAGATTGTCCTTCCATCAGATAGAGGGTTTGTATTTAATTATCGTATTTCTTTGTTTATTTTAACAGACACATATCTGGGTTCCTATGCAACTGAGGAATCAAGGAGATCTACCACAAAGTTACTAATAACCTTTTTTTAAATTTAGTATAATATCCAATAAAACTGCATAATATAGTTTTGCACCATGGCTTTTTTTTAAAAAAAAGAGGGCGAAAGAATCAGCACCTGCAAATTCAATTTTCCAAAAAAAGAAAAGAAAGAAAGAAAAACCAGAACCCGAATCCAACGTGTAACTATTAATTGTACAGAAACGTTGCTGCAAGGTCGCAGGGTCGATTGATGACACTCATTTTCGGCTTGAAAAGCAGGGTGTTGTTGCAGTGAAAAATACATTTGCATATCTGTGTCAAAATTAGAACTGGCTCGCTCACCACCTGATGAGATGAAAACTGCAGCTGCCTGAAACTGTGAAAGAAAGAAAGAAAGAAAGAAAGACAGACAGACAGACAGACAGACAAAGACTTTTTAATGAAAAGGTGAAACATTGTTAATGTTCACAAAGAAATAACCTGGCATATTCTTATTCTTATCCTTATCCTTATTCTTATCCTTATTCTTATTCTTATTCTTATTCTTATTCTTATTCTTATTCTTATTATTATTATTATTATTATTATTATTATTATTATTATTATTATTATTATTATTATTATTATTATTATTATTATTATTATTGCACGTATACCCCACCTCTCTAGGGAGAATGAGGTGGCTAACAACATAAAATTCCCCCATACAACAAACAGACATTTTAAAAGTCCCCCCCATAAAATTATAATAAAAATAAGCTACAATAAAACTTACAGTAAACATGCAATAAATTTGGGCCAAAATACAGCAGACCCATGTCCTAAGCTGCTGAACTGGGAAAGTATCAGCTGGGCCCCCAGTCTAAAAGCCAGGGATACGGAAAACATTTACAAAGGCCTTCTCAAAAAAAAAAATAGTCTTCAAATTGCTTTTTAAAAGACCGGAGAGAGGAAGCCTGGCACAGCTCGTGTGGAATAGCATCCCACAACATTGGTGCCACCACCGAGAAGGCTCTTCTCCTTGTCCTAGTCCTCCTAGCCAATCTCAGGGACTGCACCTGAAGCTGCGCTGATGAAGAGAAGCGAGCAATGCGGGCAACAGACCTGAGGGGAAGACATTCTGTGAGGCCGAAGAAAACTTTGTAATATTGTTTAAAAGACATAATGCCCAAACAAGAGTTGACAACTGAGAAAGTGGGAACTTAATTCTCTTCAGTGGCTTCCAGGTGTCTACTCCAGTTAGGAGCGGCAAATGGATTTAAACCATAAAACAAGATTCGAGCAAGAGCACAGTTCCCACATGGGTATACAACCTCATATATTAGGAAGGATACAATGAAGGCGCCGAACTGAGTAGGTGGAATGAGCACTTCCCAAATGCTACTCCATAGCATCCTGTTCTAAATGGTGCAATAGTGTGGTGCAGAGTCATACCACTATTGACCTATGCTTGGTTGCTATTTCCAATTAAAGTTTTCCTTCTGGCCAAAATATTATTCACTTCCATGACATTGGATAACGTCACTCCTATTAGCGTTCCTTCATGTGTGTGCTTGATGTCATGAACTCCAGCTCTTGTCAGACTTAGGTAGAGATTCCCAGGTCTGAATGCTTGCTAGGTTCATACCCTTGATTTTTTTTACTATCTATATATTTAATTATTTGATTCCGGACAGCAGTGGATTAAGTGGCTAAGACGCTGACTGGAAGGCGGGAGGTCAGCAGTTCGATACCCGAGTACTGCAGGACGGAACGAGCTCCCATCTCTGACCCAACTCCTGCCCAACCTAGCAGTTCAAAAGCAAGACATTGCAAGTAGATAAATAGGGTGGGAAAGGCAAACAGCGTTCCGTGTGCACCGGTGTCTAGTCATGAGTGTCACATGACCACGGAAACGTCTGCAGAAGCAGACAGCACTGGCTCTTTGGCTTTGAAAGAGATGAGCACTGAACCCTAGAGTTGGATACAACTGGCTTTCGAGCAAGGGAAACCTTTACCTTTACCTTTACTCCTTCCTTTCTCACAGGAGCTCAGGACAATCTTGCATTAAAAACTAACAGTGAAATATCAGATCAGAAATATCTAAAATAACAGATTACAGATAGCTCCATAAGAATAAATTACAAATGTCTTCTAACGTTCAATAAATTTAATGCAAACACAAAGCTACAAAAGACAGATCAGATGCTTAATTATTTTTGGAAGGCTTGTACAAATAGATGTGTCTGAATTTGAGCCTAAAGAGAAGGGAAGTCCACAGATGAGGTGCCACCATCCAGAAATTCCCATCATACGAAGCAACCCTTTTCACCATCCTAGTTTTAGGTTCACCTTTCTTTTGTCTTCACTGTTGCTCATTGGCCTGATCTCATTCGAGTTGCATAATTGTGTTCATGACCCCCACAGAAGGGAGAAACTACTGTATGGTTGTCCTTCCACAGACTTTATTCCTGCCATTGGATTTTGGCCATTGAATCAATGGGGATGTAAGCCAGTGATTTAGCAGGACTTCATTCATTGGGCTTAAATATCAGCTTTGGGCCCTAGGGTTGCAAAGGTTCCCAAAGACTGGTCTGATTTGGGATATCCACTAATATACAAGTAGCTAAATAGGTACCACTTCAGTGGGAAGGTAAACAGTGTTCCGTGCACTTCGGTGTCTAGGCATGCCTGCCACATGTCCACGGAGATGTCTGCAAACGCAGACAGTGCTGGTTCTTTGGCTATAAACAGAGATGACCACTGAACCCTACAGTCAGATATGACTTGCTTTCGAGCAAGAGTGACCCTACCCTAAATATGACATGTGCTAACTTTAAGTTAGTTGCACCCAAAGCACCACCATTTAATATGACCTTGATTGGTTTTTGCACTGAGTAATTTCACTAACTAGAAAACCCTGTAAATGATCACCCTAAGTAAGAATTGACTCAATTACAGTGGAACCCAGTATAACGAATGCCTCGTACAGCAATTATATCGTACAACAATGAGGATTTGAAAAACATTGTGCCCCGTATAACAACTAAAATTGTTATACGATGCAATGCATCACTATGTAGGGTTGCCATAATTCTCTCCTGCCAAACCAGGATAGCCACATGACATCATTGCACCGAAGTAGATTCACCCTCTCAAACCCAACTTGAGGATCCCTTAGAAGAAAGTTCTAAAGAGAGGCCTGGAATGGCAATGCAGTCCATCTCGCCTCCATTTCCTTCTGGAAGGAGAAAAGCAGGAGACAGGAAGGGACTTATTTTGGAGGAGGACCTTTGCAATGGAGGACTCTTCACTTTCTGTCCTCCCTGTTCCCTTCCTCTCTAGAAATACCGACCCTATGCAATCAACCCTTTGCGGTCATGTGAAGAAGGAATCCTCCATCCCAGTGTATGGTGGAGGTTTGGCTTCTTAGATATGGGTATTTCTTGCTCCCTTCCAGCTTTCGAGGAAAAGGGCTGAGGAGGACTCCTTGTCCCCCAAACTACAAGGTGAGCCAAGGGATTTTTGCAAAGAGTTATTTCACTGCCTCCGTGCCTTTCTTTCAATTATCTCACTTGCAAATGTCTCCCCTCCCTGATGGGCTTCTCAGGGTGCTGTTTTGTCTTCGCCACTTTCAAGCAGGATAATTGAAAGAAAGGAAGGGAGACAGGGAATCAACTTTTTGCAAAAATCCCTTGGTGAGGGGTGATCTTGCTTCCTTTGTTCAAATTTAAAAATCCAGCACTTTTACATGTTTTACTTGAACCGGCCGGGACAGCTTGAATCCAGGAAAATCCTGGAAAAGTGGGAGATATGGCAACCCTATCTATGGGGAAAATCATACAACAAATTTTTTTTGCTGTGCGATTTTTCCCATAGAGATATTCGTTGTACAATGCATCCCATAGGGAAAATTGCTATGCAATGCATGCATTGTATAGCAATTTCTTCATACAACAACGAGCCCCGTGGAACAGATTAAAATCATTGTATGAGGTACCACTGTATGTTTATTACAGTGACCCATCCGAGTTAATTGTTCTTTATTGTCAGTAATTTAAACATAAATCTAACTTTTCCACCATGATCATTGGCCCTGAAAAATGCTCATTTTTGACAGAAATGTGTTGACAGTAATTTACTTCCTTCATCAAAACTCTAAGAACTGTTTACAGTTCCAAAGAATAGGGGAAGTTGAAGACCATTTAGTGTTACATTTCTCTGTTGACCAATCAAGTGAAGCATGTTATGCTAAGAGCTTAAAATATGTTTGATATGTAATTTGTTTCCCCCAGCAATTTTTTTTACCAAAACAAGCTGCTCAAGCAATTGATGGTAGGAGACATGAAAGTCGAAAGAGGAACTCTTAATATTTACTTTGCTGTTGCTTTTCACAAATATTGTTCTTGTTTGGTCATATTATTGTTGTTCATTCCTGTTAACACCTATCAATAATTGTTGCTGTTTTGTATGCCACTTCACAATTTACATGCATGATATGAAAATATTTTCAAATAACCTTTTAAAGTAAATAAAAATTGTAGAAGTGTGTTATTGCTGCTCGTTACTATTAATAGTTTTCTTGTTGTTGTGTTCCACTTTTGTGTATGCATGCTTCAGAGTATCTTTTTAAATAAATAAAATTGGCACCTACCCTGCTCCTTGAGTTACTATGCCAGTGATGGTGAAATTTGGCACTCTAGCTGTTTTTGAAGTTCAATTCCCAGAAGCTCTGATCAGCAGGGGTGCTGATTTGGTCTTCTGGGAATTGAAGTCCAAGAACACCTGGAGTGCCAATGTTCACCATCACTGTACAGTACTATGGTAGAGTTGTCTCCATTTCCTTTTCAGTCTCTGAGGCTGCATCTTACAGATAAATTTCTGACATTGTGACTCATTGAACTCAATGGAGCTGATTTCCTGGTAGATGAGTAAATAGTTGCCTTGTTCATTCAATTTTCTTGAACTTTTTTTTATTTCATGGTCCATGATGATACATGCACATTGTTCATACTGTAGTTTTCAAATGACCATGTTCTCACTCTGAGCCAACAAGGATTGCTAGGTCTCAAATTTCTGAGACGCGGAATCATCTGATTCCCTACCCTGTTGGTTTTCGTTGCTTTCTCAGGGAATGGGATTGTACAGATCCAGTAACCTTGATCTGACTTTGGCCTCCTCACAGTATTCTGCCGATCATCCATAGAACAATCACCAGATTTTCTCTCATCACAAAGATAGTTCAGAAAACACTAATCACTTCCCAGATCCTGGAAACGTGACTCATTTTTAACTTGGAAGATAAAGCTTCCAAGCTCTGCCTTTCTCTTTTCATGAGCACTATGGGGCGGTGTATATGTGTGATTGCTTTTTTGTTGTTGTTCAGTCGCACAGTCAATTCCGACTCTTTGTGACTCTATGGGCTATTGTCCTCCATGCACCTCTGTCCTCCACCATCCTCCTTAACCCGCCCTGCTCTGTGCCCACCGGGTCAACAACACCATCTAGTCATCTCATCTTTGGCCACCCCCTTCTTCTTTAGCCCTCCACCTTTCCCAGCATCAAGGCCTTCTCAAGTGAATCCTCTCTTCTCATTTGATGTCCAAAGTACTTTAGCTTCATATTTACTATTTGACATTCTAAGGAGCAGTCAGGGTTGATGTCTTCTAAGATTGAGCTATTTGTTCTCCTCGCTGTCCAGGGGACTCTCAAAACTCATCCAACACCACATTTCAAAGGCGTCTATTCTTCTGCACTTAGTTTTCCTAATGGTCCAGCTCTCACAAACATACATTACCACCAGGAATACCATTGCTTTGATTATATGATTTTTTGTTTTCAAGGTGATGTCTACTTTTAACTATGATCCTCAGGTTTCTAATGGCTTGTCTCCCAAAAATCAGTCGCCTTTTTATTTCATGGCTGCAATCCCCATCTGCAGTGATCTTAGATCCTAAGAAAGTAAAATCTGTCACTGCTTCTACTTCTTCCCCATCTATTTTCTAGGGACTGAGAGGGCCTGTGGCCATTATCTTGGTTTTCTTGATGTTGAGTCTCAAGCCAGATTTTGCGCTCTCTTCTTTCAACCTAAGCAGCAGCTTCTTTTGGTCTTCCTCACTTTCTGCCATTAGGGTGGTATCATCTGCGTATCTCAATTTTGATCCCATTTTGTGATTCCTCTACCCCTGCACTGTGCATTATGTGCTCTATGTATAAGTTGAATAAGCAGGGTGATAAAATGCAGCCTTGTCTTACTCCTTTTCCTATTCCAAACCATTTGTTTCCCACAATACATTTGCAGCTTGCAGTCAAAAAGGATAAGAACTCCTGAGATAAGGAATCACTCTGAATTAAGTTCCTGATCATTACACGTTATAATTAATTAAAAACCAATCCAATACCTTGAGATTAATGTGTATGTATTTCAACTTAGACAAAATGTCAGTGGCCCAAATCTAATGACACTTATTTTTAAGATATTTACTTTTAAGAGGTTTACAAGTTGCTGAGCAGAGTTGTTGAGAACAGGACATTTGGGATATTGCTTATTCATGAGGTTACCATGAGGAGGGGGTGGCTTGATGAAAGTAACAACAAGTTACAATTAGAAAATAATTTATGGAGATGAGACTCACCAAACCCAGTGCATAAATCAGCTGTGAATTCCTTGTTTTAGGTATTTTAATGCTACAGTAAATAAAAAAAGTCTCTGTTTTACAATCAAGAAGCTGTTCAATATGTTACCCAGGTATTTTCTCACTTTAAACATGATTAAATATCACTGAATCTACCCTAGGCTAGAGATTGAGTGAAAATTTTCTTTCGATTAGCAGATGTTTGCTACTGTTTGCCTAAATGGAAAAGTATATGAGCAACCACACACATGTTGTGGTGGCATGTTTCATGCCATGATTGGTTTATTGATTTACCAGAGACACATCCATCAACTGAGAAAATGACTTTCAGGAAAAATGTATGTTCGGATATGAGTAGTAGCCGACGACGATATGAGCAAAACAGGAAATGAAAGGAAATGAAATTTGTTCATACAAGCAAATCTGAATTAAAATTTTATGCATCCTACCATATTTTAGATTTCTAATATCCCCACCATCCCAATTAGCTTCTCTTCCTTAATGACTATGTGAGGTCCACAACAAAATGTCTTATTCTAGGTCCCTTTAAGCCAATGGTTTGCAATTTATGGCCTGTGGGCCGGACTTGGCCCATGGCAGCAAGTCCATACCTGTCAACCGCGGCTCCAGACAATCCGGGACCTGCGCAGAATGGTTCTGCACAGGTCACTTTTTACGCGTGCATAAAAGCCTTCTACGCATGCGTAAAAGCAACTTGCGCAGAACCATTCTGCGCAGCTCGCTTCTACGCATGCATAGATGGCTTTTATGCATGCGTAGAAGGCTTCTATGATCTCCTTCTGCACAGAAGCCTTCTACGCATGTGTAGAAGGGTTCTACGCAAGCGTAGAAGGGTTCTACACATGTGTAAAAGCCTTCTACGCGTGCATAGAAGTGAGCTGCGCAGAAGGGATGCGCAGTAATGCCTTTCCCCCTGCTGCCAAATTCCTGGGTTTCGGCAGCTCCGGGCAGGAAATGGCGAAAATTGGCGCCGAAAAATGGGAAATCCCAGCCAATCCGGGAAGATTGACAGGTATGAGCAAGTCACCCAACCCACAGCTACCCCACCACTGCTGGAAACAGAAGCGAACACATTTATGACAGCCATAAATGTGCCTGTGCCTGCACAAATGCACCTGCCACGGTTTACAGCAGGGGAACCACATGTCTGGCCCACTGAGCTATCTGAGGGGACGTGGTCCAGCCCATGGTGTGAAAACGTTGAGAACCCCTGCCTTAAGCAGGCATTTGCTTTGGCCTGGAAGTTGGGCCAGATCCTCCAAGTCCCATTTCTGTGAAATGTCACTTCATTGTGCCTGGAGATGTGGATTGTATCCACAAAAGCTGACACTGAAATAGATAGGATTATTTTAAAGATAACACAGTACAGTGGTACCTTGGATAAAGTTTGATACGGATAAGGTTGCAGTTTTCATGCACATGTAATGCATTGTATAAAGTCCAAAACTGCTTAAAAATTGACGTTATCCGAGGTATTTGGTATACAAACCTCGGATAAAGTCCATTTTTGGACGTTATCCAATGCATCGCCCATTTGATTCGGATAAAGTCCAAAATCGGATAAAGTCCAAACTTGTGGAATGGAGTTTGGACTTTATCCGAGGTTCTACTGTAATTGGGGATTAAGAAATCTATTTCTCTTTTTTTGATCATTGACTAGAAACACACATTCCTGTTTGATGTTTGTGGGAGGCCAAAGAAATTGTAGAAGACCCAGGTTGATTGTTTGTGAATGATTTCCAGAGAAATAGCTTTATGAACTTGCAACTTATTGTACAAACGTTGCAATAAAAATTGAGACACCTCAAGAACTAAGACATTCTGTGAGCAGTTGACCTTTGTGATCTTCGGTCTGCTTTGTTAGATGCAAAAACTCCAAAAACGTATGCATCTAAAAACTTGGATGGGCTTCATAATACTAGTGCCCACTGAATGCCCAATGAGCAATAGTGAAGACAAAGAAAGTTGAACCTAAGACTAGGGTGGTGAAAAGAGTTGTCTCATGTGATGGGGCTTTCTTGATGGTGGCACCTCATCTGTGGACCTCCCTTCTCTTTAGGCTCAAATTCAGATACAGTGGAACCTCATACAACAATCGCCCAGTATAGCAACGAAATCGTATAACAATTAGGGGTTGTTGTGTTTTTTTGGGGGGGAATGGCGTCCCGCATAACAATTTTCCCTATGGAAAAAAATCATACAACAATTTTTCAATGGGAAAAACCAATTAGCAGGGGGGGGGGATCGTTCTGTGATGCAGCCCATAGGGAAAATCGCTATACGATGCATGCATCGTATAGCAATTGTTTCGTACAACAATGGAACTGATTAAAATCGTATGATGTACCACTGTACATCTATTTATACAAGTTTTCCAAAAATAATTAAGCATTCAACACCTGTCTTTCATAGCTTTGTGTTTGTATCAACTTTATTGAATGTTAGAAGACATCTGTAATTTATTCTTATGGAGATATCTGTAACCTGTTTTTTCTGATATTTCTGATCTGTTGGTTTTCAATGCAAGATTGTCCTGAGCTCCTGTGAGAAAGGAAGGAGTATGAATCACATAATTAAATATATAGATGGCAAAAAATCAGGAGTATGAATCCAGCAGGCATTAAGACCCGGGAATCTCTACCTACGTCTGACAAGAGTTAGAGTTCACAACATCATAGGTTCCTCAACAGAGAGAGTAAAACACACATTAAAAATTCCATCACACCGTTTTTTAAATTCTGTTTTTCTGCCATTGTCCTTTTCTGCAACTGGCGTGTTTCAAGGCAAGGTTTTGATATATGAAATTACCACATGAATTTAAAATGCAGCTGAAGCCACATTAAGAGGTACGTGTCTTTCTTAAAACTTAACTCTAACCTTACAAAGCATTGCAACCATGGTACAGTTTCGCCTCCACCTAGGTTTTGTTTTTCAGTCTCTCCTGACTGCTAAAATTAAAACCTTCCAGGAACCAAGAGATGATGGCAGAAGTGGCTGCCAGGTGGTCTCTAAAAATACAACACCAAAAAGCTTCTCTCCTCCACCCCTAACATATGGCATCCCCTTATGATGATGTTTTGTTTTTCCTATTAAGGGTTTGTTTACTTGGTGAAGAGCCCAGCATTACAACCACTATGATGAAACATGTTTGCCATTTTTTTTGGTAATATTATTTTTAAGCCTCCATTTCAAAAAGGCTTCTTACATTTTTAAACATATTCATTCATTCATTCATTCATTCATTCATTCATTCATTCATTCATTTAAAAATATAACTTACCTTCCTCATATCTGGAGATATCAAGACATGGGGAAGATAATGTACAATGGTACCTCATACAACGATTTTAATCCGTTCCACAGGGCTCGTTGTTGTATGAAACAATTGCTATATGATGCATGCATCGTATAGCGATTTTCCCTATTGGAAGCATTGTACAACCATTTTTTTCACTAGTGGTTTTTCCCATTGAAAAATTGTTGTACAGATCTTTTCCATACGGAAAATTGTTATGCGGAACGCCATCCCCCCCTCCCCCCCAAAACCTAATTGTTATGCGATTTCGTTGCTATACGGGGCGATTGTTGTATGAGGTTCCACTGTATATGATTAATTATTTTACAAAATTAAAACAATCCTACCAAGGAAAATGAAACAGAGCACACAAGTCTACAGTGTGCAGGACCAACATGCTCAAGTGGGGACTGCTGGCGGACACCAGCACATGGTGTGAATGTGGAGAGACACAGAGTCCAGCCCATTTGCTGGTCTGCCGATTGCTGCCAGAGACATGCACCGATGAGGACTTGCATTTGGCCAATGACAAAGCCAAGAAAGTGGCTTCATTTTGACAGTCTAGGGTCTGGTCAGAACACGAAAAAGAGGAACCTTCTTTTTCACTTAAAAAGGCTCTCAGCACATTTTATACAATATTAAAATGAATTTTTAAAATTAAAAAATAAATGACTGCTGCCAGTAGATTTACAATCAATAAAACACAGCAGTCAAACTTCTATGTATTGTTCCAAATTTAATATATGTGCTGGAAACATGTCCTAGAATTGCACGGTTATCCAGCTTCAGAGATTTAAAAGTGAAATGGCAAAAAAAGGAAAATAAATTATTGTAATTCTGGTTGTGGTGGTAAAATTGATTATCACTAAAAACTGGAGAGTAAAATTTCCTTTCCAACTTGACGAATGCTATAAAGCAGGGGTGGTCAACATTTTTACATCGTAGGCCTGACCATGCCCCCAGACAGCCCAGAATTGGAAGCAGGCGCATTTACAGCTGCCATTAATGCACCGACATACATCTTTACGACAGTTGCTGGTGTGTTTGCACATGCTTGTAAACGTGCCCGCTTCCACTTCTGGGTGCGGCGGAGGTGGCAATGGCTGGATGGGATGGCGTCGGGAGCCGGGGCTGCCCCAATGGCAGGAAGGTTGGGAACCCCTGCTATAAAGAGATTTGGAATATTGCTAATAATGATTAATTAACATGTGAAATCAGGTTGGGGAAAAAGGATTAGTGAATAAAAATAAATTTAAAGATATTTGGGGGGATTTTTTTGATTTTGTGTTAGGAAAAGGGATAATGCCAGAGTAGAATATATTTTGTCCTTTTGAAGATGAATAAGGGTGTGTGAAACTACCAGGTTGAGATGCTGAAAAATAATAACATAATATTCCTTAAGTCCCATAGGTGGTAGATGTGCACATTATATACTAGCCGATTACCCGGCCTTGCTTGTTTTGTTTTTTTACCATAGGCCACCCTTTCCCATGGAAACCTCATGGGGTGTTTGTGGGTCACTCCTGCCTCCCTGCCTCCATCTCTCTCTTCCCTCACCCATCCCCTCTCTGCCTCCCTCACCCATCCCTACCTGGGACTGGGACATCCCTTCTTCCATCTCTCTCTTCCCTCATCCATCCCGCTTCTCTATTGATGGTCCGCCCTTATCCCTCCCATAAACCTTTTGTTGTTTTGATACCTAAGAATAACTGTGGATAATATAGATAACTTTTTACTGTATATTTTCAGTGATTATTATGAATCCGAGGTCGACTCTTTGTAAAATACTGTAAATATTGTAAATAGTGCAAATAATACTAGTACACACATATCATTGATTGTTAGTTTTTTGTTTTTATATATAGATCCCTGATGAAAGGCTTTACTTTGAAAATTCCACTTATCGAAAGGAATTCGGATCTGTTTTGTTGGATTATTTACCTTTATGAATTGGAATGACAACCTTTGGTTTTTGGATTAAATGAACCGTTATTAACTATTGCCAGCTTCAAGCGGTTTTCTCTTTCTGCATTGCATTCACTGTTTGGTCCCCTTTGTCGACTTGCTTATGCTTACAAACCAGCCAGATCAGGTAGGAATTGCAATGTCAATTAGGTAGCAATATATATCATTGCCAATAAAGAAATAAAGGGATTGGAAATCTCCCACCAGTTTATACTCTATATAAAAATTACAACATCTTCTGGTGCAAATCAGGTTTTATTTGGAAGGGGTGGTGGTTTAAAGTTCTGGATCAGGTACAAAAACAGGGGGGATGCAGTGGCTCAGTGATTACGAAGCTCACCTTGTTAGCTGGAAGGCAAGCAAGTTGGGAGTTTGAGACCTGGGTACTGCATGTCGGATTGAGGGCCTGTCTCTGCCCAACTCCTGCCAACTTAGCAGATCGAAAGCAAGAAATTGATAAATAGGGACCACTTCGGTAGGAAAGGATCTTGGGGACATGAAAGGAGCCTCATCAAGTAGAGAAAGTTTTGGAAAATGAGAGAGTCAAGATCCTGTGGGACTTTAAAATTCAAACAGATAGACATCTGCCTTACAACCAGTGTTGAGCTGCTCCAGGTGCCCAGAGGTGCCCAGGCACCGGTAGTGGAAATTTCCCCAGGCCACGCCCACTTGGCCGGCCACACCCACCTTCCTACCCCAGTCCATGGGGTAGGGAGGCCAAGTAGGCATGGCACACAGAGTTAGCCACGCCCATGGTGGGGGCAGTAAATTTTTTTGCAGCGTATCACTGCTCACAACACACCTGATATAACTGTCATGGAGAAGAAGGTCTGGTTTATTGACATTGCTATACCAGGAGACACACGAATCAAATAAATAAGAGAAAGTACTTTTTCACCCAGAGGATTACTGGTCTATGGAACTCCCTGCCAGAAGAAGTGGTGACAGCTGTCAGTCTTGACAGCTTTAAGAAAGGATTAGACAAGTTCATGGAGGACAAGGGTATCAATGGCTATAATTATGGATACCTAAGAACAACCTCCGGGTTGGAGAGATAGGCAGGATATCTCTCAATGCCATTTCCAGGGAATCCTAAGCAGGTGAAGGCATCTCCTTGGGAATACCCTGAAGCAAATGGTGAGCCACTGTGTGAGACAGAATGCTGGACTGGATGGGCTCCTGTGGCCTCTTCCAGCAAGGCTGTTCTTATGTTCTTTTGAAGACAAACAACTGGAGAAAATCACAAAATATTGTGATTTGCAAATTGAAGTCGAGCGTCTATGACGGAAGAAATCTGTTGCTGTTCCCATAGTGATTGGAGCTCTTGGAGCAATACCTAAAGGACTCCCTAGATCAGAGATTCTCAAACTGCGGCCCATGGGCCGGGTGCGGCCCACGGTGCCATTTCATGTGGCCCCCATTGCCTCCACCACACCCAGAAGTGCCACGTGGTAGAGGAAGGGGGAAATGGCCATCCAGCCCCCATAGCTGTCTGAGGGAGCGTGACCTGGCCTCTGGTTTTAAAAGGTTGAGAACTCCTGCCCTAGATATTTAGAAATGTTGGAGGAATAATAATAATAATAATAATAATAATAATAATAATAATAATAATAATAATAATAATAATAATAATAATAATAATAATAATAATAATAGTTGTTGTTGTGTAATAATACTTTCATGTCAGAAATTATTCTGGGTTGAAAGGATTTTTGTGGGAGAAACTCTGCTCAGCGCACAAAAATAGAAAAAGAACATTTTTACGTTCCCCCTTTCCTTTGTCAAAACAAGAAAGGTCTATCTACATTTTTCCTGCGCTAACCTTTTTGAAAACATCTTTCTACTGTTTAGTCACAAACAAGTATATTAAGCACGCTCCCTTCTCCGCCTGTTAAGCACATGCAACACATAATAATAATGCAAAAGATGCAGCATGTATTGTTGAGGAAAGAAAAGGTAGGAATTAAAACAATAAAACAGAAAGTTTCTTTAAAGAAAGTGTTGAGTTAAAAAGGCTGCTGGGGGGGGGGGGGGATGATGGAAAACAGCCAGTTCCAGGACTTTGATGTTACTGCTTCTACATTCTAATATAACAAAACCCATCTTTTCTTCTTTGTCCTTCCATATCCTTTCTTTTCTCCAGTAAAATCACAACATGTAATGTCCATCATTCCTACTTGCCTTTCTACAGTAAGAAATTGTTATGAATCCCAAGAGGACAGAAAGCTGCGCCTGTCTTGAAGGAAACATTCTCAGACTTTCTTCAATCCCTTGCTTGGGGAGAAAAGAACTATTGACCATCTTAACTCACTAAAACAGGGGTGGACAAACTATGGGCCGTGGGCTGGATCCGGCCTACAGTGCCAAATCATCTGGCCCACACCACCCTCGCCACTCCTGGAAGTGGAAGTAAAACACACCCACACATGCGCAAAAACACTGCCATAGATGCACCCACGGCTGTCATAAATGCATTTATGACAGCCATGGGTGCATTTATGGCAGCATTTTGCACATGCATGGGTGCATTTTACTTCCACTTCCAGTGGGAGGAGCCATGTGACCAGCCCGCTGAACCACGGGGTCTTCCCACTGAACCATGTGCCCAAGGCACGAAAGGGTTGGCCACCCCTGCACTCAAAGCAAAGGCTCCATTTTGATTCATTACATTTGTCACCATCTGCATATAGCAAATTGACTCATTTTGTTTTGCAGTTACTTGCTTCGGAGATAACGTGGCATGGCTAGTATTTCCAAGATCTCAGGCAAAACATTGCTGAAAGATTTGCATGCTTGAAGGGACAACAGCTGGAAAAGGTGTACTGTATTTGCCTTAATGTGGCATTAGACACTAATTCTCGCCTCTCATTTTCACTGCCAAGAAGATAATTTTTTTCTGTCTCATTATTATTGATCCTTTGCAATGCTGCATACAAAATACCTGGGAGCCACAATCATTTTGATTAGGACTGTCACTTTTAAAAATATTTTTTATTCAACTTTTATAAACATAATACAAAAAAACACAACAAAAACAAAACAATACATAATACCAAATAATATAACAGTTAAGTATGTTATAACTACTATTATTTATCTTAAAACCTATTACAGTATTTCTAAACATTTTGTTTAATCTCATATAAAGCTATGTTATTCAATTACCCAATTCTTCTATCTTAATCTCTCATATTTATTTAAAATAAATATTTCCAGCCAAGTGCTATCTACAATGTTTAGGAAAAAGCCGTATTTGTCACAAAATATATTATTATTTCCAAAAACTCATTCAGTCCGGTGCAGGGCTACAACCTTCACTCTTAAACAATGTATATTCCAGAAAAACCTTCCAAATATCCCAAAATTTATTTTCTTTAATTAAACCTTTTTTTAAATTCAGCTCCCATGTAAGTTTGTCATTTAAAGCTATTTCCCATACTTCTTTATACTGAGTTATCCACCTCTAAATCCAAGTTATTCTTACAATGCTTTGCAATATACTGTAGACCCTCACATAACGACGTTGCTTGGTTCCCCAAGTAGCGTCGCTATAGGGGAAACATCCTTGTGCAGTTTTCAATGGCAGCTGCGCCATC
Organism: Bradypodion ventrale; assembly: GCA_035047345.1. Taxonomy (NCBI): domain Eukaryota; kingdom Metazoa; phylum Chordata; class Lepidosauria; order Squamata; family Chamaeleonidae; genus Bradypodion; species Bradypodion ventrale. The sequence continues at coordinate 9,458,448 of JAWDJE010000015.1, read as the reverse complement.
TAGCGGCAAAAAACTGTCATTATCTGCACAACGACATAAAAAGTCATTAATCCGCACAACGACAGTTTTTCGTCGTTGTGCAGATAGTCACGTGGCGAGTGACGACACATCGTTAAGTGGAAATGACGCTATTCAAATGCGTTGTTAATCAAGGGTCCACTGTATTATCTTACCAAAGTTAAGAAGGCGGATAACAAATCCTTCATATTTTTGTCTATATTTATTTAGAACTGTCACTTTTTTGCATGAATCTGTTAGCCTTTGCTGCCACCTGCAGACTAAAAAATAATAATACTATGAGGTTGGGATACTGAGTTTCAATACAGAACTGAAAACCTCATATTTGAGTTTCGACAGAGAATTGAAAATACCAGAGTGACAGTCCAGTTTAGGATCAAATTACAGTACTTCACTGGGGAGCCGCGTAAAATCTCGGTGAAAGCAATCGAAAGCAAATCTGCCTAATTTGCACTGCTCAAACCAGTTTGCAAAGTATGAAACAGTTTCCCCTGAGTGCTCAGGCTTTTCCAAATTCTACGATGTGTAGGAAAAAGCAAGACATGCATACCATAAATGAAGGCACACACACACAAATGTATATATACACAGAAATAATGTACAGAAAAAGAAAAGCTCCTTCGGATCCAGATATGAAGGTGTTTGAACCGGAATAAAATTCTCAGACCTCTCTACTTTGAAGTTTTCCCCAGTGATCCTATGGTTGGATTCAATGTACAGCAGTGAGAGAGGGAAGAGGCCAAAAAACAATTTAGAAAAGTCGGGTTTTTGAACGACAGCACACAGCAAGCAAGCATGTCTGAATGGGAAAGTAGCAAAAATGCAAGGGCTTCTTCTAACAAACCACAAATCTAAATCGTTCACTTTTTTACAGATGAAAAGCAAAATGAATGAAACCGTTAATAAGAACGAAAGTTCCTATTAATTAGAACCAATGAACAATTCTTGAGCTTCCTGAACATATTTATTTCTTTTAATCAGTGATCCTGTATTGTTTATTGCTTTGTTTATGTTGTTCTGATGAGTATTGATTTTGTGATGGTTGTTAGTCACCTTAAAGGCCCTCCTTTAGCATCAAAAGCTGTGGTATAAAAATTCAAATAAATAAAATAAGAACTTAATCTGTCTGCAGTAGACTTTTCAATTATTCTGTGTCTGCTCTGCTTACCTTTATTGTTTGTTGTTGTTGTTGTTGTTGTGGTGGTGGTGGTGGTGGTGCTGGTGCTGGTGGTGGTGGTGCTGGTGGTGTGCCATAAAGTCAGAACTGACTTACATCAACCCTAGTAGGACTTTCAAGGTGATATATTTGAGGGATGGCTTTATTGATTGCACAACTCCAGTCTGCTTCTATGGCTGAGTAGGGATTCAAATTCGGGAGTCCCAATCCATCACTCCATACATACACCACACTGGTGTATCTATCAGTCGCCCTTGCTCGAAAGTCAGTCGTATCTGACTCTAGGGTTCCATGCTCATCTCCGGCCAAAGAGCCAATGCTTTCTGCGTCTGCAGATGTTTCTGTGGACATGTGGCAGGCATGACTAGACACCAGAGAGTGCATGGAACACTGTTACCTTCACATCAAAGTGGTCCCTATTTATCTACTTGCAATTTCTTGCTTTTGAACTGCTAGGTTGGCAGGAGCTGGGACAGAAATGGGAGCTCACTCTTTCCTGAAGTACTCAGGTCTTGACCTGCTGACCTTCCAACCTCATCAAGTTCAGTATCTTGAGTCCTAAACTGCTGCAGTTCCCTGGTGTATCTATAGCTGCACATAAATGACCATTCGTTCGTTCAGATTTATATACCTCCCCCCTCACCGGAGCGACTCTGGGCAGCTTACATTTACTAAATAAACATTTTCCAGCATTTTTTTGTGGGGAAAGAAATGTGAGGAACTATTTCACAGGAATTTCCACTGGGAAAGAAAAACTCTCCAATAGTTTCTCAGGCATAGAACTCAGCATTAGGAGTGACTATAGCACAACTTTGTTCCATCCTTCCACAGTATTTTTAACATTTTTTTTTGCATTGGAAACTATAACAGCTGATATATTGGCCATCTAGCCGCCCTTTTGCTTTTTCCTATATCACCCTCTACCTAGTGTCATTTCATGCATGTCCTCTCCAGGCTGAGAAGAGTCTGGTTTCTGTTTATGTTGGAAAATTTACTAAAGTATTCCAACTGGTAAGGAACGAAAGGAGGCTTTAAAGAAGTTTGGATATGGGGCAAAGTAAAAGCTGGAAGATTTCCCCATTGCTACTCTTTATTGAATGAGAAACTAGATGTGACAACTGTACATTTCTGTTTCTCTTTTCCTCCAAGGACCTGAAATTCATATACAGGAGTCGCTTTATGTCTTTATTTTCAAAACAACCCATTGTGTTAGACTAGCATTGCGATCACATTGACCTATAGCTTGAATTTTGGACCATTTGTTGTACGGTGTGGTACGGTATGGTACGGTACAGTACGGTATGGTATAGTATGGTATGGTCTAATACAGGGGTGGCCAACCTTGGTGCCCAGGTGTTCTTAGACTTCAATTACCAGAAGCCCTAGTCAAGCACACCCTGCTAACCAGGGCTTCTGGGAATTGAAGTCCAAGAACATCTGGAGAGCCATGTTTGAGGAACCCTGGCCTAGTGCTAGCTATTTTCTGGCAATCACACAACACACAGCAGATTGCGAACCAGCTCCCTGCCAAGTTGCACCTTTATAGCTTGAGCTGCAGGGCTACTGGTTTTAAGGGGCTGGGCTGGAGCAATTCCCAGATGGACAGTTGAACTTTATAGGAGATTGCTCCCTGTTGTGTTCTAATGGGTTTATCTTCCACATGGATTACAATGTATCTGAACCAAAGGTAACCTTGCCTATAGCAACAATGTAACCTTCACCTGTATCATATGAACCCTGTAATAGGACGCGAGCTAATGACCACCAGCTGGCAGCAGCGAGCGTCCAAGCTCTCTTGGTCCAAACTCATCAATGGCAACAGCGCGGGAAGCTTTCCCGCCACACCTACACCTGGACAAGAAGGGCGTGACCAGCAATGACGTCACGCGGACAGTAGCCAATGGGCTACCATACAACCACGTTCAAATATATTACTACTGTATATAAAGAGCTATCGATCCGCCATTACCTCATGTTCCCTCTGTCCACGATGCAATAAACCTGAGTTAACCGAGGCTGTGTCCTGTGTCTTGGTTTTCATACACCAAATTGGCGACGAAGGTGGGATCAATGGATCCCCAAGGAACAGCCAGGGCACAGAGCGGGTTCAACATCACCAAACCGCAAGACTGGGAGCTGTTGGAGATGGACTTCCAGGCGGCACTGGTGGAACTCAAAGTCAAAGAAGACGATGAGGAGAGGAAGAGGGCCATCCTCACCAGAATGCTTGGGTTAGAAACCAAGCGGACGCTGGTGGGCATCATCGCTCCGAAGAAGGTGAGCGAATTTAAGGCAGACGACATCATGAAGCTGCTGCGAGAGCGCTTCCGACCCTCGAGGGCAATGTTTCCCGCTCGGAGCGCGTTTTGGAGGCGAGTCCAAGCGCCGGACGAGTCGGTTGAGGCATTCGTGACCGCCATGAGGATAGCCGCCGGCCCCTGTAGATGGGACAACCTAGAGATGGCCCTCAGGGACGGCGTGCTGTGTGGCCTGAAGGACAAGGAGGTGCAGCGCAGCTTGATGAACAAGGAGCCGCCACCCACGCTGGCGGAGGTCGTAGAGGCCGCGGAAGCCGCGGAGTCCACGAATGCTGGAGTGGACGAGATGCACCAGTGGCGTGAGTGGCGTCCTAGAGCCGGCAAGGCGGAAAATTCGGTGCACGGGAAGTCCGGACAGTCGGTGCACGCAACTCGACGGGCCTCGAAGTCGTCTACGGAGGGCAGCGACGGCGAGGAGGTCCAGAAGGTCCGAAAAGGTGGGCGCCGCTGCGATGGTTGCGGAGCGGCCCATGAGCGCGCGAGGTGCCCATTCAGAAAAGCCGAGTGTTACACCTGCGGCCGTCGGGGGCACATCGCCAGGGCATGCAGAAAACGGAAGGAGGGCCGGAGGCAGTCACAAGACCGTTCGACCAGACCGGACCGTCCAGCGAGGTCCAAAGATGGCGCCCAGACCACGAGGAAGCAGGACGGCGTGGGCCGCGTCTCGGACGACAGCGAGGACGACGCCCCAGTGTTCAGCGTGTCTGCGGGACAGTCCCATTACTTCGTTGAGGTACTAGTACAAGGGGCCCCTATTAGGATGGAAATTGACTCGGGGTCCTCCTATTCTATAATTCCCCAGAAAGAGTTCTTGAAAATCGACCCCCACGTGCGGCCCAAACTTAAAACGTTGAGGTCCACGCTACGAGATGTACAGGGAAACAGCATTCCGGTGTTGGGGGTCGGGAAGTTTCGGGTCAGCTTTAAGAGACATTCTGCGGAACTGCCCCTAGTTGTCCTTAAGGGGGGGAGTTGTAGCCTCCTAGGGACGCAGTGGTTTCAGCCCTTAGGCTTGTTCATAGGGGGAGTGCATACAGTGGGAGCGGACCCAATACAAGCGGTGTGCGATGCGCATCCCGCCGTCTTTGAAAAAGGACTTGGAAAGTTCAAGGGACCCCCTGTAGCCTTCGACCTAGACCCGGAGGTCCGCCCGATAAGACTCAAACCGCGCAGGGTGCCGTTCGCACTCAAGGACAAAATAGAGGCGGAACTGGACAAACTGGTGGGCCAGGGGATTCTTATTCCTGTTGATTCCGCGGAGTGGGAAACTCCAATTGTAACAGCTCTGAAGGCCAACGGGGAGGTGCGCATTTGCGCTGATTATAAGTGTACAATTAACAAGGCGATCCGCCCTAATGCATACCCGGTGCCGGTGGTCAGCCACCTTTTGGCTAGGCTGAATGGGGGAAAGTGTTTCGCTAAACTCGATTTGGCACAAGCCTATCAGCAACTCCCCGTAACTCCCGCCACGGCCGCGGCACAAACGATAGTTACACACAAAGGGGCGTTCCAGGTGTCGCGCTTACAGTTCGGCGTGAACTCGGCACCCGGCCTTTTTCAGTCGCTTGTGGAACGCCTCCTGAAGGGGCTGGAGGGGGTGTTGCCTTATTTTGATGACGTGTTGATAACAGGGGGGAGTGAGGCCGAACTGGCAAAGAGATTGGATAAAGTACTAACTGTTTTCGAGAAAGCGGGGCTGAGACTGAGGAAGGACAAATGTGTCTTCTTCGAAACTGAGGTCGAGTTTTTAGGGTTCCGGATCACACCCGAGGGAATTAAGCCGTCTAAATCCAAAGTAGCAGCCATAAAGAAGGCCCCTCGCCCCACATCCAAAACCGAGTTACAGTCATTCCTGGGGCTCCTCAATTTTTACCATACATTCCTCCCACGGAAGGCGTCCGTGGCCGAACCGCTTCATCGGTTACTTAAAAAGGAGGAGACATGGATGTGGGGTGACGAGCACGAGAGGGCGTTCAAAGAACTAAAGCAACTCTTAACATCTGAGGCAATCCTGACGCATTTCGACCCCAAACGGCCAGTGGTCTTAGTCTGTGATGCATCCCCGGTGGGGGTGGGGGCGGTGCTGTGCCACGTGTTGGATGACGGAAGGGAGGCCCCGGTAGCGTTTTATTCAAGGTCCCTGTCCCAAGCGGAGCGCAATTACGCACAAACCGACAGGGAGGCATTAGCAATAGTAGCCGGAACCAAAAAATTTCACGATTTTTTGTATGGCCGCCCGTTCAAAATCGTGACTGATCACAAGCCCCTGTTAGGGATTTTCACGGCAAGCAAGCCCACGCCGCAGATCCTGTCCCCGAGGATGCTGTGATGGGCTATTTTTCTCAACGCATACCAACACGAGTTGGAGTACCGGCCCGGAAAGGAGATCAGCCATGCTGATGCACTTTCGAGATCTCCTTTGCCCTTGTCGGACGACCAAAAGGCGAGAGTAGAAAGAGACCGCCAGGTGTTGCTAATTGAGGTCTTAGACGCACCCCCAATAGTACCAGCCGACATTGCTAGGGCGACAGGCAAGGACAGGACGCTGGAGAAAGTTAGTTCATGGGTACAGAAGGGGTGGCCGGCATCGTCCCCAGGCACAGAATTCGACCCATTTTTTCGGAAAAAACTAGAGTTGTCCCTAGAGAGGGGGTGCCTGTTGTGGGGCCAACGGGTGGTGGTCCCTACGTCCCTGCGTCCGAGGGTGCTCGAACTGCTGCACGTCAGCCACCCGGGCATCGTTCGTTCAAAGGCGCTGGCCCGGAGTTATTTTTGGTGGCCACAGCTAGACACAGACATTGAGCACATGGTCGGCACTTGTGAGGCATGCCAGGGATCCCGACCAGAGGCGGCCCGTCTCCCGCATAGGGAATGGGACACAGCAAGGGGGCCATGGTCCAGAGTGCACGTAGATTTCGCTGGCCCATTCCGGGGAACCATGTTTCTCCTGGTGGTGGATGCGTTCTCCAAGTGGCTGGAGGTTATCCCAGTAAAGAGCACGTCCTCCGCCACTACGATTAGTCAACTGAGGAGAGTCTTTTCCACGTTCGGTTTACCCGACACTTTAGTCAGCGATAACGCTAGTTGTTTCACCTCCGCGGAGTTCGGGGCATTTATGGAGGCAAACGCCATTCGGCATGTCACATCCGCGCCGTTTCACCCGGCCACGAATGGCCAAGTGGAACGGCTGGTGCGTACAACAAAGGATGCGCTGCGGCGCATGGGCCCGGGGGACCTAAATCACCAAGTATGTCAGTTCTTATTAGCGTATAGGGTGACCCCCTTGGCGTCAGGTTACTCGCCGGCGGAGCTCTTGATGCGGCGAAAACTGACCACGATCCTGTCCAGGCTAGACCCGACGAGAGTCGAGGATAAAGGGAAAAACATAGGGTTGGCAGTCTCGAAAGGTTTCGCCGCCGGCGACCCTGTTCACTGCAGGAACTACGCCAGCGCAGGGCCAGCCTGGGTACCAGGGACGGTTGTAGAACAAACGGGGCCAGTGTCGTACCGGGTCGAGACTAACACCGGCCTCCTCTGGAGGAGGCACGCAGACCAACTGAGGCACCGAGTGAGTGGGCCAGTCAGTGGGGCGCAGCAACAAGATTCAGCGTTAGGGTTCTCCCCCACCCGTTTAGCTCAAGGGGGAGACAGCAGCGGACAACAGTCCCAAGCAAGGGGGGAAGGAAGAAGCAGCGGCCCCGACTCATACCCTTTTGATACGCCAGTCCTATCAGAGGCAGGGGAAGGGGGAGAGGAGCTCGCGACCGCTGCCCCCGAAGGTAATTTTGAGTTTGATTTTGCGAGCCGGGGGGGTTTTCAGGAGTGTTCCCCCACCCATCCAAGCGAGAAGAGGGGTTTTTCGTTAGCCCCCAGTGCCCCCGGTTATTCCCTAAGAAAGAGCACACCTCCAAACAACGCCGCGGAGCCGCGGCAAGTCACTAACGAGTCTCCCTCTCCAATTACAGGACAGGAAACCAGGGAACAAAGAAAAGGTAGCAAACCCGGGGAAAGGCAGCCTGCATCGAGACCCCAGCGTGTTCGAAATAAGCCATCTTGGCTGAGAGACTTTGTCTCCTAGGGGGAGGAGTCTGTTTTAGTGTGGGCTCGAGACCTTGTCTCATCCTAGGGGGGAGGGGTGTTGTGTTCTAATGGGTTTATCTTCCACATGGATTACAATGTATCTGAACCAAAGGTAACCTTGCCTATAGCAACAATGTAACCTTCACCTGTATCATATGAACCCTGTAATAGGACACGAGCTAATGACCACCAGCTGGCAGCAGCGAGCGTCCAAGCTCTCTTGGTCCAAACTCATCAATGGCAACAGCGCGGGAAGCTTTCCCGCCACACCTACACCTGGACAAGAAGGGCGTGACCAGCAATGACGTCACGCGGACAGTAGCCAATGGGCTACCATGCAACCACGTTCAAATATATTACTACTGTATATAAAGAGCTATCGATCCGCCATTACCTCATGTTCCCTCTGTCCACGATGCAATAAACCTGAGTTAACCCAGCCCGAGGCTGTGTCCTGTGTCTTGGTTTTCATACACCAAACTCCCAGAAAAGAGACCCTTGCTGATCGCAACCAGACATGTACCTTTCTTACAGCCTGATTGCACCCTAGGTAAAGGCAAAGGGCATCCTTGCTTGACAACCAGTCGTGTCCAGCTCTAGCATCTCCATTTACAGATAAAGAGCCAGTGCTATCTGCATCTGTAGATCTTTCTGTGGTCATGTGGCAGGCATGAATAGACACCAGAGTGCCAAAGTGGTACCTATTCATCTACTGTCTTGTTTTCAAACTGCTAGGTTGACAAGAGTTGGGACAGATGACGGGGGCTCACTCCGTTGCACAGCACTTGGGTCTCGAACTGCTGACTTGCCGACCATCTGGTCTTCAAGCTCGGTGTCTTAACCGCTAAGCCACCATGGCCCTGATCGCACCCTAAGTTTAGAGATCTTTATCAACCCAAGATCATTCACTGAAGATGGAGTCAAATGAAGACCAACCTTGACATTATTCCTGCATCCTGTGGTGTACATTATACTCAGGACTCAAACCCCTTTGCCACTCATTTCCTCAGACTGCCTCATGACTAAAATTCAGTTTAATTCAAGCTCATTAAGCTTCTGTTTTGCTTCGGGGAGGAGGAAACTTCACTAATTATTGATTAAAAGGTTTGCTCAACTGAGGTTTTTAAGTGACAATTTTACGAATGACCGGTCACTGAATAATACATGAAGAAGGTGCCGTTGTCTCCAAAGAACTCTGTTTTCTTTTGATAGGCAGAGTTAATTGAAGAGGAATCTATGGGAATATCTAATTTTGCAAGTCATGTGTGTGTGTGTGTGTGTGTGCGCGCTACACTGAAAGCTGAAGACTGCGCGAAAGGACTGCTTTATATATATTCATACACTTGTCTGATTTAATGAAGGCGAAGAAATATCCTAACCAACAATTCATACTGCAGGACTGGGCAGGTTGCAAATTCTGACCTGGATAAGCCTAATTCAGAGCTATTTGTATGCGTTCTCTATTAAATTGGAATGGCTAGATTCAGTTCTATGGAGGACTGAAATGAATTTGCAAATTTATCTGGAGCCAGGGCACAAATCAGTTTGGATGGGGGTATGCATTGTTTTAGCCTAAGGAGACATTAAATATACCTAGTATGTAAATCACTATAGCTAGCTGTCTGAATTTTGGCAAGTTCTCTCCCTACGTTAGGTTCTATAATAACTCTACTTTTGATGTACATCAGTGTGAGGGGAAAAGGCTAGTTTTTCCAATGCATTCACTTTAAAAATTCATCAGTTGCGGATTCCCCATGCCCAATTGGCATGGAACGGCCCTCGCAGAGGCCACTTTCAGTCGAGAAGGCTCCTGGCCCGTGGGCTCTGCGGGCACAGAAATTAAGGGGGGTGGATTAATAATAAGGGTTGATTCACCTGCTTCTGACCTGACCGACAGTTCTGCCGAGAAGGCAGATTGCTAACCTCCGTTACCCATTAGGCAATCACTCATCTCTGAGTTAAGCGTAATCTCTGGTGCAAATAGAAGCCATATTTACCCTGGTTTAAGCCCTAGACAATAGTTTTCCCCTGTCAGTGTTTGCCCAAGTTAATTAACTTCCCCAAGAGAGATTCCCCATTAACCCGAGTAAATGGGTGATGTGATTTTCTGTCAGATGACGGTTTTTTCCTGCCTTGCCTTCTGATCTATAAATGATTATGCCTTTTCCTCAATAAACCACTGATCTGATCTCGCTCCATATTGCCTCGTATCGTTCCTTGATCAGTCTCCTCCGGGACCTAACGGCCGTCCTAGCGGCCCCGATTCCTACAATCAGTCAATTGGGACACAGAGCACAGATCTCTCCAAGCTCCAACAGCTATACTCAGACACCCTGGGTAGCCGCTGTCAGGTGTTCCCAACCTTTTCGAGCCAGGGGCCAGGTCACGCTCTCTCAGTCAGCGTTGAGAGCCAGATGGCCATTTTGCACCGCCTGCACAATGGGGATGGCAATTTTATCCCAACAGATTCAAAGGGGTGGCCATTTTGTTTCTCAAATGCCCTTGAAGGAGGGGGACACATGAAATGGTGCTGTGGGCCAGATTCAGCCCATGGGCCTTAGGTTGGGCACCCTTCTCTAAGTGGAAGATCCACACCACCAAACAGAAGAAAGTCCCTTCTAGTGAGTTAGCCCATTTAATCTCAAAGATCACTTGACACAAAGAAAGAAGTTGCCCTCCCTTCCATTCTATGTGCAGAATGTCCATTACATGAACTGGCAGATGATCCTTCCTTCATGCCTAGCAGTGGAGTGTGGTCCACCACTACCAGGTAGCAGGTAAGTATAGGAGAAGGGAGAGTCTTGGAAACTAAAATTTCTCTTCCATTGCAGCAGCATTTGCCATGAAGGACAGTTGCCTAATTCTCTCTAATGATATTCTGTCTGGCCAGGTTATCCTGCCATGCTGTCCATGACTCAATGGCGAGTGTCAGGCGGCAGTTAACTAACTTGAGGACTAATAGCTACATCTGGCCAGGTTATCCTGCTATGGTAATAGAGTATACCCTACTGCCAGTGACAACACCGAGTGTCAGGCGGTAGTTAACTAACCTGACCACCCAGAAGACTAATGGCCTTGGGTGCCAAAGTCCACAGGGATGGGTAATTGTCCCCAAGTGGATTAAATCCCACTTGACTCCATCTTGATGGAGGGCAGCAGCTTCATCAATCCTGGCCTGGGGTAGAGGAGGACCTTGTGTGCCAAAAGGGCTCAGGACCAGAAAGTGACTCACGGAACTGGATCAGTGGTACTATGGGTGTCATGCTGCAATGCGGAAGGTAGATGAAGGGCCACTGCATTATATTCTCAAGACTGTCTTCATTGTGCGGGTACATAGAAAGAGCCTCCTTGGAGATTGTGTTATTTTTTTAAACCACAATTGGGCGTACCTTGGTAGCACTAACTGTGTGTTGCCGGCTAATCTTTCTCACACTAGGTCAGGCCAAAGGAACTGCAGAATGGACTCACCAAAAAGGTGGCTTCATTTTGACAGTTTCACGACTGGCCTAGACATGGAAGTGAGAAAAAAATCTAATCATAGAGCCAGTTCTAGGTAACAGTTCTTTCAAAATTCAGAGGGAAAAGTCTTCACCATCTCTCTTTGCATTCTTCCCAAACGCCAAATTCAGGTTCACATAAGAATTCTATCCCAAAGAGGTTCTGAATGTGAGTAGTGTTAAAAGTATTGGAGTAGGAGCAAAAATACTCCACAAAGAACCCTTGTGGCACAGTTAGAGTTGCCATACAGGTAATTCTCTCCCACAAAATGGGTGGATTATCTACAAAATAGCCCTTTAAAAGCAAACATAATATAATGGCAGCTACAAAACACTTCCACATTAAATATATCAATACATAAATAAATTTATTTACAACAGTTAATCCTTACTGTAACATGATCTGTTGTACTTCTGAGAAGCTGCCTCGCGGTCAACTCTTAACATCCTCAGTTCCAGGAAACACACTGGTCACACTTATTGGGTGGTGGTGTGAGGTGAGGACGTTAAAATTTGTCTCCAGGTATACTCCAACTCCAATGTGGCAGGAAATCACTCATTTGATGGCGAGAGTTCGAATTTATTTTAATGGTGTGTTATAATACACAATCAGTAAGTTTTAAAAATCCAGGACTTTAACATGATATTTATTGAACTGGCCGGGACAATTTTTCCGACCTTGACTCTGGGACAATCCCGGTTTTCCTGGACGTATGGCAACCCTAGGCACAGTGGCCAAGCTGTAGTATTGCTGCCAAAACTCAGCTCACAATCTGAGTTTGATCCCAACAGTTTGATCACAAGGTTGACTCAGTCTTCCATTCTTCCAAGGTTGGTAAAATGAGGACGCATCATATTGGGGGCAAAATGCTCATTAACTTTTGAACAGCCCAGAGAGTGCCCCAAGCACTATGGGGTAGTATATAAGTGTAGTTGCTTTTGCTATTTAAGGCTCAAGCTATTGCAAGTTAATAATTAAGCTTTTGGAAATGACTTTCAACCACTTGGAAGGGCTTTGCAAAAAAAGAGAAAAGAAAGAAAAACAAGAAAGTAATGGTCTTGGGATGAGGAAAGGGATATAGATATCTGAAAAAACCCTGTAAGATGGACTGAGAGGGCCAGATATGGTCCCACACTTGAGATACCATAATCTTTGAGTAAGAAAAGTGTAGGAATGATTCGGAAATACAGTATATGCAAGAGTTATGTTTGCTATCTGCTTACCTGATGCAGCAAAGTCTGAAGAGAGTTTGTTGCATGGGATGAGAGATATCTCCCAGGGAATATGGTAGCTCATTTATTCTTCTCTGATGCCAGCCAGTCCGTGATGCTGTCACTGTAGTTGCCACATCGAAAGAGTTATAGAAACTGTATGCCTCTCTCTCTCGGGGCCTCATTACTGAAATTTCAGTGGCTTTATTAGATTCTACCCCAGAGATGCTCAGCATGAATAAACTGTCATAATACTCCCATATATTTATGTCATGGCATTTAGGCAGGATTCTTTTAGTGATTAAGGACTCTTAATGAATGGGTAGTTTCATCTCCCCACCTATCTCTAAGCTATAAATGAAGTCCAGGGTGTGATTCAAGTCACATCTGAAAGCCACATTTAAAGCAAATACAGAGACAGAAAGACAGGTAGGCTATTCCCTCCATGACTGTTTGCGCTGCAATACTGGAAGTGCAACAATCACATAAGGAGGTCACATGCACACACCCAAGATGGGTGAATTCCTGAATGATCATTCTTATTCACAGGAGCTGCAATGGCTCAATGGTTAAGAATCTCACCTTGTTAGCTGGAAGGCTGGCATGTCGGCAGTTTGAGACCCAGGTACTGCATGACGGATTGAGCTACCATCTCTGTCCCAGCACTTGGAGACATGAAAGGAGCATCATTTGGGCGTTCCCTGAGTGGAGTTTATTCTGCAAAAATCCTTTCAATCCAGAATAATTTCTGACATATAATAATAATAATAATAATAATAATAATAATAATAATAATAATAATAATAATAATAATAATAATAATAATAATAATAATAATAATAATAATAATAATAAGAGATTTTGGTAACTTTTGCCCTAAAAATGGTCATTTCAAAGAAAGATCGTTTCCAGAGGCTCTAACAATTGTGCTGACAAATACAATGTCCACTCCCTGGGAGATTAAGATGGAATTATCTGATTTTAGCACCAGATGGCACCAAAAGGTTAATAAACTCACTTTACACTTAGTCCTAACCTGATGTTCAAAACAAGATTAATTTGAAAGTGGGAGCAGGGGTAAATTACAGCCCTGACCCTGGTGTCTCCACGTGGCAAGGAAAGTATTCTTTGCAACTGTCTTCTATATTTTTATTTTTTCCAGGTGCATTGTCAGATTTGGCCACTAGTAGAATGAAAGAGTATTTCCTAATCTTTCTCTAGTAATGTCAACGCAAGAGGTCACTGACAACTAATTGCTTGCATGAACGGAGCAACGTTAATGGCAACCTGGCTGCCAACAACACATGAGTCATCCAGGAATTCCTTCCAAAATGTAAGGTTACAGTTCTCACTGCACGTATTTTGTCTATTTTTATATTGTAAGTCCTATGGGGCAGAGATCTGCCCTTCCTTGCTTTGTAGCTTGCTACGTGCACACCTGACATTGTTTGTTAACAATGACAGTCATAAAACCAAGGCATCACAATTTTTAAAAGGGTCCTATTTTCAGGCGCAGATGAGAAATTGGACCACATCAAAAGGATTTGTGTGTAACCAAGGTGACTGCCAGGTGGAAAAAAAAGTGGTTCTGGTCATTGATAGAGGGAAAGAGTCCTACAGATAACTCATGTTCCATTTAACATTCATGCGGCTGGAAGGTTATTAGTCAAAGACACACAACAATTAGAACTGAGGAACTAGAGATCACAATGGCCAAGAAGGTCACTTTTCCTAAGAGTTCCTCTTGCTGCCGCTCTTCCACCAAGTCAACTCTATTGGTTAGAATCAAGTCAAGGATAGCTTCTCCTCTAGTTTCTTCCTCTACTTTTTGCAGGATAAAATCATCAGCCACTCAAGCCACAAATTTCTTGGAAGGCCACATTTGGAATAATTTGCCTTCCAATAGATATCAGGATAAGTGAAATCTCCTATTACTACTACATCATGTAGTATCTTTGATATTCTTGCAATTTGTTTTTCCAAAGGTCTCGTCCACATCTTCTCCTTGACTGGGCAGTTGGTAGTAGACTCCAACTACCTTGTTCCTTTTGTGATATATACTCAGTGGTGGGATTCATTTTTTTTTACTACCTACTCTGTGGGTGTGGTATAGTGGGGGTGGCCAGGGTAAAAGCCCTGCGTTGCACTCGAATTAGGACTACTTTATTTCAAAACTTGGATGGATGGGCGGGGTCAGCCAGAATTTCTGCTACTGGTTCTGGCAAACTGGTTTGAACCTGCTGATGCCCACCACTGTGCTAGAGTCTTTCTGTCCTCTCTCATCTGTTTTCTTCTTTTTTGAGAGGGCAAATCCCTCCTCTGAACTTTGTGCAACCTTTAGAAAGGTGACTCTAAGCCACTGCTGAATCAGCCATATATCAGGAGTAGCAAATGCTATGGGCCCCGCGTATCTGGGGGGGCCAGCCCCTGCACTCGGTTAGAATGAAAATCCAAATTTTAAATATTCCATGCATTCACGCGGATATTCAAAAAATGTTCACTCAGAGAGACTCGCCAATGCCTCATTGGAACGTTCAATGTGTGCCAAAGAGTAAAGATGTGCACATAGGTGGAGCCGTCTTTGTCTGCATGCGCATCTTATGCACTACTCCGTAGTAGCGCAAATTTGTGTTGAGTGGCACAGTCGATCGACATATGAGCTGTGTTTTGTTTTGTAGGCTTAACCCGGCACTGATCTTCTAGTGCTTTCATATGTGATTTACTTAGAGAAATTTATTTGACTAGTGTTATCTCGAGAAAAGTTTGTTTTTACTAGTGGTGTTTTATTTTAAAGGTATCCTAAATTCTAAATCAAAGCAAGGGCCTCTTGACTGCAACAGTTGGGTTGGGCCTCTTCACTCTTGAACGATGACATCTAAGAGGTGACCTGATTGAAGTTTATAAAATCATGCACGGTGTGGACAAAGTAGATAAGGAAAAACTGTTTTCCCCATTGCACAACACTAGAACTAGGGGACACTCGATGAAACTTTTGGGTACTAGTTCTCAAACAAATAAGAGAAAGTACTTTTTCACCCAGAGGATCACTGGTCTATGGAACTCCCTGCCAGAAGAAGTGGTGACAGCTGCCAGTCTTGACAGCTTCAAGAAAGGATTAGACAAGTTCATGGAGGACAAGGGTATCAATGGCTATAATTATGAATACTTAAGGACAACCTCCGGGTTGGAGAGATAGGCAGGATATCTCTCAATGCCATTTCCAGGGAATCCTAAGCAGGTGAAGGCATCTGCTTGGGAAGGAATACCCTGAAGCAAATGGTGAGCCACTGTGTGAGACAGAATGCTGGACTGGATGGGCTCCTGTGGCCTGTTCCAGCAAGGCTGTTCTTATGTTCTTATGACATGATTGCTACAGGCCCCTCGCTGGCTTAATCCGACACTGCTCTAAACCACTGTTTCCCAACATGGGGCTCACATCTCATAGGGGGACTTTGGTGAATTGACTTAGGCTTCTGGGAATTGAAGAGCAAAAACCAAAGGTTGGGATATGCTGCTCTAAATACATCTTCTGTACAGAAGGATGGAGACTAGTAGAGGACCATGACCTTCTCAGGAGCATGTGGCTAGTTGGCCCAACTAGAATCATTTGAACATGTATTAGTGTTGACTTAACAAAATTGCACAGAGGAAATGACTTTATGCCACCAAACTGCCAGAACCATAATCTGATTTTTTTCCTCATTGTAGAAGCTAAGCAAAGGTAAAATTCTGCTGGGGAAGTAAGTGCATAACCCCTCCACATTTTGGAACATGTCAGGTTTCTGAACTGGGTCTCCAGTGGGTTCATTAGCTATTCTGTTATCTTCCGTGCCCCCTTGAGTCGCCTGGCCTGATAACTTATAATCTGGTCACTCACACACTTGAATGAAATGCAAGAAGGTCAAAGATCATCTCCCCAGAACGTTTCACTTGTATCTTCTGCTAAAATGTGAAAATTCCCTCGTCTGAAACCTGATGACTGTGAGAAATTGAAGGAATCTAACTTCAAGAATGCGTAGCTTTTTTCCATTTTTTTCCTTTGCCAGCTCACCGGTTTGAAAGGAAACAGAAAAGAGCCAGGCTGATTAAGAAAGATATTCTACGTGTGGCTTGACACAAACATAACAAGGCCATGAATTTGAAGTGACATTTGGATTCCAAAGCACTCCTCCATGAGCATGTAAGACAGGGTTTCTCAACCTGCGGCCCACAGGCCGGATGCGTCTCATGCGCCATTTCATGGGGGGGGGGCACCACCTCCACCACACCAGGGAATGCCATGTGGTGGAGGAAGGGCAAAATAGCCATCTGGCCCCCGAAGCTGTCTGAGGGTGCATGACCGGGGCTCTGGCTTTAAAAGGTTGAGAACTCCTGATGTGAGACAATTTACAAGAGACTGAACAAGATAGATAGAGTTTTGCAATCTTACATTTTCAAAGTCTCAGTTTCAAGCCCCAGACAATCAGACATTTTAGTCTTGAATTTTTTTCTCAGAGGTGCCAAGATATATTTTAGATATGTATTTGCTGGAACCTTTGTTACTTTCATTCCTTATTTTTTATTCATTCATTCATTCATTCATTCATTCATTCATTCATCTATCTATCTATCTATCTATCTATCTATCTATCTATCTATCTATCTATCTATCTATCTATCTATTAATTACATTTCTATACTGCCCATTTGGGTGGTATCCCACTCTGAGCGGTGTACAAGCAAATATCAAATAACGTGACAGATCACACAACAAATCAAAACAGACAGCCGACAAATACGTCTTAAAATTAAAAAAAAATAAGATTGGCATCTGAGGGCATAGGCGATCAACCTGACTGACTAATTCATAGCGTCTCCCATTCATTTGCTCTATGGAATTCTTTTCATTTTATTTCCTGTTCTGTTTCCCGTTTTTGTTGTTCTTGTATGCCAGCAAGTCACTTCCAACTCCCGATAGTCCTGTCTTTAAGAGCCGTACACATTCAAGGCTGTAACTTCCTTTATTGAGTCAATCCATTTTATATTTAGTCTTCCTCTTTTCCTGCCTTTGCCTCTCCCCAGTCTTCTTGGCTTTTCCAGTTCATCTCCTCTTCTGATGATGTGCTCAAACTTTAGCAGTCTCAATTTAGTCATAATGGCACTGAAGGAGAGTTGGGCTTGATTGGATAGAGCAGGAGTTCTCAACCTTTTAAAGCCAGAGGCCATGTCACGCTCCCTCTGATAGCTTCAAGGGCAGGACATAGTGGTGGGCATCAGCAGGTTCACACCAGTTCGCCAGAACCAGTAGCAGAAATTCCAGCTGGCCCTGCCCATCCAAGTTTTGAAATAAAGTAGTCCTAATTCGGGAGCAACGCAGGGCTTTCTCCCTGGCCACGCCCACCATACCACGGCCACAGTGTGCTAGTAAAAATTTTTGGAGTCCGCCACTGGCAGGATGGCCATTTTGCCCTACCTCTACCACATGGCACTTCCGGGTGTGGTGGAGGTGGGCCACATGAAATGGTGCCAAAGAGCCACATCCAACCCACAGGCCGCAGGTTGAGAATCCCTGAGATAGAGTAACCATGTGTCTGTTTTTACGGTAGTTCACAGTATCCTTAAAGCTCCCCTCTGATAATTCCATTTTATTCTTAATGGCTTTTCTCACTGACTAGCTTTCCCGTCTACACATAGTAACTTGGAGCACCATACTAATAATGATATTAATCAGTGTGCTTATTACTTACTTACTTACTTACTTACTTACTTACTTACTTACTTACTTACTTACTTACTTACTTACTTACTTACTTACTTACTTACTTACTCGCCTCCTCTTCTACCTTGCAGAGTAGAGGGTTCCTCAAAGGATCTCCATTGGAATCGTGGCTCGCCTCAGGTCATTACCGCGAACATGAAGGGCCTCCTTGATGTTATCAATCCACTTAATGCAGGGCCTGCCGCAGGGTTTTGTAACCTGCAATGCCTGCCGCATGATCCTGGTTTCAGCCATTCGGTTGATGTGGCCAAACCAGCATAGCTGACCCTTCTAGATTGTACTCTTCAATGGTTGAATGTTCAGGTTCTGTCTGATGGTCACGTTTCGCACACAGTCATGCTTGGTTTTCTTCCCGACCTTCCTCAGATAATACTACTATTGCTTTTATTACTACGACTATTACTATTATAGAATAGGTAAAGGTAAAGCCAGTTGTATCTGACTGCAGGGTTTAATGCTCATCTCCATGTACAGCCAATGAGCCAACACTGTCTGCATCTTCAGAGATTTCCATGGTCATGTGGCAGACATTAATAAATGCCAAAGTGCATTGAATGCTGTTACTTTCCCAACAAAGTGGTACCTATTTATTTACTTTTGCAATTGCTTGCTTTCAACCTTCTAGGTTGTCAGGAGCTGGGACGGCACTCGGGTCTCAAACAGCTGACCAGCCGACCTTCCAGTAAGCAAGTTCAGCATCTTAACCACTAAGCCATCACAGTCCCTTCTACTTATTATAGAATAAGTGTTTGTTATTTTTCAGATTCCTCAGCCTTCACAACAGGAGGCCATGGGAACAGCTACTTCAAAGTGGGGTGGGGGGATACAAGACAGTAAACATGCAATGGAATTTCTTCTTCTTTGCTTCTTCTTTTTACCCAGTCAGGTATTGAAAGACAAGGGAATTTATTCCTAGTTTAATCAGCTTCAGAAACAGCCAGATAAGTCTGCTGAAGAACTTTGTAGCTTCTGAAACATGTTTTCCACTAAACTGGCGTTCACCATCATATGAATTATCCTGGTCTTTCCCCAGTCAAAAGGCATCGAACCTGGGATTTGGGCAGTGCATGGTTAGCTGAGTGGTTTTTGCTTCTGGCTGGGGACTTTGATTTCCCACTGAGCCTCTGTGACAGAGGCTGGACTCAAGGATCCATATGGTCCCTTCCCATACCTGTCAAGTATCCCGTATTGCCCGGGGTTTCCCATTTTTCTGAGCTCGTTCCTCCCCTTTCCAGCCGCCATCCCATACCTGTCAAATTTCGAGAAATGTTTGTCAACTAAGGGAAATTTCCCGGCCAAAACGGGAAACTGGACAGCTATGCTTATCCTGTGCTGGCCTCCAGTCTAATCACAGTCTAATTGCAGTCTAACTAATACGAGATGATGGTGGGAAAGAATGTAAAATACAGGGGTCTGATAGAAATTTTCGAAAACTTGACAGGTATACATCCCGTATTTGAACGGCGCGGAAAGGGCTTACTGGGCATGCATGGCCAGCGTGCGCATGCACAAATGGGTTATTGCACGTGTGTGTCCATGCATGCACTGTAATTTCCTGTATTTTGCGGATCCACGCTTGACGGGTATGTCCCTTCCAGTGGTGGGCATCAGCAGGCTCGCCCCAGTTCACCAGAACCAGTAGCAGAAATTCTGGCTGGCCCTGCTCATCCAAGTTTTGAAATAAAGTACAGTAAAACCCCAACTTACAAATGCCTCGAGTTACATAAAATTCGACTTACATAATGATTTTATGTTAAAACCGTGTACTGATTTACACGATTTCCTATGGGCTTGCTTCGAGTTACATATTCTTTTTCCTATGGGTTTGCTTTGAGTTACGTAAAAATTCATTTCCCTATGGGTTTGCTTCGATTTACATTAAAAAATCATTTTCCTATGGGTTTGCTTTGAGTTAAGTAAAAAAATAATTTTTCCTATGGGTTTGTTTTGAGTTGCAAAAAAAATTTGATTTAAGCAAAAGCCTACGGAACGGACTATTTTTTTCGTTAGTAGGGGTTTTACTGTAGTCCTAATTTGAGTGCAACACAGGGTCTTTCCACTGGCCATGCCCACCATACCATGCCCACAGAGTAGGTAGTTAAAAAAATTGAATCCCATCACTGGTAACAGGACATGTGGAAGAGACTTGAGGGAAAATGCCAAAATGTCCCCCACCCCCTCCCCCCTCCACTTTGGTACCTTGAAATGGGACTGTGAATTGGAATGGATTTTGGCTCCATGTAAGGGTACATTTAGATCAATATTATTAACTTGGACCAACTGAGCTTAAGGGATATTTAATAGTCCCTGGTTGCTCTGGTTCCAAGAATCAGCAGGCAGCAATGACCTTCCCATCAGTTGGACGTTACGGCCTTCCTTTCCAGAGCATGTAAGCTTTCTAGCTGGCAGTCGTCTGTTTCTGCTCAGTCAAAGAAAGGGTAGGTCAAATGCCGAAGGGTTGTGTTTTAACTCCCAAGAAGGTCAAAGAAAAGCTGTTGGAGTAATAATGGGTTTTTCACCATGATTTTAATCATTGAATGGAATGTGAGAATGGCTGTTATTTTGCCTTAATGAAATAATTAAGGGAAATAATTAAGGACAGTGGTGGAAATGCCCTTCTCTCTCACCTTTCCATTTTCACAAAACACAACCAACTTGACCTCTAGCGCTGAATTTAGGGTAATTACTAAACATGGCTTCAAGAGGAAATTCATTAAGCACTGCCTAAGGGGGGGGATATTATCTTCTTCTTTTATGTCCCAATCAAACCCTGGACTGCCAAAATGAAGCCACTTTCTTGGCTTTCTCGTTGGCCAAACTTAAGTCCCCATCAGTGCATGTTTCTGGCAGTAATTGGCAGACCAGTAAATGAGTGGATTCTGTATCTCTCCCATTCACATAGTGTGTCGTTGTCCACCATCAGCCCCACTTGAGCATGTTGGTCTTGCATTTATGGACTTCAACACTCAGCCTATTCAGGGTTCCCAAGTGACAGAGGGGAGGTTGAGTTCTTCAACTATATATTCCTTTAATGTTATTCCTTGTCCAGTGAGCTCCTACCTCCATCTTCTAATTTGGTTTTGCTCTTGTGTACCCCTCAAGAATGTTTGTTCTTGCCATGAAGCTCTTCCTGGATCTGAGCTGGTGGACTTCAGGCTCATGTCCATTCATATCCTTCTCTTGCTTAGTTCTCTCAGCATCCACTACTGCCTCTCTCCTTATTTTAGGTGGAGCAATGGCAACAAGAGGGTATATTTTCTCAACCGGTGTAGGTTTGAGACATCCTGTCACTATACGCATGGCTTCATTAACAGCGATTCAACTTTTTGTGCGTGTGTTGATGCACTCCATACTGGAGTAGCATACTCTGCTGTTGAGATGCTCAGGGCCAAAGCCAAACCTGATGTACACAGCATGGATGGCTGAGTTCCCCATTTATAGTTTGTGAGTTTCCTGATGATGCTGTTCCTTGTACTAACTTTGCCTTTGGTATTCAAGCAAGGGGGGGAAGGTACTTCAGAAATTGGCAATCTTGTGATTAAAATACATGTCTAAGTTTCTCTACAAGAAAGGAAGGAGGAAAGGAAGGAAATAAAACTGTCCTCCCTTAGGAGTGAGAGCAGGAAACATTGTATTTAATCTCAGTTAGTTTTGGATTGATATTGCTGATTTAAATTGGTTGTGGCCTATGGGATAGCATAGGGTTGCCATATGTCCCGGAAAACCGGGATTGTCCCGGATTCAAGGTTGCAAAAATAGCTATCATTATATTATGTTTGTTTTTTAAAAGGCTATTTTGTACTTCTGTCCCGGTTTTGTGAGAGAGAATTATGGCAACCCTAGGATAGCAAGACAGCATGAATCCTGACTGATTGGATCATGTAGCCAGCCAGAACAACAAGCCAATTTACAGGTTTAAAAGGCATAAAAGCACCAAAGTTTAATGACAGATTAAAACAAGATTTTGTTGGGCTGGCTGGATAGCTCAGTGGTTTATGTACAGTATCTGGTTGCAGATCCAGATATTGGGAGTTTGAGTCTCCCATTGACCCTCCAGGGAGAAGAGCCAGCCTGTCTGCCTTAGGCAAGCTTCATGGCTCCAGGACATCCCTGGAAGACAGGGATGGGAAACCACTTCTGAGTAAGAAGAAAATCTTGGAAAGGGTTGCCATAAATCAGAAGTTATTATTCAGAGAACGTTCTAGGATGCCACCCAATTAATGGACTATTTGCTTTTCTTGGAAGGGATTACGGTGGCTCAAGTGGTTAAAAGACTGAGCTTGACAACCGGAAAGTCAGCAGGTCATAGGGTTGCCATAGTTCTCTCCCGCCAAACCGGGACATCCACATAGCATCATTGCACTGAAGTAGACTCACCCTCAAACCCCACATGAGTGTCCCTTGGAAGAAAGTTCTAAAGAGGGGCCCAAAACGGCAATGCAATCCATGGCACCTCTGTTTCCCTCGGAAAGGAGAAAAGCAGGAGACAGGAAGGGACTTATTTTGGAGAAGGACCTTTGCGATGGAGGACTCTTTACTTTCTGTCCTCCCTGTTCCCTTCCTCTTTAGGAATACTGACCCTATGCAATTAACCCTTTGTGGTCACGTGAAGAAGGAATCCTCCATCCCAGTGTATGGTGGAGATTTGGCTTCTTAGATATGGGTATTTCTTGCTCCCTCCTGGCTTTTGAAGAAAAGGGCTGAGGACGACTCCTTGTCCCCCCAACTTCAAGGTGAGCCAAGGGATTTTTGCAAAGAGTTATTTCACTGCCTCCATGCCTTTCTTTCAATTATCTCGCTTGCAAATGTCTCCCCTCCCTGGTGGGCTTCTTAGGGTGCTGTTTTGCCTTCACAACTCTCAAGCAGGATAATTGAAAGAAAGGCAGGGAAGCAATGAATTAACTCTTTGCAAAAATCCCTTGGTGAGGTGGGTGAGCTTGCTTCCTTTGTTCAAATTTAAAAATCTGGGACTTTTACATGTTTTTTCTTGAACCGGCCAGGACAGCTTGAATCCAGGAAAATCCTGGAAAACCAGGACATATGGCAATCCTAGCAGGTCAGCAGTTCAAGACCTGAGTGCTGCATGATGGAAAGAGCTCCTGCCTCTGTCCCAGCTCCTGCCAACCTAAAAGTTCAAAAGCAAGAAATTGCAAATAGATAAATGGGTACCACTTTGGTGGGGAGGTAAACAGCATTCCGTGCACTCCGGTGTCTAGGCATGCCTGCCACATGTCCATGGAAACATCTGCAGAGGCAGACAGCGCTGGCTCTTTGGCTGTAAACAGGAATCAAGACAGAACCCTAGAGTTGGATACAACTGGCTTTCAAGCAAGGGGAACCTTTACCATTACCTAGCTTTTCTTGACACATGAAAAGAATAGAATCTAAAGCAGGAGTTCTCTACCGTTTAAAGCCGGGGGCCGGGTCACACTCCCTCAGACAGTTTCAGGGGGCGGACAGCCATTTTGCCCTTCCTCCACCACATGGCACTTCCTGGTGTGGTGGAGGTGGTGGTGGGCCACATGAAATGGTGCCACAGGCCACATCCGGCCCATGGGCCAAAAAGTTGAGATTTGCTGATCTAAAGCAAAGTCTTGCTGAATAAATGAATGCCGCCTGTTATTTTCAGAGGCAATAAACCTCTGAATGTTATTTTCATTTGGGCAGGAGGGGAGACAACACTCTCTTTCCTTCATCCCCTGCTGGTAAGGCTTCTCAGAGACATCTGGCTGGCCAGTGTGGGAAACAGGATGCTGAACCAAATTAGCCTTTGGACTGATCCAGCAGGAGTCTGCTAGTGTTTTGATGGCCCTTTCTCTTCTTTTGGAGTAGGGGTAACCATGGTGACTTTTTGTTGGGGAAAACCACGGGAGATGAACAGAGATGAACGCAGGTGGAAGCGCTCTGGTTTTCTGACTGCAGGGGAGCAAACCCTGTCCTCCCATCACTAAAGCTGATTCAGTAAAAATCCCAAAATATGGGCTCAATTACATGTAGAAACATCACATGCAAGAGCTTTGTAACGCATTTGTTATAATTCAGCACCTGGTGAGAACGCAAGGATACTTTGCCTGGAAGCTGTTGGACAATTTATCCCCATAACAACTTTCAAGCAAAAATTAAATTCTATCTAAATTGCAATTTTGCATTGATTTTTTTTTTTTTAGATCAAGATAGGTATATGGGAGACTGTGGGCCACAATACATTGTCCAGTCCATCTCGATTCACTTTTTGGAAGAAACCAGCCTGCAATGGTTTCAGGTGAAACTGAATATGATCCCAAATCACTTATCCTGTAACAACAACAACAAGATCATATATCAGTAACAGTCTGCATCTTTGGTCTCTTCAAAGTGGGAATGAGGTAGGAATCTTGGCTCTTCTCTTTAAGAACAAAGAAGAAAATTTTAATTGCAGTCTCTCCTAAAAGTTAAACAAAATCTTCCTGGAATAACAGATTGATTCCAAAGTTGCCCCTTAGGGCCATGAATTTACCCTTAATGGCTGTGACACATTGGAGTAAAAGATGGGAGGGGGAGAGATCCTTTCCCTAATTAATGAGATCTTTACTGGCAATTACCATGTCGGAAAGAGTAGGGCAGATTTAAAAGGCTTAGGTCTCCGATGACAGATGTGTGCCAACGAACAAAGCCAAGTGGTGAGGTTGGGAGACAGATGCTATTAAAGAAAAATATAGTAAAAGGGGTATTATAGAGATGGATGACTGGAGATTTGACCTTATTAGTATGTATTTATGCACCGTTCAATGGGACACACAGACATACAGATTTTTCTATCATCCACCAATGTGTAAATATAAAAATATGCATCATTAGTAGATATCCCCCTAGAGCAGTGTTTCCCAAACTTTAGTTTGTGGACTTCAATTCCCAGAAGCCTAAGTCTATTCCCCAAAGCACTGGTGTACTGTCTTAGGTTTCTGGGAGCTGAAGTCCTTCATGGGGCGTATGCCCCACTTTGGGAACCACTGCCCTAGAGTCTAATATTGTTCAGTGTTCCTCCTCATCTTCCACTCCGCATCACTAACAGGCCAGAAACTCTTCAGATCAGAGGAGAAACTGAATATCTGAGTAGACTACCACCTCCATTGGTTCATTCAGACATCTTGCTTTTTTTCTAGAAAAGACTCTGGCTACTAAATCAAAGCCTAGGTCCTTCACGTCACCCTGAACCATATCACTGCACCATTGTGATAAATCCAATCTCATCTGATCTCGGAAGCTCAGGACAGCCTGGCCCAGATCAGTGGCATCAGTATCTTGGATAGCTTTGAGTAAAAACCTAGAATAATGGAGTTCTTCTTCTCCTCCTCCCACTTAATTATCCATACTGGCCATGGCGTAACTGCCTGGGGAATTTCTGGGACCTGAAGTTCAAAAAGACAAATTTGGAAATACTTCTTCTGGATGGGTCTGATTTGGCAGAAGGCAGCTTCCTACATTAGCAGAGTTTAGACTACAGCTTCCAGAATCCCCCAACTCCACAGCCAGTGGAAACCTGAGGGATTCTGAGAGGTGTAATCCAGAAGCTATTCCTGCCCCTCTGCTATTTCGGTGCTATCTCAGCCTAGGAAGGAGTATTGTTCATTGTTTTGCTCAGCATTGTAATAGTGGTGGTTGTTGCTATGTGTTGTCAAGTCATTGCCAAATTATGGTGACCCTGTCAATGAAAGATCTCCAAAAATATCCTGTCCTCAACAGCTCTGCTCAAAGCCTACAAGTTATGTGGCTTTCCTTAAGTAATCGATCCATTTCACTTTTAGGCTTTCTCTTTTCCTGCTTCCTTCCTACATTAGCAGAATTTAGACTACAGCTTCCAGAATTCCACATTTCTCAGCATTATCTTCTCTTATGGACAGCCTTGATTTCTCATGATATTTCCAAAGCAGGACAGCCGCAATTTCGTCATTTTTGCTTCCAGAGACAGTTTAGTCTTGATTTGTTCTAGGACCAACTTGTTCATCTTTCTTACAGCCCAGGGGATCCACAAAGCTCTCTACCAACATTATATTTCAAACAAATCAGTCTTTCTCTGTCAGCTTTCTTTACCGATCAGCTTTCCCAGCCATACATGGTGATCAGGAACACAAGAGCATGGGAAATATCAAAGTAAGTGCCTTAGGATAACAATTTTCTTCCACAAAGCTCATCAATACATTCCTAATATTCAACTGAAATTCTGCTTTGACACATTCTTCTTTCCCTTTCCATAAAAAAATTTCAAGTCATTTCTGTTTGATGCCAGCAAGATGGTGTTATCTACATACTGTATCTTAAATTACTGATCCATACCTGTCAAGTATCCCGTATTGGCCAGGATTTCCCATTTTTCAGTGCTCATTCCTCCCCTTTCCCACCGCCGTCCCATATTTGAACAGCGGGGAAAGGGTTTACTGCATATGCGCAGCCACAGTGCGCGTGCACAAATGGGTTACTGAGCATACGTGTCCACTCATGAGCAGTAATTTCCCATATTTTGTGGAGCTGCGCTTGACGGGTATGCTGATGTACTGATTGAACCCTTACTTATTGTGAAGGGAAGAAGACGACACACAGTGCCCAAACATGCAAAACAACAGAGGGAGAAATCAAGCTTTAAAGTTGCTCAGCAAATGCCACTTGGGGCATGACACATTTCCTTAAACCAGAACAAAGGGTTCAGGAGGGGAAAAATGAGAGTTCTATGACTGCAGTACAGAATGTGGCCTTTTTCTTCAATCAAGGTGAAGCCACCATTTCAACAAGAACAATCAAAACTCCTGAGACAAAGCTAATGAGGATGTTGCAATGAAAAAGCTGACCTGTGACTATCAGTAGTTAGGTCCTGGGACTATGGTGGCTTAGTGGTTAAGACGCTGAACTTGATGAGTGGATGGTCGGCAGGTCTGTCGTTCGAGACCTAAGTGCTGCATGATGGAGTGAGCTCCTGTCTGCCCCAGCTCCTGCCAACCTAGCAATTTGGAAGGAAGAAATTGCAAGTAGATAAATAGGTACCACTTTGGTGGGAAGGTAAACAGCGTTCTGTCCACTCTGGTGTCTAGTCATGCCTGCCCACATATCCATGGAAACATTTGTGGATGCAGACAGTGCTGGCTCTTTGTTTGTAAACTGAGATGAGCACTGGAAACCTAGAGTTGGATGCAACTGACTTTCAAGCAAGGGTGACCTTTACCTTTACCTGATTCCCAATGGTCGTGGAGGTGGAAGAGGTCATGCCAGATGGACTGGCTGTGAAGGTGCACCTTGTCCATATCCTTAAGGCTGTGGCGGTCCATTGCAGTCCCGGTGTTAAATCCTGCATGTCACGCTTCATGTGTGCCATGGGTGATGGCGCCGAGATCATCTTCATGGCAAGATGGGATCCACATTAAATTCACACCAGTGACATTTTTCCTGCTTCAGGGAAAAAATGCATTCTTAGACACAAGTTGCAGTCGACAATGACCTCTACCTTTACCTCTACCTCTACCACTACCACTACCTCTTCCTCTACTTCTACCTCTTCTTCTACCTCTACCTCTACCACTACCTCTACTTCTACCACTACCACTACCTCTTAACTACTCAAGAAAATCTGATCTTAAACCAATGTTGTTAGACCTGGTTCATTAGACCCACACTTTTCTTGACTTCACCTACACCCTGCAGTTTTCACCAGGAAGAAAATCAGAGGGGGAAACAGGTTAAAACAGGAATGAAGAAGGAAAGCTTGTTTCTTTTCTTGTGGAACTTTTTGCCAATTTATATTTCAAATGGGGCCTTGGGGAGCGTTCTTATTGCTGCATCCATTTTAGATGTTTGAACTGTGGCTCGGAACGGTACCAAAGGGTACAGAAGGCTATTTTGCTTATAATTGCATTGTGCACGAAACTAGAAGCTCAAGAGCAGTTCTACCCGAATCTGCAATTTTATCTTGCCTTCAAGAAGTAACAGCAAATTCTGCAACACTTAAAACAGCAAACATCGGTCAAGCCAAAGGTGTTTTTCCAATGTTCAAGATGTGAGTTTAGTTAACCAAGCCACTTTATTCTCACCTGAGAGGGAAGTAGCAGGTGGCAGAAAACAGGTTTGGACATGTAGGTACAGACTTCATAGGGGAACCCTTGGGTGGGACACCTTTTGCCTCTCCCCCAGCCAAATAAATTCCAGTTAGTGCTTAGTATTTGTGGTGGGCAGCATATTGGCTGATCTTCAATCACGGGAATGGACTCAAAAGTCTGCATTGCTGAATAGGGAGGTTTCCACACAGCGATAATTTGTTCCAGATCCCACGGGTTTCGTATATTTATGTCCTACATTCCCGCTGTTGCAGGAACTCAAGAAAAGCAATAGTAACTACACTTCTATACCACCCCATTGTGCTTATTCCTAAATGCTGAAAACTACACATATGACCAAGAGCTGCATCTACAATATTCAGAGTGAATTAAAGTTTGAGTAATCAATTGACTCAGTGATTTAGGTTTCTGGCTACAGAACCAGATGTTTGGAGTTCGATTCCTCACTTGTCTCCAGGGAGAAGAGCCAGGCTGTGTAGCCTTGGGAAAGTTTCACAGTCCCAGGATGTCCTCATGAGAAAGAGAAGAGGAAAGCATTTCTGTGTAGTTTCTACCTAGAGTTGCCATAATTATCTCCCACAAAACCGGAGCAGAAGTATACTTGACAAAAATGGGTGGGTTATCTATAAAATAGCCTTTTTAAAAAACAAACATAATATAATGACAGCTATAAAACACTTTCACATTAAATATATCAATACATAAATGCCATCTGTTGTACTTCTGAGAAGTGGCGTCGTGGTCAACTTTTAACGTCCTCAGTTCTAGGAAACACACTGGTCACACTTATTAGGTGGTGGCGTGAGGTGAGGACAGTAAGATTTATCTCCAGGTATACTCCAACTCCAGATATACTTCAGCTCCAATGTGGCAGGAAATCGCTCATTTTATGGCGAGAGTTCAAATTAATTTTTATGGTGTGTTATAATACACAATCAGTAAGTTTTAAATATCTGGGACTTTAACATGATTTTTAATGAACTGGTAGGGACAATTTTTCCAATCTTGAATCCGGGACAATCCCAGTTTTCCGGGACGTATGGCAACCCTATTTCTACCTAGCAAACCTTGAAAAGGTCCATTGCACATCTTGAGGTTGATCTAATTAAGATAATTGGGTGAGTTAGGTCTTGGGAGTTGACATCCCTCACTGTTCCTCCTGGAACAGCCAGCCTGTGTAGTCTTGAGAAAGCTGCACAGTTCCAAGAGCTCCTTAGAGGAAGGAATTGGTAAACCACTTCTGTGTAATCCCTTCCTAGAAAACCCTAGAAATGGGTCACCATAAATCGTAACTGACTTGACTACACACAATTATTATGAGACATTTTTCTTCTTCTTCTTCTTCTTCTTCTGTGTCAAGGCTGGAGGTGAAACTGCCTAAATGAAGCCACCTTTGGAGAGCTCATTTGGTAGTTCCTTTCACCTGACCTAGTATGAGAAAGATTAGCCAGCACAAAACTGCCATTGCCCAGGGTACGCCCAATTGTCAAAAATACCACAATCTTCGAAGAGGCTCTTTCCAGGGACCTCGTGAACAGACATTGAAATGGTGAGATCTGACCCCCATAAAACTCCAGTGGGCGACTTTAGGCTTGTGATTCTCCACAAATGATCTAACACAATGAGTTGTTGTGAGGCAAAAAAAGTAAGAGGAGTAGATCTTTGAGCTCTGGCTTGAGCTCCTTAAAGGAAAGGTGGGTTAGCAATGCAACTCATTTACTGTATAAAATACCTCCATCATCTTCCATACTTTATTTTATTTTTACTCACACGTTCCACAACCATTACTCTTTCCTTCACTTCTTCTTTCATGTCCCGATCGAATCCTGGACTGCCAAAATGAAGCCACTTTCTTGGCTTTGTCGTTGGCCAAACTTAAGTCCTCATTGGTACATGTTTCTGGCAGTAATTGGCAGACAAGCAAATGAGTTGGATTCTGTATCTCTCCACATTCACACAGCATGTTGTTGTCCACCAGCAGGCTCCACTTGAGCATGTTGGTCTTGCATTTAGGGACTCCAACCCTCAGCCTATTCAGGGTCTTCCAAGTAATGTAGGGGAGGTTGAGTTCCTCAGTCATATCCTCCTTTAATGTTGTACCCTCAAGAGTGTATGTTCTTGCCATAAAGCTCTTCCTGGATCTGAGCCGGCAGCCTTGAGGCTCATATCCATTCAGATGATGTCAAAACCAGGACCTTTTAGTTACTGGAATCAGTGATCTTGGAGCTACAATCTTGAAATGATGGAGCTGGATAGGTTAAGAAGGGTTGAGCTTCAGACTGTTGAATTACAAATTCCATTCACCCTAGACCATGATGGTGAACCTTGGCACTTCAGGTGTTCGTGGACTTCAATTCCCAGAAGCCCAAGTCAGCTCTCCTGCTGATCAGGGCTTCTGGGAATTGAAGTTCAGGAACACCTGGAATGCCAAGGTTGGCCATCACTGCCTTAGACAATGGCAAGGAATGCTGGGAGTTCTGTTCCAAGAACATAAGAAGAGCGACACTCCATCCATGATCCAACCTGATAGACAAATTCCCCATCAACAATTTAGGATTAAGCTATTTTTCCTGGATCCTCCAGGTCTAGCTGGTTTCAAGTCTGTAGTCTTTTGGGCTAGTTTAGTAGAAGAAGCCAGGGGTTTTCAGTCCCCTTTTATGTATTTTTAATGCGGTGCTGACAAATGCCCCAAGAGGGATGAGGTCTCACTGTGTGGCAGAGGGATTCCTAATGAACCTCACAGCCACAATAGCAAAGAATGAAAACAGCACTGCAGCTCCCAATTAACTATCCCGCACTCAGAAACAAACAACATATCCAAGTCTGTAATGATTTCTGTTCAGTCAGGGCAAGATTGATACTCTCATTATACATCCCTAGCCTTCAGAGTTTCTCCTCAAGGTATTGATGGGCAACAGAGATGGCAAAGACTCAGGCTCTCTTATTAAATGTTTTGTTCAACTCCCCACCAAAAATCACAGCCAGAAATAGGGGCAGGTTTGTGGTGACCCTCCTATTTTTATCTGTACCATCGCTTGTGAAGCCCTATAGGCTAAGGTAGCACATGGACTTGGAGGAGGGCTGGGTTAGTTAAAGGTAACAGCCAGCCATATCCAACTATAGGATTCAGTGCTCATTTACAGCCCAAGAGCCAGCACTGTCTGCATCTGCAAACGTTTCCGTAGACACGTGGCAGGCATGATTAGACACCAGAGTGCAAGGAATGCTGTTTACCTTCCCACCAAAGTGGTACCCATTTATCTACTTTCAATTTCTTCCTTTCAAGCTGCTAGGTTGGCAGGAGCTGCGACAGAAACGGGAGCTCATTCCGTCATGTAGTACTCAGGTCTGGAACTGCCGACCTTCCAGTCGCCAAGATCAGCATCTTCACCACTTGAGCCACCGCAATCCCTTTTCCATCCCTTTTTAGGGTGAGTTACCTCATTTCCACCACCACCACCCAAAAAAAATTGGCATAGGAATCTACCTGCCTCTTCCTGAGCCTACCAGATTTAGGATTATGTACAATGATTAAACTGTTGGGTTGGAATTTGAGAGATCAGATTTTGTCCCTGCAGATCCAGAAAACTCATACTAGCCCTACCTTGCAGGGTCACTAGGACACTAAAGGACAGTATCAAACTCAGAACCTGTTTAAACTTGCAGATTCTGTATCCTCTGTTTTGGGCCATTTTTTGTCACTGGTTGGTGGAACCCAAATTTTGGTATCCCCACATGAAAACCTTTGGGTTGGCCATTTTAGCCCAACCTGCTTATTTGAAGCCCCATTACAGAGTTCTACTATTTTCCGGTGCTCTACTTTAACCCAAACCCAAGCCGGTGTATTAACTTGGGACAAGTTAAAGTAGAGATTTCTGCACAGTAAGCAGCCTTTCTGTTGCTTCTGGTGTAAAAAACTGTTCAGAAATTTATAATTTCCCCCTGCAAATGGTCAGGGGAAATAAAACTCAAAGAATTGTTTTACAGTTGTTGTGCTGCATCACTTGACAAGCTAAAGAGTTTATTTATTTATTCTAGTATGAGATTGAGGGCATATATAGTACTTCACTTCCCCTATTGCACTTGAGGAATTGTGGGTCGCATCCGTGAACGCTCATGCCCATAATAAACCGATTAGACTTTAAGGTGTCACGAAATTTGAAGTGGGAGGGGAAATGTGTGAGCATCTACTTCTACTTATCTGATATGCCCCTTCTTCCATTGGTTTGTGAAGCCAGCCACGCAATGTGGAGGCTGCCAGAGCCAGGATGGGGGCGTCCAGCTTTTCCAGACTAGGTAAAGGTAACCCTTACCCAAAAGCCAGTCAGGTCCAACTCTAGGTATCAGTGTTTATCTCCATTCACAGCCAAAGAGCCAGTGCTGTCTGCATCTGCAGACGTTTCTGGGGTCATGTGCAGTGGTGGGCATCGGCAGGTTCGCACCAGTTCGCCAGAACCAGTAGCAGAAATTCTGGCTGTCCCCGCCCAATCCCATCCAAGTTTTGAAATAAAGTAGTCCTAATTCAGGTGCAAGGCAGGGCTTTCCCCCTGACCACGGCCACCATACCACACCCACAGTGTGGTAGCATTTTTTTTTTGGAGCCCACCACTGGTCATGTGGCAGGCATGACTAGACCCTGGAACACTGTTTACCTTCCCACCAAAATGGTACCTATTTATCTACATGCAATTTCTTGCTTTCAAATAGCTAGGTTTTGACGGACACGGGGGCTCTCTCCATCGCTCAGCACGCGGCTCTCGAATTGTTGTCCTGCTCACCTTCCAGTTGTCAAGCTCAGCTTCTTAACCACTAAGCCACCGCAGCTCTCCAAATCCACCACCCGGCGTAGCTAGGAGTTAATGTCCCAAAAGTATGAGGGTTTGGTTTGGGCCAACAGTGTAAAATCAGGGGTGGAACAATGGCATTCTCAACCTAGCCGTACCATCTGTGGAACAGCTGTAACCGGTGGCGTCTCTGTGTCCTTATTCGCTCAGATGACTTTTAAAGCTGCTCCTTTTCTTTGTTCCCGATCTGACAGCTGCTTAATGTTCCTGCCAAATATTTTCGCTCACAGGCCATGCGTTATCAGTTCCATCCCTGTTCTTTTTTAAGTGCCTTCCCTATTTAAAGTGGATGGCACTTAAAAAGAAATAAAAGGCTAATCTTGTGACGGGCAAATAGAGTGCTGGATCGTAAACCACACACAAAGCAGTGCTGAATTATATGATCGTGCAAATGATAGCAAAGCAAAAGGTTGGCACTTACGCATTTTTAAAAAATCTTGTCAGAAGCACTTTTTAAAAGTTTTTAACGAGATTTTTAATTGGTGCGGGTGGGAGGTAGTTTTCCAGTGTTTTTAGGAATTTTAAGGGTTTCTATAGTTTAAATGTTGGGGATTTTATGTACGCCACCCAGAGTCGCATGTCGTTGGGGCAGCTATACATATTGAATAAATAAATAAATAAATAGATAGATAGATAGATAGATAGATAGATAGATAAATAAATAAATAAATAAATAAATAAATAAATAAATAAATAAAGGTGCTTTCTGGGTTGAAAGTCCTCTGATCATTCTTCTTGCACTTCTCTGTACCTGCTCTAGTTTGTTTACATCTTCCTTAAAGCGCAGTGTCCAGATTTGGACACAGTACTCTAATACAGTACTTCATTCATCCCAACACATATTGCTCCAAAATCAGGTTGAAAATATGTAATTTTCCGTCAAGAAAACACCAGTATGATTGATAAGGTGATCTTGGGGAATTCTGCACATTCAGCAGAAGCATATAGGGGAAAAATCAAGATACTAATATCCTATACTGATATCCTATTAGTATCAGGATGTAAAGAAGATTAAGTTAGAGAAATGCAGACCCGTTAAAATGATGGAGGCAAATTTGGGTGGGCCATAGGTCAGGATTGCCCTCCAGGGCCACACCGGCCCTGGAAATGAGCAAAAAAATGAGAAAAGTCAAAAATGAATGCTGCTAGAAGACCAATTGCAGTCTCATTTCAGTGGGTTTGGGTGTTTGTGCCATGGCTGGGTTGGGAAGACATATACCAGCAACCCCATATTTCAAACCCCTATTCTCTAGTCCTGGAGGCTTTTAGGACTGGGAAATTACATTTCTTTACCAAAGAAGAGAAATTAAAGACACATTTCTGGTGCAGTTTACTGACTCTTGCAATAAACTATAGGGGAAGGAATATCATATAATCAAAGTGCTGGCTCACACGCTGCAACTCCTGTTTTGAAGGAAGCAGTAACTAAAAGGTAGTTAGATTTTGGGAAATGGGAAAGCTACTTCTGAAAATTGTTACTATGGCCAGGATTCAATATAGTAGAGGAGAGAGAAAGAGAAAGCCCATACTTGATGCATCTGTTGATTTGATAGCACAAGAGATTGAATACATGTCCCACCCTGTTGTACTACCAGTTTTTGTGCTAACTCTGTGTGTGTCCACCAACACAATGCACCTAATACTAAAGTAACTGGAGCATACCTGTCAAGTTGAGGTGGTGAAAAAAACGGGAAGCACCACTGCGTCTGACGGGCGTGCACGCGCGAAGGAGTTACTGCAGCAGTGTGCATGCATAAAGAGGTTATTGCGTGTGCAACGTGACCCGTTTGTGCATGTGCACCGCTGCAGTAACCCCTTCGTGCATGCGCACTGCTTCCTCTGACGGGCACACATGTGCAGTAACCCCTTTTTCTGGCCATTCACATATGGGATGGCTGCAGAAAGGAACAGGAAAGAGGGGTGAAATATGGGATTTCCTGGCCAATATGGGATACTTGACAGGTATGAACTGGAGACAGACTTGTAATGGTAACCCACTACTTTGGAAAGCTTTATAACTGTTTATTATGTGCCATCAAGTCATCTCTAACTTACGGCGACCCTACAAATGACCCAAAATATCCAGTCCTCAACATCCCTGCTCAATTATAGTCTGTGGCTTTCCTTAGGAGATCAATCCATCTTCCATTTGACCTTCCTCATTTCCTTCCACTTTTCAGTTTCCTTACAACTGGGAATTCTTTTTTAAAGGCGCTTTACTGGTGGCACAGTGGTTAAACTGCTGTACTGCAACCAAAAGATTGTGAGTTCGATCTTGACCAGGAGTCAAGGTTGACTCAGCCTTCCATCCTTCCGAGGTCAGCAAAATGAGTACCCAGCAAGTTGGGGGCAAAATGCTAATTCATTCGTGAACTGCCCAGAGAGTGCACTATGGGGTGGTATATCCCTGTAAGTGGGATTGCTTTTGCATTTACTGGTACAAGACGCAGCCAGTAAACAGCAACAACTGTTCATAAATTAGTTTTAATTGTTTCAGTGTGGAACCTGGGGCAGGGAGGAGGCTCCGCGGGTCCAGAATCAAACACGAGATAAATGTAGACCTGGTTCCATATTCCAACATGCATCTCACTTTAGACAGAATGCAGCCAAGTTCAGTTTTGTAGCTGTCATATGCAACACATAATTACCTTGCCATGCCACTGTCGATATGTTTCTATTACATCAGTTAAGACTGTCTGGGCGCCATTGGGCAAGTAATAGATCACTAGGGAATTTCTGACACTCTTGACTGAATGCTCTATGCAGACTCAATAAATCAAACGGCTTGTCAGTTACTGAGCTTAGCTTCCTTTTGTAGCTTCAAGGCTTTGGGGTCTGGCAAGTTACAGATCCTAAAATATCCCCTCCTGCTCCTCATGCAGATATTTAGAAACCTATGGCCCATTAGCATCCCCCTCCCTGTCTTCATAGAGATTCACGTGCATTTAATTAATCAAATTTAATTTTCATATTCCTATAGCTGCCCTGCTCACAAGGACTCTGGGCGGTTTACAATACTAAGACTCTAGCACTTTTGTACACATTCCTCCAAGAAAGATACCCATTTTTATATGATTCTCCCTGCTCAGTAGTAAAGAGGACACTAAATTAAGTCACAACCAGAGTAAGCCCATGTTGAAATCAATGGAACTTATGGAAGAGTTGACTCGCCAAATCCCCACTGATTCAGTGGGCCTGCTCTGGTGTAACTTACTGTGTTAAGTAATAGGGTTTTAGCCTACAGTTCTTAAAATTCTTATGTTCAACGTCTCACTCAACAAGGGAAGTAGGAGTCAGATGTATTTCTTTGAAAATCTCACCTTCAATTATTTAGTTATAGGTCTCCTCCCATATTTCTGGGTGCAGTATCCATGATTTCAATGATCCATGAGTCTAGGGTTGCCATACATCCCGGAAAACCAGGATTGTCCCGGATTCAAGGTCAGAAAAATTGTCCTGGCCAGTTCAATAAAAATCATGTTAAAGTCCCGGATTTTTAAAACTTACTGAGTGTGTATTACAAAACATCATTAAAATAAATTTGAACTCTCACCATTAAATGAGCTATTTCCTGCCACATTGGAGTTGGAGTTGGAGTATACCTGGAGACAAATCTTAACATCCTCGCCTCAAACCACCGCCCGATAAGTGTGACCAGTGTGTTTCCTGAAACTGAGGACGTTAAGAGTTGACCACGACGTGACTTCTCAAAAGTACAACAGATCATCTTACACTAAGAATTAACTGTTGTAAATAAATTCATTTATGTATTGATATATTTAATGTGAAAGTGTTTTATAGCTGTCATTGTATTATGTTTGTTTTTAAAAAGGTTATTTTGTAGATAACCTGCCCATTTTTGTCAAGTATACTTCTGTCCCGGTTTTGTGGGAGTGAATTATGGCAACACTACATGAGTCTAAAAAATATTCAATATCCACGCAAAAAAAGTTGACGTCACTGCTAATGAAACAATGAGCATAGTGATGCTTCAAACCTACACCAGTTCAGAAAAGATATCCTCTTGTTGGTATTGCCCTAAGATAAGGAGAGAAGTAGTAGTAGATGCAGAGAGAACTAAGTAAGAGAACTACCCTCCACATTGTTACCTAAAAATCACAGTCCACGCCACAGACCTGCAGGTATCTAGGCGATGGAGAGAAAATTACCTTTTGAATTTAAGGAGCGTTCCACAAGCAGAGTTGAATAAGGAACCACTTACAAAATTAGATTGTGGTTAAAATTAGAAAGGAGCTTATTAAATTGATTTGTACAATATCCATTGGACAAAGTCCAACCCATGCATAATGTGACCACACTATCTAATTTGGAGAAGGCAAGGTGCAGAGTGAACCCAGGGTTTGGTTTGTATAATGTTGCATAAGGGAGGTAAGGGGCAATGCTTAGCTATGGCTCTTTAACACAAAGCGAAGATCCCATTACAAAAGTGTTACAAAAGTTCACAAGTTACGCAAAAGAAATCTCACACGGAGTACATTGATGAACAGTGTACATAATCCGTAGATTCCAACCCCACACAATGAAGGATGAATCATATTGAATAATGCAAAGAGTAACATTTCAAAAGTACAGTAAGACCCCTACTTACGGGGAAAAAAGGTCCATTCCGTAGGCTTTTGCTTAAATTAGTTTTTTACGTAACTCGAAGCAAACCCATAGGGAAAATGAAATTTTTATGTAAATCGAAGCAAACCCATAGGGAAAAGAATTTTTTCGCAAATCGAAGCAAACCCATAGGAAATCGTGTAAATTGAGACATAGTTTTAGCACAAAATCATTATGTAAGTTGAATTTTATGTAACTCCAGGCAAATGTAAGTCGGGGTTTTAATGTATAGAGCCAGTCAGCTTGTGATACATCAGAAGTGAGAAAGTCATTCCTTCAATGAGAAATGGTCTCTCCTGTATTCCTGGTCACAATAGCAGTCTTAACAAACTAGATAGAGGAAGACTTAGTCAGCTAAGGCAGTTACAAAACTATCACCAGATTAACATTTCCATACAGTACCTTGGCTTCTTCTTGGACAATCACCCTGGCAAGAGGCTTGGATTGATCTCCTGGGGCAGATGATTGATTTATCCTTGGCAGAGAGGATCCATAACTGATAAAGCTAAAAATCACATTTAAACACATAAAGACGTTATTTTATAGAAGCTAGCTAAATTTATGTTGTGTGGTTGTGCAATGCTTGTGTTAGGTAAAGGTAAAGGTCAAAAGCTAGTCGTATCTGACTCTAGGGTTCAGTGCTCCTCTCTGTTTCACAGCCAAAGAGCCAGCGTTGTCTGCTTCTGCAGACGTTTCTGTGGTCATGTGGCATGCATGACTAGACCCCGGAGCGCACGGAACGCTGTTTACCTTCCCACTGAAGTGGTCCCTATTTAAAGGTAAAGGTTTCCCTTGCTCGAAAGCCAGTCGTCTCCGACTCTAGGGTGCAGTGCTCATCTCTGTTTCTAAGCCGAAGAGCAAGCGCTGTCTGCTTCTGCAGACGTTTCCGTGGCCATGTGGCAGGCATGACTAGACACCGGAGCGCACGGGACGCTGTTACCTTCCCACCGAAGTGGTCCCTATTTATCTACTTGCAATTTCTTGCTTTCGAACTGCTAGGTTGGCAGGAGCTGGGACGAAGACGGGAGCTCATTTCCCGCAGTTTTCGTCCTGCAGTACTAGGGAATCAAACTGCTGACCTTCCGCTTCCAGTCAGCGTTTTAGCCACTTGAGCCACTGCAGTCCTGTTTATCTACTTGTTCCTATTTATCTACTTGTAATTTCTTGCTTACACATGTAAAAATGTGAAATGTGAGACTAGGGGGTTTATTATAAAGAAATGAGAACAACATTACAAAGGAAATTGGGGACTTAAAAATTGGGGTGACATATGGTCGCCTTTGATTAGACTAACTTTCAGAACTGAGTTCAGCTTTTACTGCCTTTGCCAAGAAAGGTTGTTGAGGGGGATACTGGGCTGACATGATGTCTGTCTGTGGAACTTGGAATGTGCATTGCTCAGTGGGAACACATGCCCAATGACTAGAGCAAGGGAAAATAAAAAATACAAAGAAATTCTTTATTGAAATAAAAGAAAATAATACTAAATTGGGAAAATCTGAAATTATGGTAACGACATCCTCTGAATGAGTATGTGTCTCAAGTCCACTGACTTAGATCCAGGAAGAGCTTTATGGTGAGAACAAACATTATTGAAAGTAGGTAAAGTTAAGGTTAGGGTTAGGGTTTGCTCGAGAGCCAATTGTATCCGACTCTAGGGTTCAGTGCTCATCTTCGTTTACGGACAAAGAGCCAGTGCTGTTTGTGTCTGCAGACGTTTCCGTGGACATATGGCAAACACTGAATGCTCTTTACTTTACCACCGAAGTGGTACCTATGTATCTACTTGCAAACTGCTGTGCTGGCAAAACTTCAGGAGTCTGAAATTCAGGTAACAGCAGGAGCTGGGACGGAGATGTTAGCTCACTCCGTCGTGCAGCCTTCGGGTCTCGAACTGCTGATCTGCTGACCTTCCAGTCATCAAGTTCAATGTCTTAACCACTAGGCCCCCACAGTCTTGTGGGTACAGAAGACCAAAATCAAATTACAAGATGGAGGAAAGAACTCACTGGAGAAACAATAAAATTAAAAGATATGGCTGAGGAATGTGACCACTCCATGTCACATGGAGGACTTTGAATAGGCTGAGGGCTGGGGTCCCTAAATGTAAGATCAACATGCTCAAGTGGGGGCTGCTGGCAGACAACAATATGCTGTGTGAATGTGGAGTGATACAGAATCCAGCTCATT
This sequence comes from Bradypodion ventrale, assembly GCA_035047345.1. NCBI lineage: Eukaryota > Metazoa > Chordata > Lepidosauria > Squamata > Chamaeleonidae > Bradypodion > Bradypodion ventrale. Next base: position 9,418,649 of record JAWDJE010000015.1, on the reverse strand, counting down.
TACTGGTCTGCCAGTTACTACCCGAAACATGTACACATGAGGATTTAAGTTTGACCAATGACAAAGCCGAGAAGAGGGGCCAGACTGGTGCCGTAAAATGCATCCGTGGCTGTCGTAAACATGATTACAACAGCCACGGACTCATTTTTTGTTGTAGTAAACATATTCACGACAGCCGTGGACTCATGTATGGCTGTAGTAAACACGTTTATGATGACTGCGGACTCATTTATGGCCACATAAACGCGTTTACATGGCCATAAATGAGTCCATGGCTGATTCCAGTGATGGCTGGAGCGAGGTTGGGGGCCAGATTATTTGGTGCTGCAGGTTGGATCTGGCCCATGGGCTGTAGGTTGTGAACCCCTGCTCTACTCCCTATAGAAACCCATCAAAAAACCACTATCAATGGGAGCTTCCTGCCATGGCTGAGTCCTCAAGCAAGCCTTTGTTTTTCTCCACCTCATTATTTTCTTTCATCAAACTGTTTGTGATGTCGCTTCAATCACTTTGACAGGAGGTTGTTGGGAAGAAGAGAATGGAAGGTTCTCAATGACTTTTTAAATAGCTGCCCTGTTATTATCCTTGGGGGATATATATCCCCCACCCTCCAGGACAAACGGCCAGGGAATACGGAAATGCACGTGCATGGACGTCCCTTGCCGGGTAAGCGCAGGCATGACCCCTGGGCAAGGCCGGGTAATCGGCTAGTATATAGATAAACATAGGCACTGTCCTTGAGCGATGTCGAAATTGCGATTTATTAACCAAGAAACCAAATGGATCCTCTCCTTTCCATAGACCAATCTCTCACACACTGAGCCAGTTAATGAAAAAGAGTGAAGAAAACATGCAGAATTAGAATAAATGACCTGAGAAATAAACAACACATGTGTTGTCGGAAAAGTACAACTGCATTGATTAATTTTGTGAGTCTTATTGGGTTGGGTTTTTTTATGAAATGATTTGTAGGGGTAGGGGGGACAACATTATATTCTAAGTTTGTGATGTAGGCATTTTGGTCAATGGTTCAAATATCTCTTAATTCTGGATGGTGGTGGTGGTGAATATGTTTTCAGGACAGGCAACAATGTCACACACACATATATAACATTAGAACTTTGTCCTGGGTGGGTGGTGAGGTGGGCTGTTAGCTCAGGGTGGGGCTGATTCCCCCCCCCCAGCCACCCCCTGGCTACAGCTCTGTAGCTAAGTATATCTCCTTCTATCGTTCTGTGAGGGGATATGTTCCAATAACTGCCATGGATACCTGAAACCAGGGATAACAGCAACCCTATATTTTTCACTGCAGACAGTGGCCTCTAGAGGCCAGCTCTGGTAATGTGCCATTGAAATACATGATTTTTTTATTTTTTTATTTTTTTGGAACAGTAGCAGTGTTAGTCTGTGTTTCAGGCATATCAGAGAATAAACAAAACAAAACAAAAATGCTGTAGCACTTTAAAGACTAACTATTATTTTTCAATGTGAGCTTTCATGGATCAATTCTACTTCATCAGACATGGGACGGGAGTGAGACTTCATGGCATCAATTTATATACATCAGGTACAGAGTGATTGGTTAGCATAACTGATTAGCATACAAATCAATGTGGCTTTATACAATTGGTAATGGCAGATGATCTCTGGTTGTTATTCAGATTAGCTGTAAATCCCCCTATTTTTTAGGGTTGCCATATGTCCTGTTTTTCTGGGATTTCCCCAAATTCAAGCTAATTGTCATGGCCAGTTCAAGAAAAACAGGTAAAAAGGCCTGGATTTTTAAATTCGAACAAAGGAAGCAAGATCACCTCACCACCACCACTACCACCAAGGGATTTTTGCAAGGAGTTAATTCATTGCCTCCCTACCTTTCTTTCAGTTATCCTGTTTGTAAGCGGCGAAGGCAAAACAGCACCCTAAGAAACCCACTGGAGAGCGGAAGACACTTGCAAGCAGGATAATTAAAAGAAAGGCAGGAAGGCAATGAATTAACTCTTTGCAAAAATGCCTTGGCTTACTTTGAACAATGGCGCAGCCAAGAGGTACGCTGGAGCACCAGCCCGAAGAGCTCCAGCTCACGGAGCCACTGAAAAAAGGGGGGGAAATATGGAGGCTGCCCACCCCGAGAGGGGATTCCATGGGGGCTTTATTGCTGTGGCCTCCTCGACAGCCCCATCCGACGCGTGCACAGTTTGAAGAATGCAATGATGTCACATGGTTGTCCAGGTTTAATGGGAAAGAATTATGACAACCCTACCTATTTTTCAATTTCAAATGTGGGAATTGTTGGAAGATACTGTTTTGCAACAGTCCAAAATGTTGGCTCATGTATCTGTTCTTGGGTTGTTGTATTTTTTAATTTCTAGTTTTTGGTTCAGAGTTCCTCAAACTTGGCTCTCCAGATGTTCTTGGGACTTCAATTACCAGAAGCCCAAGTCAGAACACCTGCTGATCAGGGCTTCTGGGAATTGAAGTCCAAGAACATTTGGAGAGCCAAGTTTGAGGAACTCTGGTCTACACCATCCACAGCTTTTCGAGTTCCCAACCTAATGAAGCCCACATAGACTTGAAAGCCAGGTAGTTTTTTAATTTTATTTTTAGTGCTCTAATGCTCATCCTTGCTTTCTTAAGGAAGTATAATATTGTAACGAGAACATAACCAATAATGGGCAATATTTTTTTTAAAAAATCATAAAAACTATTAGAGAAAGAGATTTTAATTTGTAAGCGTTGCGTAGGTATTATGGCTTTGTATTATTAACATCATGCTGCCCCCCCACCAGTTAATTTTAACTAAATGTCTTTGTTGCTAAAATTAAACCAGCAATTAGGGAGAACAAAAGGGGGAAATTGCAATATCTCTTTAGCAGGTTTGCTCTTCAATTGCCTTGGGGTTTTTTGTTGTCTGACAGATGATGCCTGGTTTGCAGCTTGTGTTAATGTTGGGGTTTTTTCCCCAATGGGGTTTTCCTTCCCAAAGCAATCATGGCATTTAAATTTGGGAAAGCAATCAGCTTATGCCAAAATGCCCCAGGAGAAAAAGAAACTGAAATTGAAAGGGAAAACTCAATAAAGGGGAAATGACCAAGGAGTTGTAGGAAATGAAATTGTTATAGATACAAAGTGTTCATTGATTATTATTTTTCAAAGAATACATTTCCCCCTACAACTTTTCTCCATCATTGAGTGTACAACATGCAAGGATAAGTGAAACCATTATCCCACTGTCACAGGAACCCATTCCAGTCACATTTCAGAAGCCAGCGTAAGGCCTTTGTTGTTTCAGAGCACATAAGGTTCTGCTTGAGGCTAGGGAAATCTATGATAGGTTTCAATCCCTGCTTGTTTCTGCTTGCAAATCAACCACATCAGGTAGGATGTTCAGAACTAGGTAAAGGTAAAGGTCACCCTTGCTCGAAAGCCAGCCATATCCGACTCTAGGGTTCAGTGCTCATCTCTGTTTCATAGCCGAAGAGCCAGCGCTGTCTGCATCTGCAGTGTTTCCATGGACATGTGGCAGACATGACTAGATGCCTACCAACCTAGTAGTTCGAAAGCAAGAAATTGCAAGTAGATCAATAGGGACCACTTGGGTGGGAAAAGATCTTGGGGGCATGAAAGAAGCCTGATTTGGTCGTCCCAGGAACAGAGTTCCTGCAACAAACCTTTCAAATTATTATTATTACTCCGTTGTGCAATACTCAGATCTCGAACTGCTGACTTGCCGACCTTCCAGTTATCAAGTTCAGCATCTTAACCACTACGTCACTGCAATGTGGTTGCTTTGCTTTATTAGATTAATTCATTTTTTAAAAAATACCAACTGGAAAGCCGATTCTTTTGATGGTCAAGACCCTCCCTCTTTTAGCATATGTGAATCTGGTAGCAAACACAGCATTCTGTTACCTTCCCTTCTTTGTTGTTGTTGTTACCATCATTGCCGCCGACGTTGACGGCGTCACTGCTGGCGGCGGCGTTCAGTCATACAATTGATTCCTACCCACTGGATTATCGCACGCCAGGCACTCCTATCCTCCACCATCCTCTTCAACCCGCCCAACTCTGCATCCACAATACCATCTAGCCATCTCATTCTCTGCCATCCCCTTCTTTTGCCCTCGACCTTTCCCAGCACCAAGCCTTTCTCAAGTGAATCCTCTCTTCTCATTTGATGTCCAAAGTACTTTAGCTTCTTCTTCACTATTTGACCTTCCAAGGGCTCCTCTGCAGTCGCCCAAAGCAAAATCATCTGTTAGTGGTATATGTCAGCTTCTGAGGTTTTTTGTTTGTCCTTCTTGTAGCCGAAGAAAAGCTATTTGAACATTAAGTGAACTAAGAGTAAAAAGCGCCCCCCCTCCCCATGTCGCTGTGTACGTGCCAGGAAGCAGGTAAAAAAATTGAGTTGTTATGCAAAATGATTTGGTAAAAGATAAGGGAGCCTGGTAAGAGGAGTTCTGGACTATTTTGAATTTTGTCTGTCTCAGCTTTCTTTTAAAAAAAGATGTTTGTCTCCTCGCTTCCTGCTGCAAGGTGGAGAGCCTGCATGCATATGTACAATAAAGCCTTTCTCTCTCCTACTTTTGGTGCATGTGTTCCTTTTGGTACCCACAGCCACACAAGCTCTGATTTGCCATTTTTGACAACAATTATTTGTCCTTCCTTACTAGTACCAGCATAACTTTGTTACTCTGCTGGGGTTTGAGACTATAGCTCTCTTTGAGTATTCTGCATATTGGTAGAAGTTCTCAATTTACTTTGCCGACTCCAGATGAAGACTACAGACTAGCTCAAGGAACACAGGGGAGCCTGATTCTCATACAGCTTTCCGTTTAATGCCCCTCCCCAGAACCTAAAGCCTGAGGTTTATATTCTCATTGTACCTAATGATAGGGCTGGCCCTTTGACTTTTAAATCTACAATGGAGTCTCTTTCTCCTTGCCCTTTTGCAGTGTAGTTAGGCTAATAAACAGAAGCCAGATCCTTGTCTACAATAGCCTCACGCTTCAAGAATGGATTGAGGTTTTTTGGAGGAGGGTCTATCCTGGCCCCGGGACCGAACTTGAAGACTAGAAGTTCAGTAGGTCAGCGGTTCGAGACCAGAGCGCTGCGTGACAGAATGAGCTCCTGTCCTCCCTAAGCCACCGCAGTCCCTAGGTGCAAGGGATTGCAGTGGCTCAGTGGTTAAGATGCTGATCTTGATGCCTGGAAGGTCGGCAAGCCAGCACTTCAAGACCCAAGTGCTGCGTGATGGAGTGAGCTTCCATCTCTGTCCCAGCTGCTGCCAATCCAGCAGTTTGAAAGCAAAAAACATTGCAAGTAGATAAATAGGTACCACCTAAGGGTGGAACGATACACAGTGTTCCATGCACTCTGGTGTCTAGTCATGCCTGCCACATGACCACAGAAACATCTGCAGATGCAGACAAGCTGCTTTCAAACTGCTAGGTTGGGCTCTTTAGCTATTAACGGAAGTGAGCACCAAACCCTCGAGTGAGATACAACTGGCATTCAAGCAAGGAAGACCTTTACCTTGCATGGCCCATTGTTTTCATCTTGAGCTGATGATGCATCAGTCTTATTAGATTTTTCTCTGATTTTTCACTCCATTGGATAGTTCTCGGTTTCTAAGCTGCAATGGTGTTTGCAGATTTTCATACATCTGGGCTCGGTGTTTGCTTATTGCTCCTCATGCTTTATTGGTTTCATTAAAACTTGCTGGTTTATCACAGTATAAGACTTTATTGTCTGTGCTTTCCTGGGACAATCTTATGGCTTTTATAGCAGCGTTGGAATATTTTAAATAAACATACATGGCGGGTGGAGATCAAAGGGATTGTGAAAGTTCGGTTTTTTAGGACTCCTGTCCCCAATGTCAACGACGACCAGCATGGGGAAGGGATTAAGGAGTTACAAGGCAAAAAGTAACTGTTCCAAAGCAGAGGTAAACCTTTCATCAATACCCACACTTTGCAACTGTGTGATCCGCCATGTCTGGGATTTTACTGGAGCACAATCGACGTAATGGCCAAGCGGTGTTGAAGATACAAACAAGAAATAGAAAACCGCTTGAGGGGGGGGGGGAAATGATTAATACACAATTGTTGATGAACTTAACTATTTAATTTTCTTCTGTGTGCAATTAAAGTTGAAAAAGTAAAGTCAGATTGTTGTCTTATATTCACATCATCAAAGCAACAAAATATGATCCATCCGCATTAATTAGATTCATCAAAGCAAATCCGGTAGTTATATGCTTTTCAGAGTAGTCCTTCCTCAGGAGTTTTATAGTAATACAAATACAAACATATTTAATTCATATTTAATTCAGACCATTTTTGCAAATTAGTATCACAATAATATATCTATACATATTTGAACATTGATTTTACTGAAGCATAACAGTCATCATGGAACTCAGGTAAAGGTAAAGGTTTCCCTTGCTCGAAAGCCAGTCGTATCCGACTCTAGGGTGCAGTGCTCATCTCTGTTTCTAGGCCGAAGAGCCAGCGCTGTCTGCTTCTGCAGACATTTCCGTGGTCATGTGGCAGGCATGACTAGACACCGGAGCGCACGGAACGCTGTTATCTTCCCACCGAAGTGGTCCCTATTTATCTACTTGCAATTTCTTGCTTTCGAACTGCTAGATTGGCAGGAGAACTCAGAGACCTGAAATAATAATTTCATTTCAGAAATTAATCTGGATTGAAAGAAATTGCAAGTAGAAAAATAGGGACCACTTCGGTGGGAAGGTAAACAGCATTCTGTGTGCTCCAGTGTCTAGTCATGCTGCCACATGACCATGGAAACGCCTGCAGAAGCAAACAGTGCTGGCGCTTCAGCTTTGAAACAGAAATGAGCACTGAACCCTAGAGTCAGATACGACTGGCTTTTGAGCAAGGGTGACCTTTACCAGTCATCATGGATTTCAGAGACCTGAAATAATTAATTTCATTTCAGAAATTACTCTGGGTTGAAAGGATTTTTGCTGGAGAAACTCCTGCTCAGGGGATGCCCAAATGAGGCTCCTTTCATGTCCCCAAATGATATGGTGGGAACCGAGGCTTACAGCTCTTTTTAATTAGAAATGAGGACGATGGCATGGGCCACTGTTCCTCTGAGATGATGTGACAGAAGGCATCCTCTTAGGTTGGCCTGTAGGAAGATATGAGAATAGACATGAAAGGCTGTAACTCAGTGTTAAAGAAGCTACAGTAGATTGTGTGGGTTCTCAGAATCCCACATTCTCCAACAAGGGTTGGGTAAGGCTGAAGAAGTACAAGAGGAAGCCTATATAAAAGACACAGTTGGGCTCCAAGGGTGTCCTGCAGAACACTAGGTTATGGAACTAAATGCAAGTCCACCATGACCACCACCACCCTGGCACTTAAAAATTTTCATTATTCCTAATCATGGATCCATGACATACATACCTTGCCTTTATTGCTAAACAGCTGTGTGGCTAATACACAGCGCACTTCCTTTTGACAATCCATGTTATAGCAAACAGGAAGGAAGAGGTAAAACAAAAGCCATGTGGTCCTTGTAAATCAGTACTCATCCTTTTAAAGCCAGGGGCCAGGTTACGCTTCCTTAGACAATTTCAGGAGCCAGACAGCCATTGTGCTCTTCCTCCACCACATGGCACTTCCTGGTGTGGTGGGGGCCCCACATGAAATGGTGCCATGGGCCACATCCAGCCCATGGGCTGCAGGTTGAGAATCCCTGTTGTAAATGATTTGAAGGCAAGGGTGTGCTCAGTCCTTTATTAGATCCCTTTCAAACTACAAACAGAAGCTAGCTTTCAACCAGACCTGTACAGGGTCAGCAGCTCACGTCTGTTTTTGATTTTGACTGGTGTAATAAAAGTGTCACCTCCCTGTCCCTGTTTCAAGTCTTTCTTGGGTCAAAGCACACCAGGGACTGGATTTTTCATTTGTCTCTGCCACGTCCTTCCAGTCACTCAACTGTTAGCTTTTGTTTCTCATTTCTGATGGATGGAGAGTTTTATTGGAACTCAGAGCCTGCACACTGCTTTGTGTTACGTTCTTGCCTTCTGTCTAACAGAAAGAGAAGTCGAGCTGTTTGGAAGGTAGGTAGTCTAAGACAAGATCTCTCAAGACTGTTGTACCAGCAACCTTCCAGACAGCCAGAGGATGTTTATAAACCTCAGGCATGGCCAACCTTGGTGCTCTAGATATTCTTGGACTTCAATTCCCAGAAGCCCTGATCATCAGGTGTGCTGACTTGGGTTTCTGGTTAAAAAGATATTGTGTCAGAAGGACACAAAGGTACTTTCTGGGTTGAAAGGATTTTTGCTGGAGAAATTCCACTCAGAGGATGCCCAAATGAGGCTCCTTTCATCTCCCCAAGATCTTTTCCCACCGAAGTGGTCCCTATTTATCTACTTGCAATTTCTTGCTTTCAAACTGCGAGGTTGGCAGGAGCTGGGACAGAGACAGGCGCTCAAACCATCTCGCAGTACCGGGGTCTCGAACTGCTGACTTGCAAGACCTCCAAGCTAACAGGGGACCTTCTTAAACACTAAGCCACTGCAGTCCCTGTTTAAAAGACATTTCTGGAAGTCTCGTAATTGAAGTCCAAGAACACCTGTAGCCACCAAGGTTGGCCATCCCTGAAATGCCCCATCTGTCTTGACCAATGTGTGTGGCAATAATTCATATACCGTATATACTCGATTATAAGCCGACCTGAATATAAGCCGAGGTACCTTGTTTTGACCTGAAAACTCAGGAAAATAGATTGGCCTGAGTATAAGCTGAGGGTGGGAAATACAGCAGCTGCTAGTGAGTTTCAATAATCAAAATACATGAAAATATGGTAAAATTAATTAAATTGTTGGCACATCTCAATCTGGCATGGTCTTGGGACCCTCGTGGTCATTGACCCAAGTATAAGCTGAGTCCCCTTTTGGGAGCTCATTTTAGAGCTAAAAAACCCGGCTTATACTCAAGTATATACGGTATATCACCAGGCCTTTCTTTCCAACCAGGGCTTGAAGGACATCCATACTCTGTTTTTGAGGGCTCTGGTAATAATCATGGGGCAAATTTCTGGTGAGTCCAGTCATAGTATACTAGATTCCCCTGATTTTGTAGAGTCCCTGGTGGAAGAATGGCCTGAGATAAGGGTCACTGGGGGTTGTCTTTGGTTGCTGTTCACTCCCCTCTCATCCTAGGGCAGTGGTTGTGAACCTATGGCACGCATGCCAGAGAGGGCACTTACAGCCTCTCTGTGGGCATGCGTGTCATCATCCCAGCACAGAGTTTACCCCACCCCTCTGCCCAGAAACCCAATGGGAGCACTTCCTACGTCCCCCAGCACAGAATTTACCCCACCCCTCTGCCCAGCAGCCCAATGGGAATTGTTCCTCCCTCCCCCAGCACAGAGTTTGCCCCGCCCCCCTGCCCAGCAGCCCAATGGGAATTGTTCCTCCCTCCCCCAGCACAGAGTTTGCCCCGCCCCCCTGCCCAGCAGTGCAATGGGAGAGCGTCTTCCCTCCCCCGTCTGGGGTAAACTGACAGCTCACATGTGGCGGAGGGTGCGGCATGGACGGCAGCCTGTTGAGTTTGTAGCGAAGGTGACACTCGGTCTCTAAAAAGGTTCACCATCACTGTCCTAGGGTTATGGCAGCCTACTAAATGGAATTGGGTCTGCAATGGTAGGCGACTCTTTCACCTGCACTGTGGAAATGAAACGATGCTTGGGGAAAGAATGGAGGTTTCAGCACTTTGATAGCACAACAGATTTCTGCTATCACATCATGATCAAGCAAATTGGGCATTTAATCCTTCGGTGTTCAAGAAAGACTGGCGCCAGCCCTTTTTCATGGAAAAATTAAGAACTCTATTCTTTATTCATTGTAACGTCAATCAAACATCATTTAAGTATTTCTTTCACATTCTGTTGGAAGGGACACTTGTACACCATTTTTCTTGTATGCCTCTCCCCCGGTCCCCCAAAACAGACAAAAATTAATTGTCCACCATTGCTCACAATCTCTTAATCTGTTTTCCTCCAACATGGCACATGAATTGTGTCGCAGGCAGGCCCGTGGTGGCTATTTTGGACACCGTGACAAGTCCCAGTGCGCCACAGAGTCTGGTGCCCCCCAGAGGCGGGCAGAAGTATGACACCAGGTGGCTCCGCCCCCTCCCCCTGTCCACCACCCTTTTAGCAGCCAGTACGCCCCTGGTCACAGGTCATATGATTTCAACTCCACTAGGCCCCCCTACTCATACATTGAGAATATGTATTTATTGCAAAATGGAAATGACAATTTGGACATCAACAAATAAGCAAAACAAAGGAGCCAGATATTTTAATCCCTTTCTCCTTCCCTCCATTTGCTTCTGATTCATGCATCATTCAGTTCAGTGCATTAGATCCTGATTTAGAGTGCTCAGAAAACAGCTATTTAGAGCTATAGATCAAGAAAGCCATAACTATCTTAGATCCTATTGTTTTGTGTTGGCTACGTCTTCCCTCATCCCAGCTCTTACAAAAGAATCACAGTGGAAAAACATGAATATGAAGAGGTTATGAAGCATCTGTTGACAATGACTGGCCTCAACTGTATGTCAAATCCAATGGTAGCTAGGAGGATCCGGAGAACCAGCCAACCAATCCAACCAAAACAAGAGAGAAAAACAAACTAGGAGCAAGTGCAGAACCACCACTGATGGTGGCGTCTCTTGATGCAAAAACTTCTCGACTGTTAAGAGATTGCGGAGGACGGAAATTGTTGTGCATTTTCAGTGGCACCACACCAGTGGTTTTGAAGTAAAGGGTGTTGGCGAAGGCATCCAGCTGAAGGGAGGAGAGTGGAGAATAAGTTGTGAGTCAAAGTCAGTCATTAAAATACTCAGTTCACTATAGAGCTGCATTTCAGCTCACTTTTTTATCGCCGGTTTTATTCTCTTCCCTACAAAAACCAGCCTTTGACAGAGCTAAGCTAACACAAGCTTCCCGTGTTCTCCACAGAATGTGTGGACATAAAGGAGAACATTTCATGCAGTCATCTATGGGAGAGGAAAATGTCCCCACAGTTTTCTTGAAAGTGGGGTATGGACGCAGCATAATGTCTTCCTTTATATCGCAACTTTGACTAGTATGAAGTAACTTTATTCCTTTTCATTACAGTACAACTGAAATGTATCTTGTTATAGCCCAGTGATAGTGAACCTTGGCACTTCAGGTGTGCTTGGACTTCAATTCCCAGAAGCCCAAGTCTCTGTGAATCCACACGAATGGGTTTACAGTAAACCCATTTGTGTGGATTCACAGAGACTTGGGCTTCTGGGAATTGAAGTCCAAGCACACCTGGAGTGCCAAGGTTCGCCATCACGGTTATAGCCTCATAACCCACAAAATAATTAGCTATAATAGCAGCATTACTTACATCATGTTAGTTCAAAGCTCTAGAAGAAAGAGTTGTTGGTTGTTGTTTTTTAGGTTACCTGTGGCTTGCTAATTGGGATCTGTTCTTCAAACACAGTCCATATGACGACTTCATTACAGGTTGGGGTGGTGAGGGAACCCCTGTAGCGGTAATACTTGGACAATAAGGCCATGTTGGGCAGGAGGTTGCTCAGGGGAAATGTGGAAGCTAAGTCAACATAGCTATCTAGGTAAAGAAACAGAAACCACTGTTGGCAAAGGAAGAATTCCATTCTGTGTTTTATACCAGAAGCAATTGATGATTGTCAAACTAGATGGTTGTCAAGCATGAAATTGTAAGTAGATAAATACTGTCTATACTCGACTATAAGTCGCCCCAAATATAAGTCGAGGTACCTAATTTGGACCTCTAAAACTAGGAAAATAGATTGACCCAAGTATAAGTCAGGGGTGGATAATACAGCAGCTGTTAGTGATTTTCAATAATTAAAATACAGATAAAGGATAAAGTCAAATTCAGATAAAGTCCGATTCGGATAAAGTCGCGGTTTTCATGCACACGTGATGCATCGCATAAAGTCTAAAATTGCTTTTAAAATTAGATGTTATCCGAGGTATTTGGTATAGGAACCTCCGATAAAGTCAATTTTTGGATATTATCCAATGCTTTGCCCATGTGATTCGGATAAAGTCCAAAATCGGATAAAGTCCAAACTTGTGGAACGGAGTTTGGACTTTATCTGAGGTTCTACTGTACATGAAAATATGGTAAAATTAATTAATTTAGACATTTGTGTGGTTATGTTTTTGAGTGTTTATGTTGACCCGAGTATAAATCGAGTCCCACTTTTGGACCTCATTTTGGGGGCTAAAAAACCGTCTTATACTCGAGTATATATGGTAAGTACTGCTTCGGTGGAAAAGTTAACAGTGTTGCATGCGCTTCAGAAACGTCTGCAGCTCTTTGCCTGTAAGTGGAGATGAGTTCATCTCTGTTTACAGCCAAAGAGCCAGCACTTTCTGAGTCTGCAAACAATTCCGTGGTCACTTGGCAGGCATGACTAGATGCCAGAGTGCACAGAATGGTGTTACTTTTCCAGGTGAAGCAGTACCTATTCATCTACTTGCAGTTCTTGCTTTTGAACTGCTAGGTTGGCAGGAGCCTGGACAGACGATGGAAGCTCACTCCATCACGCAGCACTCGAGTCTCAAACTGTTGACTTGGCTACCTTCCAGTCATCGAGCTCCACTGAATTACAGTATAATTAAAATCTTCTCCTTTCTCCCACTATGATAGGAATCCTATCATAGGATGGATAGGATTTTTTATTAAATCAGTACAGTTTGGTAAAGGAAGTTAATGTGGTGGGTGGGTTATGGCAAACAATATATAAAAGCAATATACAATTAAACTGATGAGACAATAATCGTAATCGTAATCATAATCGTAATCATCATGATGATGATGATGAAGAAGAAGAAGAAGCCTGTCATGGGCTTTCAAAACTGGATGTTTCAAGCTGCTGACCGGTTGTACAAAATACATATATGACTCTATAACTTAAAAAGTAATTGTGATTAGTTACACACATTACAAAAAGAATGAGCTTAATCCCATGTTGTGTAACAATAATTAAGTAACTTGCAAACTAGTTATGACATGAAAGGGCAGATATCTTGCTGTACAATCTCAAACTGCCTCTTGGTAAATTCTTCCTTTTGCAATTTCAGGGTGGCACATTGTGTGCACGTTGCATAGGTCTTGAAATTGCCTTTAATCAGCAGCAATTTGCCACGGATGATGACATCTTCCCCTTTGCGTGCACAGAGCTTTGCAAATGAGCCTCATCCAAAAATTAATTTCAAGTAACAAACTATTTAAAACTGGTTGCATCTGTGCAGGGCCGCCATCAGGGCAGTACTACCAGTACCGCCATATAGTGCCTGGAACAAGGCTAAGCTTGGAAAGGAAACTAACTTAATATCAAATCTCAGAATCCCACTCTCACACTCACCTGGACGAGAAATGTTTTTCAATGCAGCTACAATTGTGTTGTAATTCGTATTATCTGTGTCTGATGCCTACAATAGAAATAAAAGAGTTTTTTTTAAAAATAAAACTATTATTAGTATTCCGGCTACATATGTAAGTGAGAGTATAACTACAAATGTTCTACTAGAGTACAGTCATCCACTTGAATATAATACAGGTGTGACTCAAGATCTACTACGGATACTTGAAACTGTGGATAACAGCTAACTCTATAGTTTACATTGCAGACAGCAGCCTCTAGCAGCCAACTTTAGTAATGCATCATAGAAATACATACATGTTGTGTATTTCAAGATTTTTAATTGAATATTTTTTTAGATCGCTGTATAACTGAAACCATATTCAACCCACAGGTATAGGGGTAGGGGCAATTTGTAAATTACAAAGCTATCTTCAGATTTCTGCAACCATGAGGTCTAGAACAGGGGTGCCCAAACTTTTCAGGCCATGGGCCGGTCACGTGGTTCAGTGAGCCGGTCACGCAGTTCCTTCGACCGGAAGCAGAAGTAAAACATGTCTTGCAATCTGTTTTTCAACAGAACAAGATAGATTTTAAGCTGCCATTTTCTCTGCTTAATCCAGGGGTGTCCAAGCTACAGCCTGTGGGCCGGATCTGGGCCCTGATGCTAATTCATCCGGCCCACGCCACCCTCGTCGCCCCCGGAAGCGGGAGTAAAACGCGCCCGCAAGGTCAATAGCGTTCCGTGTACTCCAGTGTCTAGTCATGCCTGCCACATGTCCACGAAAACCCTTGGCTGAGTAACAGTACCTATTGAAGCTACCTTAAACAAAAAGCTCAAGACAGCCAGTCCTTTGGGATGTCCTTTGGCTTCATTCAGCATTTTGTACTTGGTGTTCATATGGACGATGTGCATCTGCCAGAAAAAGGAAATGGGGTTATTCTTTGCTGTTGGCAAAGTGCAGCTGCAGAAAATGGGGAGACTGAAGTTTAAGGTAAAGGTAAATATTGTCCTTGCTCAAAAGCCAATCGTGTCTGATTCTAGTGGGTGGCATTCATCTTTATTTACAGCCAAAGAGCCAGCACTGTCTACGTGTTTGCAGACATTTCTGTGGACATGTGGCAGGCAGGACTAGACACTGGAGTGCATGGAACGCTCTTTACCTTCCCACTATAATAATAATTTCGTGTCAGAAATTATTCTGGGTTGAAAGGAATTTTGCGGAAAAAGCTCCACTCAGGGAACGCCCAAATGAGGCTCCTTTCATGTCCCCAAGAGCTGGGACAGAGACGGGTGCTCAATCCGTCATGCAGCACCCGGATCTCGAACTGCCAAATTGCCAGCCTTCCAGCTAACAAGGCAAGCTTCTTAACCACTGATCCACTGAAGTGGTACCTATTTATCTATTTTCAATGCCTTGCTTTTGAACTGTTATGTCAGCGGGAGCTAGGAAAGACAGGAACTCACTCCCATCGTGCAGCACTCGGCACTTGAACTGTTGACCTACAGACCATACAGAAATCAAGTTCAGCATCTTAACCACTAAGCCACCGCAGGCTCTAGATTCAGGTTTAGATACAGGCTAAGCAAGGGATTGCAGTGGCTCAGTGGTTAAGATGCTGAACTTGACAACTGGAAGGTCGACAGGTCAGCAGCTCAAGACTCGAGGGCTGCAGGACGGAATGAGTGTCCGTCTCTGTCCCAGCTCCTGCCAACCTGGCAGTTTGAAAGCAAGAAATTGCAGGTAGATAAATAGGGTGGGAAGGTAAACAGTGTTCCGTGTACTCCAGTGTCTAGTCATGCCTGCCGCATGTCCACAAAAAGTCTGCAGACACCCACAGCGCTGGCTCTTTGGCTATAAACAAATATGAGCACTGAACTTTACAGGCTTAGTAACAGACTTTAAAAATTACCTTTTTGAAATGTCTGAAATTCAGCTATTTTAAATACTCCGAAGGCTAACTCATAGGTTGCTCAGCCTCTACCTAGATTTTGCTTTAGGTACAGGGTAATCCAGCAATGAAAGGGCCACATACAAAGACAGCAAACAGCACCATAATCAGGAATGAAGTTTTGCAGCTCTTTTGTGGAGTGCCTTGCCTTGAAAAGGCACATGACTACCCAACGGCAACAACTGTCAGTAGCTTTGAGTGACCAGTTTATTATTACTCTCATTATGATTACTGTTATCTAATAATTAAAGAACATCAGAAGATGCCCGTGATTGTCCAGGAGGGTCAGCAAATGCCCTTTCATGTCTCCTTTGCTTTCGCTGCCATCATGATGAAAAGCTGGATTGTCTACTTTTAACTGCTTCGAAACTGTAGGGTTTCCCTTAATTAATGGTTTCTCATTCAAAATACAGATAATGGATTTGGGTCTATTCACTCCATGCCTCTCCCTCCTAGGCTTTGAACAAATACCGGCTCCTTGTGTCCTCTGAATGCAGTAAGGCTGGAGATTTTCCATCTCAGATCCAAGGCGTTTCAATAATTCTGGATGGACTATTGATCTAAACCAGGGATTCCCAAGCTGCGGCCCATGGGCTGGATGCACCCCATGGCACCATTTCATGTGGGGGGGCCCCACCGCCTCCACCACACCAGGAAGTGCCATGTGGTGGAGGAAGAGCAAAATGGTCATCTGGCCCCCAAAGCTGTCTGAGGGAGCATGACCCGGCTCCCCGGGCTTAAAAATGTTGAGAACTCCCGATCTAAATAGTGAATGCAGGCAAAGAACAAACAAAAGTATGCAAGGATGTCCCCTGCTATTACTCTGCGCAGATGCTCCCCCCATCCCATTTCCCTTTTTATTACATGTTTTCCCCATTCCTCTTCAAAGGATCCTACCAGAAACCCTGTCAGTTGGGAAGAAAGAGACCAGCAGCCCTAGATTTCACAAAGATCAAATATGGTGTCAGCAACTAGACCTTCTCTCGGGCAGACAAGACACAATTTGATGCCCTTTTAATGTGTTGATTCTAATCCCCTCTCTGTGAAGTTCATTGATCTCTCTCAAAATGTCCACCTTCTTGATGCTTACACACCCCACCCCCGTGCTGCTATTTTGTCCAAGGGCACCTTTTCTGCCAGGGCAAAAAGGAGAGGAAATGGAAATTTCCATTTGCACCATTGGCTGCTAAACATCTCTTACATCCCAAGAATGCTCCTTCAGTAGCGCTCACTGCCATTCACATGATCGCTAGCGTTACTGGAAAATGTTTTGTTGGTTGCTCTACAACAAGAGTGGAGAGCCTTGAGATCCAGGAATGATTCAGGGTTCCTCATCAAGTCCTTTGGACTTCCTCGGAAAGCCAACACATCCTCTCTTTCCACAAGCTGGGAAGCCATCACACCATACCTGTCAAGTTGCGGCAATGAAAATAAGGGAATTTTTCCGGGCACCGGTGCATGCATGCGCAGTAACCCGTTCACGCATGCGCAGTAACCCCTTTGCACATGCACACATGTGCAGAAACCCTTTGCGTATGCGCAGAAACCCCTTCGCGCATGTGCGCATGCGCAGTAACCCCTTTCCTGGCCATTCCAATTACAGGGTGTCGGTGGGAAAGATCGGTGAATTACAGAAAATCCCAGCCAAAATGGGATACTTGACAGGTATGCATCATCACCATTGTTCATCTTTATCTACATCATCAAAACTGTTGGGCAGCTTCCCAGCCTTTGCGCAGGGAACTCCCAGACGTTATCCTGTTTCCTGTTCATTCATAAATCCAAGCCTTGGTGTCTCCTTGGTCCTTGACAGAAAGTCAGACCACTAGGTCAGTAACTTACATACAGTATGTGGCTTAAATAGGAAGCAAGAGGGCAATTGTGTAAGCGCCCTCTCCACCCCGGCGGACTTCCTACCATGGCACCAGACTTCAGCTTACCTCCATAGGATACTGTTTCCCATCAATGGTGTGCTCTGAGCCGTTCCTGTTGAGGTCCCCCCAGTGGAAATGAAACTGCAAAGCCCGGTACATGTCATCAAGTCCACCTCTTGTGATGTTAATCTGTTCTGCGGTGGAAGAGCCATCCAGGGTCATTAGGACTGCAAAGGAAGCCCAGTCAAAAACAGAAAAGAGTTGAGAGACAACCACAGGCAGGGGTGCCCAAACTACGACCCGCAGGCCAGATCCGGCCCCCAACGCCAATTCATCCAGCCCTCCATCCTCATCACTCCCGGAAGCGGAAGTGCTTCCGCTTCCGGAAGCGACAAGAGTGGTGCATGCTGGATGAATTGGCGTGGGGGGGGGGGGCATATCTGGCCCGTGGACCGTAGTTTGGACGCTCCTGATTTAAGCAGATAAAATGGCAGTTTAAAATCTATCTCATTCTGTTGCAAAACAGATTGCAAGGTGAGTTTTACTTCCGCTTCTAGTGGGAGGAATCACGTGACCGGCCCGCTGAACCAGTTTGGGCACCCTCTGAACCAGTTTGGGCACCCTGGTCACAAGGGAAAGACCCACCAGGACCAGGTGCATTCTCTGTACCCACCTGTATGTCCATCATTCAGCAGCCTCCATCTGCCAGTAGGGGCTTGGTCATATCCTTCAAACAAGATTTCGTCAAGTTGCTTGTCCCGTTGTGTTTTCCTTCGGTTGATGTCAATGGGTGATTGGTTCTCTCCGCCACAGTGAGACGTGACGTCCTTCCAATGCAAAGGGCCTAAAGACCATAAGAGACTGAAAGAAGGTAGCACTCAGCATGAACCAAAGGCTCACCTGGCAAACAAAAGTGTAGAGGGGAGAGTCCTTGGATTGGAAGGATGTGGCAAGAGTTTGGGCATGGGGGAAAGTGTCTTCCCAGTCCCTGTTAATTAATCCATTCAAGGGGAACCTCACTGTTATCATTGTCGACAACACTGATTTTAGTAATTGAAGCCTAGTAATTGTATTGCAAAGTCTGCCCAAGTTATCCTGCTATGGTAATAGAGCAGACCCTACTGCCAGTGACTCAGTGCCCATTGTCAGACAGCAGTTTGCTAATCTGACCACCCTGAGGACGAATGGCCTTGGGTGCCGAAATCCACAGGGAAGGGTGATGGTCCCCAAGTGGATTAAATCCCACTTGAATCCATCTTGATGAAGGGCAGCAGCTTCATCCATCCTGGCCTGGGGCTGAGGAGGACCTTGTGTGCCACAAGGGCTCAGGACCAGAAAGTGACTCGTGGAACTGGATCCGTGGTACCCAAGGCCATTAGTCCTCAGGGTGGTCAGGTTAGTTAACCGCTGCCTGACACTCGGCATTGACTCGCTGGCAGTATGGTCTACTCTATTAGCATAGCAGGATAACATGGCCAGACTCCATCACTTTGCCCAAGGCAACTTAATGTTAATGTAGGTAAAGGTAAAGGTTTCCCTTGCTCGAAAGCCAGTTATATCCGACTCTAGGGTTCAGTGATCATCTCTGTTTCTAAGCCGAAGAGCCAGCGCTGTCTGCTTCTGCAGACGTTTCCGTGGTCATGTGGCAGGCATGACTAGACACCGGAGCGCACGGAACATGTTACCTTCCCACCAAAGTGGTCCCTATTTATCTGCTTGCCATTTCTTGCTTTCGATCTGCTAGGTTGGCAGGAGCTGGGATGAAGACAGAAGCTCATTTCCGTCCTGCAGTACTCGGGAATCGAACTGCTGACCTTCCGCTTCCCAGTCTATGAGTTTTAGCCCAAAGAGATTGTGAGTTTTAGCCCAAAGAGATTAGAGTGAGGGCAACACAATTCAATGCCCTCCCTCTGAAAAGGGTATTGGGAATACAAACACTAGCCCAGGGGTTCTCAACCTTTTCAAGCCGAGGACCGGGTCATGCTCCCTGCTTGCCACACATGGCACTTCCAGGTTGGCAGAGGTGAGATGGACCACATGAAAATGTGTTGTGGGCCACATCTGGCCCTCAGGCTGTAGGTTGAGAACCCCTGCACTAGCCAAATAAGAAGGAAGAGCCCTAGGGCAAGAGGGCGGGATATAAATCCAATTAAATAAATATATTTATTTTCCCACAATGCAATTACAACATCCACTGGGCCACTGTAGGGTAAAATGGCTTGTTCTGCTTGCCACTATATGCCAAGCAAACAAGTAGAAGGCCACCAAAACTGGATGGGGCTTACAACAAGACAATGTGCAGAATGCCCAATTAAATGTGAGCTTGAATTTCATTTTTCTTATTTGCATTGCACATCCCAAACCAGTTGGTTTTGAAGGCACATGCCCTCCTTAGATCTGGGATAATATACACTGCAAGGTTTCCCAGAAAATTCTTAGAAGTATTTGAGTGCATACTCAGAACATTGCTACAACTTGTTCACATACTTACCACATTTAAGATCTTGGGAATCATAGCACCAAGTACCTGGAAAAGCAAATGGAGAAATTAGGGGAAGGAAAACTTACAATTAAACCAGGAACACATAGCGTCCTCAAGAATTGTAACTTTGGGGAAAGGTGGAAGGCAACAGGGAAAAGAGGAAGACCCAATAGACCCGTGGTGGCAAACCTATGGCACACACACCAGAGGGGGCACTCACAGCCCTTTCTGTGGGCATGTGCACCATCGCCCCAGCACAGAGTTCACCCTGCCCCTCTACCAGCAGCCCAATGGGAGCACTTCCACCATCCCCCCCGCACAGAATGGGTTTGGGGTTGCAGTTTGGGCACTCGGTCTCTAAAAGGTTCGCCATCACTGCAATAGACTGACTTCCTAAAGGAAGCCATAGGCTTCATTTTACAAAAATTGAGCAGGACTGTAGCAATTTTGGAGATCTCTCACCATAAATTCGAGGCAACTTGATAGCACATAAAAACAATAAAGGGAATGTGTCACCATCCAGGAATTCGGTACTTCAACATCTTGAAGCCACAGCCGGCATGTCAAATAGTAGATGACTATAGGAGTTATAATCCAGAATGCTGGAAAAGGAAAAGTTGCTATTTCTGGCAGAACAGCAATTATATTTTTTAAAATTTTGTTGAACTAAAAATACCACAATTCTCCATTCTAGGAGTTTTACCTGATTGACAGGCATCTTATAGACACCAAAATGTGGTCATACCTGTCAAGTATCCCGTATTGGCTGGGATTTCCCGTATTTTAGCACTCATTCTTCCCCTTTCCCGTCCCGCGGGGAAAGGGGTTACTGCGCATGCACTCCCATTGCAAAGGAATTCTGTGCATGCGCAAAGGGGCTCCGCACATGTGCAAAGGGTTCTGCGCATGCGCAAATGGGTTACTAAGCATGTGCGACTGCGCATGCGCAGTAATTTCCTGTATTTTCCGGAGCCGCGCTTGACGGGTATGAATGTGGTACACGTGGGAGGAAGCCCACTGGAGAGTTGGAACTGGTAAAGCCACTCCTTAAACATCTCACTTACCTTGAAAGCCTTATCTGGGTTATTATGAGTTGGTTCTGACTTGACGGCACATAAACAAAAGGGGAATCCACACTGATTTTTAGTTTAAGGTTTTTCAAGAGTACCGTTTAACATCTGGAACAGATTCACCTCCACTTCAATGAAGATGCTGACTGAGCATAGCCGGAATAATAGAGAGAGATACAGGCCTGGATTATAGAGATTCTGCCGGGGTCACATCATTTTAGCCTCTCCCTCTGTTTTCAGTAAGGTGGCTGAAGTGCCAAAGAGTTGGCGGTCGATTTCATTGGTGGTGCCAAAGGATTGATAAAGCACATTAACACCATTGTCTCATCAAATCTACCTCCACAGAGAAGAATTCAAATTCTGCTGGAGAAGGAAATCTAAGGCATCGATTGGAAACGCAATGAGATGCTACCAAGAAAATGCAGTGATTCATTGCTGAGCATGACACTTTTGGGGGCATCACTGCAAAGACAGTGTAAGATTCAACTTCCCTGCAAGCTGTCAGATATCATTAACTCTAGACCGTACGGCAGATTAGGAGGTTTCGCAGTTCTTTGAACAATGGAGTTCAGCACCTTGTGCTTTTAATTGAGCTAAGCTCATTAAAAATATCTGACAATTCTATCCTAATTGATCTTTTGTAAAGCACTATCTTAGGTAGGCAGACCCACTGGAAAAACAACAGTGTCAGAAACCGATCCTGTGAAATGCCAATTCATGGGTAAAGGTAAAGGTTTCCCTTGCTCGAAAGCCAGTCGTATCCGACTCTAGGGTGCAGTGCTCATCTCTGTTTCATAGCCGAAGAAGCAGCGCTGTCTGCGTCTGCGGACGTTTCCGTGGTCATGTGGCAGGCATGACTAGACACCGGAGCGCACAGAATGCTGTTTACCTTCCCACCAAAGTGGTCCCTATTTATCTACTTGCAATTTCTTGCTTTCGAACTGCTCGGTTGGCAGGAGCTGGGTCAAAGACGGGAGCTCGATCCGTCCTGCAGTACTCGGGAATCGAACTGCTGACCTCCCGCCTTTCAGTCAGCGTCTTAGCCACTTGAGCCATTGCAGTCCCAATTCATGGCTAGAACTGATATAATGCTGGACATGGCAGCGCTCTGCATATTTTTAAGACCAATCCCTGGTAGTAAAGAATTGCAAACAATCCATAGTTTATTCATGTTTGGAACAAAACTAAGATAAATTATTTTTAAAAAGTAAAAAAATGCAGGAGGAAGGCGATACCTTTGTTGGATCACTGAAAATCAAAACGTTGCCTGCTTTCAACATCCAAGATTTCTTCTTCAGGCATGGAATGATGTCTTCTTGCCTGGTACAAATCTTAGAAATGCATGTAGAACAACAGTAAAAGGATTTTGAGGCATCACCCCACCACCCTCAGGAAACCAGCCATTTGTTCCTCCCACATGGCCCTCTGTAAAGCATCAGCTATCCTTTGTGGCCAGACGCAGGCCACAGAGGGCCATTTCAAAGTGACCTAGAAGAGGTATCGTCTCATTCCTGCATTTGTTTGAATTTATGGACGAGTCACACGGCTGGATTTTGTTTATTGAACCTTTGAAGATACCCAAAAAAGCCACATCATACAACAGGGATTTTGAACATCAACACAGCAACAGGAAAACCAATTTGATGAACTTCCACTAGGTAATATTCCTAATTGACTTTAAGTTGGACTGATCCAGTGGTGGGCATCAGCAGGTTCGCACCGGTACGCGCGTACCGGTAGTAAAAATGGCTGGCTCTGCCCACCTCCCCAGCCCGCCCACCTCCTCCTAGAAGAGGCTTCGGAGGGGGCTGGCCCCATTTCCCCCTTCATCGAAGGCTTTTCTTGGGCTCTCACCCCAAAGCTCACCCCCAGCCACTGCAGAGTGGTTGGGGAGGCACTTTGGGGTGAAGCAGAGCCCAGGAAAAGCCTTGGACGAAGGAGGAAATGGCTTCGGAGGGGGCTCTTCTCTATAGTAAAGGTAAAGGTTTCCCTTGTTCAAAAGCCAGTTGTATCCAACTCTAGAGTGCAGTGCTCATCTCTGTTTCAAAGCCGAAGAGCCAGCGCTGTCTGCTGCTGCAGACATTTCCGTGGTCATGTGGCAGGCGTAACTAGACACCGGAGCGCACGGAACGCTGTTCTCTATAGAGCTATGAAAATAGAAGCCTCTTCTATTTTCATCACTCTATAGTGAACCTCTGAAGCCATTTCCCCCTTCTCCAAGGCTTTTCCTGGGCTCCGTTTTACCCCAAAGAACATCCCCAGCCACTCCAGAGTGGCTGGGGATGCACGCGTGCCATAGGTTCACCACCACTGCTCTAACTCCTAGGACATGCAACACAACTGAAGGCCTGCAGCCATAGGAACTGGGTAACCACAGGCACTTTACCCAAGACCCCTCAAATGTAGGGCAAACCCCAACTTTTGGGAAAGAAGCTAAAGTTATTTACGATAGCCATATAACTCCAAAGGCAAGTAGCCAAAAGAAGCTGAAAGAAAAAAACAAAGATGAGGGTAGAACCTCCACCTGCTCATTAAAACTAAACTAATTACAAATCTCTTAAAGGCTCTTCTAATGTTTCCCTCCGCCTTTTTGAACAGTGGCAAACTTTGACAAAATACTCCCCTTTTCCTTAGAATTCAACTATTCTAGCTCTTTTATCTGGACTGATTTTCTCCCCTCTCTTTTATCTCCTGCCTATTAATAATAGATCTGAAGAGCCTTTTATTGGCGGGCGGCTGAGAAGGTCTCTTGTTGTTCAGCATTCAATATTTGCTTTTTCTCCTCTAATTATCCCTCAGACCTTCCCCTGTTTATTTTTAATGTGTTGCCTTCGCAAGCTGGTTAAGACTCCCACGCACATCCTTTTTCAAAGAAGTCTTATCCTGACTCTTTGCATCTCCTCTTAGACTGGCCGGTTGCTCTCTGTCCCTTACTGTGTTTGGTTCAGATTGCAAATCATGCCAGAGTTTCCTTTTGAGCGACTGAAAAAAATCAGCATTATAATTCTTCCCAAGACTCTGAGGATCTGAATTTTTTCTTCTTCTTTTGATTCCTTCAAAGAAATCACTTCTCCCTTTGTGGTTTATCATCTGACAGAGCGTTACTCCATTCTCTCTCTCTCTTTCTCTCATCTACATAGCTACTTTTGCATTAAGGTGCACAGAAAGTCCTTCTGTGTTCTAGCCCAGTGACAGACTGGGTCTAAGAGATCTGGGTTCAAATCCTTGCTCAGCCATGGAAACTCACAAAGGCTTAAATGTCTCACATACTTTTGGAAACCTATTAGGTTTTGGAGGTTGGAGGTGGCATGGAAGAGCATCCTAACACAGTGGTGACGAACCTATGGCACACGTGCCAGACGTGGCACTCAGACCCCTCTCCCTTGGCATGCGTGCTGTTGCCCTAGCACAGAGTTCTCCCCGCCCTTCTGCCCAGCAGCCCAATGGGAGCACTTCCTCTCCCCCCCAGCACAGAGTTCTCCCCGCCCCTCTGCCTAGCAGCCCAATGGGAGTGCTTCCTCCCACCCCCAGCACAGAGTTCACCCCAAATCCAAAATTCTTTGTTATTTACATAAAGGAACTGCTGTGGCTCAGTGGTTAAGAAGCTCGCCTTGTTAGTTGGAAGGCTGGCAAGTCGGCAGTTCAAGACCCGGGTGCTGCATGACGATGGATTGAGTGCCCGTCTCTGTCCCAGCTCTTGGGGGCATGAAAGGAGCCTCATTTGGGCGTTCCCTGAGCGGAGTTCCTTCCTCAAAAATCCTTTCAACCCAGAATAATTTCTGACACGAAATTATTATTTACATAAAAATCTAAGCAGGCATCCCTGCAAAATCCCTTCCTCTTGGCAAGACCACAAGTTTTCATCATTACCTGTCAAGTTTTGTATTTGGAAATAAGGGAAATTTCCCAGCAAATATGGATACTTGACAGCTATACTTATCCTGTGCTGCCCTCTAATGGTGGCAATAGGGCATTGCAGTCTAATTAATAAGGGATGACAGCGGGAAAGAGGCTAAAATAAGGGGTTTTCCCGGCCAATAAGGGATACTTGACAGCTATGCTTATCCTGTGCTGCCCTCTAATGGTGGCAATAGGGCATTGCAGTCTAATTAATAAGGGATGACGGTGGGAAAGAGGCTAAAATAAGGGGTTTTTCCAGCCAATAAGGGATACTTGACAGCTATGGTTTTCATTAAGAAACCAAACTGACTTTTCTTATGAGAAGTCCACATATCTGGTTTGAAATGTTATTGTGGTTTGTATGTTTTATTCCTCTTTCCCTTTTTATGCAAACACATGAAGAAATCTCCGTTTTATATATGTTTGCCTGAAAGCTGGTGATTCTAAACAGCCTTGCAGCTGGTGCATTGTTTATTTTCTAATTTGCCCTTGCCACACAATCACAGCGCCACCAGGTTGCTACAAATTCTGTCCCAGTTATTCTTAATGACTATTCAATGTTCAGACGCGGTGTTCATTGTTTTTTAGCCCTCGGCACGCAATTATATTCCGTAAACATCAGTAAGCCTCCACTGCTAGTTATATGTATCTGGGGAACGTAGTGGTTAGAAAGTCAGCCCTGGGTTCAAATCCCCATTCAGCTAGGAAACTTATCCGGTGGCCTTGGCCCTGGCAGTGTTATCTCTCCATACCCGTCAAGTGCCGCTCCGGAAAATACAGGAACTGCTCCGGCCCAGGTGCTCATGCACAGCAAAAACTCCTTTGCACATGAACATGTTTGCACATGCACAGATGGGTTCTGCGCGTGCGAGTGTGCGCAGTAACCCATTTCCCTGCCATTTTAAATATGGGGAAGTGCTAGAAAAGGGGAGGAACGTGCGCCAAAATACAGGATTTCCCGGCCAATACAGGATACTTGACAGGTATGGACTAGTACCTTATGGGTTTTGGAGACTATACTTCTGTTAATGCAACCTTAAATAGACACATACACACACACACACATGGTTGCTGCAAAAGTATTTTTGAACTATAAATATATTTCATGTCAGAAATTACTCTGGGTTGAAAGGATTTTTGCTGGAGAAACTCTGCTCAAAGGACGCCTGAATGAGGCTACTTTCATGTCCCCAAGATCCATCATGCAGCACTTGGGTATCGAACCCTGACCTTCCAGTCTTCAAGCTCAGCATCTTAACCACTAAGCAGTGCTGCTATTTGAACTATAAAAAACTATAGTTATAAGCCCTCCTCCTCCTAACCAATACAAAGGGGAGGGTGAGCAAGGGTGTTGTTGGCTGCACCATCCCTTTGCGTATTATATACAGCTTTGTTTTTGAGCTGGCTTGAGTTGTTTTAAATAACGTTGGCTTTTAATTCTTTATAACAGCCTTTACATCTATTTTTAAATAGTGTTTTTCATCTTGTGGTTGTTGCAGCAGCTTTCTGATTTTCCTCTGTGAAAAGGAGAAGGCCACAAGAACAGTTTGGATATTTTTTTATTGTGTAAACTTCTCCTTTTCAGGATTCTAGCTAGCCAGGCCACTTCTGCAGGTGTCTGAGGAAGGCTGCTGGTGTGACTAGAAGGGATGACATCAGGAATGAGGCTATAAGGGAAAGAATTGGAATAGAACCAATCTTAAGCTCTTCGGCTATGAAACAGGGATGAGCACTGAACCCTAGAGTCGGATACGAGTGGCTTTCGAGCTAGGATGACTTTTACTTTTACTATAAGCTGTATACAGAGGCAACAAATAAAGTGGTTTGCCCACTTGGAATTCCATGCCTTACTCAAGCATATATGGAAACAGGAGAAGGACAAAGACTACGAGTCAGACCCAGAGGAAGGTGGAGAGATAACGTCAAAGAAATATTACAGGAATACCAACGAATGCCAGTGGAAGCCTCTAGAAATAACACCCGTGGAGGCCTACCAGCCATGTTCAGTCCCAAAAGATGCCATTTCATCTTTTCTGTATCCCCAACACACACACGTGCGCCATTTCCCTCACTCCGACTACATATCAAGTGCCGTATCTGATTCCAAATGTTGGCTATCCTCATGGCGATCAGCCACGAAGATTGCCCTGGATACAATATAATGCAGTGGCCTTTCATCTGCCTTACACATCACAGTCTGACACCCATAGTACCACTGATCCAGTTCCGTGTGTCACTTTCTGGTCCTGAGCCCTTTTGGCACACAAGGTCCTCCTCAGCCCCAGGCCAGAATGGATGAAGCAGCTGCCATCCATCATGATGCATTCAAGTGGGATTTTAATCCACTTGGAGACCATCATCCTTCCCTGTGGACTTCAGCACCCAAGGTCGTTAGTCCTCAGGGTTGTCAGGTTAATTAACCACCACCACCTGACAATCAGTGTTGAGTTGCTGCCCCCCCCCTCTAAACCTATTCACACCTGAGCATCATTAAAAAAAAGAAAAAAGGAATTGCTTACTATAAAATTTGAAATATTCTGGAATGGAAAAGTTTCTGACTGCAGAAGGAAGAATCTACTGGTCTATGGAACTCCAAGCCAGAAGAAGTGATGACAGCTGTCAGTCTTGACAGCTTTAAGAAAGGATTAGACAAGTTCATGGAGGACAAGAGTATCAATGGCTATAATTATGGATACCTAAGGACAACCTCGGGGTTGGAGAGATAGGCAGGATATCTCTCAATGCCATTTCCAGGGAATCCTAAGCAGGTGAAGGCATCTCCTTGGGAATACCCTGAAGCAAGTGGTGAGCCACTGTGTGAGACAGAATGCTGGACTGGATGGGCTCCTGTGGCGCATTCCAGCAAGGATGTTCTTATGAAGTGGGAGGAACTTTCTTCTCAGACTACAATTCCCATGCATTCTTGGGAATTTGGGAAGACCTAGCAGTTCGAAAAAAAGAAATTGCAAATAGATAAATAGGGACCACTTTGGTGGGAAGGTAACAGCATTGCGTGCACTCCAGTGTCTAGCCATGCCTGCCACATGACCACAGAAACGTCTGCAGAAGCAGACAGCGCTGGCTCTTCGGCTTTGAAAACAGAGATGAGCACTGAACCCTAGAGTCGGATACGACTGGCTTTCGAGCAAGGGAAACCTTTACCGTAGTCCATAAGGCAACTTCCCCAGCACAGTGTGCAAACTACACCACATTGATTTATTGCAGCCCCACATTCAAACGCTCACATCCTCTCCGCTTTCTCTTGCAGCATGAAGTGTGAGTAACAGCTCACCTTTTATGTCCTTCCATGTTCTTTTTTTTAAAAAAAGCTTCCAAACCCTTTATGTTAAAAAAAAAACACCAATCGGTACTGAACAATTACTCTGGATGGGCTCCAGCAGAAGAAAGCTGGCTTTATGCTTGCTGTCATGTTATTTAAATAAAAGCCCTCTAAGTAAAAACCCATATCGCATTTGGCATCAAGCAAATGCGCTGGATTTCCAGAAGCAGCCCTGTTTTAGCTGAGCCATAAATTGAATCGTGCTCAATGGGGAAGGCTGCAAATCATTGCGTTGAAGTGGAGAAGGGGGTCCGTGTTGAGCTTAGCGTGTAGAGGTTGCCAGATACCACACAGCTGAGCCAAATCAGAGGCTGCAAATATAGAGTTTCCAATAACTAGTTACTTTTGGGTTAAGGTAAAGGCCGCCCGTTCTTTGAAAGCCAGTCGTATCTGACTCCGTTTTTAACCAAAGAGCTACCGCTATCTGCTTCTGTAGACATTTCCGTGGCCATGTGGCAGACATGACTAGATGCCGGAAGCATCGTCGGTTTCTCCGAGTAGGTCGGTATGCAAGTCTAATGAATGAAATGAAATGAAATGAAAAGCCAGGGAATGCTGTTACCTTTCCCGACAAAGTGGTACCTATTTAACTACTTGAAATTTTTTGCTTTCAAACTGCTAGGTTGGCAGGACAGAGACGGTAGCTCACTCCGTCACACGGTACTCACAACTCATTGACTCAAAACATTTCTGGATCAGATGAACAATTACATGATCTCCTCCCTTCACCCCTAATTAGGTTGCCCTTGCTCTAAAGCCAGTCATATCTGATTCTAAGGTGCTCATCAATGCTTACAACCAAAGAGCCAATGGTGTCTGTGTCTGCAGATGTTTCCATGGTCATGTGGCAGGCATGACTTGATGCCGGAGTTTACAGACTGCTGTTACCTTTCCCAACAAAGTGATATCTGTTTATCTACTTGCAATATTTTTGCTTTCCAACTGCTAAATTGGCAGAAGCTGGGACAGATGACAGGAGCTCACTCCATCGTGCAGTACTTGGGGCTCGAACTGCTAACCTGCCTACCTTCCAGTTGTTAGGCTCATAATCTTAACCACTAAGCTGCCACACCCTTAGTTACTTCTAAAGTATCCCTTTTCCCAATAAAGAAGGTAGTTCCAGTCACAGTATGACTGTAGCTCAACTGGAGATCATGACACCCTTTTTGTACCTTATTTGTAAAGTTTTAAAGTCACTATTATAGCACTTTTCTGACCTCGCTGACAACCTGGAGGAGCAGGATCGCACTGTTCAAGTTCTGACTCATTATGTACCTGGTGAGCTGTGAGCTATTACAAGTATCAAGGCACCAATGAAATGGGTGTGAGAACTGTAACTAATTTGAGAGCTTCAATCATAAATGTAACTAATTACTTTTCAAAGTAACATTTCAAGCTCCGCTTAGACAAGGCATCAAACATCTGCAATGAGATATGAAAGTGTGTGTGGCTCAAGTGGCTAAGATGCTGACTGGGAGGCGGAAGGTCAGCAGTTCGATTCCCGAGTACTGCAGGACGGAATGAGCTCCCGTCTTTGTCCCAGCTCCTGCCAACCTAGCAGTTCAAAAGCAAGACATTGCAAGTAGATAAATAGGGACCACTTCAGTGGGAAGGTAAACAGCGTTCTGCCTGCCACATGACCACGGAAACGTCTACAGAAGCAGACAGCGCTGGCTCTTCGGCTTTGAAAGAGAGATGAGCACTGAACCCTGGAGTCGGATACGACTGGCTTTCGAGCAAGGGAAACCTTTACCTTTACTATGGGTTTTAATTGTCTCTATTTGTTTTGCTGAAGTCTGATCCAATCCAGGCATAATTCCTGAAGCTTCAAAATCAAGCCAAAACTGGAATCCTGACCCTCCCAACTACCATGAGAGTGAAGTTATTGCTTCAGGCAGCAGATCCTAAGAGATGCAAAACAAAGTTTTGTGTGACATGAACTTATTCCTTTTCCCCTTAAAAATGGAATGGCCCTCTGTTTTGCTGCTGTAGAGAACCAGGGCTTCGAAGTAACTAATTTCAAGTAAGATAGTTACCTATAACTAGTTGCTTAAGAATGATAAGTAATGTACCTAGTAGTTATAGTTACTCTTTAGGTATAACATTTAGCATGTTACCTAGGTGTGGTCAATATGGTTAGTTACTTTCAAACTTTTTTTCTAAACATATTTTTAAAGGTATTTTTAAAAGAGGGTATTTTTAGTCTTCTACAATTTTCTTATTGATCAGCGGAAGGGAAGTGTTCTTTGGTTTTATCTTCCATGGTTTAATAATTTCATGTCATAAATCATTCTGAGTTGAAAGGATTTTTGCAGAAGAAACTCCACTCATGGAATGCCCAAATGAGGCTCCTTTCACGGCCCCAAGAGCTGGGACAGAGACGGCCGCTCAATCCATCATGCAGTACCCAGGTCATGAACTGCCGACCTGCCAGCTTTTCAGCTAACAAGGCGAGCTTCTTAACCACTGAGCCTCCGCAGGCTCATCTTCCATGGTGTAATATCTGGACTGGTTACTAGAAAGAAGCAGGAAGCAATTGTCTCTACCTTTCAAGCCTGTTTATGAAGGCAAAGGTAAAGGTTTGCCATTGCTTGAAAGCCAGTTGTATCCAACTCTAGGGTACAGTGGTCATCTCCATTTACAGCCAAAGAGCCACAGGAGCTAAGCATACCTGTCAACCATCCCGATTTGGCCGGGATTACCCCGTAATTTGACGCCGATTGACGTCATAACCCGCCCTGCGCTGCCAAAACCCTGTAATTTGTCAGCAGGGGAAAACGCTTTCCACGCATGCGTGGAAGCACTAAGCCGCTTGCGCAGCCCCTACGCAAGCGGCGGAGCGCTTCCACACATGCATGGAAGGGTTCTACACACGTGTAAAACCCTTCCACGCATGCTTGTAAGCGCTACACCGCTTGCATAGGGGCTGCGCAAGCAGCGTAGCACTTCCACGCATGCGTGGAAAGTGACCTGCGCACAAGCGATCTGTGCAGGTCCCATTTTTCCCGGAGCCGCGGGTTGACAGGTATGGAGCTAAGTCTCCTTAAAATGCATCTGTGATTTGATTTTTCAATTTGCATGCCACCCCACTCGCAGAGCGACTCTAAGCGGCTAACAAAGAAAAACACAATATCACAATTACAGTACAAAATATCAAGTCATAAGCATTTCAGGAACATTACAGTGAATATCCCAACCATCATCATAAAACTTTAACCCATCCCCACCCACACCAATTTTAAAAATCTAGTTAAAACTTTAAAAAGCATGAGTGATTCCTGCTCTAAATGAGCCAGTGGGGATGATTTCTCTCTCTCTCTCTCTCTCTCTCTCTCTCTCTCTCTCTCTCACACACACACACACACACACACACACACACACACAGAGTTTGGATCGTTCTGGATTTGTATTCAATGTAAAGATGAAATACACTTGGCCCAAGCTGCCCATTGAAAATGGGGATTTGATACCCATGGGGATTTGATACCCATGCAGCAAAAGAGAGTGACATAATTGCATAAGCCCAGATCATACCAATCGGTGCAAAAACACTTTTCAACACACTTCAGTCAATTCCCCCAACCCCTCTAGTGAAACTTGCATGATGGAAAAAAAATGTGAGAACAGCTTAAGAAATCAGAACATGCTAGCAAATTGCAAAGTGGTCATTTCAGCCAGCCTTGTAGGGTCAAGTTGGAATTCTTGAACTAGGTCTAGCATCATGCATCACACTAACCCATCCTCCCCTGGAAAAATTCCCATGGCTAAGACTCAACCCGATCTCTCCTGAACCAGGCAGTTTCAAAAGTTACTCCCACTTATGGCAGGAGGTGATTCTTCCTTGTGGGGAACCTCTGGCACAGATGTGATCCAGTGCGGCACATCGTAAATGACCAAGCACAGCATTTATAATCAGATGTGGCACCACCAGCCGGGGACAACAGTGACAGCCAGCACTTGAAGCGAGAACATTCAAGAGGTGCCAACGACCAGGAGGCAATTTGGCCATCAACTAACAGGTGGGATGTGAGATGGAGGAGATGCCCTGGTCCCAAACCTTCCAGATTTCCACCAACAATCAAGAAAACCCAACAGTGGGAGTGACAGGCTCACCTGGTGTGCCTGCAGGGATGACCACAGGCAATGTGGCCAAAGCTATCCCAAGAAGAGCTGTTATCCCCATTGTAGACGGGCAACCGGAGCAGCCGGACCACTCACAGAGGGGTCTGCAGGGAGAGCGAGGCGGTGAGCATCTGCCAAAGCCGTGTCTTCACACTGCCAGGCTAGAGAAAGAGCTTCTGTCCTCTCTTCTACTGTTTCCCTGCTGCAGAAAATGCCCATACAGTGCAGCCAACTCCAACTGCAGGAGGCTTTAAAAACCAGCCAAGGCTGTCAAAGCAAGCCGAGAGGAAGAAGAAGAAGAAGAAGCCGTTACTTCAGCCAGGCTGCTGTTAAATATTCGTCTGCAAAAAGGCTAGGGCAAAGGGTTGGGTTTTTGTTTTAACTCTTTGCCTCCTGAGCAGAGACGGTGAAAAGGAAGGGAAAGGGGATTATTGCTGGGGCCCCCTTCCACAAAATTAAACCCCCTATGTCAGGACCTGATCCATCGCAGGATGGGGGGGGGGGGATGATGAGAAAGAGATTAAAAACAACAGGTATTAAGAAAGGGAAAGCTGCCCGTACTTGCCAGCAGTCCGGTTTTAAAATGTACAAGGATGTCATCTTTACTATCAGTCACTTACTCAGTAAGACTGAACTGGTGGTTGTGTGATTGTTTTTATTTTTAACATGGTTCTGGTTTCCCTTTGCAGGTATGACAAGTTTTTTGTTCACTTGCAACTTTTTTCACTTGCTTTCAACATTCTTTTCCCTCCCAGAAAGGAAGGATAGATAGATAGATAGACAGATAGATAGATACAGTAGATACAGTAGATAGATAGATAGATACAGTAGATAGATAGATAGAGTAGATAGATACAGTAGATGGATAGATAAATACAGTAGATAGTTCAATACAGTAGATAGATATAGATGCAGTAGATAGATGCAGTAGATAGATAGATGCAGTAGATAGATAGATGCAGTAGATAGATAGATACAGTAGATAGATACAGTAGATAGTTCAATACAATAGATAGATAGATACAGTAGATAGATAGATAGATACAGTAGATAGATATACAGTAAATAGATCGATACAGTAGATAGATACAGTAGATAGTTCAATACAGTAGATAGATAGATACAGTAGACAGATAGATAGATGCAGTAGATAGATATACAGTAGATAGATCGATACAGTAGATAGATACAGTAGATAGATAGATACAGTAGATAGTTCAATACAGTAGATAGATAGATGCAGTAGATAGATACAGTAGATAGATATACAGTAGATAGATCGATACAGCAGATAGATACAGTAGATAGATAGATACAGTAGATAGTTCAATACAGTAGATAGATAGATGCAGTAGATAGATACAGTAGATAGATATACAGTAGATAGATTGATACAGTAGATAGATACAATAGATAGATAGATAAATAGATTAGATAGATTAATAGATTAGATAGATAAGATAGATAGATAGATTTGACATTGGAACTAAATTGTGAGTTGGTTCATACTCACTTCTGAGGGAGCACAAAAACCTTCTCTCCTCTCATTGACACAGTGAAAAAATCTTTATATGTACAGTATAGATTGATTAGTTTCAAAGACATATAATAATAATAATCACCATGTGTCGAGTCATTTCTGACTTACGGCAATCCATTCATCATTATCTGCAGTTTCAGGTATCTGTGGTAGGTCTCGGAACATATCCTCCTGTATCTAGATAGGCTTTTTTTAGTTTGAGGTGTTAGAGACCAGTTCAGGCCTGTCACAGAAACCTAAGAAGTGCAGGGAGCCTGGCTACTGAAGCACCATGGAGTGATTAACAATTCCTCTGTTGCCTGAAGGTCACACTAGCTCAGGGTTCCTCAAACGTGGCTCTCCAGGTGTTCTTGGACTTCAGTTCCCAGAAGCCCAAGTCAGCACTCCTGATGATCAGGGCTTCTGGGAATTGAAGTCCAAGAACATCTGCAGAGCCAAATTTGAGGAACCTTGCATTAGAGGCATGAAGATCCTGTATCTATAAAGGGTGCCCCCTCAATGAGCAGATAGGGTATCATTGTAGAAACATGTTAGAAGGTGCACATGGATCTTATCTCACCGGTGAGAAGTAATTGTCTCCTAATAGCCAACGAGTCTTCTGTGCTTTGAGCGGGATATCCATCTATGCATCAAAATCTGAGGAAGAAGGAAGAAATAATTTCTGGCTTTCTATCCATTGTAGAACTTCAATTTCCATCTGCCTCTGTCTGAATAGCCAGCAGGACTGTAGCCCAGAAACATATGGAGCCAGGGTCAGCATTGAATGTGTTTTTCAAAAGACTTATCAACCTTCGTCCATCTGACTGTTACAAGGTGTACAGATTTTAATTAGTCAAGGTGCACTGAGTCCTCTCCATTCCTTTTGAGATACCCAAGGAATAGCATGAACATTATCATTTTGAGCATGTTCGCCGATGTCTTTTTTTTTTATTATCATTGCCTCTAGCAGCGCATCCTTCACATTAATTACCAGCCAACCCTTTGCAAAACAAAAATGCTGGATGCCTGCTTAGCAATTCTAGTCCTGTCTTCCAGCCCCACTCAAGTTGGAAGTTGGGGTGGAGACAAATTTGGTCAGACCCTAGTTAGCATCCCTTTGAAAGCTGCCATAAACCAAGACACCATTTGCATCTCTCTGAATTTCATGAGGCAGGTGGCCAGCAAAAAAAAAAACCACCAGGTTTACAAAGGCATGGGCAAAAGAGCATAAAGGAATGCGTTTTGTTCAGTAAAGTGCATGCAAAATGGTGAACTAGAAGAAATGCAGCCGAAATGGCATGCCACTTTCCATGAAAATCTGGTGGGTAGGTATTTTTAATTCTCAACAGGATACTGAACTAAGGTGATTCAAACATAACACTGAACCAGAAAGGAATTGGGAGAAGACAAAATTGACATCTGTTATGCTAACTCTCGGTACAAAGATCTGAATAGTGAGATGTTACGTATTCCTAGTGTTGCTATATGGCAGGCATGCCCAAACCACGGCCCATGGGCTGGATATGGCCCCTAAAGCCATTCCATCATGATGCCCTCGCCAAACCAGGAAGTGAATAGGACACTTTTGTGCATGTGTGGGCACATCTGTATTTACTTCCTGTTTTGATGTGGACATCCTCGCGCATGCGCAGAAGTATCCATATTTACTTCCTGGTTTGGCATATATGTGCCTGCGCATGCACAGAAGAGTCCACACTGAACCGGGAAGTAAATATGGCTGCTTTTGCACATGTACAGAAACGTCCGCACTGAACCATTGTTTACTATGTACCTTCAAGTTCAAACGGATGTATAGTGACCCAAATGGGGTTTTCAAGGTAAGTGAAATATTTAAGGAATCGTTTTACCAGTTCCAAGGACTGAGGAGGCTTAGTGGTTAAGATGCTGAACTTGACAAGTGGAAGGTCAGCTGGTCAGCAGTTTGAGACCTGAGTGCTGCATGGTGGAATGAGCGCCTGTCCCAGCTCCTGCCAACCTAGCAGTTCGAAAGCAAGACATTACAAGTAGATAAATAGGCAACACTTCGGTGGGAAGGTAAACTGTGCTTTGTGCATTCTAGGGTCTAGTCATGCCTGCCACATGTCCACAGAAATGTCTGCATATGCAGACAGCACTGGCTCTTTGGCTATAAACAGAGATGAGCACTGAACCCTAGAGTCAGATACAACTGGCTTTCGAGCAAGGGCGACCTTTACCTTTACCTGTTCCATCCCCCCCCCCCCCCCCCAGTGAGTTTTCATAGCTGAATAGGAATTCAAACTTAGGTCTCCTGAGTCCTACTCCCTCACTTAATATCACTGGCTATCTCTCAGCCGGCATCCCCTGGCAGCAACCAGCCTTATTCAGCCAAATGATTTGGCGTCATTTGAGGAATACCAAAATGTTTGCTCCAGATGTTTTGGGTACGAGACATGATAAGGCTTACCTAGTTCAGAAAGCTACAGCAGGTGTTACGCTTTGATATCGGATCCTGACGTCCTTTGATGTTTTGCTAATCGGTTTGCTCATTAGTGAAATGCGGTGAAACAGTTTTGGCCAATTAGTGAAGTATAAGCTGGTTGGAGAGCTTGGTGGTTGGGGCAGAGGTTGGGAGTTTGATTCCCCTCTCCCAATTGGGCTTCTGGGGTGAAGAGCCAGCCTTCCCAGGACACCCCAAGAAACCACTTCTGCACCATCTCTACATATTAAAAACACCTCTGAAAAGGTCATCTTAAGTCACAATTGATTTGATAGAATATTATTATAATTAGTATTATAATTAGTATTATAATTAGTAGTAGTAGTAGTAGTAAACATCTGACAAGTGATACTCATTGTTGTGTGATAAACTGAGTGATGGGCTACAACCTGGGAGTCATGGGTATGAATCACCAGCTCTGCCGTGGAAACTCATTGGGGTGTGCAGAATTGGTTTTAAAAAATCCTTAAATACTCCCCCAATTGCCTTGAAAACTCAATTAGAATCACTATAAATCCATTCTGACTAGAAGGAACATGACAACAATTGTAAGGTCCTTTTGAATCAATGGAACGTATGGAGGAGTCAGCTGACCCAATCCCCAAGTGATTTAAGAGGACTTCTCTAGGGTACATTACTACACTAAACAATAGGATTTGGGCCAATGAAGTTAAAATAGAAAACAAAATTCTATACCTGATCTTAAGTTCTGTTGGAGTCTGGCCAGGTTATCCTGCTATGGTAATAGAGTAGACCCTACAGCCAGGGACTCAACGCCAAGTGTCAGGCAGCAGTTAACTAACAGGACAACCTTGAGGACTAAATGCCCTTGGGTGCTGAAGTTCACAGGGAAGGGTGATGGTCCCCAAGTGGATTAAATTGCACATGAATCCATCTTGATGGAGAGCAGCAGCTTCATCCATCCTGGCTCTGGGGCTAATGAGGACTTAGTGTGCCAAAAGGGCTCAGGACCAGAAAGTGGCATGCAGAACTGGATCAGTGGTATGGGGGGTCATGCTGCGATGCGGAAGGCAGATGAAAGGCCACTGCAGGACAGTCTTCATGGCTGATCGCCATGAGGACAACCAATATTTGGATCCAGATATGGCAGAACAAGAAGAAGTTGACATAGGTAATATTTATCTTTGAGTATATGTCAAGAGACACATACAGGTCTATTAGATTTCTACTCTTTCATCACTAGCAATGCTGTCAGGGGATGATGGTTGTTGTAATTCAACATACCGGAAGGGTACAAGATAGGAGGAAAATGCATAGCTTAAATGGGCGCTTCTAAGGTTTTGAGTTATCATTGTTGTCTTCAGGAACTGGGTGTTTTAGGTTTAGGTACAATAGGGACACAGTTTCCATTTGGCAACCCATTTCTGGCCTAGCCCCCTCGACCATTCCTCTAAGTGCTGGGCTTCTAGACACAGGAATACAGACCAGCTTTCCAAAACCAGGAACCCTTCCAGATGTGTTCAGTTCCATAATTCTTCTTCTCTAACTGATTCCCATTATCTCCCAGCCAAAAAAACTCAAGAGCTTCTTGTCATTTTGAGCGGCGGAAACATCTTATCCAAAGATTAGGTGGTTTCTCTCTATGACCTCGAATTAGGCAACTTACTTTTATGGTAGCAGAACCTGATCCTCAAGTGTAAGCATTTTCTGATCATTTGGACTCGTTTCATATCACGTCGTAGATCCATCACTTGGATTCTGTGCTCTTTCTCACTCAAAGGCCTTTTGTGTCTGAAAGCAATGGGTTTTTTGCAGCTGCCCTCAAAGGAAGACAAAGGCCTTCCTTTTCGGAGCCATTAACCCTCACCCATCTGGTGTACCCAGACAGCCAGTGTCATAGTGGACTACTTCAACATTTGGCACATTGCTCAACCATTGGTTTCTCTTTTGGAGGCTTCAATACAATGGGATCAATAGCTTCATTTAAAAACCTTGAAAGCACTGGTTTGTGTTTCAAGTTCTCGGAGCCATTCTGGACACTTTCTTTAGGAAACAACCTTATACTAAGTTGAATCAGGGGTCTCTCTTAGTCAGTGTTGTCTCTACCAGCTGGCAGATTCAGTTTTCAGACAGGGGACTGTGGCCACGCTGCTTGGAGATGCCAAATGTTGAGGTATGAATGTGCTTTGCTTCTAGTCTCCTTCCTCACATGCTCATTGAGGAAGCGCAAAAAAAAAAAATTCCTCTAGGCCTCCAAGACAGCAAAATGAAATTATTTTCATCTCTTTATTGGGAGAGAACGGTGTGCATTTTCAAAACCAGTGTTTAAAACTCTGAAACACTTAAAACATCAGTGACTGGTTGTCTTGCACCATAAACTACTAAAAATGGGGGGAGAGAAGGAATGAACTCCAGGATGATAATATGGAGAAAGGAAGGAAGGAAGGAAATAAAGGAAGGAAGGAAGGAAGGAAATAAAGGAAGAAAGATAAATGGATACACAATTAATAGAGTAGAGACATTACATTGTAAAATTAATAAATAAACACAGCACAGGCCTATTGATCCAAACATTACATGAAATAAATAAGTATAAATTAATGCCATAAAGTCTCACTCTAACATCTGAGGGAGCGGACTTGATACACGAAAGCTAACATTCAAATACCGTAGTTAGTCTGTTTTTTGTCTTTTTTGTTTTGTTTTGGTTACTATCTGGTGAGCTCTTCAAGGTGCTCAGTTCTATCTCCAACACAGTCAGAACTTTGGGCCATAATTAATTAGCCCAAAACAAAGGCACTAATGAGTTCTGGGATATCCAATGTACCCCTGCCCACCTAACCCAAATTGTCCTCCTCCCACTCCCCCTCTTCCTCCTTCTGCCGTATCTGAAGCCGAATATTGGTGATCCTAATGGCGACCAGCCATGAAGACTCTCCTGAGGATATAATGCAGTGGCCTTCCATCTTTCTGCATTGTAGCATGACAACCGTACCACTGATCCAGTTGTGTAAGTCATTTTCTGGTCCCGAACCCTTTTGGCACACAAAGTCCTCATCAGTCCCAGGCCAGGATGGATGAAAGTGCTGCCTTCCATCAAGATGGAGACAAGTGGGATTTCATCCACTTGGGGACCATCATCTTTCCCTGTGGACTTCGGCACCCATGGCCATTAGTCCTCCGGGTGGTCAGGTTAATTAAATGCTACCTGATACTCGGCGTTGAGTCACTGGCAGCATGGTCTACTCTATTACCATAGCAGGATAACCTGGCCAGACTGGATTGTCCTTCTAGACTCCTTCAAATAGAGAAAGGGCTTCGGTGAAGTAGGGTAGATGGCTACCTGGCCACAGAAACATGTCATGGCTCCTTCCCTCCTGATAGCTAATTTGTGGCGTGCTGGAAGATTGGAAGGCCATCCCTCTATCTGAAAGATAACACTGCCAGGAAAAAAAAATACAGAAAAAAGAAATCAATCTCTTGGCAGTGTAGAAGAGTGGAAGCCGTGTCGCTTTCTCATGCTCTCTCTTGCATCCTGTCTTGTGCGTCACAGAAACTGGGAAGCCTGGCTCTTTGCAAACAAGGACACTGGCTGGTTTGGCACACAGCCGCTCGTCCTTCATGCGATCGCCTTCAAAGAGCTGCTGTCTGTGTTTGCGCATCCTGATGAAAACAATCCAAGCCCATATAAAAACGCACTTGGACAGAGCTAAATATATGCAATTCCCCAGTTGCAACTCGCGGTCCCAGGGCCTGGGACGTCACCGCCCTTTTTGGTTCAGCTTGAGATTGAAGTCCATTAAGAACAGGATTGTGGAACCAGGAGAAATGCCTGGTTTCTACACCAGATTCACCTGTTTGGTTTCCTTTTGCAGGGGGGGGGGGGGAGGCTGAAGAAGAGAGATTCTACACTAGTGAATATTTTATTTATTTATTTTGTTTATTTATTCTTCAAATTTCTATTGCCGCCCAACTCAGCAATGACTCTGGGCAGCTAGCAACAATTAAAAGCAACATCAAACTAATTAAAAGCCCTTAAAAATCCCATTAAAATTCTAAATAATTTACCCACTCACCCCATCCATTAAAAGAGAGAGAGATCTTAATTATATAAGCCAACATTTTGGTTTGGCATTCCCAGAAGCCTAAGTCAATTCCCCAAAGCACTCATCAGCCAGTGTACCGACTTAGGCTTCTAGGAACTGAAGTACCTTTGTGGGGCGTGGGCCCCACATTGGGAACCACTGGCTTATACACTTGAACAAAGCACGTCCTTCCCCTTTCGGCAGCAAATACCAACAGGCAAAGTTACATCCTTCTGACAGAAAGATTTTGCACCCTCTAGGTTTGTGCAGCTGAGGTCAAAATCCCTAGTGCAGGGGTGCCCAAACTATGACCCGTGGGCCATAGTGACCAGCCCCCTGAACCACATGACCGCCCCGTGGCCCAAAAGGTTTGGGCACCCCTGCCCTAATTGTTCCACTCTAATTACAGCCCTGTGTAGCTCTTTGGGGAGAGACTCAGCCAGTGGATGGAGTGAAGCCACAACTTATGGACTCAAAGCATTTCTAGATCAGATGGACAATGACATGATCCTTCATCCCTAACTAGGTCGCCCTTACTCGAAAGCCAGTCATATCTGACTCTGTTTACAGCCACACTGTCTGCATCTACAGACTTTTCCATGGTCATGTGGCAGGCATGACTAGATGCCGGAGCTCACGGAATGCTGTTGCCTTTCCTCACAAAGTGGCACCTATTCTTCTAATTGAAATTTCTTGCTTTCAAACTGCTAGGTTGGCAGGAGCTGGGACAGGTGACAGGAGCACACTCCATCGCGCAGCACTCAAGTCTCGAACTGCTGACCTGCCAACCTTCCAGTCATCAACTTTAGCGTCTTAACAGCTAAGCCAGTGCAGTTCCTCTTCCCTAACTAGGCTTCCTTAATTTCTTCTGAGCTGACTCAGTAGCATTTTGGGGGTGGAGGGTTGGCTTTCCCCAGCAGGGTCTGGCTTTTGGGATTTTGAGAGGTTGACAGACAGAACGTTTACTGTCCCTGCCACCCACTAGCTATATCAGGGACTAGCTGATTACCCGGCTTCGCTCGGGTTTTTAATTTTTTTAACGTAGGCCAGCCTTTCCCTCTTGGAAACCTCGTGGGGTGTATGTGGGTCAACCCTTCCTCCCTTCCTCTCTTCCCTCACCCATCCCGCTTCTCTCTCGACAGTCACTTACCACCCTTATCCTTCCCATACATGTATCCAGCCACCTAGTGAGAGAGCGGCATGCAGCTCCTCAGCTTCACCCAACCATGGCCGCTGTCTGTGCCACAGAGGCTGGGTGGCCATTTCCGGATGGGGGCTGGCCTCCTTCGCAGCTACCATGCCATCCTGACCCTCTCAAGGGCCTCCATCGCCACCACTGTGTCGGCCCGACCAGGACCCCCATTTGCCTTCCATCTACTGTGAAAACTACAGCTAAGCTCAGAGGGCTACAGCTGAGCTAGTCAGATGATGTCACAATACCTG
The DNA here is from genome assembly GCA_035047345.1 of Bradypodion ventrale. Classification (NCBI taxonomy): domain Eukaryota; kingdom Metazoa; phylum Chordata; class Lepidosauria; order Squamata; family Chamaeleonidae; genus Bradypodion; species Bradypodion ventrale. The sequence goes on along the minus strand of JAWDJE010000015.1, from coordinate 9,376,988 downwards.
GGACTATGATATTAGCCAATTACATCACTGGGAAACACACACATTGTATAGATCAATTGCTTCCCAATTTGGGGGGCATACACCCCCCCCATGGGGCTTGTGACCCCCACAGCGCTCATCTCTCCAGCCCAAGGTACATATGTGCCAAATTTCAGCGGGATCAGTCCAGGGGTGTGGGAACCTTTAGAGCACATACAAGACCACACCTCTGTTTTATAGATATAGATGTCATGGTGCCCGTGGCACCATTTCATATGGCACCACCACCACCTCCACCACACCAGGAAGTGTCATGTGATATAGGAAGAGCAAAATGGCTATCCGGCCCCCAAAGCTGTCTGAGGGAGTGTAACCCAGCCCCTGGCTTTAAAAGGTTGAGAACGCCTGAGCTATATCCGCCTCCTTGATATTCAATTTCGCTTGTTTCTATCATCTCTTTCTTTTTCCTGACTCACACACAGAGAGACTCTGTTTTAGCACCCTGTGGCTACTGAACACACCAACTCAATCCTCATTGGACTACTCCTTAGGGGTTCACCTTGCTAAACATGTTCTCACTTGCACAGACCTGATTCCTCAATTTTCCTATTATTCCTATTAGTGGAACTTTGGTTTCATTTTAGTTAAATATGCCATCATACCCACAGCGAGAGCATCAGAAATAGCAAGATCTGTGAGCATTTTTCTGTTTACAGACACACAACCACACACACACACACACACACACACACACACACACACACACACACACACACACACACACACACACACACACACACACACTTTAAAGCTACATCTGTCCTTTCTAGTCCAACGTGAGACAGACGAAGTTGTCACCAGCCATGAATTATAATAGTCAAGGATATAATGACATTGGGCTCAGATCTTTGGGCATCTATTGAAGCATTACTGAAATAAAAATAAATAAATCATAGAATAACTAAGATGGAAGTGGACCAAATGCCACCAAGTCCAGTGCCCTGATCAATGCAGAAATCCAAATCAAAGCAGATCTAATGGATGATCGTCCAATTTTATCTTGAATGCCTCCAGCACCACCTCCTAAGATAATTGGTTCCATTGTTATACTGTCCTAACAATTAAGTTATTCAGCCTACAGGTATATCTGGCTTTCTGTAACTCAACCCCGTTACTACATGTCCTGCATTGTGGGATGCTGTGCTCTGGATTATGGCCCAAAATGAAATGCAAATGTTTAACACAGGAGTTCTCAACCTTTTTAAGCTTGGGGCCAGCTCACACTCCCTCAAGACAGCTTTGGGGGCTGGGTGGACATTTTGCCCTTCCTCCACCACATGGCACTTTCTGGTGTGGCGGAGGCAGTGGTGGTGGGGGGCACATGAAATGGTGCCATGGGCTGCATCCGGCCCATGGGTCGCAGGTTGAGAATCCCTGGTTTAACAGCAGACCTTGGTCTCATCTCCAGCAACAACAACCGCCTTGTGTAAGGGTGTTTTCCTTCTCTGCTGCTGGCTCATGCCTGCCCCTTCTTGAAAGGGTTCACCACTTCAGACAAAGACGACAGCTTGAAATCCCATAGCGGGACATTTGGTATAGCAGCCGGCGGCAGACGCTTTCCCTGTTTGTCTGCCAAACACAACAGATGAGGGTTGAAGGCAGAAAATTGGGGAGAAATCCAGTTGAGCTCCGCTTTTTGGTCACTGCTGTTATTTTGTGCAACCGAGATGCCTTTTAAGTGACATTAATCACGACAACCTTTCGCTTTGAGGAGTTTACCAATTGAGATGGTCGACAAAGATGTGTTCAGTGCATTCAAAAGCACGCAACATTGAACCTGATGCTTCTTTCTTCCTTTGTTTGTTTGATTTGTTTAGCCACCCCTTCAACAAGGCCTCGACTCCGGGCGACTCCGGGCGGCTTACAACACAAGAAACACCCCCAACATAACATGCTCCAACAACCCATAGATATAGATAAAAACATCATAAATTATGCTCCATTCTGTTGCCAGTCCCAGGAGGGACACAGTGGGCATTTTAGCAGAGAAACATGAAAACGGTGCATCTCCTTCTCATACTTTAAGGTTTGGCTTGCATCTGCTGCCCTCTGCTGGAAGACAAGGAGCATGGCAGGAGCTCTCCATGGTAGGAAAACTGTCAGAGGACATACAATACTTTCATGACTGAAATTATTCTGGGTTGAAAGGATTTTTGGGGAAGAAACTCCACTCGGGGAACGCCCAAATGAGGCTGCTTTCATGTCCCCAAGAGCTGGGACAGAGACAGGCGCTCAATCCGTCATGTAGTACCTGGGTGTCAAACTGCCGACTTGTCAGCCTTCCAGCCTACAAGGTGAGCTTCTTAACCACTGAGCCACCACAAATAAAACTTAATCTTCAGTGGAGACGGGAGACTAAAACAATGTAGTTGAAATTTTTAGTGGTAGCCGTGCAAGTAGAAACGTCTGCAGATGGAGACAGCACTAGGTCTTTGGCTATAAATGGAGATGAGCATCAAACCCTAGAGTCAGATACGACTGGTTTTCAAGCTAGAGTGACTGTTACCTTTACCCAGTTAGTCTTTAAGATGCCACAATACATTTCGTCATTTTTTTTCTTTGTTCTGATAAAACAATCCATTTACTTCTTTCTCAGGGGCTGCAGTGGCTCAAGTGGCTAAGACGCTGACTGGAAGGCGGGAGGTCAGCAGTTCGATTCCAGAGTACTGCAGGATGGAATGAGCTCCCGTCTTTGTCCCAGCTCCTGCCGACCTAGCAGTTCGAAAGCAAGACATTGCAAGTAGATAAATAGGGATCACTTCAGTGGGAAGGTAAACAGCACTCCATGCACTCCGGTGTCTAGTCATCACGGAAACATCTGCAGAAGCAGACAGCGCTGGCTATTCGGCTTTGAAAGAGATGAGCACTGAACCCTAGAGTCAGATACGACTGGCTTTTGAGCAAGGGAGGCCTTTACCTTTACTTCTTTCTCTCTCTATTGCTTAAATTTAAATTGAAACACATTTGGTCTAGCTTCGATGCATGACAGCCCCTAGTTCTGTATGTTCATTTCCCTCTCAAATGTTAAAAGATCTTTCCCATATTTTGCAGTTGCCTACAGGACCACCACCTCTCCAATGTGACGTAGGGCTACGTCCAAGGCCCACTGGACCCAGATGCACCTGCCACTTTGCTGAAGACAGGTGTTCTCACCGACTGGAGGACAAGACTCCTTCTTTCGTGTCCCGATCAAACCCCGGACTGCCAAAATGAAGCTGCTTTCTTGGCTTTGTCGTTGGCCAACCTCAAGTCCTCATCAGTGCATGTTTCTGGCAGCAATCGGCAGACCAGCAAATGGGCCAGATTCTGTATCTCTCCACATTCACACATGATGTTGTCCATCAGCAGCTCCCACTGTAGCATGTTGGTTTTATGCTTAGGCCAGGGTCTTCAGCCTTTTAAAGCCGGGGGCTAGCTCATGCCCCCTCCGACTGTTCAGGGGCCGGACTAGTGGGCCCGCCTGCTGACTACTAGGAGCTGGTTGAAGGGCGGCTTCCAAAGGCGTTCTCTTGCCCAGTCCATCTCACCCTCCCTGCCTCCTAATGTTCAGCAGCGGTGGGTGGGATCGGCTAGGCAAGAGGCTCCTAAAGGAATAATCTTGCCCAAATCCCAGCCGATACACACACACACCACCTCCAGAAAGGATCTTTCTTTTGCGCCCCCCCATCCCACCACCAAGCGAGTGGGATTGGGGGTGGGAGAGAAATGGGCTTAAAGGATTCCTTTTTTTTTTTCTCACCCCACCCCCAAATGAGGAGGGGGGTGGAGAAACAGGCTTAAAAGATCCTTTTCCCCTCACCCCACTACAGCGCGCATAGCAAAGCAGATGTTGTAATACTTACAACTTACACCCTGCTACGGAGCACCGCCAGGGACTCGGCAAGCCAAATGGAGGGGACAAGGATTGAGACGGTGGCGGCGGCAGCTGGAGCAAGGGCGCAGGTCGGGTGAGTTGGTGCAGCAGGCCGGATTCAGCCCACTGGCCATAGGTTGAGAATCTCTGGTTTAGGCACCGCAACCCTCAGCCTGTTCAGACTCCTCCAAGTGACTATGGGGAGGTTGAGTTTCTCAGCTATATACTCCTTTATTGTTCCTTGTCCAGTGAGCTCCTTCCTCCAACTTCTAATTTGGTTTTGCCCTTGCGTACCCTCAAGAATGTTTGTTCTTGCCATAAAGCTCTTCCTGGATCTGAGCTGGTGGACTTGAGGCTCATATGTGCTCAGAGGACAAGGCAAGACGGAGAAACCAGAGACACCACCTTAATTCCATACTGGAATAACTCCCAGAGTAATCTTAAAAATTATTTCTCCCATAGGTTGAGGATTAGGTCTTCCATGCAGGATGATTCCTTGAAAGAAAAATGACAGGCAGACAGCAAGACAGGTTCCTCTTTACTGGACACAAATTTATTTGGCATTTGGATGTAATGTCTCTCACAGTTTCTTGGGGGCGGAAACAAAAAGATTAGTGTCACCCCGTCCAATCCCACCCTCTTCCTCCATCTCCTTAGAAAGAAAGGGAAAAAATCAAAACATTAAAACGCAAAATATCATAAGGACCAAATTCTTTACAGTATCAAATTTCATTTCTACATATTATTTCATGGAATATCAAAAAAATCTTTTTCCATGCGCACACACGCACTGATTCAGTCACAAGTCAAGGACACGGGAGGCTGAGTGGTGGGCGTCTGCAGACACAGCCCAGGCTCACCAGAAATTTCAAAAGGAAAAAAAAAAAGCAGTCTTGTCTTGCACGCCTGCCTGCATACTCACACGCACGCGCACGCACGCACAAACCCCCACCCCTACCAAGCATACAGGAAACCTGGCACTCGGTCTACATAAAAACAAAACCATGATAAAAAATTTAAAAAGGAAACTGCTTAATGTCATGTCAAATCATTGGTCCACCGAGCTAGCCCAGGACTCTGTACAGCTGCATGCGGAACCAGCGCCGCCGCCCCTTCCAGATGTTGCTGTTGGACTCCACATCAGCATGGCCAACTGCCATAGATAATGGAAGAGAAAATCCAGTAGCATGGTTGGGAGGGATGGCGCTAGGAGGATTTCTCTGTCTTGGTTTACATCAGGGGTGCCCAAGATTACCTTTCAGGAAGTGGGCCGGTCACGTGGTTCGGCAGGCCGGTCATATGGTTCCTCCCACCGGAAGCTGAAGTAAAACACACCTTGCAATCTGTTTTGCAACGGATATGTTTTGGCAGCAGGATGCGATAGATGTTAGGCTGCCATTTTCTCTGCTTAAACCAGGGGTGCACAAACTATAGCCTGTGGGTCGGATCAGGAGGACACCAATTTATTTGACCTGCATCGCCCTTGTCGCTTCCAGAAGTGGAAGTAAAATGTGCCCATGGGCCGGATCTGGCCCCAGACAGTAATCTATCCAGCCCATGCTCCCCTCGCTCCCAGAAGCAGGAGTAAAACGTGCCCATACGGGCACGTTTTACTCCCGCTTCTGGGAGCGAGGGCAGTGTGGGCTGGATAGATTACTGTCTGGGGCCAGATCCGGCCCACAGACCATAGTTTGGGCACCCCTGGTCTACAGTGCTTAGTGACACCCCTCCTGGCTTTCAGACTGAAGTCTAGTCTGGTTCCACCTGCAGATACCAGTTACTGAACCTGGGTTCATTTATACTGAAAGCATTTGACTTAACCACTGAACTCTATCCCTTTGCCAAAAGAAGTGGCCCATGGGAATGTTTGAAGACTTTCTTCCTATAAGAAAAAAATCAACATGAATTTTTAATAAACACAAACAACGAAATTGAGCAGCCAACCAAATCTATCCTGGACATCACTGGCTTCTTTATTCACTTCTCAACTCTGCATAAACCACTCTCTCCCTAAAACTTCTTGCTAAAGTCCTGTGGAAGTGAACAACGCTGACTGTCAATTCACATCCCACACTCTCCACACAAGATGGATGCACACCAAAGAGTCCAACTTGGACATTGAGGCAGGCTTGAGGGAAACAATTCCTTGGTTAAAAGGAAAGAAAAATAAATGGAATTACATAGAGCAGTGATGGTGAACCTTGGCACTCCAGGTGTTCTTGGACTTCAATTCCCAGAAGCCCAGTAAACCCATTTGTGTGGATTCACAGAGACTTGGGCTTCTGGGAACTGAAGTCCAAGAACATCTGGAGTACCAAAAGCCCATTCGTGTGGATTTACAGGGACTTGGGCTTCTGGGAATTGAAGTCCAAGAACACCTGAAATGCAAATAAACCCATTTGTGTGGATTCACAGGGACTTGGGCTTCTGGGAATTGAAGTCCAAGAACACCTGGAATGCCAATAAACCCATTTGTGTGGATTCACAGGGACTTGGGCTTCTGGGAATTGAAGTCCAAGAACACCTGGAATGCCAATAAACCCATTTGTGTGGATTCACAGGGACTTGGGCTTCTGGGAATTGAAGTCCAAGAACACCTGGAATGCCAATAAACCCATTTGTGTGGATTCACAGGGACTTGGGCTTCTGGGAACTGAAGTCCAAGAACACCTGGAGTGCCAATAAACCCATTTGTGTGGATTCACAGGGACTTGGGCTTCTGGGAACTGAAGTCCAGGAACATCTGGAGTACCGAAAGCCCATTCGTGTGGATTCACAGGGACTTGGGCTTCTGGGAATTGAAGTCCAAGAACACCTGGAGTGCCAAGGTTCACCATCACGGACATAAACCATACTTCTCAATAATTAGGTACAGAACAAAATCTAGGTCCCCATCAAGAACAGGAACTTCTGTCTCAAAACCAAAGTAATACTATCCTCAGGTACATCAAAATAGAAGACAAATACACACATATACACACGCGCATGTTACTCTAACTCACAGAAGTTTAAAAATAAAAATAAAACAGGCTTAACTTTAATTGAATGAAAATCAAGGCAAGGAGTTCACTGTATCAAATCAGTGTTGCACCACATGGCACTTCCTGGTGTGGTGGAGGTGGTGGTGGGGCCATATGAAATGGTGCTGCAGGCCGCATCCGGCCCAACGGCGACAGGTTGAGAATCTCTGATTTAGAGCCAACTCTCAGAGCCAACTGCACCTTCTGGCTTGCATTTGAAAAAAATAAATGGTCAACATGATGGCCAATATCCTGTTCAATATTTACATCGAAGCATAACTCCAGCTGCACGACGTGCCTGCAAGCAGTTTGAATGGCACCTCCTCAAACTGTTGAGGCATCTTCTGAGCACGTTTTAAGGTGACCACAGCAGATATCCAGGTTCACACAGTGCTAACAATGCATTTGTATGGAGAACAAACGTCATCACAAATGCATCCTGCTACCAAGACTGCACACAGCATTTTGGCAACGGTGACGGCCAAGTAATTAGTGTCACAGTTCAAACTGAAGTGAGGAAGGGGTGAACACTCGATAATGTAACCGTGAAGGGAAAAAATCAGGGCCCAAACGTGAAGCCAGATTGTCTCCATCTCAGTTAATTGAGATTGTTTTTGACAGTGCGTTTCCTGCTTTCTTGGCCACCGACCATGTTACCTGGAGGCGATGGGAGCTATAATCAAACGACAATTTGATAGCCAAACTTTGCAGTGAAGTGTATGTTTCAGTAAAGGGGAGACTTAAGCCTACAATGAAGATCAGGACTCAAGAAGTGTTGCTTTTTGGGGGGGACTACAACTTCCAGAATCCCCAAGAATGCCATGCTGCCCATTGGGATGGATCCTGGGAGCAGAAGTCCAAAAAAGGTGATGCTTTCGGCCTCTAGTTTAAACTCACCTTCAAATGAGTAGCATAATGGGTGTTCAACTTTGGTTAGAATAAGCCAAGGCTATCTAGCTGTAGGGCTCAACAGAAGATAATCATCATCTCTATAGGGGCCATTCAACAATTACGTGATCGGGGGGGGGGGCGGTCGGGGGGGCGGTCGGGGGGGCGCGATCGGGGGGACGTGACGTGTTGGTCTGCCATCTGAAATATGTGGTGTGTGTGTGGGGGGGGGGGGGTGTGTCAGGTCAAAGATTACATAATCCATTTGGCGCTGTTGTAGTTTCAAAACATGGCGCTTTTTGAGGTTTACAAAATGATCTCTGTGGATTTTGATCCGATTTGAGATTATTGAATTGCTTGTGCAGTCTATTTCTAACCGACAGAAATTCAGCTCTGGATTACGTAATTTTAAAAGGGGGGGGTTGAAGCGAAAATTACAGTCGGATTACATGGAGGGGGGGTCAATTTCCCCCCCCCCCCAAAAAAAAATGGATCACGTAATTGTTGAATGGCCCCATATATAAACCAAATCTATCCTGGACATCACTGGCTTCTTATTCACTTCTCAACTTTACGTAAATCACTCTCTCCCTAAAACTCCCTAAAACTATGGTGATATTTAAAAACACGTGGTTTTAGCTTACTTCCAACCACCACCATCCCGCCAAAAAAAAAAACAAAGAAGGGAAAAAATGAAGACAAATTCAATATAAGAGTCACCTCTGCATGATGACTATAGGTACGAAGCAAGTCTCAGCACCCCTGTAATGAGCAGGCAAAAAAATTTATAATTCCTGGGGCGGAGCGCACTTAAAACAGGCCCGCCATCCTCATCAAATGCCATCATTCCATAATCCTGACTTGTAACAAGAATGGCACAACTAGTTATCTATTGATTTGACTGGAAGTATAAGTCAACTACACACACACTCGTCTTTCCCTTCCTAAAGCAGCTCCTTCTCCGAGAGTGTTGGGAGCGATCACATCTATTCCTAGTAGAGGCTCCGAGAGAAAGCACCGGAGACATTTACGTGACAAAACGTGCAGTTACAAGACAACCGTTGCATTTGTGACCCACAGAAAGATATTACATAATCTCAGCTGCTGAATCAACCTTACATACACCACAAAAAGAAGGGGAAAATAGCCTTAAAAACTACAAATGGAAACATGTGCAAGCGGCTGTCCCAGCCATAACAGGGGTGCCCAGCAGGACCAGAAATTGATGCTGCAATGTACCAATTACCACTGGGGTTAAATTCTGTTGCCAGTCCATGCATGGACCACTTGTATGAACCTCACGAGTGGGAATGACCTTATCCCAAGAAGTGACATAAAATAAAATTATATTGATAAGATTAACAAGGAAGAATAGGCTTGCTCCTGGGGGGGAAATAATGACTGTACAGCCTACTCCACGCACCCACATGTACACATAACTAATCATGCAGTCAACTGCAAAGAGGCATTTCTCCGATCCTTGTGTCTCTGGTACACCAGACTACAACCCAATGTACGGATGATGGACACTGTAATCCAACACCTCGGCAGGGATAAAACGTCCAGGAAAGTCTGCGTCTGAGGACCTGTTCAAATGCTTGGTTGATGTAAGCACGCACGTTCCAACCAAACCAATTCCTCTTGTTGTTGCGTTTAATAAAATCGCAACGAACATTCAAAGCTAACCGCCGAAAAAGTAAATAAAATCCATCCTGTGAGAATTGTCCTATTAAAAGACTACATTGTAGAGCCGTGATGGTGAACCTTGGCACTCCATATGTTCTCAGACTTCAATTCCCAGAAGCCCAAGCCCCCATGGATCCGCACGAATGGGTTTACTGCATACGGGCGCGTTTTACTTCCGCTTCCAGGAGCGACGAGGGCGGCGCGGGCCGGATGAATTGCAGTAAACCCATTCGTGTGGATCCATGGGGGCTTCTGGGAATTGAAGTCCAAGAACATATGGAGCGCCATGGTTCGCCATCATGGCCATAGAGCAAACTGTACACCCACACACAAAGATTTGTTGCACAGATTATTTCAAGAAACAATCCTGCAACCTCAAACCTCACGCTGCCGTTGCGCTCACTTGAGCACAACATAAACCTACATCAAAACCTACGTAAGCATCAGTCATGCGCTCATTCTCACTCACAAACTCACACATATAAAACCAACGGACTAAGTCAGTACGTACAATGTATAAAACGTATGAGTGTGCGAAAAACGCACATAACCCGCTTTTATTTTCTCTTCACACTTCGGGTACGCCCAAGTATCAGATGCTGAACAAGTATCTTCGGCCACAGAGGTGTCCTGCTGGTTCCAGGAGTTACAGGTATGGGGCAGAAAGAGTTGCCTTGGCGGTCTACCCAGGGGGGAAAGAGAGCGATATTGAAAGAAGGAGACCGTGGGAAAGGAAGAATCCACAGGACTGGTATTCCTCCACAACGGTGTGCGCCTTTCTTCTGCCCTCCAGCAAAGATTTTATGCAAACCTGTGTCTTGCAGGGGGGGGAGCACATCTGGCTTCCCTGTGGTTGTAATGGCATGCTTCTTACACACAGGATCCTCCTGCCACAAGAGTGGGGAACCTCTTCTCTGTACAAGAGCCAAATTCAATTTCAAAGACATTCTTAAGAACCACATTCCAGGGGTAGGCAGGGCTGAAAGGGAAAGCAGCAGGCCAAGAAGAAAAACTTTTTAAAATTAGTTTACAACTCTCCATGCTTAAAAAAAGAGTCTTGGGAAAGACATTTCAGTCTTTCAGGTTGGGAGAAGCAAACATACGATAGCTGGAGAAACTACCAAAGGGGCGTCTGGCCCGATGCGAAAGTCTGGAAGCTAGACTGGGGTCTCCGAAGGGCTCCCCGCTCCCATTTTACGAGACAGATGGCCACACAACCTCTGCCTTGGGGAGAAGACAGCCACTGGTCTCTGGGAGAAGACCAGCTGCATGATTCTACCTCAAGGGGTTCCCAACCTTTTCAAGCTGGGAGCCGGTTCATGCTCTCTCCGTCAGTCTCGAGGGCCGTGTGGCCATTTTGTCCCAACAGCGGGGCAGCCGTTTTGTTTCTCTAATGGCTTTGGAGGAGGGGGGCACATGAAATGGCACCGGGGGCCTTAGGTTGGAAACCCCTGTTCTACCTGATGGCTGGCAAAGGGCTCACTCTAGGATAATTCACAACAACTAGGATCTACTAGCACGGACTGCTTAATGTCCTTGCACGAAAGTGTGATTGTTACTCTCAAACAGTCAAATGCAGTAATGACTGTTTGCCCAAAGACTGTTGCAGGCATACAGGGACCTACAGAGATGCCCCAACACTACTTGTTGGTCCAGGGCAGTATCATCTTCTTTGACTAGCTAGCAGTGGCTCTTCAGGATTCCCGACAAGGGTTTTTCCCCCCAGTCCAACTTGGAAATACCAGAAACTGATCTCTGCATACACAGTAAATGCTATTAAGTTTCCCAACTTTTGGTTTTTGGACTCCAATTCCCAGAAGCCTAAGTCAATTTCCCAAAGCACTGATCAACCCATCTATTGACTTAGGCTTCTGGGAATTGAAGTTCTCCCTGTGGTATACCCACTGCGCTGCGGCCCTTCCTTTGCAAACGCAACTTCTGCAGTAGATAAATCATAATCCTTTATGCCAGGGGTTCCTCAACCTTTCAGGCCATGGGCCAGACACATGGTACAGCGGGCCGATCACATGGTTCCTCCCACTGGAAGCGGAAGTAAAATGTGCCTTGCAATCTGTTTTGCAACAGGATGAGATTTTTTTAGGCTGCTATTTTCTCTGCTTAACTCAGGGGTGCCCAAACTATGGCCCGTGGGCTGGATCTGGCCCCCAACGCCAATTCATCCGGCTCGCACTGCCCTTGTCGCTCCCAGAAGTGGAAGTAAAACGTGCCCATACTGGCATGTTTTACTTCCACTCCACTTCTGGGAGCGACGAGGGCGGTGCGGGCAGGATGAATTGGCGTCGGGGACCGGATCCAGCCCACAGGCCATAGTTTGGGCACCCCTGCTTTATGCAAAGATGTGACTGAAGAGCCAACATCTACAAACATTGTTGATGGAAAGATGGCCAGTACAAAGCAGTGGGTGGGTGTCAGCTATAAGGGGAATGTACCTCAACATGTTCAATTTGGAACCAGCTTGCTTACCAGCAAAGCTACCCAAAGCAGCACGCAATCCAAAACCACCACCACCACCACCACCACCACCACCTGCGTTTCTTTCCTGACCCTCTAGGCTACTTGCCTTTCATAATGCAACAGGAACAAACAGACAAAGTCAAAATCTCCTCCAATTAAATTCCAAATGTGAAACAAGGTAAAAATGGGGCAACTCCAGCCAGGTTCAATTAAAATCACCCAAATATTTACAACCCCTTCCAAAGAACTCCCAGGGAGGGGAAAAGGCTCACCTTAACATTTCAACCTGCAACGTGAGATGAACTGAGATGAACTTCAAAATAAATGCCTTGATCAATGTTGAGCACTGACGCCTGCACTGTTTTCATTTCTACCAAACCGGGTCTTGTGGATAACCCTTTCATTAACAAGGAGCAAGGCTAAGATGGATAGAGGGGAAAAGCAAGCCAACTTTCATTCAAATCCCACCTCATGACGACAACCCAGACTATAAATGAAGGTAGATCAATTTTCATTGCTGCTTCACTCTTTTCACTGCTTGGTTTTAAAAACTTACTTTCAAGGCTTCAACCTCAACCCAACCATTTGAAATAAAATAAAGAATTAACTGGAAAGAGGACCATTTTGATGCAGCTGGACAAATTACCCAATCCCAAACCCTTTGGAGGATGGAAGTCATTCACACAGAACTGCTTTCCTAAACTCCAGTACCTAAAAATCCACTCAAGTGAAGGGCCTTTAGGTTTTGCAGCTATGCCAAGATGGCTTAGAAAACAGGAAGATGTCCAACAAACCCCTTGACGGTCCCACTTTCAAGGTAGTGACAAGATCTTAACTGTGCCCCAGACAATTTCCCCCTTTTTTTCGCTCATGTTTCTATCTGCCAGGGTCTTCACTTCAAACAGACACCAAGCAGTAAGTCCAATCTTCCATACTCAAGGAATAAATGGAACAGGGCATAGGACAGGGAGAAAAAGTCTATGACAGCCGTTCAATTCGTACCATTATTTTTTTCCCAGCATCTGTTTTTTCTCAAATCCCAGAGGTCCCAAATTCACATGATCTTCATTCATTGGATTTTCCCCTTCCATGATTTATAAGGAGAAAGTGCAGATAACCAAAAAAGCTATCTATGGATTTTCTTCTTTAAAAACAATTTTAAAAAAACAACCTTCTGTTCTTTCTCCATAACCATTATAAAAAGTAGTTTTCAGAGTCTTTCTTCTTCTTCTTAAAGAGGGCTACCTAATCTGAATGAAAAATGACAGCAAAAGTCAAAGAGGCAAAATTCTAAACTAGAACATAGAAGTAGTGTTCAAAGCCAAAGTGGAGCTCGTTTCCGAAGTTCAGTCCACTGATCGGTATCCGCTTGTACATCTGGCTGTGCAAACAGCTGCTCAAAATTTATTTCTGACCGGCAGTAAGTTGGATTTTTTTTCCTCCCTTTATACAATGGTATTCAGAGAACAGTGACTGTGGGGGCTGCCTGTCAGGGTCTCTGCCGGTATGCTTTCGCTTAAGGGCGTGTCGGGAGGGACTAGAAGGGTGCTGCTGTCAGCAGAGTCCTCCAGCTCAACTGGGGATGGACCAACCGATGGCGGAAGAGACTCTTCAGTGAGTGGTGGAGATGTGTCGCCATTTCCTAAGGACAGCTGATTGTTCTGCCCAGGCTGGGAATGGACGCCGTCTAAAAATGAAGGGCAATGAGAAATCAGAAGCACAAAAATGCTACATAGTGTAACAGCAATTAGCAAACCGTCATTTAATGTTAGGGACTATGGTGGCTCACATGGTTAAGGTCAGGAAAAAGAGGGCAAAACGGTGAGAATCCCAGGAAGAGAAAACCGTTTGCGGCGAAATATCAAAGTAATGCAAATTGTCAATGTTCTAAAGAGTGCTTTAATGCGCAAGTAGACCCGAAGCCCTTTCCAGATAAATTGGCTTTTCCAAGCTTCCTCAGGAATCTGCTTGGTTAAGGACCAGTTCTCAACCTTTCCGAGTCACGTTCCCACAGACAGCTTCAGGGGCTGAATGGCCATTTTGCCCTTCCTCCAAAACATGGCACTTCCTGGTGTAGTGGAGGCAGATGAAATGGTGCAGTGGGCCGCATCAGGTTGAGAATCCCTGGTTAAGACACTGAACTCGCTGACTGGAAGGTCGGAGTTCAATTCCCGGGTACTGCACAAACCACTTAGCGGGGGGAAATCGTTGCACAATGCATCCCTTAGGGAAAATCGCTATACGATGCATGCATCGTATAGCAATTGTTTCGTATAACGAGCCCCGTGGAATGGATTAAATTTGTTGTATGAGATGCCACTGTAGTTTAATTGCTAAGAAGATAGCCAATGAGGGATCATAGGAGTTCATATCCAAAATACATGGATTTAAAGTTAGGGGGAGGATGTTCACACTGAATCCCAATTCATTTCAAACATGAATATATCCATTCATTTTGGAGGAAAAATAGGGTTTGGAAGCAAGAGAGACAATATCCAATGGAAACCTGCAGTGCCTCCTGTTTGAGGAAACAGAAACAGCTGATGATCACAAATGATCATTTATACTTTTTTTTTATCAAAGAGCTGATAAGAACAGTCCTGAAAATCTGCTCTGAAGGTATTACCTTTAAAAGTCTTAGCCAATGCGCTGCAGATTATCACCACACATAGAGCGTAACATCTAAGCATCGCTTTTTTAAATATAGCCTGGCCTATTTTTGGGAGCCATAGTGCCTTAGCAGTTAAGACGCTGAACTTGGTGACCGGAAGGTCACCAGGTCAGCAGTTCAAAAACTTGAGCGTTGCATGACAGAGCAAGCTCACATCGTCTTTCCCAGCTCCTGCCAACCTAGTAGTTAAAAAAAACAAAAAACCAAGAAATTGCAACTAGATAAACAGGTACCACCTTTGGTGAGAAAGGTAACAGCGTTCCATGTGCTTGCTGCATGACTACGAAAACGTCTGCAGAAGGAGACAGGGCTGGCTCTTTGGCTGAGCACCACACCCTAGAGTCCAACACGACTGGCTTTCAAGCAAGGGAGAACTTTACCTGGCCTATTTTACTTTTTTGAAATCTTTTACTGTGCTGTTTAGTATTAATGTTCATTACACAAATTATCCTGTTTATTCTTTGTCTTGTAGAACTTTTCTGCATTCTGTGTTGCACTGCAGCACTGAGATGCCAACGCTGTGGTGACATACCTGCTGAAGTACAAAGAATGCCATCTGGGTTGATAGAAGCCTCATATGGAGGAGGCGGGTCATCCGGGTGCTGAATGTCTGGATACTTATAAGCTGTGTAGGGTGGAGGAGGGTCATGGAAGTGGAACGCTCCCCCCTCGCCGTCATCCGAAAGATGCAGTGGAGTGAGTCCGGTTCCAAAACCATCGGGCCCATAATCAAAGCCAGGCATTCGGCGTCCCAAGTTAAAGTGATGCACTGTGGGAGAGAAAATGCAGACACACAAAACTCAACATTGTCATCAAGCCCAGCTTATCATTCAATCTCTGCAGGTCTTAACAGTAAGTCAGATTCTCAGCTTTTTGGCTAAGATCAAGTGTCATATCAAGTGTAGTATAGTAATACCTCACATAACGAATGCATCGCGTAGCGAAAAATTGCATAATGAAGCGTTCATTATGCAAGGGGGATACCGCGCATAACGGGGGGAAACGTTCGTTATGCGTGGGGGGGGGGGGATTTGGTATGGGAATCCTGGATAACGAACCTTTTTTGTTCGTTATCCGGGGCATCTCCCATTAGCTTCGCATAATGGGAAAAACTGCATAGCAAAGCAACTCGCAGAACGGAGTTTTTTCATTATGCGAGGTATTAATGCATGTTGAATTCCAGCTTTTCATTGTGACTGGACTTACTCAGGAAAGAAAGCCATGATTTGCCACAAATCACAAAACAGTCTACATTTGGATAAAGAAATAATATTTGGACCTGTGATGCATAACAAATAATTAATATTTAAGTGCAGTAATATGTATGGGGCTGCGGACGCTAAGTGATTAAGACACTGGATTTGTCGACTGGAAGGTCGGGCAGGTCAGCAGTTTGAGACCTGAGTGCTGCATGACGGAGTGAGCTCCCATCGTCTGTCCCCAGCTCCTGCCAACCTACCAGTTTGAAAGCAAGAAATTGCAAGTAGATAAATAGGTACCGCTTTGGTGGGTAGGTAATCAGTGTTCCGTGCACTCTGGTGTATAGTCATGATTTGAGCAAGGGTGACCTTTACATTTACCTAATATGTATGGGGAACAGACGTCTGCTTGTCACTATCCCCCTTATTAACAAAAGAAAAGTGGGGGAAATGGGGGAAAATATATCAATTTAAAAATACCGGTAGAACTTCTATGAATAAAAACCCATTTCCCTGTTACCATAAAAGTTAACTCTCAAATAAAACTGTTAAGTTTCTCTAAGATTTTTCACTGGCTTTCAAGCAAGGGCGACATTTACCTTGACCTAATATGCAAATTTTAGTTTTAATGTTAATTATGACCAAATACATTTTGTTATTGGAGATAAGACTTCTCACAAAGTTTCTTAACAAAAGGAAAGGAGAATGGGGGAATCCATCAATTTAAAGAAACTAGGTGCATTTCAGTGAAAGCTTCTATGGATTAAAAACCCACTTCCCTTCCATAGCCACCCTGAGTCGGGCTTGCCAGAGTGGGTGGCGAACAAGTTGAAATATAAAATTAAATTAAAAATTAAATTAAATTAAAGCTCAGACGGAATGAAATAAAACTGTTAAGTCTCTTCTAAGGTTCTACAGTATTTGGCCCTTTCTCCCCATTCGTTTTGCCAATGTGTTGAGACAAACTAACACAGGAACTTGGGTAGTCAAGAAATCTTGATTTACGAGACACTCCCACTAAAGAACTTCAGACCCTGATTTGCAAAAGATTGAGGAGATAAACTAGGAAGCCCAGCCGGCCAATTCAAAAGGCTCCATCCCCATTTTCCTCCCTTGGCACAATTCTAACAAAGACAGAAAGACAGACTTCCAAATAGGAGCCCCAATGTCAGTCTACTCACAGTTTGCACCGATCAAGGATTCAATGCGCTCCCTGCGTCTTTGCCGCAGCCGATGCACCATGAAGAGCAAGAGAGACAAAATCAGGAAAGAGGAGATGCAGCTCACAATGAGGCGCATGCCACTTGCCATAGAGTCAAATAAACTGTTGCCATCTATGGAAGAAAAACCAAAAATTGTTTCTATGACACTAGACAAAATATTTTAAGCAATGCAATGGATTAGTTTTCTGCAACCTTATACCTTCTAGATCAGGAGTTCCCAAACTTTTCGACCCGGGGGCCGGTCACATTCTCTCAGTCAGCTTCAAGGGCCGGATAGTCATTCTGCCCTACCTGCACAATGGGGGTGGCTATTTTGTCCCAACAGCTTCAAAAGGGTGGTCATTTTGTTTCTCGGATGCCCTTGGAGGGGTGGGGGGCACATGAAATGGCAACACCATGGGCCAGATCCAGCCTGAGGGACTTAGGTTGGGAACCCCTGTTTTAGATGTTTCAAACAACCTTCCTGGCCATTGGCTATATTGGCTAAATATGACTGGCATTAAAATCTAAAACATTTGCATGTTAACAGATTAGGAAAAGCTGAGAAAATTTGATGTGGCGAGCACTAAGTGAATTGAAAAACTAACGGGGGAAGCTTGGAGGAGAAATCTGTATACAACCCAGATGTGCTGCATCAGCATGATAAATGGCACTGGTTTGGGGCTTATTAAATATTCAGCAATGGAATTTGATAGAGAAGTTGTATCTCACCAGGATCTAAACAGGTAAACTTGCAGCACTCCTTGGGATCTTTGCGATACTGTTGGCAAACTTGCGGCCTCTCACAAAGAGCTGCCACACACATCTCTGGTTCACCATTGTGGCATGTGCAGCTTAAACAGGGGTCATCTCCTTTGGGGGTGAAATAGTAGCCTTCGTCAACAATGTTGTCTTTGATATCCACGCAGGTCTGGCCTAAAAAGAAAAAAAACACCAAGAAAAGTGTGTACAGTACTTCCATATTTTGGTTAAAGTAAAAGAAAAGCAATCACACTTATATGGGTTGCGGTGGCTCAGTGGTTAAGACGTTCGCCTTGTTAGCTGGAATGCCACCGGCAAGTCGGCAGTTCAAGACCCGGGTACTGCATGAGGGTTTGAGAGCCCATCTCTGTCCCAGCTCCTTACAATCTATCGGTTCAAAAGCAAGAAATTGCAAGTAGATAAATAGGGACCACTTTGGTGGGGAAAAGATCTTGGGGACATGAAAGGAGCCTCATTCGGGCATCCCCTGAGCAGAGTTCCTCCAGCAAAAATCCTTTCAACCCCAACATGCTGGGTACTAATTTTACCGACCTCGGGAGAGGATGAAAGGCTGAGTCAACCATGACCCCAATAGAAAGAACAGTACCTGTACTAATAAGAGGATCATATTAATAGTTAAACATACAAGTCTGGATCTTAAGTGTGTCAAACCGCACTCACAAAGAACAGCAGCAGAAGCAGTTTGACATTTTTACTATTATTGCAACAAGGCACTATATCCTGCAGTGCCAGTTAAAGCGGCTGGGGGCTATGGCTTTGACTGTTTTTGCCTGACAAAAAGAAAAAGTACACATGCAATATATTACATTGCGCATGCTGAGTTTGGGGGTGTGTGTGTGTGTTTTCTGACAACCTTTCTTGCCAATCAAGAAATCTCTATTTGTTGAGACCTTTAACAGCACATTCATAAAGGTGAGAGGTATTTTCCCCTGAACTTGCTTCTTCTTTTTCGTTACTTTCTCTTTTACCCCATCAGGTGTTAAGAACCTGGGTTTGCCATAAATTTCAAAAGGAAGCATTGGCACTCAGACCAGAAGCTAAGGGTAGATACAGCTTTCCCACAAAGGCACTTTTGGGATATGCTAGGCCAAAACTCCCAGAAACTGGCAACTTTTGGGAGTTCTAGTCCAATGCCAGGTTGGAGAAGGTTTAGTTATTTTCTCTTTTAAGCTTAACTACATAGTGTGCCTTAGTTACATCAACAATTACAGACAAACAAGGAGTAGCATTTCATCTAGACCAGTGGTTCGCAACCTTTTATGGGCCATACCCCACCTAAGCATCTCTAAAATCATGATACCCCTCCTCCCACGACATATAATTTTTATAATTCAAAAAGTGAACTCCTATTCATGCGGAGAAAGCCTAAAAGGCCATTAACTTGGTCTAACTCATTGTCGAATTCCCCCCTTTAAAAATCAAATTGCCCCGCTGTGGGAAACCACGGATCTAGACCAATATTTTTTTTTTTTGCATTCTCTTCCTTTTAGGACCTTTAACATCCCCAGCTGTCATTTAATTATTCTTTCTTCAGGGGTGCCCAATTTTTTTGGGCCGTGGGCCAGCCACGTGGTCAAGTGTGCCGGTCACGTGGTTCCTCCCACCCTGAAGTGGAAGCAAAACGTGCATACAGGTGCACAGAGTGAACCCATACATGTGCAGAACGCTGCCGTAAATGACCCATGGCTGTCGTAAACGTGTTTACAACAGCTGCGGGTCATTTACAGCAGAGTTCTGCACATGCGTGGGTGCGTTTTCCTTCCACTTCAGGGAGCGGCAAGGAGTGACGTGGGCCGGGTTAAATGGCACCAGGGACATAGTATGGGCACCCCAATATATATAGACTATGTACACTTTGAATGCAAAACCTAGAAATGTAGAGCAGACAAACTCACTTCTTTTGCAAAGGAATGGAGATTTCTCATAGCAGTTTTCAGCATACCAGCTATGAAAGCCACGGTGTCGAAGCGTGGGGAAATGGGAACACTGGAACTGGGCACAAAGGATGTTTTCACTTTCGGAGACGTATGTAGGAAGCGTTGGATTAGGGGGCAAAAATACCTCTGATGAGCCTGAAAGGACCCCCCCAAAAAAGGGAACACACATATTGATATGTTAACCTTACATGTAATAAATCCTGATTTTAGCAGAAAGTTCTGTTATATCAAGAGAGTGTTTATTTTCACGGGAAATGTTTCTCTACCAACAGATAACACTGCAACTGTGAGGGTGTTTTTTTAATGTGAAACTGCACAGACATGTAGTACAAACATGTAATAGCAGTCTTATAGCAAGACTAAACAAAATGTTAATCACTCTTATTTCAAAACTGGCATTTAGGTCACCACAAGGCCAAAAAATCAAAAATATTCAAACGGGTCCCCCAGGAAGTTGAGAAAAGAGAATTCGACACCCATTTCAGAGGGCTACAGACAAAAATTTGCACTCTATATAACTCAGGGTTAAAATTTTGCAGGTTTGCGTCACTGAGCATCAGATGGAAGAGGAGCCACAGCAAAATGGTAACATGCATGCTTTCTATGCAAAAGCTTCGAGGTTAAATTTCTTGATAACTCAAAGCAGGACTGAGAAAAGGCTTAGGTGGACAGAAAAGATCTGATTCTCAAATAAACATTTCAAACCCGATGAATCAAATATTTATTCCAGCAAAAAGGAACGCTTATGTTGAGCAAAGCAAGAGCAGGAACATCCAATTGCAATCTGCTGGTTTGTGCAAGAATTCTGGCAGTCAGAATTCTTTTGACAGACATGTGGAAACGTTGTGTATTTATATAAAGCATTTGTTTATGCAAGGTTTTATATAAAGCTTTTCTGTTTATGCTCTAAAAACATATGCTTTAGCCCAGGGGTGCCCAAACTACAGCCCAGAGGCCGGATTCGGCCCGCAACGCCAATTCATCCAGCCCACAAAGCCCTTGTCGCTCCTGGAAGTGGAAGTAAAACACGCCCGTACAGGTGCGTTTTACTTCCACTTCCAGGAGCGACTAGGGCTTCGCAGGCCGTATGATTTGGCATTGGGAGCCAAATCCGGCCACCGAGTCATAGTAACCAGCTCCCTGAATCATGTGACCGGCCCATGGCCTGAAAATTTTGGGCACCCCTGCTTTAGCCTATTCTTGTTCTGCCTTAAACAAGACAAAATCCTTCCTTCATCATCTTACCTTTATAAGCAACCTCCCAGTGACCTTCTAGAGAATTATTTCGATTGGTGATGACATACTGATAGCCAACCCAGTACCTACATTTGGAGAGTTGGGGGTGAGGAGGGGGAAAAGACATCTTGTAAGACACACATTGTGTTGTTGTTGTTGTTGTTCAGTCACACAGTCAATTCCGACCCTTTGCGACCCCATGGACCTTTGCCCGCCAGACACCTGTCCTCTACCATCCTCCTCAACCTGCCCAGCTCTGTGCCCATTGCATCTACAATACCATCTAGCCATCTCATCTTTGGCCACCCCCTTCTTCTTTTGCCCTCCACCTTTCCCAGCATCAAAGCTTTCTCAAGTGAATCCTCTCTTCCCATTTGATGTCCAAAGTACTTCAACCTCATCTTTACTATTTGACCTTCTAAGGATCATCCTTGTGAAATTGACCAGTTTACTTTTGCTTCAGGGAAGTAAAGTGGTCAATTCCCATGTAGTAGGTCACTACATATCTCCTTCCTCTGTGTGAGGAGAAGAGACTGTAAGGATATAAAACAAGCGTTGGTGGGTACAGAATAATTGATATCAAATGAAATGCTGAATTGCAGGCTTACTTTTACGGAGTTGGTTGCTTGCAGAAATCAGATTGGGCTAAATGCTACTGTTAATTCCAACCATCACAGGTCCATTGAATAAGTTGGACGTGATTTTTTTAAAAAAAACACTAAGTGTCGCAGAGACAACATGTCTACTCTAGTTGGAACTAACTACTGGACTAAACCTATTCTTCCAGAACACAATACAGTTTTTCTTCATGGTAGAATTCTGTCCTTCTGTGGACACTCACCTCCGTTGATCCTTCCTCCCGAACGCTTTCTCCTCAGAATCCCACTCCTGTTGCAAGATGAACTTGAGCTCTTGGTCAGTGGTGAAGGTGGCCAGAGATCCATTCACCCTCTGACATGTCTGCACAGCATCCCAGTAATTCTCACCACTTAAGTATACCCTGTAGCAACTGGCAGTACCCTCATAGTGATGCCATCCTGACGGGCATTTCCCTAGGAAACATGAAGAAGAAAAGGGAAACGATTCCCATCCAAGTCAGGATCTCAATCAGATAAACTGGAGAAGTTTCTGAAAATATCTCCTCCTTTCCCAGTACACAATGAGGTGGTATATCTGTAAGTTCACATATCTGAGAATCTCCCCCCACCCCCCGCTTCAAAATTCCCAACACTTTCCAAAACTGGCATATCCCAAGAGTAAGGTTATATATAGTGCAGTGATGGCGAACCTTAGCACTCCAACTGTTCCTGGACTTCAATTCCCAGAAGCCCAAGTCAGCACTTCTGCTGATCAGGGCTTCTGGGAATTGGAGTTCCAGAAGAGCTGGAGTGCCAAGGTTCGCCATCACTGTTATAGTGCAACCTGATAAGCCAGGTTCCTATATAAATGGTGCTTAGGGAAAGAGGCCTTGTACTAGTCTGTAGCAGGACGAGTTTATCACTTCAGTGGAAAATAGTGGGTAAAGTAGTTAGTGAGGCTCCTTTCATGTCCCCAAGTGCAGCTCTCAGGTATTGAAACCCGACTTTCCAGTCTCCAGCTCAGCGCCTTAACCAATAAGCCACCGGGGGATCAATTCCAATGATCAAAAGTGAACAATGTCCCAGGACTGTAAGTCCCTATAGCTTTAGTCAAAAAGTGAAAGGGATGTGTAACTGAAAAACACACACCTCTGCAATATGTAATTTGAGCAATCAAAATCTGGGAATAAACAGCAAATCAATTTTAATATACATAATACCTGAAAAGAGGAAACTCTAGTTTTCCTTCCCTGCTGCTATTCCTGACTTGCCAAAAACCAACCTTTCAGTCTTGTCACCCAAGCAACTAGTTAAACTCTCAACATTTCCAGGAAGAATTAGGAAAAACGTATGCATGGAAGCCTGAAGAGGTGCTGCCAGTTTGAATAGATAACACCAAGCTATCAAAGCTTTGTCTGAGCCCGCATCCTGTCTCGCAAATGCAGTGAAGGGACTTCCATTCTCCATCTTTGCGACAAGGGGAGAATCTATTTTATTTTTACTTTTACAGCACTGCGGTGGCTTAGTGGTTAAGACACCGAGCTTGGAGAGTGAAAGGTCAGGGTTCGATACCTGAGTGCTGCACGACGGATCTTGGGGACATGAAAGAAGTCTCATTCGGGCATCCCCTGAGCGGAGTTTCTCCAGCAAAAATCCTTTCAACCCAGAGTAATTAATGACATGAAATTTTATTTATTTTTATTCTTTGGCTTAACATCGCATTATTCAGAGCTATGCACCGCAGCTGCTATCCACATATCCACTCTCTGTGTTAGCTGCTCTTTCTGCACATTGTTTTTTTTATAGCTGGGCAGAGATAATCTCTTGATATCTATGGATATTCTATGCCTGCTGTACAAAAACTGAGACTTTACTGATTCTCTGGAAAGCAATGAAATACCCTTGTGTTCCCTTCCTCAACTATAAATGGTAATTACTGTTGCTTGTATCACAGGGTTTCTCAACCGTGGGTTGAGGTATTCTTGGACTTCAATTTCCAGAAGCCTAAGTTAGCACGCCTGGCGATCAGGGCTTCTGGGACCTGAAATCCAATAACATCTCGGGTGGGGGGGGGGAGGCTGAGAAACCCTATGCTAAAGAATATATTGTTTATCTGGCATTATTTTATACTGTCTAATATGCTATTAGACAAGAACAGATAAATAGTGCAGAAATGAACTTTGTAAAAACTTTTTCTATATTGAGGAGTGTGCAAAGTATTATAAATGAGCAAAAAACAAAATTAGGAAAAAAAATAATGACCAGAAGATACAACTTCATCTTATCTGAACAAGCTGCCAAGGCATAATGCTCTCAGAACAAGAGACTGTGCAGAGATTCAGAATGTCAGGAGACTTTGACCATAAAAACAGCTCAATAACAGACCACACTGCTAATATTGTGACATTGCCAGCTTCTGAAATTTAATTTAATTGACGATGCTTTACACACTGAAGTATTCCAAGAAGAGCTGGCCTAGATTTGCATGTGTCAGCAAGCTAGGGGATTTTTTTATCATGTTCCCAAGTCTGCAACTTACTGCTAAAGCGAACTGGTTGTGCTACATTAACTGTGTGAAAACGCATTGTGTCTCCTGCCCTCCCACGATTGTGCCTGGAATCCACAAATTCCTTTCCGTGGTAGGTTCGCTGGTCCCCGGTAAAATCTAGAGTGAAAAAGAAATACAATTAGTTCATCCTAAAGTCATGGAGAAGCAAGTCTCTTTCTCATTTCTAATATTTCAAATTTAAAATCAATGTAAGTGCATCAGTGTCTTCTAATGTTCAGCCGGAAAGTGGATTACACATAGAATCATGGAATAACCAAGTTGCAAAGGGCCTTTTATGCCATTGAGTCCACCTCCTTGCTCAATGCAGGAATTGCAGGTATGGCAGAGGGTTGTCTAATTCTCTCTTGAGTTCTTCCAGTGTTGGGGCGCTCATCACCTCTCGAGGAAGTTGGTTCTGCTGTCATACTGTTCTAACCATTAAGAGGTTTTCCTTAATATTCAGTGAGTAAAAGATATATTTGGCCTTTCTAGTGTTTTGGTTTACAACCCTAATCCATGCCAGCCATGCTAGATGGATCTGATGAGAGATGTAGGACAAAATACTGAGAGAGAGAGAGAAAAAAAAAACCTCCACTTTATGACTGGATTATGACCTCAAGGCTTTAACCAGAGTTGGGCTTCTTAGAGGTTTCAACACACAGAGAGAACATTTTGTCCTATGAGTAAGTATACAACAAAAACAAACAGAGGCTCCCTAGTACTCTCTAAGTCTGACTTCACATTGCTTTAAATAATTAATAAGGTGAAGGTAAAGGTCGCCCTTGCTCAAAAGCCAGTTGTATCTGACTCTAAGGTTCAGTGCTCATCTGTTTATAGCCAAAGAGCCAGCACTGTCTGCATCTGGACAGGTCTCGACAAAGGAGTGCAAACACTGTTTACCTTCCCACCAAAGTGGTCCCTATTTATCTACTTGCAATTTCTTGCTTTTGAACTGCTAGGTTGACAGGAGCTGGGACAAAGACGGGAGCTCGCTCTGTCATGCAGTACTCAGGAATCGAACTCCGACCTTCCAGTCAGCAAGTTCAGCATCTTAAACACTTGAGTAGCACCCAAAAATTGCTTCAAGTATACTGGCACAACTTTCCAAATGACCATGGTAATCAAGAACCAGAAGGAGTAGGCATGCTACTCTCTCTTTAAGGGTCTCCCACTCTGGTACAGCTAATTTGCTTCTGTGACTTTTAATCAGCCATGATAAGCCAAGATCAAGCGTGCACACAGTCTGCCCACCTGGTCTTCCAAAGAGGCCGAGCTGAATAAACACTGAAAGTGCCAAATTGCTTGAACCGGGGCAGCTAATTATTTCTCAAGTACAGTACCTATACATCTCACCCTTTCTTCCAGCGCAGTCTTGCCCATTAGGGACTATTTTGCCCCAAACAGACCTGGTGCGTAATATGGGGGTCCCTCCTGGAATCGCGACTCCTACTCGATGAGCAGGTGGCAGTCGTGGCCAGGAGGGCTTTTACACAACTTTGTGTTATACGCCAGTTATGCCCACTCCTAGATCGGAACTCCATGCTCATGGTCATGCACGCTCTGGTCACCTCCAGACTTGACTATTGCAATGCACTCTACATGGGGCTCCCTTGATGACCATTCAGAGGCTGCAATTGGTCCAGAATACAGCTGCCCGGGTGGTGATGGGTGATGTGGACGGTATGCCCGTGCCTCACCACTGCTTCAGGAGCTGCACTGGTTACCGGTATGCCTCCAGGTGCAATTCAAGGTGCTGATAATGACCTTTAAAGCCCTACATGGTAGTGGGCCAGGATACCTAAGAGACCGTGTCACCCTGAGAACATCTGTCTGTCCCACCAGAGCAGACCGGAGAGGCTCTGCCATCTGCTAGAGGGGTGCATCTCTCTAGCACCACAAGGAGGGCCTTCTCAGTGTCTGCTCCGGCCCTATGGAACCTCCTGCCACTTGAGCTGCATCTCAAGACGGAGTTGCTGCTCTTCAGGAAAGGGCTGAAAACCTGGCTGGCAAAGCAGGTGTGGGGCACCAGCAATGGGGTGACCACTGCCTGCTGGCTGATTTAGTAAGAACACTCTCTCCCTCTTTAAATCTCTTTTAATCTGTAGGGGTCAAAGTAATTTTTGGTGGCAGTTTTAATGGTTTGTTTTTTTTTACTGTTTTTTAGAATGTGATTGGTTTTATTTTCTGTGATCCGCTCAGCCTTCGGAGTTGGGCGGCAATATAAATCAGGGAGAAAATGGGGCAGTGACACCCTTCAGGTCCAAGACAATCCCAGCCAGCCTAATCTGCCTGCCTCTCTATATATATATACCTTAAGTGGAAGGTCAAAAGGGCTACCTGTGTTCCTTTCTTGCCTTGCATGTGTCTAAATGCTTGCCCACCCAAACCATGATTTCCACTCCCTCAAACTCAATGAGTACCAATCTCCACTGGTGGGTCTCATGGTAGGGAGAACTTCATTCAGGTAGTAACACAGCCAACACATTCTGGGCTTCAGTCCAGGACTTTGAAAAGCCACATAAACACAGCCCTTAATGAATGTGTTCCAACATAAAGGGGCAATATTAAGAAACAGGACGGTTGAATCTCTCCCATCTAGAACTGCATGAGCCTTGAGACATCACAACCAGTCATTCCCTTTTCATGGTCTCTTATTGAAGGGGAAAGACCAACAAACACACAGACCCTTGCTCCAAAGTCTGGCTTTTGGTCTGTTATTCCCACCCATAGGAGGGGGGGGCTCGTACATATGGAAAGACGGTGAAAAGCACAGAAGGAAGAGAAGATCGAGGACACAAGCTGGCTTCCAAGCGTAGGAAGTGAAGCAATGTTCAGATCTTCTAGCTCTGAATGGTCTGATCTTTTGAAACAACATGGATAACCAGCAGGGACCGTCTTCCTTACCTGTGCAACTCCTTCTTTCATTCACCTGGCCAGGTGAACTCAAAAAGAGTTACATTTATTTTTTATGAATCTTCTTCTGTGTCTAGGTCATAGATTAGATAGGATAGATTAGATAGGATAGGTTAGATAGATGGGATGGGATGGGATGGGATGGGATGGATGGATGGATACTGTAGATAGATAGATAGTGTAGATAGATAGATACTGTAGATAGACAGATAGATAGATAGATACTGTAGACAGATAGATACTGTAGATAGATAGATAGATAGATACTGTAGATAGATAGATAGATAGATAGATAGATATAGTTCAGTCGCACAGTCGATTCTGACCCTTTGCGACCCTACTGACCATTTCCCGCCAGGCACCTCTGTCCTCCACCATCTTTCTCAGATATGAAACTACCATAATAAAGGCACCTTTTGGTGAGTTCACTCTGCAGCATAGCTGTCAAGTATCCCTTATTTGCCAGGAAATTTCCCTTATTTCCAAAATCCAAAACTTGACAGGTACGCTCTGCAGTTCCCTCCGCGTGAACTAGTATGAGAAAGATTAGCCAGCAACCAACACAAGGTTGCCGTTACCAGGGCACACCAGATTGTGTTTTTTTTTAAATACCACAATTTTTGAGGAGGCTCTTTCTGTGTACCCCTGTTTTCATGTTTCGGATAGCTGAGCGCTCCCCGATAGTTTTAATGCTGCATCACAGCTCATGTGTCATTGAGAACTAATAAATAAACATGAGACAACAGTCTTTTATAGTTATTGGCCAGAAATCTGCTGGTTATTTATACCAGCTTAAGTGTAACTGCAGGAAATTGTTGCTCGTTTATAAGTCTGACCTTGTATTTCTCACTCCATGCCAGTTATGTGACTTGGCACGCAATAAAGGAATACAAACAGCAATTCATTTCACTACCTGGCAAGCCACTACGGCAATATTTACCACGAAAATTACAGTGTAAATAACCACGAGAATTCTCGCCTTTGTGTATTTGTTCTTAATGTCATTGCAAGCCATCTTTTGCAACTATTTTTATCAACTGCCACGTAGAAATATATGATTCCAGACAACCCGTTTTAGTTTGGGAATCAGCGTCTAATAATTGAATCAAACAGAAATCTCAGCCCAGGGTGGGAAAGGAGGGGAGAAACTTTGGTTGAAAGCCAAAAATTATGATAGAAACTATATCGTTCAAAAAGCAAGGAAATTCAGATACTGATAAATCCCTCACGCCAATCCTCACTATATATTAAAAAAAACTAAGCTAACAAAGGTACCTTCAGGGCCCTTTTAATCAGAATCCTGTTCATATTATGGCAAACAAGTTGCCTAAGGGAAGCCCACAAGCAAGATACAAGTATGACTGCTATGAAATTCTGATACCTGCCAGCAACACATAGAAAAACCCATTCATTCGCCAGTCTTAGAGGGATTATGTAGTAATGACAACGAGACACCAGTGAAGTCCCATCCTTTAGGTGAAACTCGGAAAATTAGAATATCGTGCAAATGTTCATTCAGTTCAGTAATGAGACTTAAAAGATGAAACAAATATATGAGATAGACGCATTGCATGCAGAGCGAGATCGTTCAAGCTTTACTTTGTCATAATATTGATGCTTATGGCTTACAGCACATGAAAACCCCAAAACCCCCCCCAATCTCATGTACCCCATAATCATCACATAATCTCATGTACGCTGTATGCCATCACCATCACAATTATAACGAATTAAGGCATGACATCTCTCGTTTTGCATGTAGTGAGTCTATCTCATATATTTGTTTCACCTTTTCAGTGAAATGAATTAACATTTGCACGATATTCTAATTTTCCGAGTTTCACCTGTATATCTCATTCCTTTCCAAAGCCATCAAAGTGGTCAGACAACATATCTTGCAGCAGGAAACCCCAATCCTTCATAATGTGCTGTGTGAAGAGGTTAATTCCTTTTTTCCTACCATCAATAGGTCACCCTTGCTCAAAAGCCAGTCGTATCCAACTCTAGGGTTCAGTGCTCATCTTGGTTAATAACCAAAGTGCCAGCGCTATCTGTGTCTGTAGACGTTTCCACGGACATGTGGCAGGTATGACTAGATGCCAGACTATATGGAATGCTGTTACCTTTCCTGCCGAAGTGGTCCTTATTTATCTACTTGCAATTCCTTGTTTTCAAACTGCTAGGTTGGCAGGAGCTGGGACAGACGACAGGAGCTCATGCCATCGTGCAGCACTTGGGTCTCGAACTGCTGACCTGCCGACCTTCCAATCATCAAGTTCAGCATCTTAACCACTAAGCCACCACAGTCTCAATACCTTCAATACTGCACCACTTACTTATAGTTGATAATCCTACCAGCATAAAAATTAAAAGAGTCTGATTTGAAAACTTCTCCCTTTCTTAAGAGCTTCGACTGCAGTGGCTCGGGTGGCTAAGATGCTGACTGGGAGGCGTCAGGTCAGCCATTCGATACCCAAATACTGCAGGACCGAATGTCTTTGTCCCAGCTCCTGCCAACCTAGCAGTTCGAAAGCAAGACATGGCAAGTAGATAAATAGGGACCACTTCGGTGGGAAGGTAAACAGTGTTCCATGCGCTCCAGTGTCTATTCATGCCTGCCACATGACCACGGAAATGTCTCCAGAAGCAGACAGCGCTGGCTCTTCAGCTATGAAACAGATATGAGCACTGAACCCTAGAGTCGGATAGGTTTTTGAGCAAAGTAAATTATTATTATTATTATTATTATTATTATTATTATTATTATTATTATTATTATTATTATTATTATTATTATTATTATTGGGAATCCTGGGATTGCTAGTAAGCATGCATTTTTTCTATGCAAGAAAAAAGGCCTTGAAATAAATACCAAGATTCCTATTGTTGTGACAAAGAGGTGTGGGGCACGATCAGGTAGCAGGCAAAGGACACTGGAAGTTTTAGGTATTATTACACTTACTGAAGTTATTTTTGGATCACAACTCCTGGAACCTCTCAGAGCCGTAGTTCATAAAAGAAAATTTATTATGAAGCTGCTTTCACAGTAGAAATGGGAAATATATAGCCCTCCAGATGGTGTTGTACAATTCCCGTAAACTATAATATAATCAATAACCACAAGAAATGCAGTCTAACATTTAGAAATATACAAAGTTCTCCATCCTCCTTATTCCCCAAGGGGATCAGATAAACTCATGAAGGGAAGTCAGGGTACTCAATGGCTCCTACATTTCCCACTTCCAGTATTGGAGACCATATGCTGGAGAATGTGAGAGGGAAAATACAGATACATGCTTCATAATTACCAGAGTATCATCAGCATATAAACTTATTTAATTTCCTACTATTCCCTCAATCCTATTATCCTCTCTCACGGCGATCGCTAAACAATTCCATTGCCATTATAAATTATATTGGGGATAGTGGGCATCCCTGTCTTGTACCAGCTTCAAGCATTATGTCATCTGTATAAACATCATTTACCTTGACATTGGCGGAACCATGTTGATATAGCTGTTCAAGTGTTCTTTTGACTGTATTGGTCTTTAGTTGAGTGTCTGACCGGACATCCCACTATGGTAATGGAGTAGACGGTACAGCCAGCGACTCAACGAAGAGTGTCAGGCAGCAGTTAACTAACCTGAATCCTTCAAGGGGCCAACAGCTACAGATGGACGAGTCCCTTACGTGGGGCGATGGTCCCCCTCAGTGAAGGAAATGCCACTGGAAACCATCATATTGAGCCCAACAGCAAAATGAGTGGAGGAGGAACTCTGATTCCCAATGGTCATGAAGGCGGAAGAGGTCATGACAGATGGACTGGCTGTGGAGGCATGCCTTGATAATGTCCTCAAGGCTGCAGCAATCCACTGCATTATTTTAATAAAATTTGCCGTCATAAACTGTGGCGAACATAAACCAGGGCAATCGTAACCCAGGGTTTTACTGTACTGTTGGTTTTTTAGGGTAGATGTTGGTAAACTACAGGACCTAAGCTTGTGTTTAATATAACTAGGGTTGTTGAAAAGCTTTGCATGGGGAGAAGAGATAGGAGAGGGGAAAAATATGAAGCAGGCCGAGTCACTGAAGAATAAGGACACTAAACCAATCTGCTGTACTGCTAACATGACACGTACATCAAATCTGTGGCTGCTGAAATGTCTAGTCTCAGATATTTAAGTCCTCTCTCTAATTTGAAGAAGGAAATGAAGAAGGGACTGTTTGGTATTCCTGATCTCAGCAATACAGATGTTAGATGGACTTGTATGCTTGCCATCAGCAAAACAAAAACCTCACCATCAGGGTAATTGAGGCATGTTTAAAGTGACTTGCTTAAAATTGCTGCTTGTTTCAAAAGGTTAGCTTACCACATTTAGGACGACAATGTGGTAGCTCATAGAAAGTGGGCCTGGGTAACTCTGGAAAGTATAAACTGTGACTACCTTAAGCTGCAGGACGGAAATGGGCTCCCGTCTTCGTCCCACCTCCTGCCAACCCAGCAGTTTGAAAGCAAGAAATTGCAAGTAGATAAATAGGGACCACTTCGGTGGGAAGGTAACAGCGTTCCGTGCGCTCCGGTGTCTAGTCATGCCTGCCACATGACCACGGAAACGTCTGCAGTAGACAGCACTGGCTCTTCGGCTTAGAAACAGAGATGAGCACTGCACCCTAGAGTCAGATACGACTGGCTTTCGAGCAAGGGAAACCTTTAACTTAACCTTAAGCTGTACAAGCCCTGAAAATGGGGTGGGGGAGAGTCTGGTTTCTGGAATTCTATTTCTAGAATATTGTTGCATTTTGCTTGCACCCATTTTAATGCAGTATTCTTTGTTTACTGTGTTTCTTCTTGTGTTTCTATTTCAGGGATTCTCAACCTGCGGCCCGTGGGCCAGATGCGGCCTGTGGCACCATGTCATGTGGGCCCCCATGGCCTCTACCACACCAGGAAGTGCCATGTGGTGGAGGAAGGGCAAAATGGCCATCTGGCCCCCAAAGCTGTCTAAGGGAGTGTGACCCGCCCCCGGCTTTAAAAGGTTGAGAATTCCTGTTCTATTTGAGATGATATTTCTAAATATTATAAATTATTATTATATAAATATTATAATTTGTAATATTTTAATATAATATATGAATGATATATAAATAATATAATATTTATATATTACATAAAATATTTAAAAAAGCATCTCATAATAGCAAATAGAAACACAAGGAAAAAAAACCACAGGAAACAGCCAGATGGCATAAAAAAGTTTAAAATGATAAAAGTATTCAGATTAAAACACTACCAGCAGCAGTAAAATTAGGTAGCATCAATTAAAAAGAGTCCAGGGGTCAACATTGCACACTTCTAATGATCTTATAGGCCTTCAATTACCAGAAGCCCAAGTTAGGGCTTTTTGGGAATTTAAGTCCAAGAACATCTGGCGAGCCAAATTTGTTGATCCCTGCTGTAGAGGGAAGGGACAGGGGGCTGACGGTGGCTCAGTGGTTAAGAAGCTCGCCTTGCTAGCTGGAAGGCTGGCAAATTGGCAGTTCGAGACCTGGGTACTGCATGACAGATTGAGCGCCCGCCTCTGTCCCAGGTCTTGGGGACATGAAAGGAGCCTCATTTGGCCCTTCCCTGAGCAGAGTTTTGTCCGCAAAAATCCTTTCGACACAGAATAATTTCTGACACGTAATTATTATTATCAGATCTGATATTTCTCTTTTAATTGCAACAACCTCCAAGGGAGTATTTAAATTTGGATGAGAGCCGCAGCTATAAAGCAAGAACCTCTCTTTTTCCCCAAATGGTATTTCAATTATCTTAAATGTGCCAACATGAAGCGGCTATTCATCTTACTGGAGAAAAAGTAGACGTGCGCGTGTATTGAGTATTAAATAATTGACATTTCATGCCTGCATTGTTTCATGTGCATAGTCTGCGTATCTTCAGGAAAATAGTTATTATTATATATATTTTTGTTTCACAACCCATGACAGTGCGGTTCATTTTGATACGGACGTCACCACTATTTTTAATTGTCTCTCAAGCTCTGGAACTCAGCATGCATTTTTGCTTATTACACCCACTGCTAACTTTCTCTCCTACATGTCGCATATACAACAAACTGTTTCTTGTCTGCTCTGTTCAGCTTCAATTTTTAGGCATTTAGCATAACTGCTTGTTTTAAACTGGGGCACCGAGAAACTGCTGCTCTTTTGCAAATTAAGACTGAAATAATTCAGCCAAGACAAACAGAGATCTCCATCTGTGCACGTAGATGAACACAAATGGTGAAGACACACACAAAAAAGCTGGCAAGTACATGTTGGTGATAAAAAAAGAATGTATTTTATGTAATCTTAACAAATTCTATGACGGACCAAATCCGGCCCCTGACACACCAATTCATCCGGCCCATGCCGCCCTCGTCGCTCCTGGAAGCAGAAGTAAAACGCACCCGTTTTACTTCTGCTTCCAGGAGCGACGAGGGCGGCATGCGTCGGATGAATTGGTGTCAGGGGCTGGATCTGGCTCACAAGCCGTAGCTTGGGCACCCCTGGTAAAATGGTAGCTTAAAATCTATCTCATCCTGTTGCAAAACAGATTGCAAAGTACGTTTTACTTCCACTTCCGGTGGGAGGAACCACATGACCGGCCCGCAGAACCACATGACCGGGCACGCAGCCCAAGAAGTTTGGGCACCCCTGAATACAATACTGCATATACTTTTCCAGCCAAGGAAATCACACAGCATTCTTGTTTTCCAGCTTCAGTTGAAGCTAGATGTCTTCAAAAATAAACTTATAGATGCATTAAGAAACTTTCAAATGTGACATTAAACAATGTCTGACTCATCAAAACGTTTTCCATATTAAATTTTAAAGCGTAGAGATGACACATTATACCAAAAATCAAGCTTGTTCAAAAGTGTAAAGATGAACCAGGTACAAAACCTGAGCAAAGGGCTATGAAGTTCAGTTTGAGCATGGGTAGGACACTTTGGTTTTCCAGATTTCGAGCAAGGGTGACTTTTACTTTTACTTAAACCTAAGAAATGAACCACATGGAAAACGCAATCCATCTTGCCTCTTCTCCAGATTTAACCAACTCAGGTGGTTATTTGTGACATCAATCATTCCCTTCCGCTCCGCCACACTCTCAAAGTTAGATTTAATGCACAAAGTTTATGGCGGGCAATCAAGGAAAGAATTTGCCCTGTCTCCAAAGCAACCCTTCAACCCTTGATTTTCTTATCAGACGCCTGGGGGAACAGAGAACCAGACATCTTCACACCCAGCAATATTCCAGTAAATGAAGGGGGGGGGGGCATTTTAAACTATTTAAATCTGAGGCTTTCTTTTGAGGCATTACACCAAGTACTTCCAAGGTTGATTTTAAGTGTACTTACTTGGACAGTCAACTTCATCACTCTCATCCTCACAGGTTGGCCATCCATCACACTGCCAGTTCGAAGGGATGCACTGGATAGAGCCACTACGACACGCAAATTGACCAGGGATGCAGCGCAGCTCTGCAAGACAGGAAAGGAGAAAATTGCTGAAGACTGTAAATCAAATATGGCCATCTTACAAAATATCAACTAATCACTCCATCTCAGTGACTTCAACTCTAAACTGAGGATTACTCTTGTTTGGCAGTACAGTAGAACCCCATATAATGAATGCCTCGTACAGCGAAAACATCATACAACGAAGAGGATTTTGAACATACCATTGTGCCCCATATAACGAAAATTTATGTTATACAGTACTGCACAAAAAGGTACCCTTTCTCATTTGTAATCATTATTCATTTTTAAGCACCATTGAATTTAGTATAATCTGGAACCAAATTTCCATATTCAAACAAGTATTCAGAAACATCAAGGTTTTTATACAATGGTGCCTGCGAACTGAGTCTTTCCAATAAAACCTAGCCCCAAACACCTTATATTATGCAATGGTTATCTAGAACATGGATTCTCAACCTGCAGCCCATGGGCTAGATGCAGCCCATGGGACCACTTCACCACCTCTACCACACCAGGAAGTGCCATGTGGTGAAGGAAGGACAATGGCTGTCTGGCCCCCGAAGCTGTCTGTGGGAGCATGAACCCCTCCTCCCGGCTTTAAAAGGTTGAGAACTCCTGATCTAGAACTTGGGAGGTATGGGTTCAAATCACTGCTCAGCCATGAGGCTCATTGGGTAACTTTAAGCCAGTCATTATCTCTCAGGCTAATCAATATGAGTAGGGTGCTAGGAAATAGAAACATACTTGTTATCTTGAGCTCCCTAATTGAAAAGTACAGTAAAACTTCGCATAATGTCAAAACTCTGTTCCACGGAGTTCAGCATTATGCGGTTTGTAGCGCTATGCGGTTCAAATGGGCGATACCCCGGATAACGTCAAAAACATGGTCGGTATCCGAGGTTCCTATACCACATACCTTGGATAATGACCATTTTTGTACGTTATGCGGGGTATCACGTGTGCATAGCGACCGCGTCATTATGCAGTTTTGGCGCTATGCGATGCGATTGTTATGCGAGGTACTATTGTACAGATTTAATTTTTTAGAAAGAATTCACTAAGAGCTGTTTCCCATAGCTTTAAAACTATTGACTGTACTATTTTAGAAGAGCAATACAGTGGCACTAAACATCCTGGAAACTGTGTGAGGTGTATTTTAAAAATAGTCATGTAATTTGAACAAGGGAGATGGAAGGTAAACACTAGCATTGCACAATGAATAACAGGAATCCTACCACTTTGATCACTGCGGTCTCTAATTTTCAACAGTGACTATGAAGCAAATGCTTAAATACAAGGCAAACTTATATATCTTGCGTGTCTACTGTCACTCTGCCTGTTTTTAACCTATAAAATCTTCTGTTTAAAAATTAAAAAATTCATGTCTCATGTCCCTTCCCCATTTAAAAACTGTTTTCCCCAATAGGTTTATTTGGAATACTACGATTAAAACAACATAGAGAATCTGGTAACATAGATAACACTTGGTGGAAAGATGAATTTTGGTGAGAAGGGACTAGCCGACGAGGGCTGAAGTGGTGAGTGGACAGTGGCACTATGTTTCACACTATATTTTAAATGCAGAGAATAAAGGAAAGATCACAAATGCACTACTTTGGAAGCAGTAGCACTTCATAGGAAGATGCACTTAAGTCATGTACCTCAAAGCAATGGCTAGAACCCTACTGGAAATTTGCACAAAGTAATTAATGCAAGCCTTGGCACAAATCACCATCCATTAACAAAATGATCATGATGATCCCTGGGCCCACTCCCAATTGTATAATTGGTCATAAAAACCACCAGCACCTTGTTAATTAACAAAGTTTTGCCAACAGGACTTGTGCAATTTCTTTCATACAAGTGAAAACCACTTGAGTAAGCAATGGTTCCTTCAGAAGATCTAAATCACAGAGTGTAAGCCGCCAGTATAGCTTTTGTTCAATAGGTATAACTGAATTTTCTCGCACTTCCATACATAAAACTATATCAGAATATATTTATAATATTCCATAACCTGTCCTGTAATCCTGACAAGCCTTCTGGAGAAAAAACAATTAATAATCAAGTATTTGCAAAGCAATATTTTGTCAATATCATAATGCTTTTATACAAGTGAATATATAACAATTACAGTAGAACCCCAGATAACGTTAAAACTTGGTTCCATGAGTCTTAGCGTTATCCGATTTTTAACTTTATGCGATACATTCATCACATAACGTTAAAATCCTATGGGATTAATCGCATAACGTTAAAACTCCATAGAGAGACACTGTAACCGGAACAGGCTTCAGCGAATGTTATGCGATACATCCCATAGGATTTCAATGTTATGCGATGCATATTTTTTTTCAGATTGCTTAACGTTATGCGGTTTTAACGTTATCTGGTGCAAACGTTGTCCGAGGTATTACTGTACAAGCATTTGTAGTCTCATATGAGAATTGAGTAGATGGAATGACCTAACATAATAGCAGGGCATTTTGGTTCTCCAAACTTTTTAACTCCCACAAACTCAGGGGGTTGGACTCAATGGCCTAAAAGACCCCTTCTAACTCAGTGATTCTATGATTCTATGAATACAAGCTTGGATCTCTGTTACTTAATAAACTTAGACCTGAATCAAATTGCTACTTCAACTAATTACATCTACTGAATCAATGGGATCTATAGCAGTGTAGAAACTAATTGAAGTACAGCGGAACTGCGGGTTACGGATGCTTCGGGTAACGGAAAACTCAACTTATGGGGGGAAATCCATTGAAAATAATGCCTTGGTTTACGGAATTTTTTGGAACTTTTTAAATGCATTCCTATGGGAAACTGCACTTTGCTTTGCATAATTTTTGTTTTTGATGCATTCCTATGGGAAAGTATGCAATGCATTCCTATGGGTACTTCATGATAAGGAATGTTTGCTATAAGGAAAACTCCGCAGAACAGATTAACTCTATAACCCGGGGTTTTACTGTATCTATTCTAGTTTGAACTATTTAACAGATTTAGACCTTAAACCAAAACATACACTCAATTTTATTTAAATAATTCAAACAAGCAGCTTAAATATTGCATTGAGTGGATATCTGTAAAATACATTAAAATTATTGCACAGTATTTATGCAACATTTTTAATAAAAACCATGGAGAAATGTGTGACAGGACAGCAGAAAAGACCATCTGTATACAGATATTAATGTCTATTCACTGAACAGTCATCATTAACCTTAGTAAGATCACCTTTATACCACAGCATCAAGTGATGCATTTTACTACACTTCAAAATCAGATAAAGCTTGTGCAAAAGTCTATTTTTACCAAGGTCATTTTAAAGCATGAATATCATTCTTGTCTAGAGAGAACTAGGAATGTTCCCCAAACTGGCATTAATCAGATGCAGATTCACATCAGGAGTATGGAGCTATTGAAGCTTAAGGATAGCTTGCTCTCAATGCACACCATCTGAGTTTCAGAAGGCAAAACAGAACTATTTTTAAATCTAAATTATTCTTACTGTTTCATAACTGTATTGTTTGCTCCTGCAATTCCAAATTGATTAAAGGCTATTTTACTTCAAGATTGTGTGTCAAGGAAGTGGGGTGAAGCGCATTTTAAAAAAAG
The DNA here is from genome assembly GCA_035047345.1 of Bradypodion ventrale. NCBI lineage: Eukaryota > Metazoa > Chordata > Lepidosauria > Squamata > Chamaeleonidae > Bradypodion > Bradypodion ventrale. The sequence goes on along the minus strand of JAWDJE010000015.1, from coordinate 9,338,816 downwards.
CAAACCGAACACAGTAATAAGTGTAAATAGTCTTGTGATATTGTGAAGTCCTTTGTCTTAAGCAGCACAGAAGCAGCTCAAGCCGGAGGGAGGAAATAAAAATAGGCCTGTCCTGATCATCACACCGCCTACTTGAACAAACATTGAGGTCACAAAGACAGCTAAGAACTCAGTCTTGCTAGACTACTATAGACAACATATGTCGCAACACAGCCAAGCATCTCTGACCCATTTAGGGGGTGGGCATTGTCTTCTTTCCAAATTTATATCCTACAATAGAAGCATATCATATTAAACATATGCTATAAAAGAGACATATTACAATAAAGTGAAGCTTTTTAAAATAACAATTAGTGACCGGAACCAAAGGAAAGACAGAATGCCAACCCCGGTCATCAGGTTATCTGTAAATCATGCCACCACACAAGAGGGAGGAAAGGTGAACATTACGGATTACCTTCACTCCTTTCAGAGGTTAAGCACATTCAATCCATGCTCAACCCACCCACAACTTCTGAAGTCTTTAAGTCATTTCTAAATTATGACTCAAGTCTACAGGAACCATATTACCATATATACCCACGTATAAGCCGAGGTTTTTGCCCCAAAAATGAGGTCAAAAAGGGGGACTCGGCTTATACTTGGGTCAATGACCACGAGCGTCCTAGAACCGTGCTGGATTGAGATGTGTCAACAATTTAATTAATTTTACCATATTTTCCATGTACAGTAGACCCTCGCATAACGACATTACTTGGTTCCCCAAGTAGTGTTGCTAAGCAATTTTTGTTGTTATGCGGGTTTCTATGGAGTTTCCCGCATAATGACGTTTTTAGCATCCTTGTCCAGATAATGCAGTTATTTTAGCGTTGTTGTCCAGATGACACTAAAAACGGTTATGCGGGGGAACATGTGGTGCATAACGAAATGTTAAGCGAAATTGATGCTATCCGAACGCATTATGTGCGGGTTGACTGTATTTTGATTATAGAAACTCACTAACAGATGCTGCATTTCCTACCCTTGGCTTATACTCAAGTCAATCTATTTTCCTGGGTTTTCAGGTCAAAATTAGGTACCTCGGGTTATATTCGGGTTGGCTTATACTTGAGTATATACGGTAATTCATATTAGAGCTTGGACAAAATAAAACAAGAGACAAAACCCCTAATTTGTTTCAGATCTAGAAATTCAGAATTTTGTTTTTTAAAAAATTGTAATTAAACACCAACATTACTACAAAACAGCTTTTTGGTTATATTAATTACTCTCTTTTGAGAGGTAACACCACTTTTGGCAACTTTTAGTACATTTTCATTATTTTATTTCAACAATTTAATAGGAAGATTAAAACAGACTTCTGGATTTTAAGAAATAAGTGAAAAACAAAAGGAAAAGTCAATTGAAAAGATCAATCCAAAGGCCTGAGAAAGGCATTTTATAACTATAGCTGAATGTTCAGACAGTCAACTCCCAATAAATCCCTTCATCTCTCTACTTATGCTATTCCTGAAACATAGAACATTATTTCAAGTGAAATCTGTAACTGTACACAGCACCTCTGATAGATTATGACAATTGCTGCTATTAAAACATTATGCAGCAGTGCACAGATTGAAAAACAAGTTTCCACTTGGAGACTCATGCGACACCAGAAACAATACCAAAACAGAAAGACATTAAAATTAAAATATGAAAAAAAGAATGGAGAAAAGGATAAGGAAAGCAAATTCTAATAGCTTACAGAGGTTTGAAACCATCAAGATGGTTTTATGCTACATTCTCAATAAGAGGCAACCCATCTTTACATTCCGGTCACTAAGAAAGAAAAGCACAAGCTAGTTATTAACTTCTCATCCTATCTTGAGGACTTCCTTAGATACGTGAAATGTTACTTTTATTTCCTATACAGCTCCCAAAATCCTACAGCCAAGTAGACAGTAGTCATGCTGGCTATATGAAATATTTGGGGAAGGGGAGACATTCCCCACCTCTCTACTATGAGAATCAAGCTTCTGATCTGACACATCTGGGCTTCTCACTTACCCCTTGGCTACCTTCCAGATAGCTTGCCATAACATAAGCTTGTGATGGTGAACCTTGGCACTCCAGGTGTTCTTGGACTTCAATTCCCAGAAGAAGCCCATGTCGCTGTGAATCCACATGAATGGGTTTACTGCGTACAGTAAACCCATTTGTGTCGATTCACAGAGACATGGGCTTCTGGGAATTGAAGTCCAAGAACACCTGGAGTGCACATGCGGTAAACCCATTTGTGTGGATTCACGTAGGCTTGGGCTTCTGGGAACTGAAGTACAAGAACAGCTGGAGTGCCAAGGTTCACCATCACGGGCATAAGCCAAACACCAGACATCTCCAAGTAAGGTGAGGAAAGAATCCTGCTGGATGAACACGAGAACATGACCAGTTTATCATATTTGGCTGGCTAGATGAACAATGGTCTCAATATAAGACAGTTTTTGTGCCATTCTATGTTCTCTATCCTTTGCCTAAATTCACAAAACACCTTCATTCTTCACGTTGCACATCAAATACATTCAGGGTAACATTTGAAATGCACTAGGAATCGAAAACCAAAAACAATTCTTCTGTGAACATAATCACAGGTATGCTCACATACAGCTGCTATCAACTCAGCCTATACACTTATCTAAGATTCTTTGCCCAAATCTATGATACTGTACAGTATCTGTTTTCAAATGGCAGAAGTACAGTATATGTGAAAATAAATCTGTCACATTCCAAAAATATTTAAAGCTCTTCTTGGAGGTTAAGGGTTAGCGAGAACTATCCGGTTGCATATGATGTCCTTAATAATATTAAGAATATCATAGTTTAACAAAAGAAAGTGATGCTTTTCTTTTTTTAAAAAAAAGCTTTGCAAGACTATACAATGAGAATATATAACTCAAGACACCGTACTCCAAACTTTGAGAAGGTTGAAAACAGAAGATTCTCCCTAATTTTGGGAATGGAGTTATGCCCCTCCAAATCACTAAATGAATTTCCCCCAAACGGGCTGGTGGTGGCGTAAGACTGTTGCACAGTACTGTACATCAGTGTCATGAATCCAAAAGGCTTATGAAAGGCTATCGTTTAAATTATTAGATCCTGCAAAAAAAAACCCCTATCCTTTTCACACACTCACCTGAAAGAAATCTTGCCAGAGCTAGTTGTGCACCTGCAATTTGAAATGTAAAAGAAAACTTACAAAATTATAGATTTTAAAGCGTACCAAGACTAGAAACAAGTCCCTTTGTTAAAACAAACACATTGTTGAAAACTTGAAATTCACTGATTATAACCATGAAACAGATCAAACAACTCTCATGAGTTATTCAAAGGGAAGGGAAAATAGCAGGAGTTGTTGGGAATGTAGCAACTACACAGCAAACACCAAGTCCTTCATTAGCATACAATGTACTTGGGTAGTGGCTCACAATCAATTCGGCATGCTCTCCCAAAGTACAGAGGTATCAGGATAGGATGGAAAACATGTATTTCAAAGGAGCACTCCCAATTATAATGTACTGTTGTACTTTGAAATGGGAGATGGGGCAACTTGCTCTAATTTTGGATTTGTGCCACCTGAATACAGTTGGGTGGCATGCCCGTGTTGCTGTGGTTTGTTAAGTCATTTCTGACTTAGGGTCACACATGGTCTCTGCCAGAGTGTACATATTTAGGGGATTGTATATATTTATATACATTGTATATATTAAGATTGCTGGGCCAAATCGTTTTGCTTAATTTATTAAATTATAACTAGATTAGGTTCACTGAATCAGTGGCGCTTTGATAAATCAGCTCCTATTTACTGGGGGGTCCCCTCAACGTGCTCTGCCAGGTCTGCCTGGCAAACTGAACGAGAGCACAAGCTTCAGACACAGAAGATAGACAGGTGACCGGGGCCCTCTTCCACGTTGCTTAACTGTGGTGGGGCTCTGCCCCTCGCCTGTGTGCAGTGTGGTACCTCACTGCCTGAGTTGAATGGTGTGGCTGGTATGTGGCTGGGCTCCTCCTCCTTGTTTTTGAGCTACAGTGGTCCATGGAAAAATAGTTTAGCATGAAACTGATCCGTGGTGCATAAATGGTTGGGGACCCCTGATTTACTATAGGATTCCTTGCCCACCAGTAGTTGGCTCCTGCTTCTGAGCTGCCGCCCTCCTAGCTAAGCAACCCATGATATTAGATTAGTGTAGATAAGGTAGCACATAGCCAAGTAAACACTTCAGTCATCTTCGGGTAGTTTAAAAGTACAGTATATTGTAATCAAAGTACGTTACAGAAGAAAGTTTATCAAAAGTTCAGAAAGCACATCAAAATAAAGGAAGCTTCTCTAATTGAGGAAGCCCAAGGGGTCCCTCCCTTCTCTTAAGTCCCTACATGTTTCTCAGTTCACAGCTCACCCTCCAAGTGAAGCATCGGATCAAGAGAGCATCTTGGCATCACCTTCTGGGTTTTATCTTCTCACACACGGTCCACCACCCCTTTCCATTCCCCTAAGGGAATCCAGCCAATGATCATACAGTAGAGCATATCCATCACACATTAGGTTTCATTTCTTCCAATCTCTAGCATGTTTTCACATTCCAATTGCCCCCGCAGCCAGATTCGAAATAGCCCATGGCCTGGTACCGGTCCGCAGCCTGTTATCAAAGCGCCACTGATTCAATGAACCTAATCTAGTTATAACTTAATAAATTAAGCAATAAGATTTGGCCCATGTGTACACTCTGATACACATGGCTGAGACCATGTGTGACCCTAAGTCAGAAATGACTTAACAAACCACAGCAACATGGGCATGCCACCCAACTGTATTCAGGTGGCACAAATCCAAAATTAGAGCAAGTTTCAGACTAGAAATGAGGATCACAAACCAAGATACTGAAAAGGCTGCATATAATACTGACCCTACCAGCCACACTTTATTCTTATAAATCTCTGGCTCCCACTCAGCAGTTTGCTATTTTGCCCTTTATTCGGAAGGGGGCCAGATGCAGTACCAGTAAGATCGACACAAAATACCAAAGAGGCGTGTTAATTTGGCTGAACATCAGGATTGGCAAGGACATGTTTAGCTGCATGGACAGAACCCCTGGTTCAAAACCTCTCCACATCCCCTCTGCTAAAGACTTAGTGTGCTTAAAACAAAGAGAGCTTTTCTCCTACTTAAAAAAAGGGAAGCATTTTCCAAGCTTTGAAAGATCCTCAAGATGAGGGGGGGGGGGGTTTAAACTAAGCTGCCTAAATAAACAGATCTACAGGTTATCAAACACGGGGAATCTAAATCAAACACTTTTTCTTCCTTCTAAAATATGGTACAGCTTTATGATGGACTGACCTTTCTTCATTCTGGCACATAAACAAGAGAAGCAATTGTCAGGAAATATGTTGGCACAAGAAATTTGAAGTTAAGCTATCTATATTAAGCTTTGGCCCCAACCAATTCCTGTGAGATACATTAGAAATACTTCTTTCCCATTCATTCTCATTAACACACACACATACTCTCTCTGTGGAAATTAGCAATACGTAATACCATCTGTCATGAGATAGGGGAGGAGGTTCTGAGATAGTAACAGGGGGTCCCCAGACTTGGGGTACCCAAGCGGGGCGATCTGTCTAAGTTCAGCGGTGCGCCTACCTCGAGAACACTCTCCCTCGGTTCCCTCGCTGTCAAGTTATCATGACATCATCCTAGCTAATAACAGATTAAATTGTGCATTTCAGGAATCTAGCAGGCTGAACATTTTAAATTTAACACGAAGAGAAAGCACCAATTACTTTATCAAAGCACCAATTACTTTATCTTGTACTGGGAGTTAGGAGACTGATGTCCTAGTTCTCCATTAAATCACAAAATTCACTGAAGGAGCCGTGGATGGTCATTTTTCCTCTTCTTGACCTCACAGGTGGTGGTTGTGTGGATAGGAGGACCATACATTGTATTTCATTATGTGTCCTGCCTATCGGTTTCGAAGGTGGAAAGTGCACACTTGAGCCTTGCTTTGGTTAGACTTCAAATGGATGATAGTGTAATACTGTCCTAATTCTTCCAAGTGCTCCAGTATTTTTGTGGAACTGTGTCTAAAATAAGGGAACTTTCACAATCCTTAATCCCTGACCACACTAGCAAGGGATTCTATAAATTGAGATCCTAAGGCTGAGATCCACTGCTCTAGCGCAAGGGGATAAATAAATGCATTTTCATTTTGCTACAAGAGCTTTTGACACCAAAAATGCTGCACTATAGCAGCTATAGTTAAGCTACTCAACATGCATTGATGTAGACTAGAGGTTTTCAACCTATGGCCCGTGGGCTGGACACCACCCGTGGCACCATTTCATGTGGCCCATGTCACCACCACTACCCGAAGCGGACGCATTTACGACAGCCATAAATGCACTTGCGGCTGTCATAAACACATTTATGACAGTCGCGGATGCGTTTTACAACATTTACGGCAGGGAAACTACCAGACCGGCCCGCTCTGAAGGGGTGTGGTGCGACCCGTGGCTTTAAAAGGTTGAGAACCCCGGGTGTACACATTAACAAATAAGCAGTATTTCCCTGCTAAAATTCTGTCCATCTTCGAGGTAAACTAGCTTAAGGAAATTTGGTGCACAGTTAATGCAATATAAATCTAATTGATTTATTTTAATTTTTTGCTGCTCTCATCTTTTGCTTTTGTTTATTTGTTTGGTAAAACAGCATTGCTGACTTCTTTAGAACTGCTGACACGCAGCAGGAAATGAAAAGCTGTGATTGCAATTATTGTTTGAGGAGAGAAACGAGAGAGAGGAACACACGTGGTTTCAGCCCATTTTGTTTAACCTTGATTTTGCAGACTATCTGAGAATTGTCCATGCAGGAGTATGATTAGAAATGCAAAGCCATCAAATATTTTCATAGCCCCCATTACCAAGGCTGAGGCTTAACATTCATGAGCCTCAGTGTAATGTTCCAAGCTTTGGGCCCTTGACAGATGTGTAGTTTGATGACATCGGGCGTGCTCAGGGTAGTATGGCCGTAGGCAACAGATGTGCAGGTTGGCTTGGAAATGCAACGCCAATGCATAAAAATGATATTGTGGAAGATGCTTCAGTGCTCTGCCTAGCATTCTACAATTAGCCCCGACAAAACTATCTAGTCATTGTAAGCGTTCAAATCCACACTACTGGGGCTGATTGTTTATACAAACTGGTATCGCTTTTGCATGAAGTTGGGAGGGAGCAATGCATGGTACGTAAGCTATTAAAACCTAAACTACCTGTGGCAAAAATACTAGGAAAATGAAACGGTTGTAATACTTTCTATATTTATTTCAAAGCCCATCTTTTCCAAGGGGGCTACAGTGGATCAGTGGTTAAGAAGCTCGCTTTGTTAGCTGGAAGGCTGGCACATTGGCAGCTCAAGACCCGGGTGATGCATGATGGAATGAACGCCCGTCTCTGTACCAGCTCTTAGAGACATGAAAGGTGCTTCATTTGGACGTTCCCTGAGCGGCGTTTCATCCGCAAAAATCCTTGCAACCCAAAATAATTTCTGACACAAAATTATTATATATTTTTCCAACTCAGGATCTCCGTCAAAGTAAATATGTGACGGCTGAGGGCAACCAGAAACAAAAGTTATCTTCCCAAACCCTAGTTCTCACACACAAAATTTCGCATCACTAAAAGCATCATCATGTTAGGAAGACATAGGAGTGATAACCCTGTATGAACTTCTAAAACAAATGAAATCTTTCAGGCCTTCAGTTCTGATAGCATATCTTAACTAAGCTTAGCTACAAGAAGATGTAATAAAATACATAATCCTCATTCTCTTCTTCGCTTCTCTACCGCCCCTACTGATGTCACTTTACATATTACAAGATTCTTGAAACATGGCCCTGTCCCTTTATATTCTGTAAGCACAACACACATGGATGGCACTTCAGTTATATAATAAAGGGTTCTTCAAGGATCTTGTGCACAACCAGGTCCCCCAGGCCACCATCCAGATGAAATATCACTCCATGAATCCTCCACCCCAGAGCAGTAGTTCTATACAATGTACACCCTCTGCAAGGGCTTTCTTTTTACCCCTACAAAGAGCCCACAAGGAAAATTTACAATATCTGAAATGACAGGTGCCAGGGGCAGAATTTTCTCCAATTTATTGAAATGCCTTCTAACCTGCCTAGCGAGATACAGATTCTCCCAAACAGCTTAAAAGTAACATAAATTATGCTTGTTTGCTTAAATCACAAATGAGCAATATTTAAGACAAATGCAAGCAAGACGTTTCCCCGTGGCTCGATGAACTGCATCCAACAATATTGAAGGAACTGGCTGAAGAGATCTCAGAACCACACTATTTCATTGAGGATGAGTGAAGTTAACAGATGATTGGAGGAGGGTTAATACCATCCCTATCGTTAAGAAGAGCAAAAAAAGGAGGAATGGGAGAACTACAGATCAGTAACCCTCACTTCAATCCCAGGGGAAAATCTGGAGCAGATTATAAAGCAGTCACTCTGCAAGCATCTTGAAAACAATGCAGTAATAACTACAAGCCAACGTGGATTTGTCAAGAACAGGTCCTCCCTGACTAATCTGATCTCATTTTTTAATTGGTAGATGGTGGGAATGCTGCAGTTGAAATATATCTTGATTTCAGCAAAGCCGTTAACAAAGTGCCCCGTGATATGCTGATTAGCAAAATGTTTCAGACTGCAACTTTCAAATTCACTCAGAGGCTGGTTATACCTGTAAGGCAAAACATCTGGGGGTACTCCTACTCTATGTCACTTGAGGATAAATTCAATCCAATTTAGAATCTCAACTAGACATGGTGAAATGCATATAACCTAGGCACCACTTAGACAAGCCTTATTATTTTCCATAATCTAGTCTAGTTGGGCAAACAATGGTACATTTTATTCTCTTATCTGTTCAACATATCATATAGAAAGCCAAAATAGATTCAGATGAAGGAAGAATGAAAATGGCTGGAAGAAACATCAATTATTTAAGATACACAGACAACACCATTTTATTGGCAAAAAGCAGCAAGGACTTGAAATGACTTTAAGAAAAAGTTATAAAAAGAAAGTGAAATAAGTTGATGCTCGAACAAATCAAGACTGAACTGTCTTTGTAGGCATAAATGACAAATCTGATGCTGTCATATATTGAACACATCATGAGAAGTCAAGAATGTCTGGTAAAGCCATTAATACTGGAGAAAGTTGAAAGAAGCAGGGAAAGCTAGGTCTGCCTTTTCCCAACTTTGCACCCCTACTTTGCACCCCTACTTTGACAGAAAGTCTCTGAAAATGCTAGTTCATGCAATGGCAATCTCAAAAATTGCTGCAATGCTCTCTAGGTGGACCTCCCCATGAAGATAATACTGAAGCTCCAGTAGAAAATCCAAGAACCAGGTTATAAATTCAACCACATCTTCCCAATCCTGGCCTGTCTTCATTGGCTCCCTGTAAGATTCCATTCAAGGTTTCAATATTGACATTTAAGAACCCTAAATGGTTTGATGCCTTGATATCTGGTGGCTATCTCTCCCTATTACCCACTTCTCCCAGGCCTTACTAATATGGGTGGCCATATGGAGGAAGTCTCACAGAGTGTCAAGAAGGAACCAGGCTTTCTCGGTTGTGGCCTCATCCCAGTGGAGCACACTTTCACTTGACATGCACCAGGCCCCCACCCTCCAAACATTAGGAAGTTGGTTAAAACAGAGTTTTATAAATAAGCCTTTTAAATCACACTCCCCCTACAGTAGTATTTTCCTTGACCCATGATCTGTGATGCCTAATTTAACTGTCACCATCTGATTTTCTTCTATAGTTTTTTATTTGTTCAAGTTAAGGTAGGTGTGGGAGGTATATTATCATTTGGATGTAAACCACCTAGGCTCATTAAATGAGCAGCATAAAAAGTAATTAAATAATTAATTAAAAGAAGAAAAGAAAAGATGAGATAGATTGTTTTCCTTTAAAAAGCCACAGGGTCAACTTTATAAGAACTGAACATTAGGGAGATCTTTCACCATAGCTGGTGGCAACTTCATGTTGCGTAACAACAAACTCTAGTTGGAGCTAAAGTTAAATTTAGCCCTTCATATCAGTATGTTCTTTGCAACCAAAGCAAATGTTGAGTCCCAACACAGTTCTGTACTGGTTGTACCAACAAGGATGGTGTGTGAATTGAATTGTTTTCTCATGCAGTGTGTGAAAGAGAGATTACAAATTGGCACCTGCATTCTTGGGACAATGTGGGTGATTATAACAATGCTACCTGGGCATCTATCCAAGTCTTCTCAGACAGGGGACTGCCTTGCACATGATTTCTTGACAATCAACACACCAGCTAAACTTAGGGATGCTTCACACAAGACAGCTCTCCCTACAAAAGCGATTACTCTATTACATTTGTTCAGAGATTCACATACCGTAGTTGAAGATAACTGAGGATTTTCCGCAAGCATTTGCTCAGAGGACTGTTCATAATATTCAAACAGCATTTTAAATGTATGTTGTAATACTAAAGAGGATTTGGATAAATTTCACCCAAAGTGTTTCTTTTTAAAGGCCAATTTCATCATTTCCATTTCAGTGAAATGTTAACAATCCCAAAGGAAAAAGTAATCTAGCCGAAATCAATTTACACCTTTTAACAAGTGTGCAAAACTGTTCAAGTGCCTTTGCTGTGTTGTACAGACAACAGAATAATATCAAAAACACCTGCACCTAAAGCAGAACACTTCCAAAAGAAAAAAGAATAGAAAAAAGCATTCAATGTTACTTTCCTTTTACTTGACTACTAGCTTCAAGAGTCTGTTGACCGAACATGAGCTACTGTATTTCAATGAGATATTTTCAATGGCTGGGAATGCCACTTTCCAGAAAATTTTGAAACTGCAAAATTTCCCAGCACCTTAAAATAGATTGGGAATATGTCTGGCATGCTTTAATTACTATGTGTAGTGCTGTTTCTAATTACTTTTCCTCTTTATATCATCTCTATCCTACTTTACAAAGAAGGACTATGCTTAGCATTGTGCATTAGAAGCACAATCCTTCAACTCACACACTCTCACCTTTGTTCCACCTAATGCCATGCAAAAGAGAAGAGAATTATGTCAATGTGTTCATTTCCTACCAGCAATTTAAAATAATTTAAAAACAAACACTTGAGAAGACAAACGCATGTAATGTAAAAGGAAGGGAAGGACACAGGAATGCTATTACTGCATGGATCAATTTATAGTTCAGGATGCAGCTAGTGTGTGTCAATATGATGTTGCAGACAGAACATCAGATACTCAAGAGCTTGGTTCAAATCCAAACTTGTCATGGAAACTCACTGGGGATAGCAAAGATCTCACTGACTATTAATGTTGCTGTACATTGAAAGCATATATATTGTAAGTCACCCTGAGTGGTGCTTGCATCAAAAGAGTGGGGTGGAAATGTAAACAGATGAATAAAATGACTATAAGGCACATAACAACTAATGTGAATTAGAACTAGCTGCATATTCACAATCAAGTTCTTCCGTCATAGAAAATCCTACAGTACTTTCTATTTCCTTTCTCCAAAGAGAGAATCAGCCTCACAAAGATCATCTTGGTTGCAAGTTTCAGTTCCATTCTATTTTCCTTTTGTTGCTGTTGTTCAGTTACACAGTTGAGAATGACATTTGCGACCCCATGGACCACCACACACCAGGCTACTCTGTCCTCTGCCATCCTCCACAACCCGGACAGATCAACGCCTACTGCGTCAATGATTCCATCCATCCACCTCATCCTCTGGCGCCTCTTTCTCCTTTTGCCTTCGATCTTTCCTAGCATCAAGGCCTTCTCAAGTGAGTCCTCTCTTCTCATTTGGTGGCCAAAGCACTTGAGCTTCCGCACCAGTTGCAAGTCGGCACCAGTTGCAAGTAAGTATTTGTCCTTCCAATGAGCAATCAGGGTTGATTTCCTTCAGGGTTGACTGATTTGATCTCCTTGCAGCCCAGGGGACTCTCAAGAGTCTCCTCCATCACCACAGTTCAAAGGTGTCTATTCTTTTGTGTTCGACCTTCCTTATGGTCCAGCTCTCATAGCCATACATTACTACAGTACTCGGAATACCATTGCTTTTACTATACGGACTTTTGTTGGCCAGATGATGTCTCTACTTTTTATTTTCTATTTTCTTATCTAGTAAGAAAAGCAGTGTTTCCTTCTGAGCAGCAGGGGAAACACCCATCGTTCATTACATTCTTCATCTGCTGCACAAATAAGAGAAGATCTTGCTTCCCATCCAAGCGCATACTGCACAAGAGAAAGGGAAGAAGGCAACCAAAACTCTTATCACACTAGTAAGCCTAGTCAACATCTGCAGAGCCATTAATACCGCACCAAGAAATGAAATTAAAATACATGCAGATTAATAATGTAAAGATAAAAATCAATTTATAATTATATCGGCAATGGGAAACCTTGCAGCTAACGATGATTAGCTACGAAACTAGATTTTTAACATCATCAAATTATTTCCTCCAGGTAATCTTGACTATCCAGGTTGTAGAGAAAAGCTATAAAACCAAAAGATCAATGGGCTATTAGGCAGCCCTGTGAACAGCTTGCCGAACATGCCCAGTGACCCCACAAAACTGTCCTAGTGCTGCTTACCATTAATAAGATTAATATTTTTTAAAGCTACTCTGCTTCAAAAATCCTTTCTAAATAGTAATTACTCTCTGAAGACATGAGTAAAGCATTCATTTGCCCTTAGCAATACTAATCTGGATGAAATTTCTACACAATCAGCTGACAAAAGACAGCTTGCCCTTATCATTGTACCTGTTAAATCGACTTGTCAGCATTCTCAAACCCTATTAATCTTAAAATAACTAACTTCAAGAGGAAAAAAGCAGATGTTTTCCTGACTAAAGTGAGGTAGAGCCAATTCAGATTAGCATAAAACAACACTGGATACAGTGGTACCTTGGATAAAGTCCGATTCGGATAAAGTCGTGGTTTCCATGCACACGTGATGCATCGCATGAAGTCCAAAACCGCTAAAAATGGACATTATCCAAGGTATTTGGTACAAGAACCTCGGATAAAGACCATTTTTGGACATTGTCCGATGCATCGCCCATTTGATTCGGATAAAGTCCAAAATCGGATAAAGTCCAAACTTGTGGAACGGAGTTTGGACTTTATCCGAGGTTCCATTGTAATCTCAAGCACTGTTATTCAACAAAGGAAACCACTAAAATATTTCAAATAACACCTACATTCAGATATATTACAGCGTCAGTTCACTTGGACTGGAAACCACCTGGTCGGTACAGGAATATATACAGATGTTGTGTGCAAGTCTACTGATCATTTAGCTCTGTGCTTTCTACAACAGACGTTCTCAGACTGAATACTAGGAACCCTTAGATTTCACTGGTATTTCACAAGGAGGCTACTGGTATCAACAACACTTACATAAGACTGTTGTGAACAGTGCTGAGTTGTTCAACAGGCTAACACCACCACTGCATAAAGCCTTTGCTCTACAGAAAAGGGTGTGATATGAGCTAATAATGTACCCTTAAAGACTTCCCCAGTTTACAGTGGTCCTTCTCAGTACATCAGTTTGATTTTAACACTACAGTACTGTACTGGTGTTAATGGGGGAAATAGTTTATACAGCAGAAAACCAGTATAAGTGGCCCATCCAGTTCTACAGGAAGAAGTGTCGAAAACTATTTGTCCAAGTTCCTAAGTTTTGGGGCATCTGTTTTTCTCAGCCCTACCTGTAAATGCAAGGAATTTAACCAGGCAGCTTTTGTACATAAATCAGAAGCTCTACTGAAACATTATCTTGAGCTAGTAGAAATGAAGACAGATGGTTTTTTTTCTTCCAAAAACAGCTTCTAAACAGTGAATCCAAAAAGTCACTCAAGGTGAGACACATTGCTATGCAGAGCTCAAATATCTGTAAACTCAGACTAGCATGTCTGAGAAAATTTGCTGGAGTGACTAGAAGGGATAAAATCAGGAATGAGATAAGGGAATTGGAATAGAACCAATCTTGCACTACACACAGAGTCTTTTACATTCTTTGTCTCCATTTGGTTTGCTGACTGAACCAAAACCTTTCACTATTTCGGTTTCTTTGTTGCCTAGATTAAAGTTATGCAGTTCTTCTGTGGGACTGTGGCGGCTCAAGAGATTAAGACGCTGAACTTGAAGACTGGAAGGTCGGAGTTCGATTCTCAGGTACTGCATGACGGAGTGAGCGCCTGTCTTTGTCCCAGCCCCTGCCTACCGAGCAGTTTGAAAGCTAGAAATTGCAAGTACTGTAGATAAATAGGGACTTCAGTGGGAAGGTAAACATTTTACCATGCACTGCAGTGTTGAGGCATGCCTGCCATGTGTCCATAGAAATATCTGCAGAAGCAGACAGTGCTATTCAGATATATTACAGCATCAATTCACTTGGAATGGAAACCACCTGGTCGGTACAGGAATATATACAGATGTTACTGATCACAGAGATGAGCACTGAACCCTAGAGTCGGATATGACTGGCTTTTGAGCAAGGGCAACCTTTACCTTTAGTTCTTCTGTAGTCAAGATTTTTATCTTAACATTCAGCTGCAGTCCAGCTTTGGGCACTTCCTTCTCTCACTTTCATTGAGAGTTGTTTCAAGTCATTTCTGCTTTCTGCAAGTATAGTGGCATCATCTGCATAGCTTACATTATTGATGAAAACAACGACTTCTGAATACTGGAAAGTATTCTTAACATTTCTAAACTGTTAACTCCCAGAAATCTTTAAGTAGCTGCCTGGAAATTTCAGGAAAATGTAACCCCCAAACCACAAGTGTCTGCATGCTTCTACTGGATAGAAAACCACTACATCTATGAATCTTACGAAATCATTATAGTTTATTTTTAAACGCTTCAAATGTATGTTTTCCAGTCTGGTAAAAGGAAACAAAAATAATAAAATATGGCGCTTTCAAAACTATTTCCATCCGGCATAAGCTTTCGTGGACTGCGTCCCTTCATACGCATGCACAGGAAGAAGTGTGCGACGTTGGTTCACCTTGTTAGCTGGAAGGTCAGCAAGTCGGCAGTGCGAGGTCCGGGTACTGCATGACGGTTTGAGCGTCCGTCTCTGCCCCAGCTCCTGCCAAGCTAGCAGTTCAAAATCAAGAAAGGGACCACGTGAGTGGGGAAAGTTCTTGGGAACATGAAAGGAGCCTCATTTGGGCATCCCTGAAGCAGTTTCTCCAGCAAAATCCTTTCGACCCGGAATAATTCCTGACAATTATTATTTTAGCTCCATCCATGGCCTTTGAGGATTCACTCAACAACACCTTGGGTTTTAACAACTCTGAACTTTATCCAGGAGAACCACAGGAATGATAGAGGGAGTACTTGAAGTAACATCACAAACGTTCTCCTTAAACTACTGTACAATAGTTGCTTTGCTCCCCCAATGAGAAGGTAGTCCTTATCTTGTCATTAGGTAAGCAGGCGATTTGGAGCCTGCTTTCATCAGTATATTGATGATATAGTACGCAGCTCTATTTCACCTTTTCTACCTCAGCAGTGGATGTTGTCAAGTCTGCAGGAGTGCCTGGAGGCATGGATGGGGGATAATAGGCTGAAGCTCAACCCAGATAAGACGGTAGGGGATAACTAGTCTCAGGTCGAGAGGATTCCCCTTAAGCTGGGGTGTGTGTGTGTGTGTTGCTCTCCCTCTGAAGGAGTGTATGTAATCTGAGTGTGCAACTTGACTTGACCATTCACTGTCACTGGAAAATCAGGTGTCCTTAGGTCTGCATTCTTCCATCTGTGGCACATAGCCCAGCTCCACTCTTTCCTAAATAGGAGATCCATGATAGCATTAACCTATGCCAGTGATGGCGAACCTGAAGCCCAAGTCTCTATGAATCCACACGTATGCGTGTGGATTCACAGGGACTTGGGCTACTGGGAATTGAAGTCCAAGAACAGCAAGAGTGCCACAGCGCCATCACGGACCTATGCATTAGTTATCTCCAGAATCGACCACTGTGATGCCCTGTACATGAGGCTTCCTTTGAGGCTGGTACAGAGACTTCAGCAGGTACAAAATGCAGCTACCAGACTGGTTGAGGGTATTGGTCGTTTCAACCATGTCACGTGGGCTCTAGCTAGTCTGCATTAGTTATCCATTGTGCCCCATTCCAGGTACAAAGTGTTGGGTGTTGATCCTTAAAGCCCTGGATGGTTTGGGCACAAGCTATCTGAAGGAGCACCTTTTCCATAGGAACTATAACTGAAGCACCCAGATATGTAAACTCCAAGTGATCACTGCTAGAGAAGTGAAGAAAGCAATGACCACATTGAGTTATTTTACACCATAGCCCCCACTCTTTGCCTCTGGAGGCAAAGAACTGCTTATTCTTTATTAATTTTCCGTAAGTCCTTGAAGAATTACCTGTTTCAGCAAGCCTTTCATGACCAATAACATCTGCTGGGCTACAAGGCGATCACCCTTGACTTATATTGACTGCTGCTATTTCCATTTTTGCTGCTACCTTAATACGATTCTATTGTTGTTGTATGGATATGGATTTTGATGATGATGTTAACGTTGCCTGACACTAATTGGATTTATGTTATTAGGGCATATGTTTTTTTCTTTTTGCATTGATTATTGTGTTTTTGTCTGCATATTAGGTCTTTATATTGGTTGGTTTGTTGTGACTGTTTTTTCTATTCTTGATGTTTTTATATGATTGTAAGTCCCCCCGAGTGGTGCATGAACCAGAAAGACAGGATATAAATGCAACTAATAAATGTTGTCGGCCTAATGCTAGCAAACATTGCCGGTGGTGGTAGCTTCATTTTGGCAGTCCATATTTGATCGGGTTTGGGACACGAACGAAGAAGTGCTCTTGCTGGTCTAAATGTCCGCTTACTAAACAGAAGTCAAACACACTACATCAAATATCAAATGATTGAAGATATCAGAATAATATTTCAGCTCAAACTCAACCTGTAGTATCGACAAGCAATTTGAAGGGCTTGTACGATTTAGGAATGGGATTAAGGCAATATTTATTAACAATAAATTCATTAACACAGAGTTCAAAATTCAACTAAGGCAAACTACTTGTAAGAAAACCAATCAAATATTCTTCCCTTGGGTTTTATGGGTATGGTTTTAATGTTTTTTTTTGTATTGTTGTATTGTTTTTAATGCTATGAGCCGCCCTGAGTCATTTTGAGTTGGGTGACAATACCAATTGGAAATTAAAATTAAAATAAAGACCATATATGCATTCTATTCCTTTTACCTACTTCCCTGTTTCTATTTTAGATTGAGGCATTGACCAGTTTTTGAAAAGTTCCACACAAAAAGACAGTGTATCCATCATAAATCTCTTCATATGAACAAAAAAAACCCCTAAAAATTCAGCTTTCTGGCTCATGTGGTAAAGGCCTTTTTCAGTCTATTTTCTTTCTCAAATTAAAGCAACAGGAAGGAAAACAAGTGTTCTTTTCTCATCATGTGTAGATCTCACATGTAAAATGAACAACAGGCGTCTATAATATCGTTGAACCACTGAACATACTCATGCTGATGGAAGTTGCAGTCCAACAATATTTGGGGGACCTCACTCTATATTCAATGCTGTATCGACGATGATGAAATATAAATAAATGCCGAGGTTTGGTGACAGACTCAACCGTCATGTCATCCAAGTGGAGATAAAAAATAAAGAAATCTATCTCCTAGCAGTCTTGGTGGGCCACTTCTAGTCAGAGTGCATTGTTCCAACCAGAATAATCCATGCAAAGGGTTCCCTTATGTTCAGTAAGCTCCACTGAACAAAGCAAGACTTAGTGTCAAGTAAATACATATAAATGAAACGTGAACATCTTGTGCACTAGAACACAAAACATGTAAATGTATGGCAAATCTTGGTTTAGCAGATATTAAAATGAGAATCGTGCTAATATGCTACAAAGAGTGCCACATACAGCTACAAACAAGAGAACATACAAGAAAAATCAACTAGGTCAGTCAGTGATGGCGAACCTTTTAGAGACCGAGTGCCCAAACGGCAAACCAAAAACCACTTATTTATTGCAAAGCGTCAACACGGCAACAAGGGGGGGGGAACTTTCCCATTGGGCTGTTGGGCAGGGTGGGTGGGGCATACTCTGTGCTGGGGACCATACCTGCCAAGTATCCCGGATTGGCCGGGATTTCCGCGCCGATTTTCGCCATTTCCCGCCCGGAGCTGCCGCTACCCCATAATTTGACAGTGGGAGGGAAAAGAGTTACTGCGCATCCCTTCTGCGCAGGTCCTTTCTGCGCATGCGTAGAACTCTTCTATGCATGCGTAGAAGGCTTCTGAGCAGAAGGGGATGGGTAGAAGCCTTCTACGCATGCTTAGAAGTGAGCTGCGCAGAACAGTTCTGTGCAGGTCCATTCTATGCATGCGTAAAAGCCTTCTATGCATGCATAGAAGTGAGCTGCGCAGAAACATTCTGCGCAGGTCCCATAATCTCCGGAGCTGCGCTTGACAGGTATGCTGGGGACTGGAGACAATGCTCCCATTGGGCTGCTGAGCAGAGGAGCAGGACAAACTCTATGCTGAGGCAACCACATGGGTGCCCACAGAGAGGGCTCCGAGTGCCACCTCTGGCACGCATGCCACAGGTTCACCACCACCGAACTAGGTGAATCAAGATGAGAAACTGAACCTCTCAACTACTACACTACAGCAATGGTTTGAAGGCATATGGAAGACTTCTCAATCCAACAAAAGGGAACACTTAAGTAAATCATAAACAACTAAGCAGGAAGTCAACCGCTAGAATTTATCTAATTCTGAAAAGGAGAGGCACTTTGTAAAGAACCTGATAATAACACAGCATTTCTGCTCTCAAGGGTCACAACATATGAAGTCTTTTTTCCCCCGCTACAAGGGCTGTATTTGCTCCGCTATGCACTTTGTGCCTTCAAGAGAAAGAAATACAACAATCATTTACCATCACTGAAAGGACCTTTCACTTTTACAATTCAAACTAGATTTAAATAAAATAAATAAAGAAGAAGTATGCTCCTTATCTTAACGGGAACTGACAGGCCACTAAACTAGAAACCAGTGAACATCTGATTTTGCAATATCAATAGAAACATAAAAGGCCTATCTGAGCTAAAAGATGCAGGAAGAAACCCTTTAACCCAAGCCCCGGATATGTTTCAAGCAGGAACAGAAAAATAGAGAATACGGATTAAAGACACTCCAAAGCAACAGAGATAATTATTTTGCAGTAAAAGCGTAAGAAATGCTCTTGTCACGGCATCTTGTTAAACTACTCCCATGCTTCAGCAGTGGCTCAAGTGGCTAAGACGCTGACTCGGAGGCAGAAGGTCAGCAGTTCGATTCCCGAGTACTGCAGGACGGAATGAGCTCCCGTCTTTGTCCCAGCTCCTGCCAACCTAGCAGTTTGAAAGCAAGAAATTGCAAGTAGATAAATAAGAAACACTTCGGTGGAAAGGTAACAGCGCTCCGTTACCTTCCCACCTATGTTTATAGAGGGCAACATTTTCCATTTAGTCCCATTACTTAAACAGCAATAGTAAAGGTAAAGGTTTCCCTTGCTCGAAAGCCAGTCATATCTGACTCTAGGGTTCAGTGCTCATCTCTGTTTCAAAGCCGAAGAGACAGTGTTGTCTGCTTCTGCAGACGTTTCCGTGGTCATGTGGCAGGCATGGCTAGACACCGGAGCGCACGGAGCGCTGTTACCTTCCCACCAAAGTGGCCCCTATTTATCTACTTGCAATTTCTTGAGGAACTTCTTATAAGCTTGGTCCAGATTTTTTTATTTCTCATACCATTCCGGAGCCAATTCAGGAACAATTTCCACTAATCAGGCCATTTTAGTCCCCCAACATCACATTTTATTGCAATACCCACATAAAACTAGACTTACAATATACAACTATGTCATCTGAAAGATAGTAAACATTGGATGGAATCCTGTTGAACAACTTTACGCCGCGCAACTGGAATTGCATCAACAATCATGGCAAGGGGAAATTTAATATTTCCTATCGCACACACATCAAGTTCTGGGAATCCCTATGGACTCGTTCATCCTGAGAAAGATTCTTAGAATGGATAAAGTAACTTTCTCACACCTGAAAATGGCCATCACAGATCAAGTGATTTCAGGTACTTTTCATCCCAGCCAAAAAGTTTTTTTCAAAAAAGGCTTGTGTCATTTTATCAGCTAACAGTGCTAAGAAGTAAAAGTCACAAAGTGCAAATGTCCCTATTCCAAGAAATGGGATTTATTTTTATTTTTTTGGGACAGCTCAAGAAATATGATTCTTGCATGTGGTTTTGCACCTCACAGATGGGAAGATTTGCTCAAGAAAAATGTTGGACCAACATGAAGAACTGACGGGAAGATCGATGTGGACAGAAGTTGTGCACAATGTTGTTGCGGAGACGTCTACTCATAAGAGGACTCCTCGCTGAATATCGACTCCAAAGTAAGTATCAAGAAATACAGGATGTATATATTAAAACCAACCCTACCCACTCACCCTCAACACATTGAATTCCAAAGGCATCAAAAATTAAATCTCCAAGGCAAGTACAGTGATATTGTGTGTGTTTTTTAATTCATGGTGGAGGTTAATAATTAAACTTGCCTTTTCAGTCCTGGAAATGGTTATAATGGAACCTACGGTAAACATGAGTTTTCGTCATAACCTTCACCATGTGTTGGTTTCAAAGTCCTACTTTCCAAATAAACAGCAGATTTAAAGAGGCAACTGCAAAAAACAAACCACAAATCAGCAAAATGGAGAAACTGCTTCAGTCATTTCAAGCACGAAAGCTTCCATCTTTTAATTCAATATATTTCACAGCCTCGTGTCTAAATGCTAATAAAATCTAAGTGAACATGCATTGAAGAACTCAATAATGTTTCAGCAACAGGCAGGCATTCTTTCAAAGCAAACTAGCTGAACATGTCATAAAGGTTTTAAATTTTACCATCTAATGTAGTATTGCACCATTAGTCTAGTGAACAAGCCACAACTAGTCTTCTTTATGAGATCATTATTCAAGATTTCTCCTATGTTCTTAAGAGTACAAACGGCAAAAAAATAAAAATCAGTAAGTCCTCCTGCTGCAGTGGTTAAACTACTGTAGAACAGCTAAAACTTCTGATGTTGTGAGTTTGAGCATGATGAGGTTCAAGGTTGACTCGGCCTTCCAGCCTTCTGGTTGGTAAAATGAGGACCCAGCATGTTGGGGGTGCAAAAACACTAATTACATTGTGAACTGCCCAGAGAGTACACTAAGCACTATATGGGATGGTATATAAGTGTAATTGTTATTGCTATTCTGCATGCAGCAAGATTATATAATAATGGTAAAAGCATTTCCACAAAGCAAGTTTCTTGAGCAACAAAAAGGTTCCTCAATTTCCAGTCATTCCAAGAACACAAACATACTTAAGTAACTTTATGTAACTTTATGCCATTACTTAGACAATGGTAAACTATATTTGTGGATCATTCGTTTTCGAATGCAAACCTCTTCAATGAAGCGAAGCACAGAAGAAGAATTAACACCCCATTAATTTTATTTACACATTATGATTTTCTGTAACAGTACCTGCAATTATGGAACAGAATTTAAGACACAAATTCTTAAATCTATCGAGAACACAAAGGTAAAGGTAAAGGTTTCCCTTGCTCGAAGGCCAGTCGTATCCGACTCTAGGGTGCAGTGCTCATCTCTGTTTCTAAGCCGAAGAGCCAGCGTTGTTTGCTTCTACAGACGTTTCCGTGGTCATGTGGCAGGCATGACTAGACACCGGAGCGCACAGAGCACTGTTTACCTTCCCACCGAAGTGCTCCCTATTTATCTACTTGCAATTTCTTTGCTTTCAAACTGCTAGGTTGGCAGGAGCTGGGACAAAGGCAGGAGCTTATTCCATCCTGCAGTACTCGGGAATCGAACTGCTGACCTTCCGCCTCCCAGTCAGTGTCTTAGCGACTTGAGCCACTGCAGTCCTTAGATAGGGGTTTTATTTGATGGTTTTTATCTAACTTGGAAACCGCTTTGGAAACCTCACCCTTGGGTGAGGAAAGCGGTATAGAAATATTGTAGATAATAAATCGATAATAAATAAAGGATCTTCTCCTTGAGACTCCCCCCCTCTGCCTTCAAAGTGGGGCTCTTCGTGGGGGTCCCCTTCAAAAAACCCATCTCAGAAGAGGGTCACCCCCAACTTTAAGAAGCCAGGACCCTTTATTTGGAAGCGTGGGGTCCCCACCCTTCAAAAGACGAAACCCAGGGCTTTAAAGAGAGGGTCACCAGAAACCCCCAATCCCACTAGAAAGTGGGGCTCCTCTGAGACCCCACCTTGTAAATCCCCCCCCATTCAGACCAAGGTAAAAGTCGCCCTTGCTGGAAAGCTAGTTGTATCCGACTTTAGGGGCCGGTGCTCATCTGGCCATGTGGCAGGCATGACGGAACGCTGTCACCTCTCCCAGCGAATCGGGTCCCTATTTATCTACTTGCAATTCCTTTGCTTTTCGTACTGCTAGGGTGGGCAGGAGCTGGGGGACAGACGACGGGGGAGGGGGGGGGAGCTCATTCCGCCCTGCAGCCCTCGGGGATCGAACCTGTTGACCTTCCAGTCGGTCAAGTGCAGCGTCTTAACCACTCAGCCACGGCAGCCCCTTTCAGACCTACACCCCAATTGAGCCCAAGGCAGGGGGGGGGGCTGCAAACTTGGCTCTCCAGGTTCGATTCCCAGAAGCCCAAGTCAGCACACCTGCTGATCAGGGCTTCGGGGGGGGGGGTTGAAGCCCAAGAACATCTGGAGACCCCTTGCCATGGGGGGGGGGGGGGGAGACCTCCCATCAGATCCTCCCCAAATTTTGGAGACAAGGACCCCCAGCCCCTTGGCCCCCCTTACCTGGCCGCAGCGGCTCGGTGATGCTGAGCACGAGGAGGAAGAGGAGGAGGAAGGTGCCGCTGTCTGCTTTGGGCACCATTTATCCTCCGTTCATCATCCTCCCCCCCAGCGTAGTCACATAAGCGCCCCTCTCCCCCCGGGAGTGGCGGAGAAGGGGGCTGGAGAAAGGAAGGCAGCCCACGTCCTCGCTGCTGCTGCTGCCGCCGCTACTTCTTCTCCCCGCCCGCCTCCGCGGCTACTTCACCCCCTCACACCCTCCGGAGGGTCACCGGCGACGCGCGGAGCCTCCCGGTGAAAGCGGCCTCTCCTGCCTGCTCTGCCTCGGCGCGCACAAAATGGCGGACAGGAGTCCAGGACACACACATTCTCCCCCTCCTCTCTGACTCCTCCTATCGCCTCCCAAGCCACGCCCCCCCGGGGCTCCGCCGAGCCGAGCCTTCCCTGCCAATGGGAAACCGCGAGGCGGAGTTAAGGGCGGAGCCTCATCTGCATAGAACCAATGGGTGATAAGAGGCGCCAGAGAGTGGTCACCGTAACGTGAAAGCTGCCAGTCCTACTAGAAGTGTTGCAATAATAACACTATCAATCAATTTGTCGTTACAGGCTTGAAAAACAAAGCGTTCGGGATATGGTCGATCATATTATAACAGGATTAGGTAAAGGTAAAGGTTTCCCTTGCTCGAAAGCCAGTCGTATCTGACTCTAGGGTTCAGTGCTCATCTCTGTTTCAAAGCCGAAGAGCCAGCACTTGTCTGCTTCTGCAGATGTTTCCATGGGTCATGTGGCAGGCATAACTAGACACCGGAGCGCACAGAGCACTGTTTACCTTCCCACTGAAGTGCTCCCTATTTATCTACTTGCAATTTCTTTGCTTTCAAACTGCTAGGTTGGCAGGAGCTGGGACAAAGGCAGGAGCTCATTCCGTCCTGCAGTACTGGGGAATCGAACTGCTGACCTTCCGCCTCCCATGACTAGACATGTTTCTGTGGGTCATGTGGCAGGCATGACTAGATACCGGCGCACATGGAACACTGTTTATCTTTCCCACCGAAGTGGTCCCTATTTATCTACTTGCAATTTCTTGCTTTCGAACTGCTAGGTTGGCAGGAGCTGGGACAAAGACGGGAGCTCATTCCATCCTGCAGTTAACAGGGTTACAAAATAACAGTGTTACAAAAGAGATTTTTGAATTTTCTCTTCACTCATTAATATATTAATTAATAGTGAGGGGGGGGGGAACAGTGTTGATGTGTGAAGAAGTGAGCTTGATCCAAGAAAGCTGACATAAAAATAATATAGTAGTTACAGTAAAACTCCTATATATGTAAGAAGTCTTTTTGTAGGCTTTTATGTAAATTGGTTAATAAATAGGGACCACTTCGGTGGGAAGGTAACAACGTTCCGTGCACTCCGGTGTCTAGTCATGCCTGCCACATGACCCACGGAAACGTCTGCAGAAGCAGACAATGCTGGCTCTTCGGTGTTGAAACAGAGATGAGCACTGCACCCTAGAGTCGGATACGACTGGCTTTCGAGAAAGGGAAACCTTTACCTTAAATTTGTTTTTTACTTAACTCGGAGCAAACCCATAGGAAAAAATGATTTTTTTACTTTAACTTGAAACAAACTCAGAGGAAAATGATATGTATGTAAATCAAAGCAATCCCATAGGAATAATTGAATGTTTTATGTAACTTGAAGCAAACCCATAGGAAATTGTGTAAATTGGGACATTTATGTAAATCAGGACATGGTTTTAGTGCAAAATCATTATGTACAGGTGAAACTCAGAATATTAGAATATCGTGCAAATGTCCATTCATTTCACTTAAAAGGTGAAACAAATATATAAGATAGACTCACTATATGCAAAGCGAGAGATGTCATGCCTTAATTTGTTATAATTGTGATGACCACGGCATACAGCGTACATGAGATTATGTGATGATTATGGGGTACATGAGATTGGGGAATTTGGGTTTTCATAAGCTGTAAACCATAAGCATCAATATTATAACAAAGTAAGGCTTGAACTATCTCGCTTTGCATATAATGAGTCTATCTCATATATTTCTTTCACCTTTTAAATTGCATTACTGGACTGAATGAACATTTGCACGATATTCTAATTTTCCGAGTTTCACTTGTATGTAAAAAGTATGTTCGTAGGCTTTTATGTAAATTGGTTTTTTACTTGACTCAGAACAAACCCATAGGAAAAATGATATTTTTTTTTACTTAACTTGAAGCAAACTCATAGGAGAATGATATTTATGTAAATCGAAGCAACCCCATAGGAAAAATGAATTTTTTACGTAACTCAAAGCAAACCCATAGGAAATTGTGTTATGTAAATTGGGACATTTATGTAAATCGGGACACAATTTTAGTGCAAAAATCATCGTGTAAGTCGAATTTTATGTAATTCGAGGCATATGTAAGTCAGAGTTTTACTGTAGTCTTTAAAGTGCTGCAGTGTTTTTAGTTTTGTTTTTACTTCCTGATAGGTCTGAAACACAGACTAACATTGCTACCATTCCACATAATTCAACAATAATAATAAAACTCTCCAAAAAAAACCCACTGTACTGTATTAGGAATTGAATATATACTCAGACGTTACCTTCACAGTTTTTAGGTCCTTGGTTAGGAGTTGGAGTGTTAATTTTATCCTAGTCCTTGACTGTGAATCAAGTGGTTGATTTGTATCCAATAAACATTTTGTGTCAGAAATTATTCTGGGTTGAAAGTATTACAGTATTAGGGAAAGGGAATAATTTGGGTTTGTTTGTTTTTTTAAATTAGAAATTGAGGTCCAACATTTATTATTGTATTTTTGTCTTACTGTTACTAACTAGTAGGGTTTGTTCTGGCACTCGCAGTGTTAGTCTGTGCAAGCATATCAGAAAGTAAAGAAGATACAAAAATGACAAAAATGTTGCGGCAACTTAAAGACTGAAATAGTATCTTCCCACTATTTGCAATTGAAACAGTATCTTTACACTATATGCAACTGAAATAGTATCTTTCCACTATTTGCAATTTAAACAGTATCTTTACACTATATGCAACTGAAATAGTATCTTCCCACTATTTGCAATTGAAACAGTATCTTTACACTATATGCAATTGAAATAGTATCTTCCCATTATTTGCAACTGAAACAGTATCTTTACACTATATGCAACTGAAATAGTATCTTCCCACTATTTGCAATTGAAACAGTATCTTTACACTATATGCAATTGAAATAGTATCTTCCCATTATTTGCAACTGAAACAGTATCTTTACACTATATGCAACTGAAATAGTATCTTCCCACTATTTGCAATTGAAACAGTATCTTTACACTATATGCAATTGAAATAGTATCTTCCCACTATTTGCAATTGAAACACTATCTTTACACTATATGCAACTGAAATAGTATCTTCCCACTATTTGCAATTGAAACACTATCTTTACACTATATGCAATTGAAATAGTATCTTCCCACTATTTGCAATTGAAACACTATCTTTACACTATATGCAACTGAAATAGTATCTTCCAACTATTTGCAATTTAAACAGTATCTTTACCCTATATGCAATTGAAATAGTATCTCACACTCTTCACATTACTGTATTTGAAATTGAGGGGAAGGGGGATTTACAACCAATCTGAATAACAACCAGAGATCTGCCATTACCAGTTGTATGAAGCCATATCGATTTGTATACTTATCTGTTATGCTAACCAATCACTCTGTACCTGATGTGTATAAACTGATGCCATGAAGCCTCACTCCCATCCCATATTTGATGAAGTGGACTTGATCCACGAAAGCTAACATTAAAAATATAACAGTCTTCAAAGTGCTACAGTGTTTTGTTTTGTTTATTCTCTGATATGCTGTACTGTATTTAAATGTGAGCTTTTGTGGATCACGCGGCCTCATGTGGGAGGGAGTTCCAGAGTCCAGGAACATGGTAGTGGGCCAGGGTATCTCAGAGACCGCATCGCCCTAAGGACGTCTGTCCATCCAACCAGAGCGGACCGGAGGGGTTCTCTAACTGTGCCATCGGCCAGGGGGGCTTGCCTCTCTGGCACAAGGAGGAGGAGGGCCTTCTCCGTGTCCGCACCGGCTCTTTGGAACCTCCTGCCTGTGGAACTGCGTCTCCAGACAGAGTTGTTGCCCTTTAGGAAGGAACTAAAGACCTGGCTGGCGGGCCAAGTTTGGGGTGCGGGTGGGGATGCGGGTACCATTGGGTGGTTGGTATAGAGAAGTGTGCCTTCCCCCAAGGTCCCTTCGGTACTTGCACACCTTTTAGGGGTGGGTTTTTTAACTTTTAACTTTGTTTTATCACGTGTCTTTTTATGTATTTACTGTCCGCTATGTAAACCACCCTGAGTTGGGTTGTACCTGAGTGGGCGGTATATAAGCGTGAAAAATAAAAATAAAAATAAACAGTGACAGAGAATGACCCTCTCCCATATCCTCCAAAAATGCACTTGTGAAAGTGCTGTGACCGACAGAAAAGCCTCCCTTGAAGATCTTAAGTTTCTGAGAACTGTCATTCAGAAAAAGTAACTTTTCCAAGTTTTGCCCTGGCAGCTCCCTGGAGATGCCATCCCAGCTTTGCAGACCCTCTGGGAAGAAACAGCCTCCACTCTGCTACATGTAATCCCTCCTCCGCTCTGGATAATCCATATGCAATTAATATCAACCCTCTCATTCTTGGGGAAAATGTATTTTACAAAAGCAAACACGGGTGATATTTCTTCTATTTACTTAAAGGACGCTGCACTTTTGCAAAATGTGCCATCACCCATTCTCTCCAGCCTGTAACTCGATTGCTGTATCTCCCAGAGGTGAAAGTAACCATCCATTGCTTGCAAATATTCGATTCCTTTCAGAAAAACTAAACAGTGTGCCATAGGTTTGCTACCACTGACCCAGAGAGCCATGTTTACTTACCCCTGCTCTAGTCTAACTGATCCATCTTCTCCAGCATGATGGGGTACACAGAAGGTTTTGGTATTTTCGAGCCACAATCGGTCATGGCCACCTTGAGTTGCCAGCTAATCTTTCTCATACTGGGTCAGGCGAAAAGAACTGCAGAATGAACTCACCAAAGGGTGTCTTTAGTTTGGCAGTTTCAAGTCTGGCCTAGACATTGAAGAAGAAAAAGTATGATTTACTCCAGACTCTCAACCCATTGCCCTCTTGAGGGGCTGGACTACAACTCCTAATACTCCCCATGCCATGGGGTTGGGAGTTGAGCCAGGTCCTCTTCTTGGCTGTTCCTGTTACGTCAAGACAGCAATTACAATATTTGTTTGTCATCATTTTTATTAGAACTTACTCTGATCTTCTAATTCAAGCCTGACCGGCAAGAGACTAAATTAGATTTTCAACATTAGCAATGTTTATTCACCCTCTGCTTTGGACGGTAGCCCTCTTCCCCATGTGCAGCTAATCTAGTGACCTACAATCCATAGCAATGTAACTATTTTTGAGAAAAAAATCTTTGTTGGGTCCAAAAGATGTCCCAAAATAGTAGGAGCTAGAAAGGCAAGATTTGACACAGATACTACTGAGTATAAGTGGAGATGTAAGATCTTAAAATCTGTCTCTTCAGAGCCCCTTTTGGTTGGTTCATTTGTTGTTGTCTCATCCCAAACAAAGGGACCATGGTGGCTCAGTGGTTAAGAAGCTTGCCTTGTTAGCTGGAAGGCTGG
Source organism: Bradypodion ventrale (assembly GCA_035047345.1). NCBI lineage: Eukaryota > Metazoa > Chordata > Lepidosauria > Squamata > Chamaeleonidae > Bradypodion > Bradypodion ventrale. Next base: position 9,310,053 of record JAWDJE010000015.1, on the reverse strand, counting down.
CAAGTCAGCAGTTTGAGACCCAGGTACTGCATGACGGATTGAGCACCCATCTCTGTCTCAGCTCTTGGGGACATGAAAGGAGCCTCATTCGGGCATTCTCTGAGTGGAGGTTCTTCCGCAAAAATCCTTTCAAACCAGAATAATTTCTGACATGAAATTATTATTATTATTATTATTATTATTATTATTATTATTATTATTATTATTATTATTATTATTATTATTATTATTATTATTATTCCAAACAAGAGCAACAGCTAGAAATATGAGATTCAGACTGAGTGCCTATTATTTCCCAACTTAAGTAACTGGATTAGTTGCATCGCAGGATTACTTCCCCAGAACTCTGTCTGGGTATTTCTGTAAAATCTCAGAATCACAAAATCAGCACAAATACAGCGGACTCTCACTTAACATATTTAATGCATTCTCCGGGACCTTTTGTACTACGGAAAATTTGCAAAGCAAATTTCCCATAGGAATGCATTGGATGCAATTTCCCATGGGAATGCACTGAAAACCTAAATTTGTTAACCGAAACACCGTTTCCCCTAGGAGTGCATTGAAAACCAATTAATCTGTTCCGGGGGTGGGGTGGGGGGATAGTTAACCGAGCCACTAATTTCTATGGATTTCCTTTTGTTCTGTGAATTTAATGAGCTGCTTGTTAAGCGAGGGTCCACTGTATTTCTGAATTCTGTCCTGGTTGCGTCCTTGAAAATGGGTCCCCCACCAACTCTGTTTCTATGTCTACCCAGAGATATTCCCCCAAACAGTGAAATGCATGCTTCAGAATGACTATTACTGGTTTCTTAACTTAAATAACTGGATTGGTCTCCTAATCGGTTCTCCCAGAGATGCCATGGGGCCCACCGATAAGTAGCTTTTAGCATCACCTGTTCAAAGGCCTCGGCCGGACTCTTTTGTTAAGATGGTTAAGCTGGAAAGAGTGCCAGGATGGAGAGAAAGAGACAATAAGATCGGATTCAAAAGAAGGCATTTGAAGGGAAGAGGGAAAGAAAGGGCACCAAATTGTGGGTGGAACGTATGGGTTTTTAATGCAGGCAACACTGGGTACATTTGCATTTACATGTTCATTATTTTAAGGTGCTACAAGACCTTTTTTTCATGGTAGAAATTAACATGATTAGCTCCCCTCCTTGTATATTCATTCAGCCAGGTTATTGTTTTATTCACTGCTGTTAACCAGGCATGGGCTGGGCCACTAGGACAGGGGGATTCATCCCGGTGCGCCCTCATCTCTGGCGCACTAATAATAATTTTATTATTATTTTATCCGCCCGGCGTGCTGCACTTAAAATCAAGCCATTGCTCCAAGTTCCCTCCTTCAGCTTGGAGCAATGGTTTATTCTAAAGTGCTGCGCACTGGGCAGAGCAAATGAGGGGTGGCAACCAAGCGGCTCCCCGGGGCAGCCTTCTTCCCTGTCCCTTGGTCGCCACCCCTCGCTTGGTCCTCCCGGCGTGCAGCACTTTAGATTAAGCCATTGCTCCAAGCTCCCTCCTTCAGCTTAGAGCAATGTTTTATTCTAAAGCGCCTCTGATAGTAGCCAGTGAGTTTAAGTGTTGTTTAATCGACCAGGATATTTGCAGAGTAGTGGGGATGTGAGCTTATCCACATCCAACCTAATGAGCAATTCGAGACCTGGGTACTGCATGACAGTTTGAGTGCCCGTCTCTGTCCCAGCTCCTGCCAACCTAGCAATTCAAAAGCAAGAAATTGCAAGTAGATAAATAGGGGCCGCTTTGGTGGGAAAATATCTGATATGGGGACATGAAAGGAGCCTCATTCAGGTGTCCCTTGAGCATAGTTTCTCCAGCAAACATCCTTTCAACCCAGAATAATTTCTGACATGAAATTATTATTATTTATCAAGGAGGGAGGGAGGAAATGTTCCCTCTACTAGAGTCCAAAAGTAAGCATTCTAATCAATGTAAATCTAATAAATGAAATCACAGCTGATAGGCTGTGGGCACATGTACCCTTCGCCCTTGAATCTTTGCGCCACTTTATCCAGAGCCAAAGTTCAAGTGATCTTTACAGGTTGTCTCCTTAATCAATGAGGTTTCTTCTCTCCGATGCTGGTCTCCTTTCTTCATAACAGGACAAGGTAGACTTGCGTCCTTTTATCCCCATGCTCTTATGCTCAGACTGAGGATTTCTAGGGTTAAGGAACAAGAGAGCCAGAGAGGAATGATCGTACCCTGCTCCTCACTTTGTAACGGTGCCCCTCTTACTGCATGCAGATGATCTGCCTAGGAGAGATTCCACAGTGACAGCCCTAAGAAAACAAATCATCATTTCACTCCTTTGTAAAAGGAAGGAAGAAATCTTGCTTCTTCTAAATGCAGTCAAGCGTGGCCGTCACAAAGAATTTCAACTTCAGACAGCAATACTTTCAAAGCCATCTTCCTGATTTTTTTAAGCTATAAGAACATTACAACTGAAGTATGTAGTATATCCCCCATTTTTGTCTTTTGCTCAAAAAAGACATTACTTTTTTATGCTTTTGTTAAAGGTGCCATCTGACTCATATAGTGTATGTTGATTGTGAAAGTAACTGCTGCTTACTTCGGGAGGAGAAGTGAAATAGTAATTCATTCCAAGTTACAGTAAAAGCTGCATAATGTCTAGTTGCAAAGTTACTCATAGATACCACATATAACCTTTTCTAGATACTTTTAAAGGGCTCTATGTTTCAGGGTAGATTTGTAAAATTTCCTACAATGACGGCAGGATCGGAGTCGGTGTTGTTCCCCCAGACAAAAAAGGCAAAGGGAATGTCCATCCAAAACGGGGATTTTATTGTTGTATTGAATATCACAAACATATGTCAATAAAATACAATAGAAACTTTTAAAAAATCCTGTGCTGAGTTTTAACTCAAATTTAAACCCAAAACACCTAAACACATTTTAAAAACATTGAATGTAAAAAAACATTTACTTTTACATTATTAAAATTATTACCTACGGTACAACTAATTAAAAAAATTCAAAAAACTAAAACATTATTCGCTTACATAAAACAATTTGAAAAAATTATATCATACTTTGTTCTTTTATTAATCCTAAAAAAAAAGCAGATCACAGATAATAACAGCCAAGCCAAAAAATTTTTTACATAAATAAACATTTAAAAAATTAAAATTACAGACTAAGCAATTTTTAAAAAACATTAACACAATTTAACCTTCCAACACAATTTAAAACAGCCCAGCGATGTCGGGCAACCTCTGCTAGTACTAACTATAAAAGCAAGAAATGCTAATAATGCTAACACTATACTAAGGCTGGCTAACTATATACACAAGAGAAAAAGCAGTAATATTTACGGCACGAAGGACGCTCCGAGATATATGACTGTCTCCTGCGGTAGTAAAAAAGAAACTGAAGGGGAACTAAGGCAAGACCACAAGCACAATGCATTAAGAGAAGAGTTTTCAAACTCTAAAGCAAGGTTTTTCAACCTATGGCCCTCAGCCCGGATGTGGCCCTAAGTGCTATTTCATGTGGCCCACCACCACCTCCGCCACACCCAGAAGTGCCATGTGTGGTTCCTTTTTAATGTACAGGCTGCCCTCAGCTTGAAAAGGTTGAGAACCCTTACTCTAAAGGCTCTAGGAGATACCGACTGCTCCGCGCATGTGTGGACTAAACCCATTAGTGTGTATTCTCAGGGACAACGAAGAAAAAAATTCCATTCCATTTTCATGGCCTGCTGCTAAGATCCATGCAAAGCGCTAATATAGGCCAGTTCTCCATGTGGGTTCAATATCCATGTTTTCAGTTATGCACAGGTCTAAAAATATTCAATAAAAAATCCTGACATAAAGAGTAAAGAGGATAGCAACATATCGCAAAATGCCTCTCTAAAAACTTCACCCTTGATAGTCTTCCAGAACTCCTGGATGGAGCAAGTAAGACGAATGTATGTTGGAAGAGCATTCCATATTGTTGGGGCCACCATCAAGCAGGCCCAGTTGTTCATCACAGTTTTCTGGCCCTAGGAATACCAAGCTGAATTTAAGATGTTCCACCAAAGTCCCAAGCCATGCCAAGCTTTATAAGTTAATACCAAAACCTTTAGTCAGATCCAGAAGCCAATAGTCAACCAATGCAGGTGGGCCAGGATCAGGGAGATGTGGCTGAACTTTCAACCAACAATCACCAGCCTGGCCATTGCATTTTGTACCTGCTTCAGCTTCCAAACCATCTTCAAGGGAAGCCCCACATAGAGAGAATTACAGTAGTCGATTCTCAAGATGGGACCAATGTTATCAGAGACCTCACATCATTACATCGAACAGGGGCATCTTTTGAGAGGAGAAATTCTCTCTGTTTCAAAGACTTAGAACCTTGGAAGCCAGTTTCTCCAAGGAGTCATAGGAATGCTTAGTCCACTCTGCGTTTTAGTCTGAACTTTAAAGAAACCATCCAAGTTGCCAAACCTATTGGTGGTGATGATGGTGGGGTGGATTTCAGCACTTGGGTCAGCTTTTATGCAGTTCAGACAACTTGGCAACTTGTTCCACAGAATGAGGTGGAATAATTTGGACAACAACAGTGTGCTATCATAAGAAGGACCCTGTGTAATGTAATACTGTAGCCCTTGAATCATCTGCCTAGCTTTCTGACAGTGTTCCTTATGACCTCATTAGATGACATCATCAATTCAAAACACTGCTGGAAGATCTCACAGCAAGCAAGGCTCAAGAGTTCGTGGGGCCACCATCCTACCCAACCCATGGGAATGTGCCACAAATTACACACAGATTGGAGGGTGGCTACCTGTCCACTTTTTGCACCATGGATGATGCATCTGTGCTGAAGAGGAAAGGTTACATTTTGGGTGGTATTCTGGGCGAGAGTTCGTTTGCCAAAGTGAAATCGGCCTACTCAGAGCGCCTGAAATTTAACGTAGCTGTGAAAATCACAGACAGACGGAAAGTCCCAACCGAATTCTTAGAAAAATTCCTGCCCCGAGAATTGGAGATCTTGTCTACTGTGAACCACTGCTCCATCATCAAAATCTATGAGATCTTTGAGACCTCTGGGAAAGTCTACATTGTGATGGAACTTTGTGTGCAGGGAGACCTGCTGGAGTTTATCAAGGGCAACCGGGGGCTACCAGAAGAGGTGGCCTGCCAGATGTTTCGCCAGCTGTGTAGCGCCGTCAAATACTGCCATGATTTAGACGTGGTGCACCGAGATTTGAAATGTGACAACGTCCTCCTGGACAAAGACATGAATGTCAAATTGTCAGATTTTGGTTTCTCCAAGCGGTGCTTTCGGGATGGGGATGGTAAAATCATACCCAGTCAGACTTTCTGTGGTTCGGCAGCTTACGCCGCTCCGGAGGTGATCCAAGGCATCCCGTACCACCCCAAAGTTTATGACATGTGGAGCTTGGGGGTCATTCTCTATGTCATGGTCTCCGGCTTCATGCCGTACGACGACTCCAATGTCAAGCGAATGCTTCGGCTGCAGAAGGACCACCGAATACTTTTCCCCGAATACTTAAGCCTGGAGTGTAAGGATCTGATTTTCCGTATGCTGCACCCAGATGTCTCTCACCGGTTGCGGATCGAAGAGGTTTTGATCCACCCATGGGTACAAGGGGAATTTGAGGTGGCGCACAACTTGTGAGCATAACTAGGTCGCAAAGAGTAAACACGAGACGTATCAAGGCTACGTATCTGCAGAGTCCAGTAAATGTGGATTTCTCTTTTCCTTGAGCTAAGTGGGATTGTTCTCCTTACAGGGGCCATATTCAATTATTTCTTCTTAGGTTTCCATATCAAGGCAGTTTATCATTTAAAACCAGGGTGGTCTTAGATAATTGGACTTTGAGGTCCACCAGCTAGCCCTTGGCAGCCCAACCAACCTTGGTAGAATTCCCATCCTGAAATATCTAGAAGAGCTCCAGTGGCCCATCACAATTTAAAACAATGGTTTCTTTTTTCCCTGGGATCTGTGGGGTGGGGTGGGGGGCACAGGGGAACTTTTGGCTGTGTGGATATTTTGGGGCTTCAACTTCCACCAACTTCCAGCATGCTTGAAGGATGGTGGAAGAAGTAATTCAAGAACATCCATAGAATGGCAGCTTCTCTGACCTTGATATGAAAGGAAAATGGAAGGGTGGAAGGAATTTGTGTGTGTGTGTGTGTGTGTGGGGGGGGGTCTCATGCAAGTGCTAACCCATTGGTTATAATATGCAGTAGAGCAGTGATGGGCAGTCTTGGCCTTCCAGCTGTTCTTGAACTTCAATTCCCAGGAGTGCTGATTTGGGCTTCTGTTCTCGAAGTTCAAGAACAGCTGGAGGGTCAAGAATGCCCATCACTACAGTAGGGTCAGGTGGAACGGAGACAGTTTTAGGACAGAAAGAGCCAAGGCCATAGGTCAGGAGCACTCAACCTTTTTAAGCCAGGGGGCCTGGTCACACTCCCTCAGACAGCTTCGGGGAGTGGGCGGCCATTTTACCCTTCCTCCACCACATGGCACTTCCTGGTGTGGTGGAGGTGGTGGTAGTCGCCACATGAAATGGTGTCGTGGGCCGCATATGGCCCATGGGCCACAGGTTGAGAACCCCTGCCATAGGTGTTAGATGTAACAGTGGCTGTGAGCAATGAGGCAAACGACAGTATATTTTTCAACCCCAGTTCCTGAAAAGTGGGAAAGTCAAAGAGATGATTTCTTTTATTCCCTGCACGAAAGGCTTTCTGGTGTCATCTGATTGACCAGTATAGGAAACAAATAGAATTATAAGGTTGGAATGGGTCATCAGGGACATCCATTCCAACCCCCTAGTAAAGCAGGAAATCTATAGCTAAATCATCCCAACAGATGGTCATCTAATTCCATTTAGCAAATCTCCAGTGAAGGGAGATCAACACCCAGTGTTGAGCTGCTCCATGTGCCCACAGGTGCCCAGGCACCGGTAGTGGTAATTCCCCCAGGCCATGCCCACTTGGCAAGGCATGCCCACCTCCCTACCCCAGGCCATGGCATAGAGAGACCAAGTGGGAGTAGCCCACAGTGTTAGCCATGCCCACAGAGTTAGCCACGCCAATCGTGGGGGTAGTAAAAAAATTTACAGTGCATCACTGCACATGCCCCATAGGAGGGTAATTTGATTTTTAGGGTGGGTGGGGTGGATTCGAGAATGAGTTATTAACAGCGAATGGCCTTTTCGGCTTCCTCCATATGAAAAGGAGTTCACTTTTTAAATAATAAGTATTTTATTTCTCATTGAATAATAAGAATTATTTTAGAGATGCTTAGGTGGGGAATGGCCAAAAACAGGGGGGTTGCAGTGGCTCAGTGGTTAAGAAGCTTGCCTTGTTAGTGGGAAGGCCAGCAAGTTGGCAGTTCGAGACCCGGGTACTGCATGATGGATTGAGTGCCTGTCTCTGTGCCAGCTCTTGGGGGCATGAAAGGAGCCTCATTCGAGCGTTCCCTGAGTGGAGTGGCTTGATGATCAGAAGATTGGAAGATCAGCAGTTTGAGACCCGGGTGCTGCACGACGTAGTGAGCTCCTGTCGTCTGTCCCAGCTCCTGCCAACTTAGCAGTTTAAAAGCATGAAATTGCAAGTAGATAAATAGATACTGCTTTGGCAGGAGAGGTAATGTCGTCTAGTCATGCCTGCCACATGAGCACGGAAACGTCCTCAGACGCAGACAGCGCTGGCTCTTTGGAGATGAGAAATGTCCCCTAGAGTTGGACACAATTGGTTTTTGAACAAGGGAGTCCTTTATACTTGGAGAAGGTACAGTTGGCATTGGTTGGCCTTCTAAGGAGGGTAATCTATGCTGCAACATTTTTTGCAGCGCATCATGTGCTCTTCTTTCCTTAATAAGAAGGTTGCAAAATACTCACACGCAACACGCCCTACTGGAGTTAATACCGTGTCTAGATTCTTTCACCATCTTCCCAGCTCCTTCCTTCCCTTGCACGACGCATCAGTCCAAACACAGAGGCAAACAAAAGCAGGCCCACCTCTTTCCTCTGTAGTCGATCCACCGGGAGTTTTGCAACATTATATTTCCAGAGATACCATGACATGTTGCAAGGGTTTTTAAAAATGCTGACGTCGGCAGCCGAGCTTGTCTGGAAGAGGACGCTGCCACAAGGCAACTCGGCTTGTGCATGCATGAAACCACTCCTTGGTGCCGGCAGGCAATCGGGCAACTGTAGAACTATTCAGAAATCCAACCACAGCTAAAAAATAAAGGTTTCTGTTCTCCGTTGCACCCTTGAGCATGGCTGGATCCTGTTGTATCCTGCTGGGACTTAAACTTGAGCGAACCTGTTGTGTGCCAAACAGTTGCAGCTAAATTTGAGAGGTGCGGGAATCAATAATACCCATGCTTAGCTCCTTTTTTTTTTTTTTAGTGGCTCAAGTGGCTAAGACGCTGACTGGAAGGCGAGAGGTCAGCAGTTCGATTCCCCGAGTACTGCAGGACGGAATGAGCTCCTGTCTCTGTCCCAGGTCCTGCCAATCTGGCAGTTCGAAAGCAAGAAATTGCAAGTAGATAAATGGGGACCACTTTGGTGGGAAGGTAATCAGCGTTCAGTGCATGCCTGCCACATGACCACGGAAACGTCTGCAGAAGGAGACTGTGCTGGCTCTCGCCTCTTCGGCTTTGAAACAGAGATGAGCACTGAACTCTAGAGTCAGATACAACTGGCTTTCAAGCAAGGGTGACCTTTACTTTTACTTTTATCTAGGCTCCCAATTTTTACAACTTGCAGATGTTACTTTTTAATTCCTGTAACTCTCAGTATTCATTAGCTAGTATACATGGAAAGAGCCCTTCCTCCACCACATGGCACTTTCTGGCATGGTGGAGGCAGTGGGGGCCCACATGGCCCACATGCCGCAGGTTGAGAATCCCTGGTTTAGACCAAATTAAAGGCCTTTTAGGTTTCCTCCGTGTGAATAGGAGTTCATTTTTTGAATAATAAGAATTATATGTCACAGGGGGAGGGGGCATCATGATTTTAGAGATGCTTAGGTGGGGCATGGCCAAAATAAAAGTTGTGAAGCACTGGCTTAGAGTGCGCCAAAGCAGTCCCTTGAACATGAATACTTGAACATGAATCTCCGGACTCAGGCAACCGGCTATCGTGTGCTTCCTCTCCAGACTTGAGGATAAGTTAAAATGGGACTTGAGCACACAGTCCCACTTAGCCAAACCTGTCGCTTCCCCCCATTTTCGCCCATGTGGCCTCCTGGGATGGTGATACAGGGATGTCCAAGTCTGTGTACAGACTTTTCTCCATGTCAAGAAAACACAACACTGGATTCTTCAGAGCTCTCAGTTTATTTCATGGTTCTCGTGCAATGTTTTCCTGAAGAGAATATTGAAAACATTTTTAAAAGGCTTCCATCAAAGATGCTGCCGTCCTTTCTTTTCATCGAGGGTGAATTTTTCTTCTTTTTTCTTCCAGCCAAAGTGTCTCCCAAGGGTCATCCACAACTTCTCTCAGTGGTTGAAACCGTTACCAGTACAGTATGGTATTTTTTAAAAATAATCACAGCCTCAAGAATGTCTTGATTTTTCAGGGCTTTTGATGTTACACTCAGATGCAGCACAATGCGTGGCATCAAAGAGGCACATCACATGATCTGTATGCACCGCACATTTCATTTGAGCAGGTTCTCCTTGACTGAAGGGTAGCTTAAGATGCAGAAGTAGAGAAGAGACCTAGGGTTGTCATTTGTGGTTTTTTTGTATCTGATTTGCAGCACAGTTGTTGCACACTTATTTTAATTTTATTTGCGCAATCGTTCTACATTTATTTGTATTTCATCAGTGACACAGTGGTTGCATACGATGAGCATCTTGTTGCATACGGTAAGTAGCATGACAAATATGCTAAACAGGTGGTGGGAAAATAACCCACAATAGCAATAGCAATTTCACTTCTATACCGCCCCATACACTCTCTACTGTTCGCAAAGTAATTAGCATTTGGCCTCCAACACGCTGGGTATTCATTTTATCAACCTCAGAAGGATGGAAGGCTGAGTCAACATTGATCCCCATCAAGATCAAACTCACAACATTTGGCGCAATTAACCACTCAACTGCACCACCATTATCCCTCTAGCCTCGGGCTCCTCAAACGTGGCTCTCCAGGTGTTCTTGGACTTCAGAAACCCAAGTCTGCTCTAGCTTACAAGGAATACAGAAAGAGACATGCTAGAACTCAACTCCACAGCTCCTTACAGCAGTCAAGCAGATAGTTGTGTGGAAGATCTCAGTCCGACAATTTGGTGTATGAGAACCAAGACACAGGACACAGCCTCGGGCTGGGTTAGCTCAGGTTTATTGCATGGTGGTCAGAGGGAACATGAGGTAAATGGCGGATCAATAGCTCTTTATATACGGTAGTAACACATTTGAACGTGGTTCCATGATAGCCCATTGGCTACTGTCTGCGTGACGTCATTGCTGGTCACGCCCTTCTTGTCCAGGTGTGGGTGGTGGCGGGAAAACTTCCCGCGCTGTTGCCTTTGATGAGTTTGGACCAAGAGAGCTTGGACGCTCGCTGCTGCCAGCTGGTGGTCATTAGCTCGCGTCCTATTACAGGGTTTATGTGATACAGCTGAAGGTTACATTGTTGCCCATAGGCAAGGTTACATTGGTTCAGATACATTGTTATCCATGTGGAAGGTTAAACCATTAGGACACAACACCCCTCCCCCCTAGGATGAGACGAAGTCTCGAAACCACACTCCCCCCCCCCCTAGGATGAGACGAAGTCTCTCAGCCAAGATGGCTTATTTCGAACACGCTGGGGTCTCGGTGCGGGCTGCCTTCCCCCGGGTTTGCTACCTTCTCTTTGTCCCCTGGTTTCCTGTCCTGTAATTGGAGAGGGAGACTCGTTAGTGACTTGCCGCGGCTCCGCGGCGTTGTTGGGAGGTGTGTGCTTTATTGGGGAAGAACCGGGGGCACTGGGGGCTAACGAAAAACCCCTCTTCTCGCTTGGACGGGTGGGGGAACACTCCCGAAAACCCCCCCGGCTCGCAAAATCAAAATCAGAATTAAATTCGGGGGCAGCGGTCGCGAACTCCTCTCCCCCTTCCCCAGCCTCTGATAAAGCTGGCGTATCAAAAGGGTATGAGTCGGGGCCGCTGCTTTCCCCCCTTGCTTGGGACCGTTGTCCATTGCTGTCTCCCCCTTGGGCTAAACGGGTGGGGGAGAACCCTAACGCTGAATCCTGTTGCTGAGCTCCACTGACCGGCCCCCCACTAACTCGGTGCCTAAGTTGGTCCGCGTGCCTCCTCCAGAGGAGACCCGTGCTAGTCTCGACCCGGTACGACACTGGCCCCGTCCGTTCCACAACCGTCCCTGGTACCCAGGCTGGACCTGCGCTGGCGTAGTTCCTGCAGTGAACAGGATCGCCGGCGGCGAAACCTTTCGAGACTGCCAACCCTACGTTTTTTCCTTTGTCCTCGACTCTCGTCGGGTCTAGCCTGGACAGGATCGTGGTCAGTTTTCGCCGCATCAACAGCTCTGCCGGCGAGTAACCTGACGCTAAGGGGGTCACCCTATACGCTAACAAAAACTGACATACTTGGTGATTTAGGTCCCCCGGGCCCATGCGCCGCAGCGCATCCTTTGTTGTGCGCACCAGCCGTTCCACTTGGCCATTCGTGGCCGGGTGAAACGGCGCGGATGTGACATGCCGAATGGCGTTTGCCTCCATGAATGCCCTGAATTCAGCGGAGGTGAAACAACTCGCGTTATCGCTGACTAAAGTGTCGGGTAAACCGAACGTGGAAAAGACTCTCCTTAGCTGGCTAATTGTAGTGGCGGAAGACGTACTCTTTACTGGGATAACCTCCAACCACTTGGAGAACGCATCCACCGCCAGGAGAAAAATGGTTCCTCGGAATGGGCCAGCGAAGTCTACGTGCACCCTGGACCATGGCCCCCTTGCTGTGTCCCATTCCCTATGCGGGAGACGGGCCGCCTCTGGTCGGGAACCCTGGCATGCCTCACAAGTGCCGACCATGTGCTCAATGTCCGTGTCCAGCTGTGGCCACCAGAAGTAACTCCGGGCCAGCGCCTTGGACCGGACGATGCCCGGGTGGCTGACGTGCAGCAGTTCGAGTACCCTCGATCGCAGGGACGTAGGAACCACCACCCGTTGGCCCCACAAAAGGCAGCCCCTCTCGAGGGACAACTCTATTTTTTTTCGAAAAAATGGGTCGAATTCCGTACCTGGGGACGACGTCGGCCACCCCTTCTGTACCCATGAGCTAACTTTCTCTAGCGTTCTGTCCTTGCCGGTGGCCCTGGCAATGTCGGCTGGTACTATTGGGGGTGAGTCTAAAACCTCTATTAACAAAACCTGGTGATCTCTCTCTACCCTTTCCTTTTGGGCGCTCGACAAGGGCAAAGGAGACCTCGAGAGTGCGTCGGCATGGCTGATCTCCTTCCCGGGCCGGTATTCCAACTCATGCTGGTATGCGTTGAGAAAAATAGCCCACCGCAGCATTCTCGGGGACAGGATCTGTGGCGTGGGCTTACTTGCAGTGAAAATTCCTAATAGGGGCTTGTGATCAGTCACGATTTTGAACGGCCGACCGTACAAAAAATCGTGAAATTTTTTGGTTCCCGCTACTATCGCTAATGCCTCCCTGTCGGTCTGTGCGTAATTACGCTCTGCTTGGGACAGGGACCTTGAATAGAACGCTATCGGGGCTTCCCTTCCGTCGTCCAACACGTGGCAAAGCACCGCCCCCACCCCCACCGGGGATGCATCACAGACTAGGACCACTGGCCGTTTGGGGTCGAAGTGCGTCAGGATTGCCTCAGATGTTAGGAGTTGCTTCAACTCTTTAAACGCCCTCTCTTGCTCGTCGCCCCACATCCATGTTTCCTCCTTTTTTAGCAACCGATGGAGTGGCTCGGCCACGGACGCCTTCCGTGGAAGGAAGGTATGGTAAAAATTGAGGAGCCCCAGAAATGACTGTAGCTCGGTTTTGGATGTGGGGCGAGGGGCATTCTTGATGGCGGCTACTTTGGATTTGGACGGCTTAATACCCTCTGGTGTGACCCGAAACCCTAGAAACTCAACCTCAGTTTCGAAAAAGACACATTTGTCTTTTCTCAGTCGTAGCCCCGCTTTCTCGAAGACAGTCAGAACTTTATCCAATCTCTTTGCCAGTTCGGCCTCACTCCCCCCTGTTATCAACACGTCATCAAAATAAGGCAACACCCCCTCCAGCCCCTTCAGGAGGCGTTCCACAAGCGACTGAAAAAGGCCGGGTGCCGAGTTCACGCCGAACTGTAAACGCGACACCTGGAACGCCCCTTTATGTGTGACTATCATTTGTGCCGCGGCCGTGGCGGGAGTCACAGGGAGTTGCTGATAAGCTTGAGCCAAATCGAGTTTAGCGAAACACTTTCCCCCATTCAGCCTGGCCAGAAGGTGGCTGACCACCGGCACCGGGTACGCATTAGGGCGGATCGCCTTGTTAATTGTACACTTATAATCAGCGCAAATGCGCACCTCCCCGTTAGCCTTCAGCGCTGTTACAATTGGAGTTTCCCACTCCGCGGAATCAACAGGAATAAGAATCCCCTGACCCACCAGTTTGTCCAGTTCCGCCTCTATTTTGTCCTTTAGTGCGAACGGCACCCTGCGCGGTTTGAGTCTTATCGGGCGGACCTCCGGGTCTAGGTCGAAGGCTACAGGGGGTCCCTTGAACTTTCTAAGTCCTTTTTTAAAAACGGCGGGATGCGCGTCGCACACCGCTTGTATTGGATCCACCCCCACGGTATGCACTCCCCCTATGAACAACCCTAAGGGCTGAAACCACTGCGTCCCTAGGAGGCTACAACTTCCCCCCTTCAGGACAACTAGGGGCAGTTCCGCAGAATGTCTCTTAAAACTGACCCGAAATTTCCCGACCCCCAACACTGGAATGCTGTTCCCCTGTACATCTCGTAGCGTGGACCTCAACGTTTTAAGTTTGGGTCGCACGTGGGGGTCGATTTTCAAGAACTCTTTCTGGGGAATTATAGAATAGGAGGACCCCGAGTCAATTTCCATCCTGATAGGGGCCCCTTGTACTAGTACCTCAACGAAGTAATGGGACTGTCCCGCGGACACGCTGAACACTGGAGCGTCGTCCTCGCTGTCGTCCGAGATGCGGCCCACGCCGTCCTGCTTCCTCGTGGTCTGGGCGCCATCTTTGGACCTTGCTGGACGGTCCGGTCTGGTCGAACGGTCTTGTGACTGCCTCCGGCCCTCCTTCCGTTTTCTGCACGCCTTGGCGATGTGCCCCCGACGGCCGCAGGAGTAACACTCGGCTTTTCTGAATGGGCACCTCGCGCGCTCATGGGCCGCTCCGCACCCGTCGCAGCGGCGCCCTCCTTTTCGGACCTTCTGGACCTCCTCGCCGTCGCTGCCTTCTGTAGACGACTTTGAGGCCCGTCGGGTTGCGTGCACCGACTGTCCGGACTTTCCGTGCACCGAACTTTCCGCTTTGCCGGCTCGAGGACGCCACTCACGCCACTGGTGCATTTCGTCCACTCCAGCATTCGTGGACTCCGCGGCTTCCGCGGCCTCTACAACCTCTGCTAGCGTGGGTGGTGGCTCCTTGTTCATCAAGCTGCGCTGCACCTCCTTGTCCTTCAGACCACACAGAACTCCGTCCCTGAGGGCCATCTCTAGGTTGTCCCATCTGCAGGGGGCGGCGGCTATTCTCATGGCTGTTACGAATGCCTCAACCGACTCGTCCGGCGCTTGGACTCGCCTCCAAAACGCGCTCCGAGCGGGAAACATTGCCCTCGAGGGTCGGAAACGCTCACGCAGCAGCTTCATGATATCATCTGCTTTGAATTCGCTCACCTTCTTCGGTGCAATGATGCCCACCAGCGTTCGCTTGGTTTCTATCCCAAGCATTCTGGTGAGGATGGCCCTCTTCCTCTCCTCCTCGTCTTCTTTGACTTTGAGTTCCACCAGCGCCGCCTGGAAGTCCATCTCAAAAAGCTCCCAGTCTTGCGGTGTGGTGATGTTGAACCCGCTCTGTGCCCTGGCTGCTCCTTGGGGATCCATATCCCATCCTCGTCGCCAATTTGGTGTATGAGAACCAAGACACAGGACACAGCCTCGGGCTGGGTTAGCTCAGGTTTATTGCATGGTGGTCAGAGGGAACATGAGGTAAATGGCGGATCAATAGCTCTTTATATACGGTAGTAACACATTTGAACGTGGTTCCATGATAGCCCATTGGCTACTGTCTGCGTGACGTCATTGCTGGTCACGCCCTTCTTGTCCAGGTGTGGGTGGTGGCGGGAAAACTTCCCGCGCTGTTGCCTTTGATGAGTTTGGACCAAGAGAGCTTGGACGCTCGCTGCTGCCAGCTGGTGGTCATTAGCTCGCGTCCTATTACAGGGTTTATGTGATACAGCTGAAGGTTACATTGTTGCCCATAGGCAAGGTTACATTGGTTCAGATACATTGTTATCCATGTGGAAGGTTAAACCATTAGGACACAACAGACAACAAGACTCCAGCTTTTGGTAAGGTAGGTCAGTGAGAGGTGAGGCTAGAAGCAGTGATGGGCAGTCTTGGCCCTCCAGCTGTTCTTGGACTTCAATTCCCAGAAGCCTAAGTCAACACTCCTGCTGATCAGGGCTTCTGGGAATTGAAGTTCAAGAACAGCTGGAGGGCCAAGACTGCCCATCACTGGGCTAGAGGCTAAGGTAGGGATGGCCAACCTTGGTGCTCCAGATGTTCTTGGACTTCAATACCTAGAAGCCCTGATCAGCAGGAGTGCTGATTTGGGCTTCTGGTAATTGAAGTTCAAGAACACCTGGAGCACCAAGGTTGGCCATCACTGAGCTAAGGCAATGGTTCCCAACCAGGTAACTCTTGGCCCACCCTGAGTTGGCAGTTTGCCCGCCTTGGCAAAGCACAGTTTCCCATAGGAATGCATTGAAAAGATGCTTTGTTGCCCAACCTGAAAAAAATATTTGCCCACCCACATCTAGAATCCTAGCTATGGCCCTGTTCCCAACCTTGGGTCCCCAGATGTTCTTGGACTACATCTCCCAGAAATCTTGGCTGCACAAGCCATCACTGAAGGTTTCTGGGAGTTTTAGTCCAAGAACATCTGGGCTTCCAAGTTTGGGACCCACCAGTCTAATAGGTAGTAAGACCACCCTCCTACAAAACTATTGAGGTGATTCCAAGAAGCCCTGCAACAGCGGTGGTATGTGCGTTCCTTTCTACTTCTCAGCCAACAGACGCAAAAAGGCAGGACGGTATAAAAGTAGAAATGTCTTGAACTACCTGTTGTCAGGCCTAAAGAAGTTACAAAAGCTGTAACAAGATCTTTCTCTGCCGTGGCCCCCACTTTATGGAAAGAGCTGTCTCTGGAAATTAGATGTTTCCTCAATTATGGCATTTCCTAAACAGTGCGTAAACAGGGACTGCGGTGGCTCACATGGTTAAGACACTAAATTTGAGGACTGGAAGGATGGGGTTTGATTCCCGAGGACCCCCACAACAAAGTGAGCTCCTGTATCTGTCCGTGTTCCTGCCAACCTAGCAGTCTGAAAGCAAGAAATTGCAAGTAGATAAATAGGGAGCACTTAGATGAGAAGGTAAACAGCATTCCTTTCTAGTCAGACCAGTATGAGGTAAACAACAATAACAGCTGCCCCAATGATCTGGGGGAAGGAATGTGAGAGATTAACCCAAATGTTGGCACTACCCCCTTGGTAATTTGTATAGTAAAAATCACTCTAGAAGAATTCAAAGTAGAAAAAGAGTATCTTGCAATCTGTAGTTGCAATCTAAAAAATAAAAGGGGGAAGGAAATTGGTATCTTCAGCGTGTTGGAAGAGAACCTTCCGTACCGGATACATGGTCAGACAATAAATAAATATGGAGACAAGCAAACAAAGAGGAAGAGGGGTCGGGGCTTGCCTTCAAAGCCTGAGGTGGAGAAAGAACTTTACCAAGAAGTTTATCCTGCTCACACGGATACCCAGTGTTAGTGAATGCAAGATTGTTATTATCCAATAAGATTTGCATATAAATGGCACTAGTATCAGTGATGCAAGAAGCAATGCTAAAATACTATTTTATTTCATTCGTTCCGCGGGGCTAGTCATTGCATGATTTTATCACTATACGATGCATGCATCATATAACACATTTCTCTATGGGATGCATCATACAATGAATATCTCTATGGGGAAAATCATACAAAGATAAATATTCGTTGTATGATTATTATTTTCCCATAGAGAAATTCGTTGTATGATGCATCCCATAGGGATGTTTTTTACAAATTCCATCCGTGGTGTATGTAAAGTACACTATGACAGCCAGGCGGTCTAGAAAAGAATCCAAAAATACATATATATTTTTACTCATAGCAATAAACTGGTTTTCGTCTTTGTTAAGGACAGTTTTTTTTAAAAAAAATCTAGTGGATTTTAATAACCAATTAAAACCCAAAATACTTTGCATTGTGGCGAGTTACCAACAATACCCCATGTGCTCCATTCCTGACTACCCAGTGACTATCGGTATTGAAACCAAATCCAGAGATAAAAGGCGAATCTGGAAGATGATGTTGCTACTCCTGATAGTCTATTAACTCTGTTCCTGAAAACTCTCCCATTGCTACAAACTAATTATTATACTCACAGTTTTAATTTCCTTTCCTTGACTAATCAACCTCAATGGGGAATTTGCCTTTTCCCCCACATCAAGCTGGAAACTGGGTTAATATTTTCATCAGACTACTCAACAAACAGTATGTCAAAATGAAACTTAATTTGGAACTGAATGGAGCATCTCTGTTTATCTCCTGGTGACCCTTGTCCTCTGTTATCACCAGCTCCTCTGAACGGATGTGAGCCTCACGTCCACTGGCTCAGATCCAAGAAGAGGGTACACAAGAGGAAAACCAAATTAGAAGATGGAGGAAGGACACTGGAAGGAAGGAATAATGTTAAAGTAGGATATGGCAGAGGAACTCAACCTCCCCTACGTCACTTGGAGGACCCTGAAGAGGCTGAAGGTTGGAGTCCCTAAATGCTCAACATGCTCAAGTGGGGGATGCTGGCAGACAACAATATGCTGCGTGAATGTGGAGAGATACAGAATCTGGTTCATTTACTGGTCTGCCAATTACTGCCAGAAACATGTGCCGATGTGGACAAGAAGACATGAAGGAAGCAGAATCTAAATTTTCTTGGCACATCTTCTTGTTGTTATGTCTTATCCAAATCCGAATATTGGCGGTCCTCATGACGATCAGCCATGAAGACTGTCCTGAGAATATGATGCAGTGGCCTTTCATTTGCCTTCTGTATTGCAGCATGACACCCGTACCACTGATCCAGTTCTGCACGTCACTTTCTGGTCCTGAGCCCCTTTGACACACAAAGTCTTCCTCAGCCCCAGGCCATGATGGATGAAGCTGCTGCTCTCCATCAAAATGGATTCAAGTGGGATCTAATCCACTTGGGTACCATCACCCTTGGCACATCTAGGGCTAAAAACGATAACATTATGAAAAACATAATAAAAGATTTCTCTTTCTTCTCTTGAGTACAAATGGGTGCTATTCTTTGTACAAGGGGGCAGATTTTTTTTTTTTTGGTAAGTTCCTCAACTGATGCCCATAGTTTCCAGTGGTGTATGGCGAGATGGTATTTTAGTTTAACTAGTTTCAGTGTTAGCCATGTAGCATGTCTACTCAGCTCTGACAATGGCTTTACTTTATGACATCACAAAAGAACATTCAGAGTTCTGCAGCTTCTAACCGAAGGGAAGCCATATGACTTCTGATGACCATCCCAGAATGCGCACTAACGGGGAGGGTGGGGGCGCTAGGATAAGCCATGCTCAGCCAACTTGAACCTATCCCTTAGAAGCTGCCTTGGGCACTATGGATGACGCAGAGGTCCTAAAAAAGAGAGGCTACATTATGGGAATCAATCTTGGGGAAGGGTCCTACGCAAAGGTGAAATCTGCCTACTCTGATCGGCTGAAATGCAATGTCGCAGTCAAGATCATTGACAAAAAGAAAGCTCCCCATGACTTCCTGGAGAGGTTTCTCCCCCGAGAGATTGAGATGCTGGCAAGAGTGAAACATCACGCCATCATCAAGACGTATGAAATCTTTGAGACCTCTGACGGAAAAGTCTACATTGTGACTGAACTCGGTGTACAAGGAGACCTTCTGGAGTTCATCAAGAGGAGAGGAGCCATTCCGGAAGATGTTGCTCGTAAGATGTTCCACCAGCTGGCTAGTGCCATCAAGTACTGTCATGAGTTAGACATTGTCCACCGAGACTTGAAGTGTGAAAACCTCCTTCTGGACAAAGAATACAACATCAAATTGACAGACTTTGGGTTTTCCAAACGGTTGACCCGTGATGAGGACGGCAGGGTGAACCTCAGCAAGACCTTCTGCGGTTCCGCTGCCTACGCTGCCCCTGAAGTGCTCCAAGGCATCCCCTACCAACCCAAAGTTTATGACATGTGGAGCTTGGGCGTGGTCTTGTTTATCATGGTCTGTGGTTCCATGCCCTACGACGACTCAAACATTAAAAGGATGCTCAAGTTGCAGAAGGAACATCGTGTGCACTTCCCTCGCTCTAAGGTGCTGACGTATGAATGCAAAGATCTCATTTATCGCATGCTCCAGCCGGACGTCACCCGCCGGTTGTGTATCGATGAAGTTTTAATGCATGCATGGATGCAGCAGTCTAAGTCGATTTCAGACACCACGGTGATGAAACCGGGAGAGACCTCCCAGCATCAGAATTCAATCAAGGCCATGTACGGAAAGGAATCGGGCCCGGAAGCCTCGGAGAACGAACAGGTCATTCAAGAGGAACGGCACGTGGATATGGACAGACTCACTGACCAGATGCAAAGGACTTCTGTCTGAAATAACCAGCATCCAAAGAACAATCTAAGGAAGACCAACAGATACCGTTCTGCAGCATTACTTTGAAGAACATGTTTAAATGGCTGCGCACTGGAAACCTTTTCTTTTGGAAAATACGCAAGCAAGGGGGAATGAGGGGAAGAAAGCTCTTTTTATCATCAGGTCTTGGGAGACTGCCATTTTTGAAGCCACAGCAGACGAAAACATCAAGTTCTCCTACCTTTAACTTTGCAAGAGGCACAAAATCGAAGAGAAAATTGATTTCCCCCCTTTCTTCCTTGTCAACCTTCTTCAAATGAAATATACTTGTAAAATGGTTTCTCCGTGATCTGCGGCTTGGCCCGTTCCACCTTTCAGCTTGATTCCCATGCGAGATCTCTTTATACAACATCTAACTGACCAGGGACCGTCTGCCCTCGCACCAGCAAAACCAGTTGAAATTAAAATTTAAGAAGATCAAAATCCACTAAAACTAAGATCTACGAGTTGATGTCTCTCTGTGTTTTTTTTAAAAAATTACACTGCACAACAACGATTTTGCTACTGGGAATAACACATGTGATTTACATGATCTCGAGTGTGCGGATTCCAAATCTGAACTCAGAATTTTCCTATCACATACAGATTTTAAGGCATGCTCTAGCTGTTCAAAAGGTTGGTAATCGGGTAATGTATTTTTACATGGGAACGTTATAACAGTTGCAGCTACCACTAGGCCTGCTGCCTCCTCAGCTGAATCACGTCCTCCTGGTGGCATGCATGTTCCAGCAGCTGCCGGGCATGTCTGGCCAAGTCAGTGAGCTGACGTCAAAAATAGGTATTTAAGGCAAGATGGACCAAGGGCTTGTCTTTAGTGTGAAACTATCTTATTGGATAGTACAGCTAGGCCATAGTGGGTCTGTTTTGAGCTAAAGATGAGTAGGTGCAGCTGTGTTAATAAAGCAGACATTTTTTCCTACATTTGTGGCAAATATACCCCACGTGATCAATGCAAGAACCTAACGAAGAGGGTGAGAATTGAAAATATGAACCTAACCAAGAGGGTGAGAATATGAAAATTAAATTAAATTACATTTGCTAACTGAAGATCCTGATGTCCTGAACAGAACCAGACTTCAGATTTTGATTCAGAGCACTTGGTTTAGTATAGGACACATGGATCAAAGTCCAGTGATGGCGAACCTTTTAGAGACTGAGTGCCCAAACTGCAACCCAAAACCCACTTATTCATTGCAAAGTGCCAACACAGCAACAAGGGAGGAAGGAAATGCTCCCATTGGGCTGCTGGGCAGAGGGGTGTGGAAAACTCTGTGTTGGGGCAACTGCACAGGTGCCCACAGAGAGAGCTCCGAGTGTCACCTCTGGCACACGTGCCATAGGTTCGCCACCACTGAATTAGACCAAGGAGCAGACAATATCCTGCCAAAAGCAGTACCTATTTATCTACTTGCTTTCAAACCTTTCGCTGATGTAGTTGCTTAGCCTTTAACAAACATACCAGGTGCCATCCGTATCTAGCCCACCTTGGCCAAGGAGAATTCCCAAGTTGAAAAACTGGAAGAGAGTCATGTCACACTGCACACACCCTGTGTGCACAAACCTGAGCTAGACGAACGGTGGTCAAGGTGTGCATGAGACAGCTTTCAATATTAGGTGGAAAGCACATGTTAAGAAGACCAACGTTCAACTTAAGCTTCTGTTTTTATGTTTTTAAAATGTTGTGAGCCACCCAGAGTTGCCCTAGGGTGAGGGGGCAGCATACAAGTTTGAATAAATAAATAAATAAATAAACAAATCTCCAGATCAGGCTAGAAAACCTCCTCTGATTTCTAAGAAATTCATTCCAAAGAGGATACCCAGTGTAGTGTCATGAATAGAGTAATGTTATAGGACGGGGTGCCCGAATGTTTTGGGCTGTGGGCCAGTCACAAGGTTGAGCATGCCAGTCACGTGGTCCCTCCCACCGGAAGTGAAACTAAAACGGGCATGTGTGGGCGCATAATGCACCCATGTATGTGCATTTTACTTCCGCTTCTAGGAGTGGCGAGGGCAGGGTGGGCTGGATGAATTGGCTTTGGGGGCCAGATCCTACCTGCAGGCAGTAGTTTGGGCATCCCTGGTCTAGAACTCAGAAAATCTAGGTTCAAATCCCCCCCCCCCTTGACCTAGAAACTAATGGGGTCGAGATGAAAGTGGTCAAGCACTACTTTAATATTTCACTTACATTGGAAGCCCGTATCAGGGTTGGTTTCAGTCAGTTTCGACTTGATGGCAGATAACAACTTAGGTAAAGGTCACCCTTGTTTATAGCCAAAGAGCCACTGGTGTCTGCGTCTGCAGACGTTTTCGTGGACATGTGGCAGGCCTGACTAGACATCGGAGTGCATTGAACGCTATTACCTTCCCACCGAAGTGGTCCCTATTTATCTACTTGTGATTTCTTGCTTTCGAACTGTTAGGTTGGCAGGAGCTGGGACAGATGACAGGAGCTCACTTTGTCATGCATCGTTGTTGTTTTTTGTGCCTGGATAAACGGCTAAAGGTGGGATGTGGGTGTGTTGCTCGGATGGTACAAGGAGCTCAATGCTGTCCGCCCAACGGCTCTTTCCCCATTCCTTCCCCACCCGCCCAATTGCTCTGAGCTTTTTGGTGTTTCAGAGCTGAACCCTTCATGGAGGAAAGCAAAAGCAAAGCAATCACAGTGATATAACATCCCATGGTGCTTAGTGCACTCTCTGGGTGGTTCACAAGATAATTAGCATTTTGCCCCCAACATGCTGGGTACTCATTTTAACAGCCTCGGAAGGTTGGTGAGGTGCCAATCCAAAGAGCCGAGCCGAGCTGCAATGCCTGGAACGATCAAGCAAACGAGCAGGGCTCTGTGTTCCTCTGCCTGCCTTCCTCCTCCTGTGCTGCCAAAGATAAGATTACAAAAGCAACTCAACTGACAGCAGAGCAGCTGTGGCTTAGAGGTTGCAATTTGGCCTTGTAAGCAGTAGGTTGTTGGTTCGAATCCCCAGAGGGGAGTTGAAATTAGAAGGCGAGTGGGAACGTATCTATTTTGTTAGGGTTAGATGCCCTCATCACTCCCTGTCCAGCACCCTTTTAGCGTCGCCAACACACACACACACACACACACACACACACACACACACACACACACACACACACACACACACACACACACACACACACACACACACACACACACACACACACACGAGT
Organism: Bradypodion ventrale; assembly: GCA_035047345.1. Taxonomy (NCBI): domain Eukaryota; kingdom Metazoa; phylum Chordata; class Lepidosauria; order Squamata; family Chamaeleonidae; genus Bradypodion; species Bradypodion ventrale. The sequence goes on along the minus strand of JAWDJE010000015.1, from coordinate 9,286,864 downwards.
GCAGCCAATGGAGCACCAGGATCACAACTCTGAACCTTTCTTATGCAGCCCTAACCACCACAGTGCAAAGCCCAGAAAGCAACTTCGCCATGCCAAATTAATGCCTGGATGCCAGAAGGCCATCACAAGGGCCTGACCTTTCCAACCCCCCATTGCTCTCAGGTTGTGGCCTTATCTCAGAGAACATACATGAACTTATACCAAACAGCCATATGCATTTGGAGGAGAAAAGAAAGCTGGAAAGCAGGATTGGCCAGCAGACAGCACAACAGGGCTACCAAGTCAGGAGCGAGCATCCTGTACCCTGAATGGAGGCAGAATTGGGGCATTCACGTCCTCATGCAATAAGTAACAAAACAAACGATCTATAAACTCATGTATGGCAAAGTAACAGAGTAAAGGTTGGCCTTGCTTGAAAGCCCCTTATACCCGACTCTAGGATTCGGTGTTCATTTTCGTTTACAGCCAAAGAGCCCGTGCTATCTGCATCTGCAGACATTCAGTGGACATGTGGCAGATATGGCTAGACACCAGAGTGCACGGGACACTGTGACCGCCCCACCAAAGTGGTCCCATTTCGTGCTTTCGAACTGCAGACACAGGCAGCATTGGCTCTTTGGCTATGAAACAGAGATGAGCACTGAACCCCAGAGTCGGATATGGCTGGCTTTCGAGCAAGGATGACCTTTACTATAGCTGTTCAAGCGGTTGGTAATTGGGTGACGTATTTTTACATGGGGACATTACAACAGTTGCAGCTACCACTATGCCTACCGCTGCCACAGGTGAATCACGTAAACAGAGGTGAGCACTGAGCCCTAGAGTCGGACACATGTGGCTTTTGAGCAAGGGTGGCCTTTACTAAGGATCTGTGCCACCTTACAGCCATTGTTTCTCAATTAAAATATTGAATGAAAATGCTAAGTGAACTTCTGCATAAGATTTAAAAAAAAGGTATGGATTGTATTTTAAATTCACCTACAAGTCTGTTGATTTATGATCTATTTAATAATTCATTTTCTTTAACTTTGAAAGCATGGGATTCGACACCCAATTCACTCTCCTATGTGCCCTGTATTATAAGAGGCATGTTGACAATTGGGCCCAACAACAACGCCTTTGCTACGCCATAGCAGTGAGGGATTCTGTGGAGAAGCTAAGGTCAACTTACCACATCCACGGTCTGGAGTTCTCATACGCAACTATTTCATCTGTGATACAGAGAGGCAACAACAAAGGAAATTATGATTCAGAGCCTTCAAACGTCCACAGGTTCTTCTTGGACCATCAACTTCCCTTAGGCATCCAAAGATGCTTTCCGAGAAGATCATAAAGTGACAGTGTCATGTAATTCTTATCCTCAAATAATTTGAGGGTTGCTTAACTGCATCCCAAGCATGGAAAGAAAATAACCAATTCCTACATGTATGTACAAAAAGCCAGTCTGGCCAGGTTATTCTTCTATGGTAATAGAGTAGACCCTACCGCCAGTGACTCAATGTTGAGCATCAGGTGGCGGTTTACTAACCTGACCACCCTGAGGACTAGCGGCTTTGGCGAAGTCCACAGGGAGGGGTGATGGTCCCTAAGTGGATTAAATCCCACTTGAGTCCACCTTGGTGGAGGGTAGCAGCTTCATCCATCCTGGCCTGTTGCTGATGAGGACTTTTCATGCTGAAAGGGCTCGGGACCAGAAAGTGACTCGGAGAGCTGGATCGGTGGTACAGGTGTCATGCTACGATGCAGAAGGCAGATGAAAGGCCACTGCATTATATTCGCAGGACAGTCTGCATGGCTGATCGCCATGAGGATCGCCAATGTTTGGAATTGGATGCAGCAGCAGCAACAGAAGAATGTATAAAAAGCAAATCAGCAGGAGCGGAAAGGTTTTGTGTACAAAGAATTTAGGAATGATTTGTCGTCTTCCACCATGGGATTAGCAGAGGAAGAAAGATTGCATTCTTTCCCATCATCCAAAGTTAATTCTGTCAATAATGTTGAGCTGGAATGTGATGGCATGGGTATCCGGCTGTTTAATACTACACCTGAACCTATTAATTCACTGACTACTCAGGTGAGCTTTATGACATCATGTGGAGACATCACCCATTACACAATGCTCAGAGTTCTACATCAACCAGCTTCCAAGAACGCAGCAATCCCCCACCTATGACCACCACCCATGGAATCCCCTCTAACTGGTTGAATACGTACGTCAACCATGTGGCCAAAAATATCTTAACAGTTGTGCATAGCAACATGGACGATGCTGCAGTCCTTAAAAAAAGAGGCTACATCATGGGAACAAATTTAGGGGAAGGGTCCTACGCTAAGGTGAAATCCGCCTTCTCTGAGCGCTTGAAATTTGATGTCGCTGTCAAAATTATAGACCGGAAGAAGGCGCCTCCTGATTTTCTGGAGAGGTTTCTTCCCAGGGAAATAGCCATCTTAGCCAAAGTGAATCACCGATCCATCATAAAAACCTATGAAATCTTTGAAACGTCAGATGGCAAAGTGTACATTGTGATGGAGCTGGGTGTTCAAGGGGACTTGCTTGAATTCATTAAGACCAAAGGGGCCATGCCCGAAGATATTGCACGCAAGATGTTCCGCCAGTTATGCAATGCCATTAAGTACTGTCACGATGCAGACATCGTGCACCGGGACTTGAAATGTGAAAACCTCCTCCTGGACAAAGATTACCATATCAAGCTTTCTGATTTTGGCTTCTCCAAATGCTTGGTTCGTGATGATGAGGGGAAAGTTGTCTACAGCAAAACCTTCTGTGGTTCTGCTGCTTACGCAGCCCCGGAAGTGCTCCAAGGGATCCCCTATGACCCCAAAATTTATGACATGTGGAGTCTCGGCGTCATTTTGTACATCATGGTATGTGGCTCTATGCCTTACGATGACTCAAATATTCGGAAAATGCTACGCCTACAGAAGGAACACAGGGTTCATTTTCCCAAGTCTAAAAGCTTGACGGTGGAATGCAAAGATCTTATTTACCGCATGCTTCAACCGGATGTGAGCCGACGATTGCGCATCGAGGAGGTCTTAAGTCACATATGGATGCAGGCAGGCAAATCCAGAACAATGTCCATCACGTCGATTGCAAAAAACGGAGAGTGCTCCCGGACAGTGGGTGAGCCAAAGGTAGAAGAGAGAACCGAGGTGGAGCCAACCGCCAAACTGGAGTCCAAGGTAATGGTGCCACCCCGGCTGGAAGTAGTGGAAGAAGCAGAGGAACCTGTTGAAGCCGAGAAGCCAGAAAATTTCGAGGACGCAACAGAGGAGCTGGAGGTACCGGACCGAAGGGTCAGTGCAACCAGCAGGCAATAGGCAGTCTGGGTAACCCAATGGACATGGCGGTTTGGGGAAACAGACAAAGAGGTTGATGGTCGAATGTATCAGAAAAGGAGACTATAATGAAGAGAAGGGGCATTCTTTATATCAGTAGGTGTTTTTTTTTTACAGTAATTCTATTAAATATTTTCTAAATTGATTAATAACTTGCTCTAATTGTCAAGTGCCTGTGATGGCTCCCAAAGGCTCATACAAGGATGAGGAGGCGGCTTTTTTGTGGCTTTCTAGCGGTGGTTCGTTTGCAAGCTGCGTCAGCCCTAGGAAGTGCTGCAAATAACAGTCAGCATGAGAAGCTATGGCCTGACATCTGGAAGGCCAGAAGTTGCTCATCCACTGTAGCGGTGCTTTTAAAACAACCCTTCAATTTTGTTTAGGTGCCTTCGAAATAGGCTTCAACGATCAATAGCTCTAAAAGCAATTTTAATCAATTTGTGTGTCCCTAAGCCAGGGTCCCTCAACCTTGGCGCCCCAGATGTTCTTGGACTTCAGTTCCCAGAAGCCCTGCTCAAACAGGTGTGTTGGCTTAGGCTTCTGGGGATTGAAGTCCAAGGACGTCTGGGGCACCAAGGTTGAGAAACCCTGCCATAACCAATCTAGGAAGCTGAAGTAAAATGCTCCTGTACGGTTATGGCTCTTCCGGGTTAACCCTTTCTACGTACGGGCGCGTTTTACTTCCTCTTCCGGGAGCGACGAGGGCAGCGCAAGCCGGATGAATCGCAGTAAACCCATTTGTGTGGATTCACAGGGGACTTGGGCTTCTGGGAACTGAAGTCTAAGAACATCTGGAGTGCCAAGGTTCACCATCACGGTTCTAAGGTATAATTGTACCGCAAAGCATGCTTTGCATTGCACTGGTTGGTAATGTGATGCCCCAGCTTCCATCTACTCCACTACTGCAAACAGTCAGGGGATGATGGCATTTGTAGTCAAAATAGCATCAAGAAACACAATTCCCAAAGTACCTGTATTTTCTATTGTGCCTTGAGAGACCTTTGTACAAAACTAGACAAGCCTGACTCTCCCCAAACATATTCCTTGTAATATCTACTAACAGTTAGCCTATGGCACTGATGGCCAACCTTGGCACTCCAGATGTTCTTGAACTTCAATTCTCAGAAGCCCTGATCAGCAGGTGTGTTGACTTGGGCTTCTGGAAATTGAAGTCCAAGAACACCTGGACTGCCAAGGTTGGCCATCACTAGCCTATTGTATATTGTCTATTCCAAATGACATTTTTTTTAAAAGACACCTGTTTTGCAAATTTTCCAAAGTATCTCTCTCAACAGCATAATAAATATAGGCATTTTGAGAATTTGGTTCTGCTCTTAGTATTTTTTTTTTGTTTTCTGCCAAGGCCTTACTCATTGGGCTTACAGTCAAAGCTTCATCATTTTTGCTATACACTACTCAAGAATACCAAATATTTCTGTTTAATTTCCTACGGGGGAAAAACCAGTTTACATCCAGCCTCTTCAACCAGATCGTCTCATGCAGTTTCTCTAATATTGAATGCATTTCCCAAACTACACAGACATTTCGAACTCAATCGTTTTTCTGAGCCCCTCACAACAGTTGACTTTGCAAAGTTGACTTTCCAAAGCATCGTCTACACCAAGGGTCAGCAAACTTGGCTCTCCAGGTGTTCTTGGACTCCCAATTCCCAGAAGCTCTGATCAAGGGATTGGACAGCCAAACTTCCTGACTTCTGGTCCACACAAGGCATAGCATTTTCTCCATTGAGGCTCACATGAGGAGAACTGTGCAGAAGGATATACACTAGTGTGCACATTTTGTAGAAGACCCAAACTGCTCGTCGTCTCCCGTCCTTCCAGAACAGCTTTCCACATTTGTTCCTCTGGTGAGGATAGGCTCAAAGATGCAGCCACATTCCCCTATCTGGGAATAATAACAGGCTGAAACTACAGGATGCCAGTGAACCCCCGCCTAACAACGCGTTCGAATAGCATAATTTTTGATTAATGACACTACCGACGCACCCCACGTGATCATTCAAATAACGACAAAAATCATCGTTATTCGAATGACAGTATTTTTACCGTTGTTATTCGAATAACGACAAAAAACACCGTTAATCAAATAACGACGGTATTTTTACAGTCGTTATTCGAATAACGACATTTTTGTCGTTATTTGAATAACGACATTTTCTGCATAACGACGCTACTTGGGGAACCAAGTAAGGTTGTTATGCGAGGGTCTACTGTATAGGCTGAATATTAGGAAAACCATCTTAACAGTTAGAGCAATATGACAGTGGAACCAACTGCCTTCAGAGGTGTTGAGTGCTCCAAAAACGGAAGCATTCAAGAGAGAATTGGATCATCATCTGCCATTTCTGCTTTGATTCGGATTCCTGCATTGAGCAAGGAGTTGGACTCAAGTGCTTAAAACAGGGATTCTCAACATTTTCAAGCCGAGGGCCGGGTCACACTCCCACAGACAACTTCGGGGGCTGGATGGCCATTTTGCTCTGCCTGCCACACATAGCACTTCCGGGTGTGGTGGAGGTAGTGGTGCCCACATAACATGGTGCCGCGGACTGTATCCAGCCCCTGGGCCATAGGTTGAGAACTCTTGGCTTAAAAGGTCCCTTCCAACTCACTTATTCTATGATTAAAAGTATTTTTCAAGTGCTTGCGATACAGAGGGTGTTACCCCTTTGAATCAGGTCAGTTTCAATAGGCATAGAAACCGACACTGTCTACAATTGTTTTTAAGAAGGAAGCAGTGAGAAAGCTATTAAGATTACAATCCCTACCTAGCAGTCCAAAAAATGACATCTTCCCTCAAGCTTGGGACTGTTCTAACCCCTTCTAGTATGAAGGGGTGATGCCCTCAAGAGATTGACAGCGTCAGCAATGCTGAATCACATAATCTGCTACCCTAGAGCAGTGATGGTGAACCTTGTTCTTGAACTTGAATTCCCAGAAGCCCTAATCAGCAGGAGTGCTGACTTGGGCTTCTGGGAACGCCTGGAGTGCAAAGGTTCACCATCCTAGAGAAGCAAAAATAAAGTAGAATGCCTTCATATCATCTACCTAAACAGGCTTTCTGCATTTATATGAAGGCAAGCCTCTGGCCCTGTCATGCACAGATGCATATTCTTTTATGGGTCACGAACAGCAATACTTGACTGATGGATGGAATGCATAACCCAGAAGCCAGTTCTGGAGATTAGCAGGATACGTGAGCCATAAATATATCCACTGATTTCAAATTTGTGCCAGGCCTTTTATTCACAGGCTTACTGGAGTCAATACATTTTTTTTAAAATCTGTACAGAGCAAATTAGAGGCAGACAATACTGCCTCCTTTAATCAAACAAATCATTCAAAAATGCATTAGGACACTGGTGTTGCATGTGCTATTGGGAATGCAGTGAACTCTCATTTAACGAGAATAATCCATTCTGCAAGGTTGTTCGCTATATGATTTTTGTTCGCATAAAGAAAATTCCTATGGGGAAACTCTCACAACAAAAAATGTTTCACCTGTAGAAATTTTCGTTATGCGAGTTTCCGCACAGGGATGCTATTTTTGCATAGTGAAAATTTTCTCTATGCGAGGCACCATTTTTCAACTCCCTTCCGTTATGCAAGTTTTCCGCTATAAGAACCCTTCATTATACGAGGTTCTACTGTATATTTTTTCCTTGGTATCAGCTCCAGTTGGTTCATGACTATCACAAAAAGTGTTCTGCTCAGCAACGGCTGATTTGATGTCTGCAGATCTCTGCTACGTTTCGAGTGCTGGGGTACCACAGAATTATACAAATCGTCTGAAGATACAGGCAGACCCCACTGGCTGCTTCTTCCTGCCCATGTTGCCAGCAACACCGTTTGTATTCAGCTATGCTGCATACATTTGGTATGCAGGGTCCAAGAAAAGGCATTCTCAGAAAAAATCTGAAGCTTTGCGTCTTTTAGGGAGCTGCAGGAGATTGTCCGTGATGGAGGCAGAGTCCTGAGCCCCCGGGGTCCGAGATAGCGTCCTGGATGTTGGGGTGATGGTGGGTGTCTGTGGTCCACCTGCAGGGGTCTTGTAACCAGGTGTTCCCAAATGCGCGGGAGACGGGGTGTAGCTGGCTCGGAGAGCTTTGTCCGTGAATTTGCTGGCAGTCCTGTTGACTAAGCGCTGCAGGGCCGGAGACATGGCAGGGCTGAGCCCTTTCGGAGTAAGGCTGGAATGAGGGAACAAACATTTTTGAAAAAGGATTTTAGTGCTGTACACATTGGTAGAACTGAGAGAATACGAAATAACATTTCTGCTGCTAAAGATTCGAGTAACAGGTTGGAACATGGCCTGCAATTCAGTCATTCTTCAGTGACCTATTCATTAAGTCAGTTCTACAAACCACAGTTCTGAAACTCACCATAGTTGAAATTAACCAAGAATTGATGAACTGGAACAGGGGTTCCCAACCTAATGGGCCAGACCTGGCCTGCAGCACAATTTTCATGTGGCCCACCGCCACCATACTCAGAAGTGGACGCGTTTACATCAGCCATAAAGCACACCCGCGCACGTGTAAACATGGTTACATCAACCATAAATGCGCCTGCAGCTATCATAAACACGGAAGCGGGCACCTTTACTTCTGCTTCCGGAGGACGTGGTCCTGCCCACTCAGCTGTTCGGGGGCGTGGTCAGGCCCACGACATAAAACGGTTGGGAACCCCCAATTAGAACAACACAAGAAGCCATGCTTGATTAGAACAGAAGCCATGCTTGATCAGAAGTAGAAACAAATGTGTTTAAACTCCTTGCCGATGCTCTAGAACAGGAGTCCTCAAACGTAGCTCTCCAGATGTTCCTGGACTTCAATTCCCAGAAGCTCAGATCAGCAGGAGTGCTGACTTGAGCTTCTGGGAATTGAAGTCCAAGAACATTTGGAGAGCTAGGTTTGAGGACTCCTGTCCTAGAAGATGGGGAGACAGGACAGCTAGAGTTATTCAAATCTTGCACAGCCATTAATGCACAAACACAGCCATTATTAGACAGCTAGGAGTGCTTTCTTTGAAAACAAATCACATTAGTAATTTGGACATAGATCACAGTACCACTGCTTACAAACTTGACTTTTCAAATGAAATCTGGGTACCCAAAGGATCCTTAAAACTGATATTCAATTCAGACTGGTCAAATAAAGGCTTAAGATTGACAGCCTTCCCTCCTCCAAAGTCAGCAAAATGTGCCCAGCATGTTGATAATGGCAACAGGCCCTATCACTTCCTGGAAAATAGATGGGGAAGAGGTAGAAGCAGTGACAGACTTTACATTCTTAGGATCTAAGATCACTGCAGATGGGGATTGCAGCCATGAAAGAAAAAGGGGACTGATTCTTGGGAGGCAAACTATGAGAAACATGGGGAATATAGTGAAAAGTAGAGACATCACATTGGCAACAAAAGTCCGCATAGTCAAAGCAATGGTATTTCCTGTAGTAATGTATGGTTGCGAGAGCTGGACCATTAGGAAAGCTGAGCGCAGAAAAATAGACACCTTTGAAATGTGGTGTTGGAGGAGAGTTTTGAGAGTCCCCTGGGCAGCAACAAGAACAAATAGGTCAATCTTAGAAGAAATCAACCCTGACTGCTCCTTAGAAGGTCAAATAGTAAAGATAAAGCTGAAGTACTTTGGACATCAAATGAGAAGAGAGAAGTCACTTGAGAAAGCCTTGATGCTGGGAAAGGTGGAGGGCAAAAGAAGAAGGGGGTGGCCAAATATGAGATGGCTGGATGGTATTATAGACACAATGAGCACAGAACTGGGCGGGCTGAGGAGGATGGTGGAGGACGGGGTGCCTGGAGGACAATAGTCCATGGGGTCGCAAAGAGTCGGAATTGACTGTGCGACTGAACAACAAAGCATGTTGGGGGTAAAATGTAATTAACTTATGAACTGCTCAGATAGTTCACTAAGTGCTATGAGGGTGGTATATACCTGTGTGATCGCTACTGCTACAAAAGCAGCAAAGCATTCAACCAGCACTATAACATCTACCTTCTGTTTCTGAAATCCATTATTGAAATTCATGTTGGCAATTGTGGCTCTCTAAAACACATTTCTTCTTATCCTCTTACTGGGTTATCTCGTGAAGGTATGCGAAACCCAGCGTGAAGCTCACTCACCTGGCCAGGTTCTCTGTGGCTCTCCTTAAAGCTTCCTGCTTCTTTGCTCGGTTTTTAGCAGCCGCCTCGGTGGCCATCTTTAGCCCTAGCCTCTCTCTGCGGCCAGGCTCCAGGATCTGCGAAAACAGCACCCGATGCGTTTACAGGCAACAATGCAACAATACGACACAGACAACAAGAGAGTATATATCAGAGAACACAACATCAACAAAAGTATTGGCACCTTCAAGACTAACTCCTGCATTTTAATGTAAATGAGAGAGTACGCAGTCTTTCTTCTTCTGCCGTACGCATATCCGAATATAGGCGTTCATCATGGCGATCAACCATGAAGACTGTCCTGAGAATATAATGCAGTAACCACAGCCTGATGATCGGCATTGAGTTGCTGGCTTTCCCTTGCCTAGTTGTACTGCCCACATACAGGTGAAACTCAGAAAATTAGAATATTGTGCAAATGTTCATTCAGTTCAGTAATGCAACTTAAAAGGTGAAACAAATATATGAGATACTCATTACATGCAAAGCGAGATAGTTCAAGCCTTACTTTGTTATAATATTGATGCTTATGGCTTACGGCTTATGAAAAACCCCCAAACCCCAATCTCATGTACCCCATAATCACATAATCTCATGTATGCTGTTTGCCATGATCATCACAATTATAACGAATTAAGGCATGACATCTCTCGCTTTGCATTGTAGTGAGTCTATCTCATATGTTTGTTTCACCTTTTAAGTGACATGAATGGACATTTGCACGATATTCTAATTTTCCGAGTTTCACCTGTACAGCTTCTGGCTCGGATCCACCCAAAGTGTTGCAAATCAAGCCAATGCTTCAGATTCTAGAGCAGTTAAGGCAACTTCCTGTAATTTTCATCCTATTTTAAGCCACCTTTCCCAGATCAAAGGTAAGAGGGCAAAAATCTTTCTGTACAGCCAGGCTTGGCCTTATTTATTTATCCCACGTCCTAGTTTTCATCCCTTGGACCTTTCAATACCTTGAAGGCTGGCCCAGGAGTCCTGTCCACGTACGGCGTATCTGAGCCTTCTAGCCTCAAGGGAGTGCTTTCGATCTCACCCCAGGTCATCAGTGGAGACTCATTCACACCTGCAGAGAAATGTTTGCAAGAGAAATTAATGGAACAGGCACAGAACAAATAAAGCACTGCTGGGCAGATTTAAAATGTGCCGGAATCCGCAAAGGGACTCCACAAGCACTACCCATTTCTCCCAACTTCTCTTGATTGTAGTTAAACCAAGGGTTGGAAGAAACCTTAGAGCACATGAAGCCCAACGTGCTGCTCAACACATGATCTGAGGTGCAGCTTGCTACTATAGCAGGGTTCTGCAAACTTGGCTCTCTAGATGCTCTTGGACTTCAATTCTCAGAAGCCCTGATTAGCAAGTGACTTGGGCTTCTGGTATTTGAAATCCAAGAACACATGGAAAGCCAAGTTTGCAGACCCTTGTACTACAGCAGTGATCGCTAACCTTGGCAATCCAGGTGTTCTTGGACTTCAATTCCCAGAAGCCCAAGTCACTTGCTCATCAGGACTTCTGGGAATTAAAGTTCAAGAACACCTGGAGTGTCAAGGTTAGCCATTACGGTGCTCTAGCATCCCTGACAGATTATGACATCCAAGAAAGAACCACCATCTCCTGAGGCAGTCAATTCCATTGTCTAAAACAGGAGTTCTCCGCCTTTTTAAGCCGGGGCACACTCCCTCAGACAGCTTCGGGGGCCAGATGGCCCTTTTGCCCTTCCTCCACCACATGGCACTTCCTGGTGTGGTGGAGGCAGTGGGGGCCCCACATGAAATGATGCTGTGGGCCGCATCCGGTCCATGGGCCACAGGTAGAGAATCCCTGGTCTAAAAGCTCTTTCCATTAGGAAATTCTCCAGTGCTTAGTCCATATATTCTGGTGTAGACATCTGAAACTAACGGACAAAGTGGACCAAGCCCTGTCTCTGTTTCAATCTCCTGGTAATTCTTGTGTTCCTGAACTATTCCGGAAGTTCAAAGGACCTTATGCCAAAACCTCTTCAACAGACATTAAACTGGGTTAATCACTGGGACTTAAGGGCAAAGATCCTCTAAAGCAGGGGTTCTCAGTCTTTCATACTTTGTGACCCCACTAATCGCCCTGTTCAAAAGCCAAAGTTTGACTCTGACAGAGACAAAAAGGAGAGGGTGCGTACTCTTGAAGACATTCTCTTATAGTTTTACCATTCACTGCATATCTCTGACCTAGACGTCTAAATCCCCCAGTATATATCTATGTAAATTGAAACCTACTCCTCTGAACTACACCCTCAACATTAACACAGCATGCCACCACGTGAGTATTTGCTTCCTTCAGTTTTGTATTAGAACTGAATCAATTTATGCTCCTTGCCTGTAGTATTTTTTTTGTCTCTAAACTTCATTTCTCAACTGCTCATGTATGCGGACCCGCAGACTCTACATTTATCTATGGCTGCCATCAAAATGTGCTGCTCTGCTTCGCTGAACAACAAACCCATTCCTTTTAACAATCCAATGTATAGGACTTACCAGGAGCAGGGGAAGGTGTCGCCACAAATCCATACCCATTAACCTTGGGAGATTCTTGGGGTATGAGCTCCTTCCCATCAGGACCTACTTTGCCTTGCTTGTACTAGATTTAAGAGAGAAAGAGCGTTGCTTAGCAGGCATCATTATGCTGTGTTTCTTAGTTTCAGCTTAGCATTTTGAGACCAAGAACTGCTCAACAGCTCAGTGGTTTATGTCTCTGGCTGTGGAGCCAGAGGTTGGAAGTTCGATTCCCCACTCTGCTTCCTTGATATGGTCTGGACTCAATGATCCACAGGATCCCTTTCCAGCTTTGCAGTTATAAAATTATATCATTTTTAATGTGAACGTTAACATTTTTGTACAAAATAGTAGCTTAACAATTTTTTAAAATACCAAATTAAATCAATAGGCCAAATCATGAATAACCTAATGGATATTCCAATGATCTAATTCAGGGGTGGCCAAACTTTTTGCACCACAGGCCTGACCATGCTCCCAGACAGCTGAGAGGGCCTGACCACACACCCCAGAAGCAGGCGCATTTATGACGGTCGTAAATGCACCCACTTCCACATTTACGACAGGCATGGGTGTGTTTTACAGCTGATGTAAATGTGCTGTAAAATTGGCTTTCTGGAACTGGATTGCTTAGCTTCCCTTTTCTTCTTCTGACGTATCCAAATCCGAATATTGGCGATCATCATGTCAATCAGCTATGAAGATTGTCCTGAGAATATACCTGTAATGCAGTAGCCTTTCCTCTGCCTTCTGCATTGCAGCTTGACACCCGTACCAGTGATTCAGTTCCGCGAGTCATTTTCTGTTTCTGAGCCCTTTTGGCACCCAAAGTCCTCCTCAGCCCCAGGCCAGTATTGATGAAGCTGCTTCCCTCCCTCAAGATGGATTCAAGTGGGATTTAATCCACTTGAGGACCATCACCCTTCCCTGTGGACTTCAACACCCAAGGCCATTAGTCTTCAGGGTGGTCAGGGTAGTTAACCACCGCCTGACACTCGGTGTTGGCGCCGGCAGTAGGGTATACTCGATTACCATAGCAGGGTAATCTGGCCAGATGTAGCTTCCTTGATCCCATTTAATTGGCTACCTTAATGGACAAAATAATGTTGAAAAGCTCTGGTGCAGGCTTATTGGTCTATTCTTCCCTCTTACTTTATTTTACCTCTGTATTTGTTTACCTACCACTTGTCAGTTTAGAGGGAAAAACAGACTCTCAGTCTGATTTACCTCACAAGGGTCTTGAAAGGATAGTGGTCAGAAGTCTTAGAAGCTCAGTAGAACAAATGCGGGATAGAAATGAATTAAATAGATCAAATCAATATGCATTTTCACTTGAATGAGTATACCTATAATTCCTCTCCCCACCTGAGCGTTAAGGGCTGCTGCCTGCTGAAGCTGGGATTTGCTCACAGCTTGGCTGAAGGGATCCTTCAGGAAACGGGTGTTTCTGTGGACAACCTCTCGGGGTTTTCTGAACACATCTTCCTCATCAGGAACACCTGGAAAACACAAACTGTTCCCATCAGAGAGCTCACGACCCTCACAGAAGAGGCAGATAGATATCTTGGCATTTTCAAGCTTAGGCACACTTGAACATCACAGTAAGCAGTGTTGTTCTGAAGCCGGTATGCCCCGGTCCGGGCGTACCGGTAGCAACCCCCCCAGGCCATGCCCACTTGGCCCTCCACACCCACCTTCCCGACCCACCCCGCCCACCTCCTCCTCTTCTCCCCGCACTCCGGATGTGACCAGGAGCCGAGGAGGAAGAGCCGCCGGAGCCAGGGAGGAGGAGAAGCCATGTCAGGTTCCCCCAGGTGCCCTGGGGAGGAGGAGAAAGCATGGCTGGACCCAGCATAGCCGCGTCGCCACTGCTGTCGCCCGGGTGCTCCCCTTGGCACCACCGTTGACAGTAAGGTAGTTTGGTGTTTAACTACAAATGACATGGCAATTGATTAAACAAATAATGGCTTGTCTCTCTTTTAAGATTACTTCACCTTTCCAATCATCTTCATCAGCTTGTGTTTCAAAGTGGGCAGCTGAGGAACCAAACTAGAGAAGCCATACTTTCAGCTGTATAATACAACAGGCCACAGTTCAAACAAGTCAGAATGGTTATGGTAGATACAACTCATAGATGTCTGCCTAGCTTCTTTTTCTTCTTCCGTATCTATGCCAGTGGGTCAGGGAGAATTTTGTGATGCTTTAAGGGTTCCACTTACACCCTCCAGATTTAAAACTATGTATTTATTGTGTGCAAGGGGCTTTTCCTTTATTCCTCCTTTTCATAAGATACAGGCAGGGATGTGGAGGTACCCCTTCAAGGTCTAGGGATGGGTATGTGCATCTTTCTAAGTTTGCCCATCTATGTCTAAGATGAGGATATGCAGGTCAATGGCTGCTAAATGTGTATGTGTGGGTGGTGATTCAAGAACCTGTCCATTTAAGGATCTCCAGTGACTGAAAACTCTTGCAAATACTCACCTGGTGGATAATACATGAGAGAATTCTTAGCCTTGTATTCCCATGTCTCTACCCCAGCTTTTCCACTAGTCAGCGCCTGCTGTTCTGCTGCTGATGGAAGTGCCAGCTGTTCCTGATGCAACTGAAAGAGATTTTACACAACATTTCAGTTTGAGACCAAAGTAGAGAAAAAGAAGATTTAACTTAACAGGGCATGCAATTTAGTAGAGCATACAACATTATTGTGTTGGGACTCCGGTGGTTTAATGGTTAAGACACTGAACTTGATGACTAGAAGGTTTGAGTCCCAGGTACTGCATGACGGAGTGAGCTCCCATCTCTGTTGCAACTCCTCCCAACCTAACAGTTTGAAAGCAAGAAATTGCAAGTAGATAAATAGGTACCACTTCGGTAGGAAGGTAACAGCATTCTGTGCACTCCGGTGTTTACTCATGTCCACAGGAACGTCTGCAGACACAAACAGCACTGTTTCTTTGGCTATAAACAGACATGAGCACTGAACCCTAGAGTCGGATATGGCTGGCCTTTGAGCAAGGGTGACCTTTACAACATTATTATTTTACACATTTTCCCACTACATTTCTTACAACTGAATTTCTATCTCACCTATCTTCAACAGAACGCTATTTTTTATTTTATTTTATTTATTAGATTTCTATACCACCCATCTGGGATATTTTCCCACTCTGGGTGGTTTACAATAGTTAAAACCATAAAAATTGATACAACAACAATGGAAAGCATCCAGGGTGGCAAAGTCCAATTAGTTTCATTGGCTATTATTCATTGGCTATAGGGAGAATGTTTTCATAACCCTCTTTAAACGCTACACATAAGGAGGCATATGAAGTCCACATGAAGTTGCGGTACTATCCTGACACTTACCATTCCTATGGCTAGACCCAAATCCTCTTAGGATCAGGTTGCTTGGCATATTTCAAACCATAACATCTCACAAATCAGCATCCCCACAAAAAAAAGGTTCTTAAAAAAGCTTGTTCTTCTCCCTACCCGGGCAGATTCCTCTTCAGCTTCGTACAACCACGAATGCCTTGCTTTCTCCTTCTCTTCTGCCGCGTCCATGATCTGCTCAAACGACGCATTATCCTCACTCGTGTGTTTTGCTAAAAAGGCGTCCAGGCTGGGAAGAGAATCTTTGCTCTCTTCTTCTTCTTCTGTTTCACCTGAAGAAAAGAGAGATGTAATGACAGTGGTACCACATACAACGATTTTATTTAATTCCACGGGGCTCGTTGTTGTACAAAACAATTGCTATATGATACATGCATTGTATAGCGATTTTCCCTATGGGATGCATCATACAACAATTTTTTTTACTAAGTGGTATTTCTCACTGAAAAATTGTTGTACAGTGGTACCCCGGATGACGCATTCATATAGTATCAAAACTGCATGATGCGTTCGTCATGCACTACATCATGCATCGCATAACGACGGAAAAAATCCAAAAAACGTCGTTATGCGGGCATTTGGTAGCAATGCACCGGATAATGACATTTTTGGCGATTTTGTGTTGTTATCCGGGGCATCTCCCATAGGGATCACATAATGTCAAAAACCGGATAACAACACAACTTGTGGAACCACGTTTTGTCGTTATCTGGGGTTCTACTGTATGATTTTTTCCATAGGGAAAATTGTTATGCGGGACACCAATTTTTCCAAAAACTAATTGTTATGCGATTTCATTGCTATACGAGGCGATTGTTGTATGAGGTTCCACTGTATATACAAGTGCATGTTATAAGGATGCACTTTCCCTCCTGCAGTCTCAGATCTACATAGGGTGCCTCTGAAAAAGGCAAAGACAGTGGCATCAGAAACAATGACAAAACAAAACTTACATGGCACAAGGCCCAGGTTGAGTCTAGGGCAACTTGACGTGGACTCCATGCAATTCTAGGACTCTTTCTCTTTAAATGCCTTTTTACAAATCAGTATACCCACATAGTTGTGAGTTCAAATTTAGATGAGTCATAATCTTCAAAAGGTTAAAAATTAAAACCAAAAAGAATGCTCCACTTAAGTCTCTTAGCTCCCATACATCGTATGAGCCACCCTGAAGATCAGAGGTGGGCAACTATGGGATGGCCTACGCCTAACATAGTGTCACATCACATCTGGCATTGTGAGTATAAGTCAGTGGTTCCCAACAGGGGGGATTTCAATTCCCGGAAGCCTAAATCAATACATTGGCTGGTCAGTGCTTTGTGGGATTGACATGAGGGTTCTGGGAATTGAAGTCCAAAAACCAAAGGTTGGGAAACACTGGATAAGCCTTCAAGTAGCTTTATCCCTTGTGTTTAAAAATTCCCTTTCTTTTCAGCTGGCTGTTTTTCCCCAAAGTGACAGGATTTCCCAGATCTGAGTTTTGAAGCAAACACAGATTCTAGTGCGCAGGTTCAGAGGAATCAATAAAGAATGGCTAACCTCAAACAGGATTGGGGGGGGGGGTTGTATTTGAGAAGAGTCAACAGAAGCAGAGCATTCCATGGCTGAAGCTACTCTGATCATAATGTCAATGTTTGCTTTTTAAAATCTGAATCATTCCTCTATCTGAAACCTTCATCTAGACCAGTGGTTCCAACCATTTTGGCCATGCCTCACCTAACCTTGGAATACCGCACCCAGGCATTTCTAAAATCCTGATGCCCACCCCTGTGACATATAATTCTTATTACTCAAAAAGTAAACTCCTATTCACGGGGACGAAGCCTAGAAGGCCATTTACAGGTGAAACTCGGAAAATTAAACTATTGTGCAAATGTTTATTCATTTCACTTAAAAGGTGAAACAAATTGAGATACTCACTACATGCAAAGCAAGAGATGTCATGCCTTAATTCGTTATAATTGTGATGATCATGGTGTACAGTGTACATGAGATTATGTGATGATTATGGGGTACATGAGACTGGGGGGTTGGGGTTTACATAAGCTGTAAGCCATAAGCATCAATAGTATAACAAAGTAAAGCTTGAACTATCTCGCTTTGCGTGTAATGAGTCTATCTCATATATTTGTTTCACCTTTTAAGTTGCATTACTGAACTGAATGAACATTTGCACGATATTCTAATTTTCCTAGTTTCACCTGTACTTTGTCTAAACAAGCTTCCAAAGAGGAGCTGTGGTGGCTCAGTGGTTAAGAAGCTTGCCTTGTTAGCTGGAAGGCCAGCAAGTCAGCAGTTCGAGACCACTACTACATGATGGTTTGAGCTCCCATCTCTGTCCCAGCTCCTGCCAACCTAGCAATTCAAAAGCAAGAAATTGCAAGTAGATAAATAGGGACCACTTGGGTGGGAAAAGATCTTGGAGACGTGAAAGGAGCCTCAATCGGGCGTCCCTTGAGCAGTTTCTCCAGCAAAAATCCTTTCAACCCAGAATAATTTCTGACACAAAAAAATTATTATTATAGCTTCCAAAGAAATGCAAAAAATTCACTGATAACTCATTCTCGAAATGCCCCCATTAAAAATCAAATTGCCTCCCTGTGGAGTGTGAGCCCCACAATGGGAACCACGGATCTAGACAATACATTCACAAGAGAGAAAGCCTCACAGACATTTAAAAAATGAAATCATGCTGCTTTTAAAACAAGTTCAGGCTTAACACATGGAATGTTTCCAGTAAAAACATATTCCACAATTGGCTCTGCTTCCAACCAACCACATTGTTTGGCCGCCCTACCCGCTAAGTCTACAGTAAAGAGACTTTTCAAGGGCCAACTCACATGCAGTTTATTCCCACACTGTTCTTGATCCTTCTGCCTCATTACAAATTTGGGGGCGGCTTTAGAAAATGAAGTGGTTTTGGGATAGGAACATTGCAAGCCTATCCAGATGCAGTGAGACACAAGCCAAGTTCACAAGAAAGATGCACCAAATTAAAGCAGCCACACTCATCTACAATGGGAATCTAACTTAAAGGCTCAAGGTACTGTTTTCCTTTTATTATATATAAACTCCTACCCCCAATGTTATGATTCATTCCTTCAGATTCAATATGCAACACTCATGATGGCACTCTGAAGTTGTGCCAAAGAAATATGGGTGCCTGTGGATCTCATGAGTCAGTCACAACTCCACCAGAGAGCATCAGAACAAGCACTAATTTATTGAGCTTCCCAAGCCACGTCAAACAACTCAGTCTATGGCAGCCCTTATACACACACTAAGCTGCTTTAAAGCAGGTCAGGGAATTGGTCTCATAATCCCCATTCAGTGGCTCTCTAAAGTTAAAGCAAATGTGTGGCCTCCTGGCGATGGGATTGCACCTGATCCTGCTTCCCCAGGGCAGATCGGACCCAGCAGTTCAGGCTTCTCCTATCAGTGTGCCCAGTCACTCCCAACTGAAATCCAGGTGGTGACAAAGGGTGCACATGAAACTAGTGTATATTCAGGTAGCATCAAGCCAAGTAATCATTCCAAGTCTCTTCAGGAATTTTAGAAATATATTGAAAGCAGAGCAAAATTCAGGATACAGTCCAGCAAAAGCTTAGAAAACATTTCAAAACAAAAGATATAAAGCAAGCTGCATGTTCAAGAGATGGCCCATGACCCCCTTCTTTCTCAAGCCTCTACATTTTTACAGTTTAAAAGCACAGCATCCAAGAGAGTGTCTCTCTCTGTGTCTGAGTCTCAGGGTTATATCTCCTTCCATAGGGTCTACCTTTGGCCCTCCTCCTTAGGGATTCCAACCAATGATCTTACAATAAGACATGTCAATCACACATTAAGTTCCGTTTCATCTAAACCATGCAGCAACTCATGAGGCAAGGAGGTTCACATATTTTCTCTCTCCCCCTGATCTGGAACCACCATTTTGAAGAGGCGAAAGCGCAGGGTATATTTCATTCCGTCACAGTGGCTCTCAGAATTTCTTTTGAATTTCCCCCCCTGCAAATTATTCTATTTATTTCTTTATTTTACCTTCCTCTTGAGTCTTCACTTGGAGCTTAGGTTTAGTCAATACGGAAGGATCACCGGGATGAACCTCTGGTGTTTCAAATGTTGCTGGAGTAACATCTGTTCAAATTATTAAAAAAAAGAGAGCAAATTTATGAAAGTCAGAAAATCATTGATCATCTAAGACAAAGGGCTGAACTTAGAGAACAGGTTAAATCCCCTCTGAGCAATCTGAAGGCTGTCAATCACCATCTACAGAAATGTAAGTCACAGTGGTTTTGCAAGACTAAAAGCAGCAAGGCATCATAAGACGAACAATGCAATATGTGGTATTGTATGGCTGAGACAAAAATGGAGAATCACATAAGATGCTCGTTGGGAAAAGAACAATAGAATTCTTTGATGCATTCTGTAAATTAGCAACAAAGCAAATAATAATAATAATAATAATAATAATAATAATAATAATAATAATAATAATAATAATAATAATAATAATAATAATAATAATAATAATAATAAAAGTTTCTGCTGGCCACTTCTAATATCAATGCTTCCTGAAGGACAAAGGATGCTTGTCAAGGTTTGCTATGAGCATGTACAGAGTGCGAAAACATTCAGAAGGGATATAGAAAAAAATCAACCCTAAAACTATGTTTCACTTTAAAGTGAAACATAACCCAGTCTAGCTATTGTATACTGTTATTTCTACACACATATCGTGTCAGTTAAATGTGGTTTATCTCATTTTAGGCAAATGAACACACCTGTATTTCCTAAAAGTGTGGAAGTTTAAAACCCTTGTGTGTGTAAAGCAGGGGTTCCCAACCTACGGCCCTGGTCCCTGACACCATTCCATCTGCCTCCACCGCACCCGGAAGTGGAAGTGGGCACATTTACATCATCTGTAAAATGCACCTGTGCATGCGCGCCCACGGCTGGCATAAACATGTAAGTGGGCGCATTTACATCAGCCGTAAAAGCGCCCACTTCTGCTTCCAAGGGACATGGCCCGGTTCATGAGACTGTCCAGGGTTGTGGTCAGGCCCACGACAAAAGAAGGTTGCGACCCCTGATGTAGAGAATCCCTTAGTACAGTGACGGCGAAGCTTGGCACTCCATGAGTTCTTGGACTTCAATTACCAAACGCCCAAGTCAGCACTTCTGGGAACTGAAGTTCAAGAACACCTGGAGTGCCAAGGTTAGCCATCAATGCCTTAGTATAAGATTTGTTACACAATAGCATCACTTACTGGGATTAGTACAATTGATACAAAAATTCACAAAAGAAGCTTGTTAATCTTGTCTGTGGCAATTCAAGCGACCAGCTACAGTAGCCTTTAGCTAAAAATAGTTGATAAGGCATGACGTTAAATGTGATGCCTCAGTGGTTAAGAAGCTCACCTTGTTAGCTGGAAGGTCGGCAAGTCAGCAGTTCAAGACCCAGGTACTGCATGATGGATTGAGTGCACGTCTCTGTCCCAGCTCTTGGGGACATGAAAGGAGCCTCATTCGGGTGTCCCCTGAGCAGAGTTTCTCCCACAAAAATCCTTTCAAATCAGAATAATTTCTGACATGAAATTATTATTATTGTTGTTGTTGTTGTTGTTGTTATTATTATTATTATTATTATTATTAACTCCAAGGCTGGTTCCTGGAAGGAAAGGGAGTTAAGGAGGTTTCTTTCCAGTACTCCCAACCAGCTATAATTTTAATACTTCAAGGCCACGTGGCCACACTCTTAAGCTCCTTCATTTTAACCTTTTGGGGGCAAATTCTTCACAATGACCAAAGTGTGAGTCTCATTAGTTCTTCTGTTGCCGTGCTTACACCAGTGGGGTGTTTTGCTCAGAAAGACACTCAGCACATGAAGAATGATTTTGTGTCCTTGTGGATGGGGCAGTTTCCTTTCTTTGGCTTGTAATTTTTTCTGTACAAACTAAACAGTTCAGATATGCCATCTTCTTGTGTTTTATTGGGAAGGAGGGGGTACACAGAAAGAGCCTCCTCGAAGATGGTGGTATTTTTGAACCACAATCGGGTATACGCTGGTAATGGCAACCTTGTGTTGCTGATTAATCTTTCTCACACTGGGTCAGGCGAAAGGAACTGCAGAATGAACTCACCAAAAGCTGGCTTCATTTTGGCAGTTTCACGTCTGGCCTAGTCATAGAAGACGACGACTAGGAGGGAACAAACTAAGAAGGGAAACTTTCTTCGGCCAGGTGATGTAAACCAAATATAAGGTAAAGGAAAATCCAAGAGTTACTTTGGCAGTTCCTGCTGCAGGTCAATCAAGCAACATACATCAGGACACTGACCATCTGTCATTTGGCCCAACATGGTATAGTTGTATGTCCAATCTTATTCTGGGTGCCTGGAGATTTGCGGTGAGCCAGAGAGAATTAGGAAAAGCGTGCGTCAGAAACCTTGAAACCGCTACTACTCTACGTAGACTATATTGATCTAGAAAAACAATCATCAGAACTCAGCATAAAAGCAACACCTTATCACCAATCTCAGGGAAACCTGCAATACAATCAGAATTGGAAGACTCATAGTCACCTGATGTCATCTATACCTTGGAGGCATTATTCAGCAAGTAGTCCGCACAATGGTAGACATCTCCGCAATGACATTCTGCATATTCAAATAGACCTGGTAAATCAAGTCCATCTGTGTGCGGTTTTTTAGCCATTTGGATATCACGTCACCTGCTGGCTAGGTAGACCATGACGTTTACCTTGCCCAAGGGATCTGACAGAGGACACTTTGGCAAGTCTTAGACTCAGCCTGCCATCATTGACAAGAGATGGGCAATACTGCCTAGTTAGTCCACTCACCTATACCAAGTTAAAAAAAAGTCTGACAACTTTCAGTTAAATTGTGTGAGCAGCAAAAGGAAGAGAAAACAAATAGTGTGTCACATCAACATTAGACACCAAAAAGCCTGCACTTGTTGGCACAATGAAAATTATATTAAAAACTACAAAATTTGAGTGGGGGATGTAATCACTCTTGCCAGAAAAGATCATGCTCAGGAATAGGATTTTAAAACCCAGGTTGGTGTTTTATATAAACATTCTCACAAGTATCTTTAAATTGAAAAGAAACAAAGAAGTAATGATAGAATATGTTCAGATCTGTGCAGAAAACCTGAATATATACCCCCCTACCCATTCTTACATGGTACAGGGGTATCTTTCGAAGACCTTCCCAGTGAAGAACCAAACTTGATAGCTATTTGTCTCATCTTCTCCAAGTCACCACTCTCTTCAGCATCCAGATAGTCCTTCTGTGCACGCAGCTTCTCAACATCGGGGAAAAAATCCCGCTGAATGATTTTCCCCAGGCTCTGCAAGACATAAACCTACCATTATTGTTTCTGACACAATGTGAATAAACCTTTGCAAAAATAGCTAACATGTTTGTGAATCACTGGAACACAATGAAAGAACATGGCTGCTTCTCCCACGTCCCCTGATTAATAAGAATTGTTAAGCTTTCAACTCAGGAGTCTATATAGTAGCTCAGTGATGTATCATATCTTGTAAATACTTAAACACCTTACATGAGAACAGAGATAAAGTTCTACCCAGAATTGTCTTTACCCAGAGTTCATAAGGCCTATATAAGTGATGGTAAACCTTGTTGTTGTTCAGTTGCACAGTCGATTCCGACTCTTTGCGACCCTATGGACCATTTTCCTCCAGGCGCCTCTGTCCTCCACCATCCCCCTCAGCCCTCCCAGTTCTGTGCCCATTTTGTCTACAATACCATCTAGCCACCTCATCCTTGGCCTTCCCCTTCTTCTTTTGCCCTCCACCTTTCCCAGCATCAAGGCCTTCTCAAGTGAATCCTCCCTTCTCATTTGATGTCCAAAGTACTTTAGCTTCATCTTTACTATTTGACCTTCTAATGAGCAGTCAGGGTTGATTTCTTCTAAGATTGACCTACTTGTTCTCCTCGCTGTCCAGGGGACTCTCAAAACTCTCCTCCAACACCACATCTCAAAGGCATCTATTCTTCTGCGCTCAGCCTTCCTAATGGTCCAGCTCTCGCACCCGTACATTACCACCGGGAATACCATTGCTTTGACTATGCGAATTTTTGTTTGCAATGTGATCTCTGCTTTTCACTATGTTCCCCAGGTTTCTCATAGCTTGTCTCCCAAGAATCAGTCGCCTTTTTATTTCATGGCTGCAATCTCCATCTTCAGTGATCTTGGATCCTAAGAAAGTGAAATCTGTCACTGCTTCTACTTCTTCCCCATCTATTTTCCATGAACTGATCGGGCCTGTTGCCATTATCTTGGTTTTCTTGGTGTTGAGTCTCAAGCCAGCTTTTGCACTCTCTTCCTTCAGCCCTTGGGGCATCATATGTTCTTGAACTCCCAGAACCCCTGATCAACAGGAGTGCTGACTTGGGCTTCTGGTAATTGAAGCCCAAGAACACCTGGAGTGCCAAGGTTGGCCATCACTGGCCTATATCATCTGACTAAAATAGGGGTTTCCCAAACTACGGCCCACAGGCCGCATCGAGCATGGGACAAAGTAAAGGGAAACGTTTCCCCTGCTCGAAAGCCAGCCATATCCAACTCTAGGGTTCAATGCTCATCTCTGTTTCAAAGCCGAAGAGCCAGCGCTGTCTGCTTCTGCAGACATTTCCATGCTCATGTGGTAGGCATGACTAGACACTGGAGCGCACGGAGCGCTGTTACCTTCCCACCGAAGTGGTCCCTATTTATCTACTTGCAATTTCTTGCTTTCGAACTGCTAGGCTGGCAGGAGCTGGGACAAAAACGGGAGCTCATTCTGTCCTGCAGTACTCGGGAATCGAACTGCTGACCTTTTGCCTTCCAGTCAGCGTCTTAGCCACTTGAGCCACTGATGATGATGATGATGATGATAACAACTAATTTAATAAATAGGCAAACACTTAATGAGCAACCCCCATTCGCCCCCCACCAGACAGCTTGGGCTCCTTCTTCCACCCCAAGAGGCCACCCAGCCTGGTTCTCCCTCGCCCGCTTCTTGCTCCGCTTGCCTGGATGTAAGCATCCTCGTCTAGGACCCTCTTGCGGCTCTTAGGGGCCTCCTGGGCGGCCTCCTTCACCACCGACACCGTGCGGGCCTCGGCCTGGACAGGGACTAACGCCCTAGCCGAGGCGGCGGCGGAGGAGCCCACCGCAGGCCCCGGCTGCTCCATCTCCCCCTTAGGCCTAGGCCCTAGAATGAAACCCCCTTTCCCGTCGCCCTTGGCAACGGGGCAGAACGGCCAGGCAAAGGCCTCTTCGCGCACTTCCGGGGTCAACAAGCGCGACGGCGGAAGAGAGTACGTCATCGGCTCCGTCGCGGAAGAATGCGCCCTGCCCTGGGAGCGGTCGTGCGCAAAGCTTGCTGGGATTTGTAGGCTTCATGTCCTCAATGGGAAGCAAGTCCTATTGCTCCTCCCTTTGTTCAAGGCGCAAGCCGTTACCGTAGAGATAAGTCAAATTAAAGAGTAACCCAACCCCTGGCGCCTTACAGGTTTACCTCTCCGAGGCAGGTGTAAGAATGCAGCCTCTGCCTAACACGTGTTTGTGGGAATCGTGGGCAATGGAATGAAAAAAACGTGCAGATTCGCCCAAGATTCATTTTTGGACAAGCATATTATCAGAGTAAACGGGGTAAAAAAAAAGACAAAAAAAATGTTGTGGCATCTTAAAGCAGGGGTTCTCAACCATTTTGAGCCGGGGGCCAGGTCAGGCTCCCTCAGACAGCTTCAGGGGCCGGACGACCATTTTGCCCTTCCTCCACCACATGGCACTTCCTGGTGTGGTGGAGGCAGTGGGAGGGCATGAAATGGTGCCATGGTGGGCCACATCCGGCCCACGGGTTGAGAATCCCTGCCTTAAAGACTAAAGCTCACATTTAAATACAGGAGTTAGTCTTTAAGATGCCACAAAAACTTTTGTCTTTTTATTTTGCTGTTTTGTTTTATTTACTCTTTGATATGCTTGGACAGGACTAACACAACTGCCACTTCCATACCTGTCAAGTTTTGGATTTGGAAATAAGGGAAATTTCCCGCCAAATACGGGATACTTGACAGCTATGCTTATCCTGTGCTGCCCTCCAATGGCGGCAATAGGGCATTGCAGTCTAATTAATACGGGATGACGGCGGGAAAGAAGGTAAAATAAGGGGTTTTCCCGGCCAATACGGGACACTTGACAGCTATGGCCACTTCAGACGTGGATAAATTCATTTACAAAGACTGCAATCTCTTTTTCTCCCTGGCAGATAAAAATACTCTATGTCATTTTCTCTTAAGTTCTCTCCACCAAATCTGCAGCATGGAGCAATAACACTCGGCAACACTGCACGGTGGTTGTAATCCACTCTCACCATTACTAATGTGTTTGCTATGAGACTTGCCCAGCGGAGAGAAGAAACGAGACAGCCTTCAGGAATCAGGATCAACGGCTAATTTAATTCATTTTTCAGTACCATTAAATAGACAAAAAAAGCCCTGTTGCCAAGGTGAAATGGCTCTTGTTTTTTTTACTTTATAATTACTAACAGAGTTCTTATTGACTCTGCCATTCTTTACTTAACAGATTAACATTCTATTTTCTACTAGGAAGAAATCTCTAACCAGAAAGAGTTAAGTATTAGAAAATAATTAGGTTGACCTGAACCATGGGTGACTTTTTGGTCAATTTAGGAGTAAAAGGTTACTTAGATGAATTAGCTTAAGGATTCTGCCCTGTTGCTTAGTTGAGTCTGAGGCCGTGTTTTCAAAACTCGCTCCAGCTTGGAACCCTTAATATTAAATAATGTGTTTAATATATGAATCTGCTCAGGTCAATCTAATGCATTCCTACACTAATGCAACCAAAAAAGTTGTGAGTTCATTCCTGACCAGGTCTCAAGGTTGACTCAGCCTTCCATCCTTCCAGGGTCAGTAAAATGAGTACCCAGCATGTTGGGGGCAAAAATGCTAATTAACTTGTAAACTGCCCAGAGATGACATTGAGTGCTATGGGGTGGTATATAAGTATGATTCCTTTTGCTTTTTATCCTCCCCCTCCATGCTTGACAAGTTGATTTCCATTGCAAATATTTACAGTCAACTGTGATGTGTTACTAGGGTTGAAGAAGCTTTGGCTTCGCAGATGATTGCATTTTATTCCCCTTTATTGTGCCATATTGTCCATGACGGATGGGAGTTGAAGTTCAAAATATCCAGAGGACCAAAAATTCCTTACACCTCATTTACACACTTGGGTTCTTATAGGCACCTCTTTTTCTCATCTCACCTCCACAAAATGGTACTATAAGAATACTATATGTATTACACACAGAGTTTAGGAACATGGCTTTCATAGCAGACAGACTCTGGATAGTTCAAGCAAGTAAGATTCTCGGCATGGCTGATGTAAGTAGACTTCCTCAACTAGGTTTTCCCCCTTTCAGGTTTCACCTTGAAAATAGTGATATAAAATACAGAGGATGCTAAAATGTATACATAGTTGAAGACAGGGTGGCCAAACTACAGCCCACAGGGCCAAATTATCCAGCCCACACTGCTCTCACCACTCCTGGAAGCGGAAGTAAAACATGCCCATGCATGTGCAAGACACTGCCGTAAATGTACCCATGGCTGTCGTAAACACGTTTATTACAACCGCAGTTATATTTACGGCAGCATTTTGTGCATGCGTGGGTGCATTTTACTTTCGCTTCCTGGAATGGCAAGGGCGGTGCAGGCCGGATGATTTGTTCCTGCTGAATCATGTGACTGGCCTGTGACACAAGAAGTTTGGGAACCCCTGGTTCAAGAGATGTTTTCTATGTCTTACCTTTTGACGGTGAATTGATTTATGGTACCAATGTGTGGTATGAGGTTCACTCAAAATGATGGATGCTTGGGTCACCGTACAACAGGCAGGATAGTCAAAGAAAATGGCAGAATCATGGTTGTCATTTGAGGAGTGTAAGACCAATTTTAAGCAGTGCGGTTGAGTTTTCCCCCATTCTACTGACTTAACACCCCTTGACTTCTACCTATGGGGGACATTAAACGATGTGGTGTACCATAGCAAACCGCTACACTGGCTGTACTTCAGGAAGGAATTGAAACAGCATGTACATCAATACAAATTGATACTTTGGTCAACGTCGCTCAAGCAGTAGTTCGCCATAATCAGAAGTGTGGATGTTGATGGCAACCACTTTGAGCACCTCTCGTAATTGAGCAACAACTTTCTAATAGCTGTGCTCGAATCATTTAGATTGGATAGGGGTCATGACATGAGAGGAGCACGGCTTGAAAGCTTTGTTTTGGCAATTTCCTTTTACAGTGTGATTGCCTTGTGATGCTACCACGGTAGGCAGATTGTGTTACCTTTTGGCCATCCGGCCTCCAATGAAGGAGCATACCTGAGCAGCTTAACCAAAAGAAATTTATAATGGCCATTGTCAACATCTTTATTGAAATCAAGATATATTACATCCACCTCTACACATTCCCCTTATCTACCAAAGAAATGAAATTAATCAGGACTGTGCTAGTTTTAGTAATTACAATTTTTGTTGAGCCTTACCAAGGTGAGCCATCCTCAGAAGAAGAGGGCCAGGAGGATCCAGAGAGCTCAGAGATCTACTGTTAGATCCAGATCTAACTTTTACCTAGCTCTGTTGCATAAGACTGCGGCCACTGGCTCCCTCTCCCCAAGCAGTAGTGATCAACACTGCTCACACACACCCAGTTTCTCTGGTTTACCCAGTACATAAATAAAGGCAAGAAAATCAAAGCAAATGTTTGTTTGTTTATTATTTTGCTTTCACAGGTATCATATCCCTAAGAGCAAAAATACGTAAGATATTGTAACATTTACTTCATAAAACATTCTAATTTTTATACATTCTGTTCTAGATACTGGACCTCCCATTCTGGTTGTGGAAAGGGAGAACTTTAAGACACTTGGCCATTCTAAAGAGCCAAACATTGAGCACAACCCTGTTGTGATGCTTCAACAGCACAAAAGGAATGACATCACTGGCAGCAGCACATTGTTGTTAATTAAAGAGTTCCTGCTTTGTGGACTAAAGAAACCCGAAGGCTGGTCCCTGTTTTGAGAGTTTGCAGGTGACATTGCAGTAACAAACCGAGCAGAACACATGTTGGGAAATAGCTTTCCACAGGCAATATTCCTTAACAACTAGATGTTTCTCATACAAATAAGAAGACTTGTTAGGCAAGTCTGGATGTTGAATTAAAATGGATGTTGAATTAAAATTATTTTACAATCTTTGCCTCCATGCAACGTGTACTGCTTCCTCTCTGTGACACATAAACCTCTATACCCAAAGTATTCAAGACACATTCGCTTTGCAATTAAAAGCTTCCTTAAGAGGTGACGGGCATTTGTTTACCCTACCATGAGGTTTCCACAGCTCCAAAAGCTGCAGACTAATAACAAAGCTGGTGCCTCTCATAGTTTGGCATGAATCGGTGGCCTTTGCTGTCCCATTTCTTCTGATTCTATACCAATGTCATCTGCAGAGAAACCCGAATGCTGAATCTGTTTGCTGCGCTTTAGCTGAGCCGGACTTTACTCCTGGTCACAAGCAGCTTCCCTCAGGAGACTTCTTGGTGCTTTGAAGGATAAATGCAGATGCTGAGGCTCTCTTCTGGTGCCGCCACTTGGCTCGGCGATTTTTAAACCAAACCTGTATTTTTATGAAGGATCAAGAAGAAGAAAAGCGTTCTGCCCACAGCCAAAAGAACAGGAAAAAAATACTGTATATGCTCGAGTATAAGCCGACCCAAATATAAGCCAAGGTACCAAATTTTGACCTGAGAAACCAGGGAAATAGATGGACTTGAATATAAGCCGAGGGTGGAAAATGCAGCAGCTGCTAGTGAGTTTCAATAATCAAAATACATGAAAATAAACTAAGATTAATTCATTAAGAAAACTCCTTTCCTACTGCATCTTGGGAGAAGCTGGTTTTCTCCATACCTGCTTGCGACGCTCTAACAACAGGACAGGGGAAGCGGGCGGTGAGGGCTATTAGCCACCGCCACCCAATTCCCTCACGCTCAGTGACCCAAGTATAAACCGAGTCCACTTTTTTGAGCTCATTTTAGGGGCTGAATAATTCGGCTTATACTCAAGTGTATACAGTAGTTGAAAAGGCATCTGAATACAGAATATTAATAGCCGTTGTTCAGGAATAATAATAACTGGCGTTCCTGTTAATAAATATTAATGGATGCTATGTAAACATTGTATGGCATTACTTCTATCTAGCAAAATAAAATGACAGCAGGTTTACCAGGGTTAGGCTTCTTCTACTTGCTGTTAATAAAAAAAAAACATGATCAGTTGTCTGAGGCCAATTTTGTCACTGCCGGAGAAGGCTTCTCTTATTTTCCTTTTTAAAATTAAAATTTTAATTTACATAAAAAGGGGGGGGGCAGAAAAGAGAAAAAACACGAAATATATGAAAACATGCTCAAGTGGGGGCTGCTGGTGGATAACAACATGTTGTGTGGATGTGGAGAGATAAAGACTCCGGTTCATTGGCTGGTCTGCTGATTACTACCAGAAACTTGTACTGATAAGGAGTTAAATGTTGGCCAACAACAAAGCCGAGAAGGTGGTTTCATTTGGAGGCCAGCAAGTCGGCAGTTTGAGAACCTAGCAGTCCGAAAGCAAGAAATTGCAAGTAGATAAATAGGAACCACTTCAGTGGGAAAAGATCTTGGGGACATGAAAGGAGCCTCATTTAGGCATCCCCTGAGCGGAGTTTCTCCAGCAAAAATCCTTTCAACCCCAAATAATGTCTGACACAACATTATTATTATCTGGACATGAAAGAAGAAAGAGGACTCAATTATTCTCATCGACACTCACAACAGACCTTATCTCGTTCAATGAACCCATCTTTGAACCATCTGGAGCTTCTCCTCCCCTGGTTAGTGAGGCCACATCCCATAACTAAAAAGGTAATTTAAAATTACCTGTAGAAGGAATTGCATTCTTCATTAAGTTATAATTATGATATAATATAGTATTACCTCGATTTGTTGGAGAAGGATTTTTTTTTAAACAAGTAACCAGCTTATAACTACAGTAAAACTCCAGGTTACAATGGAGGTTCATTCCAACAGCCTCCGTTGCAACCTGAAAAAATTGTAACCTGAAACATCCATAGAGATGCATTGAAAGATTTAAAAATGGTCCTGAATTGATTGTTGTAAACCGAAACAAATACATTAAAAAATTGTAAACTGGAATGGCATTTCCATAGGATTTGCCATTGTAAACCGGAGCAAACTTAAACCGAGGTGGTTGTAACCCGGGGTTTTACTGTAATCACTCCCAAGCTATGAAATCCAGCACAGTTTTATTATTCTCCTAAATGTCTGAACACAGTTCAGCTCCTTTGATTCATCTTAAGTTGACCTGAGTACTGGATTTTCAATTTCAATTTCAATTTATACCCCGCCTTTCTCGGTCGATCAATGCAATAGAATATAACAACATCAGTATAAAGATACAATAATTCAAGATACAATAGATCCAGACACAGTTACAAAAAATTCATCACAATTCACATTATACAATACAATATATAAAAAATAGCACAGAAAAGCATAAGTACAATATAATATGACAAATTTGGACAAATCACAAATTCTGACCAAAACTGTCCTGCTTCAGACAAATGGACAGGATCAGTTTCAGGACTAAAGTAATAATAATTTCGTGTCAGAAATTATTCTGGGTTGAAAGGATTTTTGCAGAAGAAACTCTGCTCAGGGGATGCTCAAATGAGGCTCTTTTAATTGCCCCCAATAGCTTGGACAGAGAGGGGCACTCAATCTGTCATGCAGTACCTGGGTCTCGAACGGCTGATTTGCCAGCCTTCCAGCTAACAAGGCGAGCTTCTTAATCACTGAGCCACCTCAGCCCTTCAGGACAAAGTGAACTGAAATTATGAATCTAAATCAAAGACATAAATAAAATGAGATGAGTGCACAAACCCATTCAGTTCCATAGGGTTTTTAAAAACCAAAATTGAAAGGTGTCCAGTACACAAACCCATGAAGCTAGCAGCCTGGAACAGGGGCAGATTTACTGCCTATAAAGTTTCAAATTTCACCAAAAGAAAAAGAAAAGTTATCGACAGTTTGGGTTTCTGCTGCATTGACTTGACAAACAGATTTGGATCCCAGGGGAGAAATCAAATCAAGATGGAGCGAAAATTGCTCCAGCCCAAACCGAGACATGTTCAAGTGCTCCAGATTATTCTACAGATCAAACGGAGGGACCCACGCAAAGCCTCGGTGATAAGGCAAGGCAGGCTGGGACTTACCTCTACCCTTTCTTCCTTCAGATGGATCCGGCTGGCCAGATGTTCTCTGGTGATGACATCTGGATATTGATTCTGGTGGAAGAGGGCCTCCAGCGCCTGCAGCTGGTCCTCGGTGAAGATGGTGCGATGTCGGCGGGTCCGCCGCTGGTGCTGGTGGAAAGCCTGCAGCTCACTCTGGCTGCTACGAGCACTCTTGCACGGCCGGCCGACGGGGTGGAAGAAGCGCAAGGCCCAGGGAAACCTGGCATCTGCTGTGGGGTGGGGATGGGGAAACAGGTTTGGCATCCATTAACCTTGCAAAAACAAACTACCTTGTCTGCACACTCTAAAGTAGTTTGCCCAACCTGGCACCTCCTGGGACTGTGGGACAACAAATCCCATTATCCACAGCAGGCTCCGTTGGTAGCCTACAGGCTGAGGGTGATGGGAATTGTCACCCAACATAACTGGAAGCTATCTGACTAGTCTAAAGGGAAAGTGGGGGATGCAAAGTGATTGCTTTTGTCCTTAGGACCAAGTTATCCTGCATTGAACGACAGAACATTCCTCCACCCTAATTTTGTGTCAGAAATTATTCTGGGTTGAAAGGATTTTTGAGGAAGAACCTCTACTCAGGGAATGTCCAAATGAAGCTCCTTTCATGTCCCCAAGAGCTGGGACAGAGATGGGCACTCAATCCATCATGCAGTACCCAGGTCTCAAAGTGCTGACTTCCTAGCCTTCCAGCTAACAAGGCGAGCTTCTTAACCGCTGAGCCACCTCCACCCTGAAGAGACCAAAGTGTTTTGACTAATCTGTGTGGCTCAACCTTCCAAAACTGAAGCAAAATGCTACTCATGCCAGGTACTCATGATTAAAACAGAAATGAATTATATCTGAGAGCAAATAAAACAGAGCAGCAAAAAAAAAAAAAGATTTAAAAAGTTGTAGTACCTTAAAGACTAACTCCTGTATTTAACTGTGAGCGTTCATGGACCAAGTCCACTTCATCCGAAAATACAGTATAGTAGTTAGAAAATACAGGAGTTACATCTTTAAGGTGCGACAACGTTTTTTGTCTTAGTAGGAAAGTTTTTCCTAGAAGGGCGGGATAAAAGTTTAATAGATAGATAGATAGATAGATAGATAGATAGATAGATAGATAGATAGATAGATAGATATGCTTGCACAGACTAACATGCCTACCACTTCAAACATTTCAGAAATGAATTAAGGAAGATTCATTGTTAATAGCGTTTGTGCCGGTTGGATATCTGAGAGGTTGAGAGTTCGATTCCTCCTTGTGTCTCTCTTAGATGAACCACCCTGAGTAACCCAGGAGAAGGGAATGATAAATCATGTCTATGTATTTTCCACCTAGAAAACCCTAGAAAGATTCATCATTGAGTCTGAACTGACTTGATTACCTGCAATGCAATTATGTCAGAGATTTGCTACACCTTAAAAATCTGATGGTTTTTGTGATAGATTCTCCCTCTCTAGACCTTTGTAAATAGGACCTGTGTGGTTAAGAAGAATTAAGTATTAAGAAGTGGTTCCCCATTCCCCATTCCTTTCTTCTGGGGGGTGCCCTGGGATGGTGTAGCTTGACCATGGGAGGCACATTGGGAAATCGAACTCCCAAACTCTGGCTGCCAGAAATCTAAACCACTAATCCAACCAGCTGATGGAGTTATAATCACCCTCCCTCTAAAAAAGGAACTTTTCCAAAGTTTGGTCGTTACACCATGTGGGGAATAGTGGAATGCCCAAAATATATTTATGTATTTTCCCCACAAATGTTTGTTTTGTAAAGGAAAAGACATCTCACACACACACACACACACACGGATTGTTGCCTTATCCAAATCTGAAGTCTGATTCTGCCAAGGACGTCAGGATCATAAATTAGCAAATCTCACCCTCTTGGATAGGTTCTTGCATTGATCACAAATGCAGCAAAAATTGTCCAGTTTATTAACACAGCTGTGCCTACCCATTTTTAGCCCTAGAGACAAACTCTTGGCCCATCTTGCCTTATACTGTACAGTATATTTATTTCTGATGTCAGCTCACTGACTTGCCCAGACATGTCCAGCCGCAGCTGGAACATGCATGCCACCAGGGGATGTGATTCAGCTGACGCGGTAGCAGGCATAGTGGTAGTTACGTTATAATGATCCCATGTAAAAATACATTACCCAATTACCGACCATTTGAACAGCTATAGCATGCCTTATCTGTATGTGATAGGCAAACTCTGAGTTCAGATTTGGAATCAGTACACTGGTTACCATGTAAATCACATGTGTTATTCCCAGTAGCCAAATTGTTGTTGTGCAGTGTTGTTGTGCAGAAAACCAGCAAGATACTTACTCAGCCAGCTTGAGGTCTCCTGCCACGTATGAGCGCTGTTGTGCGAACAACAGCAACAACTGCATTGTCCGACGTCCTCTTCCACTGCCGCCACCGCCTCTTCCTCCCGCAGAGAGCTGGTGGTGGAAAGGCTCCCCAAGGCACACAACTCTTTGGGTTCGCAGTCCAAGACCCCACGGAAGCAGAACGGCAGAAGAACCTGCGGTCTTCGCTCTGCCGCCGGGCTGGAAAGGATGTTCTCAATGGTAAAGGGACCTGATCTCTTCGAGGTCTTCTTCCCAACATCTGCGTCAGAAGGACTGTCAGTAGACATCTTCCTCAAGGACCTCTGTTGGGAATCCAAAAGGGGTGGTTGCTTTTAGGGGGGGTATCTAACTCTGAAGAGGTAGGACCCCAGACTTGTTAGTGTTCAAACCCAACGTAAACATGCTCCAGACAACTCTGAAATCACCTTTCTGGTAGCCAGGATTTCTCTGCCTGTGCCTTTTATTTTCTATACTCACAGGCACACAAGGAGGGACCTACACGTACCGTACACTTCACCCACCCTCCTTGGTCCTCCACCGCACCCCCTCCCTGAAAACTAGCTGGGTACCACACCGGGCGTCCTAAATATATATATGTATATACTGTATCTCTATAATCCTTCTCGGAAAGGAAACCATAAAGCCTCCAGCTGAAGGAAAATAGATTCTAACTAATCTTGACAGCTTTGTGAAGGGTTAGTGTGGATCTAAGATTTAGCTAATCCTACAGAAATGACTCTGGAAGGAAATCTGATTTCTCTATCTCGGGTGTAGATTTGAGGTGGCTATGATACCCATTGTGTTTGAAGCCTCCAGTCCAAATCGAGGGGGAATGGGGAGGGCTTTCTTTTTAGGGGGGGAAGAGGAGGGGGGAAAAACCCCACTTCTCAGGTCCAGAAATGGCCCAGAAGGATTAAAGCCTTTTTTTAAAAAAAAAGAGAGAGAAGCAAATTACCCTTTTCTTTGGCCAAATGAAAGCCTTCCCATCAAAAGAAAACTGTCATATCACACAATATGGGGGAGGTTTGGCGGGGATGGAGGGGGGCAGGAAAGTGGGGGGAGAGAAAGAGACAGGGAAGGCTTAGCTTGATAATAGAAAACAGAAAATAACACTCAGAGCCCAAACCTTTTTGCAAGCCACAGAATTACCTGAAAGTCAATTTATTTGCTATATGCGCGCGCCCCCTCAAATAAAGGCCTGTACATTCTCTCCATCAAAACTAGGAATATCCACTAAATTCCACAACAATCATCACCTTTTTAAAAAGGTGAAACAAAACATGTCTTATCAGGAGAACAATATTTCAAGCCCACTTTTGGGCTTGATTAATGCCAACTAAAGATGCAACTAGCCCAGTTTGGGGTTTTACTTAAGGGGCTATTGGTTTTTAGATTTTAATCAATTTATTATTTTAGTGGCTGGTTTTTAATGTACACGATAGTTTTAATTGATGTGTGCCGCCTTGGGTCGCCAAGGCGAGGAAGGCGGCCTATAAATCCAGTAAATACATAAAGTAAAACTTTGTGTTTCTTTGAAAAACACCTCATACGAAGCATAGCCATCCCCACCTTTATGTTGCCAGCACCAAAAATGGACACTCACAACGAAACATAAATGAAAGTTCATCACCATGGAAATGAGATGGTCTGAGGAAGGGTGTTGGAGTGACTAGAAGGGATAAAATCAGGAATGAGATTGTAAGGGAAAGAATGTGGAATAGGACCCATCTTACACTACAGAGACGACAAATACAGTGGTTTGCCCATATGGAGAGAAGGACAAAGACCATGAGGCAGACCCAGAGAAAGGCAGAGAGATAACATAAAAAACATATTACAAGGACACCAAATAACAACAGTGCCAGAGCATCAACCTTGCATCTCTCTCAACATTTGATGGGGGAAGAGGAGAAGGAGATGAGGAAGAAGAGGAAGAAGAGGAGGAGGAGGAAGAGGAGGAAGAAAAAAGAAGAGGAAGAAGAGGAGGAGAAAGAAAAAGAAGAGGAAGAAGCTAACATCATTAAAAAAGGGAAAATTCTTCAAGAGCATTGTCATACCAGTTGCAACATACAGCGATGCTACATGGGAAAGCACAACCAAGATGATTAAACGTTTAAATGTTTCCCAACAACGTTGCCTGAGAAGAATCCTCTGTGTCTCATGTCTCGATCTTATTACTAAGGAAGAGATACTACAAAGATCAGACTCAGAACACTTATCAAGAACTGTGAATGAACATCGGATGCAACTTATTGGCCACATCCTACATATATCCATGATGGATACCTTCTGGAGGAAAGAGGCCAGCCTCAGATAACCTGGCACCAAATGCTTAAAGCAGGGGTTCTCAACCTACAGCCTGTGGGCAGGACCTGGCCCATAGCACCATTTCATGTGGCCAATGTTGCCGCCCCCGGAAGTGGATGTGTTTATGACACATAAATGTGCCCATAGCTGTCGTAAACACATTTATGACAGCCGTGGATGCGTTTTATGGCAGCATTTACAGCCGGGGGGGGGGACCACCAGTCCAGCCCACTCAGCTGTCTGAGGGGGTGTGGTCTGGCCCACGTCTTGAAAGGTTTGAGAACCTCTGGCTTAAGGAATAGCTTTAAGCCATTCATGTTTCTTGAGATGATGCTAAAGCTGTTGCCAATGACCAAAATCACTGAAGAACATATGCTGCCCAATTTGCTTCACAAAGGATCTAATGATGAGGGTAAATAAGGTTTTTTTGGGGGAAAACCTGCTGCAGTACTAGGTCAAGATGTGAGATCAGGGGTAGGAGTAAAATGCCCATGTCCCTGGGAAGCAGTGTTGTCTCCCACATAGAAAAGGGAGACTAGCCAGCAGAGTATCCAGATGTTGATTTCACAGAAACAGCAAATCTCCTTCAGGTTTCCAGACAATCTGCTCGGGAGCTATCCAAGTGCTGAAGTCTGTTTCTGAACTATTGGTACATTCTGGAGCATAAACTACACCTTTGAATCTCAGTGCTGGTTCACTGCTTCCCATAATATCAACTATCGTCAATACTGGGAGTAGTAGAACCTTCTCTACTATTAGGCAGAATGGGTCTGATTTGAGATGTCATAAAGGAATGGACTTCATTGATTCAATTCAATCAATCAATCAATCAAACAATCCTTATTACCGTCCAGGACCAGCATAAAGGTAAAGGTTTCATATGCTCGAAAGCCAGTTATATCTGACTCTAGGGTTCAGTGCTCATCTCGTTTCATAACCAAAGAGTTAGCACTGTCTGCGCCTGCAGATGTTTCCATGGTCATGTGGCAGGCATGACTAGACACCAGAGCACACGGAACGCTGTTTACCTTCCCACCCAAGTGGTCCCTATTTATCTACTTGCAACTTCTTGCTTTAGATCTAATAGGTTGGCAGGAGCTGGGACAAAGATGGGAGCTCATTCTGTCCTGCAGTACTCAGGAATCAAACTGCTGACCTGCCGCCTCCCAGTCAGCGTCTTAGCCACTTGAGCCTAAGCATTAGAAAGAACAAATTGAACCATTTGCCAGTGGAACAGCATGACACAGGAAATGCTGCATGCTTCTTCCTCAGAAGCTGTTCAGCAAAGGATCATCTGTTGCTCTTGGGAATGGTAGAGGAACTGATGATCCTCTACATTTTCTGATAATTTGGACTATATCACCAATTCTCAAACTTTTGCTATCACGATCCATGGATCTCAACGTGGGGCACATGCTCCCCAGGGGGTACAATTAGACTTTTAAGGAGGGCAATATAAGAATGGGTTAGAGACTAAATTAATGGCCTTTTAGGTTTTCTCACGTGGATAGTTTTTTTTTTGTGAATAATATGAATTATATGTCACCGGGGGTGAGGGTAGGGACCAGGATTTTAGAGATGCTTAGGCCAAAAAACAATTTGGAACCATTAGACTAGATGACTTCAATGGTTTTCCCTTTGCTAGGCTTCTATGTCCAGTCTGGCCAGGTTATCCTGCCATGGTACTAGAGTAGACCATGCTGCCAGCAACTCAACATTGATGGTTAGCTAACCTGACAACCCTGGGACTAATGGTCTTGGGTGGCAAAATCCACAGGGAAGGATCCACTTGAATCCATCTTGATGGAGGGCAGCAGCTTCATCAGTACTGGACTAGCACCGATGAGGACTTTGCATTCCAAAAATGCTCAGGACCAGAGAGTGGATCAATGCAATGCAAAAGGCAAATGGAAGGCCACTGCGTTATATTCTCAGGACAGTCTTCATGGCTGATCACCACAAGGGGCTGTGGCAGCTCAGCTTGCCTTGTTAGCTGGAAAGCAGGCAAGTTGGCAGTTCGAGACCCGGGTACTGCATGATGGATTGAATGCCCATCTCTGTCCCAGCTCTTGGGGACATGAAAGGAGCCTCGTTTGGGCATGCATTGAACAGAGTTTCTTCCACAAAAATCCTTTCAACCCAGAATAATTTCTACACAAAATTATTATTACCATGAGGATAGACAATATTCGGAGTCGGATCTGGCACAAGAAGGCTTCTATGAGTGAATACATAATTATGTGTGAGAATGTGCATAAAGTACATAAGAACAGCCTTGCTGGAACAGGCCACAACCCATCCAGTCCAGCATTCTGTCTCACACAGTGGCTCACCATTTGCTTCAGGATATTCCCAAGCAGATGCCTTCACCTGCTTAGGATTCCCTGGAAATGGCATTGAGAGATATCCTGCCTATCTCTCCAACCCGGAGGTTGTCCTTAAGTATCCATAATTATAGCCATTGATACCCTTGTCCTCCATGAACTTGTCTAATCCTTTCTTAAAGCTGTCAAGACTGACAGCTGTCACCACTTCTTCTGGCAGGGAGTTCCATAGACCAGTGATACTCTGGGTGAAAAAGTACTTTCTCTTATTTGTTTGAGAACCAGTACCCAAAAGTTTCATGGAGTGTCCCCTAGTTCTAGTGTTATGCGATAGGGAAAACAGTTTTCCTTATTTACTTTGTCCACACCGTGCATGATTTTATAAACTTCAATCAGGTCACCTCTTAGACGCCGTCGTTCAAGAGTGAAGAGGCCCAACCGTTGCAGCCTCAGGTGCTAAGGAAGGTGTTCCAGTCCCCTAATCATTCTGGTTGCCCTCCTCTGTACTTTCTCCAACTCCATAATATCCTTCTGGAGGTATGGCGACCAGAACTGTACACAGTATTCCAGATGGGGCCTCACCATAGATTTATAAAGAGGCAAAATGACACTTGCTGACTTATTTTCTATACCCTTCCTAATGATCCCTAGCATGGAGTTTGCTTTTTCCACTGCTGAGGCACACTGGGTTGACACCTTCATTGAGTTGTCCACCAGGACACCAAGGTCCCTTTCCTGGTTTGTCGCAGAGAGTTCAGACCCCATCAGTTTATAAATGTACAACCTGAAGCAGATCCATTACTTCACTACCATCAACAAAGGTGTGTTTTCTCCCCTCCCTCATTCTTTCGCCCTTCCTCAGTTTCTCTCCCCCATCCACCTTAGAGGGGACCATGCACTTAGCCTATTAGTCTCTGTGCTGATTGCTTTCTTTCATTCTTGCCCTACCTTTCATTTTGGGGGGAATAGACTGGTAATGCTTCTTTTATCAAAGAATTATGGGATTTAAGACCCAGATTTTACAAAGAGGACTTTTGACAACAGCCCGTAATCAAATCCCTCCATCGGGCTGGCACTGCTTTGCGCCCGGCTCCTTGAGAAGGGCAAATAAGAAGGGATTTATTGATGTTGTGTTTACCAAGATAAAAATCTTTTCGGCAATTCCATATTAGAAAAGGAAAGAGAGGGGAATGAAACAAGGGAGAGGGATGGAAAAAAATGTAGACAAGCCAGAGACAATGCAGAGATATGGATGAAGAGAATAGAAAAGAAGCCCTTTATCATTTTCTTATGGAGTAAAGAGATTGTAACACCATTATAAGGATTAACCATAAAAAAGAGAGAGAAAGCGAAGTTAATCTGCTTTAGCTATTCATTCTTCAAAAGTGAATTTCTGTGCTGAAGCTGGAAGAGAGATCCCCTCCCTGCCGGCAAATACAGAGTAAGAGGAAAAGAAGAAGAAAAATGAACACAGCACTTTGCTCTGGAAGCATCACTTTAAAGTAAAGTAAAGGTAAAAGTTTCCCCTGCTCGAAAGCCAGTCATATCCGACTCTAGGGTTCAGTGCTCATCTCTGTTTCAAAGCCGAAGAGCCAGCGCTGTCTGCTTCTGCAGACATTTCCATGCTCATGTGGTAGGCACGACTAGACACCGGAGCGCACGGAACGCTGTTTACCTTCCCACCGAAGTGGTCCCTATTTATCTACTTGCAATGTCTTGCTTTCGAACTGCTAGGTTGGCAGGAGCTGGGACAAAGACAGGAGCTTATTCCGTCCTGCAGTACTCGGGAATCAAACTGCTGACCTTCCGCCTCCCAGTCAGCGCCTTCACCACTTGAGCCACTGCAGACCTGGAAACCAGTTTAAGGCATCTTCTATACATCAGTTGCAGGAACACTTCACCAACAAGCCCTTTCTGATTTGCAAATCACAGACTACTGTCGTGGAATTAAAGTACCATGAATATATCTGTGTTAAGAAAATAGAGTTTTTTACGTTAAGAAATGTGTTAAGTTTTGAAATGTGCCCTAGAATGCCATGTTTTGTTAGTTCACTGCTTAGATAGTTGCATGTTCACAAGGCCAAAGTTATACCACAACAACTGTTATATCTAGATGACCACTAGTTGTAAGAATGTGAGGAATATGTAGACAACACGTCTGTGAGAGCAGAGTGAATTTGTTATGGGAACAGAGTTCTGTTATGAGTTATACAGATACCTTATTGGCTGTATGTAAACGAGGAGAGTATCATGCTACGTTTAATGTACTGACACATAGAACTGAGCGAGAGAGTTTGTGTGAGATTCTAGATCTGAGCAACATGGATCTAGGGAGGTAAAGCTTGCTAGCTTGGAACACTGCAAAGTTAGCAACATGATTACTGGCCTGCAGGGCAGAGCGATGGAGCCGAGACCCGCATCAGCTGTGAGGTGGGTCCGGCAATAAGAACTGCGACTGCCGTTGCTGGACCCCAGCCATCACCGGGATGCCCTTGGCCAGCTTGGTCTGGAGGGCGGAGAGACGGAGCTGAGACCTGCATCAGCTGTTGAGCGCCAAGCTCCATCAGGTACATTAAGCTTGGGCTCCGTCGAGTATGCTGAGCCCTGGGCTCCGTCATGTATGCTGCTGTATTACTGTATATTTATTTTGTACCGATATGTACATATACTGAAAACTGTTCACTGAAAACCAATTAATCCGTTCCGGAGGTCAAAAAAAGTTTTTAAAAAGCCTTTCCTATGGAAAACCGTGTTTCGGTCTACAAATTTTTCGCAGTACAAAACATTCTGGAGAACGCATTAAATTTGTAAACCGAGGTACTATTGTACAAGGAACCAGGGTGTGGTTTTCAATTATTATTTTTTTGTATTGTTGTATTGTTTTTAATGCTGTGAGGCACTCTGACTCTGAGTCATTTTGAGTTGGGCGGCTATACAAATTGGAAATTAAATTAAATTAAAATTACCCAAAGCTACCTATTGGGGGAGCAGCCCCATCTCTCCCAGCTAGGAAGGTGCGCAAGGAATTTCCAAAAAAGAGAGAGAAGGGAACCGTGATTCTTTCTTTCCCACACGTGATTCTCAGTGATTCACTGAACGCACAAACCAAGGATCAGATCTTGATTTTCAACAGCCCTTCTAAGTTGGTCCCAGAAGCCATTCCGTGGAGAGCGAGAAGCTTCTGAACAGACACGACTTCATCCCTTAAGTCCTGGGACGTGAAGCCGATTCCTTCCGCGGCCGGCAACTCCCTCCTCTCCATGTTCTCCAACATGCAGATCACAAGGACAGCCTTGACCAGCAGGACTGCAATGGCGATGTGGACCTCTGGACAGAACAGGGCCTTCAGCTGCAGGGAGAGGTTGTCTGAAACACAAGATGTGCACCACTGTGACAGTCTATGAAGCAAGGTGGTCCATATTGGGGGGGGGGGGGGACACCGACCCCTAATTTTATACCCATTCCTCTCCCCATTGTTACTGCTGCTGTAAATTCCAGTCCTATCCTTCTTTCCTTCCACTGGGGAGAGAAACACTCTGCTCTGCTTGGTTGGAGGACTCTATGGTGCGCATGGGCACTCTGCGACCCTCCCCGCACCACAGCGGCTAAAACAAATGTCGACATCTGTTTAGTCCTGATGACAGGAGAAAGGAAAACCCCAGACCAGTAATGGAGAACTTTGGCACTCCAGGTGTTCTTGTATTTCAATCCCCAGAAGCCCAAGTCTCTGTGAATCCAGACGAATGGGTTTACTGCATGTACGCGCAGTAAACCCATTTGTGTGGATTCAGAAAGGGACCTGGTGGAGCCTTGAGCTGATAAAGGTTTTGCGTTTCCACATTTACTTTTAAAAAAAACCCTTCTCTTAGCAGATTGTGCTGCTGATGTATGCGACCAAACACCAGTTTCTTTCCTTGTTTGAGAGAAGACTGGCATTACAGTCCAGCTGTTTGTGTGCAAAGGGCCTGTTTGTTCGAGTCCTTCCCAAACTATAGGAACTCACCCTGGCTCCACCACAGCCTGCAGGACTGAAGGTCGGAGACGAGGGCAGGCCCCGTGGTTTTCAGCCAAAACTCCATCGGTGTCCACAGCTTTGGAGAAGTGGATGCTCTTTCCAGGAGTTGGAGGAGAAAAGGTAGCAAGATTTGGGAAAGGACAGCAGGTTCTGCATAAACATTGGGCTCATCCTCTTTATACAGACTGGAAGCTCTGCAAAAGGAGGTGGGGCAGAGAGAGAAAAGGTAAAAGAGAGAGATGTTAACAAGAGTGGGGTGTGGGGCAACACAGACTGGCTGAGCTGAAGGAATGTTTCTATCAGAGAGGCATTTACTCCAGTGGTGGGCATCAAAAAATGTTCCTACCACACTGTGGCTGTGGCCATGTGACTGGGTGGCCGTGGCCTGTTGGTTATGTGACTGCTCTTCACTATAGAGCTATGAAAATAGAAGCCTCTTCTATTTTCATCACTCTATAGCGAACCTCTGAAGCCATTTCCACCGTTTCACCCCAGAGCACATCCCCAGCCACTCTGGAGTGAACTCTATGGAGAACAGGACATCCTGGAGATCTCTTATTCATAGGTCTGGAATACATCCGAGGTGATTTGACGGCACGTACTAAGACGCTGAGTGAGAGGCGGAAGGTCAGCAGTTCGATTCGAATACTGCAGGACGGAATGAGCTTCCGTCTTCGTCCCAGGCTCCTGCCAGCCTAGCAGTTCGAAAGCAAGGCATTGCAAGTAGATAAACAGGGACGTCGGTGGGAAGGTAACAGCGTTCCATGCGCTCCGGTGTCTAGCCATGCCTGCCACATGACCACGGAAACGTTTACAGAAGCAGACAGCACTGGCTCTTCAGCTTTGAAACAGAGATGAGCACTGAACCCTAGAGTTGGATATGACTGGCTTTTGAGCAAGGGAAACCTTTACCTTTTACCTTTACTAACAGCAACTGCAAGATTCACCTGTCCTTCAAGTGAATGTGAGTGAAGCATCACAAGTTTCTTGGTCTGAGCTTGGGAAAACCCATCAACTTCCCTGCAAAGGCCTAAATATCTTCCTCTGCTCTTACCTTCCTCCGTCACGTCCCACCTACCCCCAAAAGTATTATATCCATCCCTTACCCTTTGGTTTCCAGCTCAATTAAGGCACCCCTGGCTTCGGTTGTGGGGAGAAGACGCACCAGGTACACAAATGTTCCTGGGCCATCCCCAAACTGTTCCAGCAAGAGTTTTAACATGCTTAGGAGAGCTTTGTTGGTCTGAAGCAAAACGGAGGTGCTCTGAGGTGGAACTCCTGAGGCCGGCGGCTGCTGTTGCACCAGGAGGCTGGCAAAGACGGACGCTTCTTTCCTCACTTCCTGGTCCTCATCCTGGAGCAGGCAAATCCCGGCACTAATTAGGCTGAGGAGAGAGATGAAGTTTTAGGGATAATTAATAGAGTGGGCTTGGCAGAGCTTAGAAAATAATTCATTAAAACAAATTTTTTACTCTCTAGTCTGCGGCAATGTTTTGACAACCATTTATAGATTTGGTAGCTAAATCCTGTTGCGTAGTTGCGCTGGAGTAAGTTGAGAGGTCGTCAAGAAAAGAGTCTCATTGATTGGGTAAAGGTCACCTTTGCTCGAAAGCCAGTCATATCCGACTCTAGGGTTCAGTACTCATCTCTGTTTATTGCCACAGAGACAGCGCTGTCTGCGTTTGCAGATGTTTCCGTGGTCATGTGGCAGGCATGACTAGACGTCTGGAGTGCATGGAATGCTGTTTACCTTCCCACCAAAATGGTACCTATTTATCTACTTGCTGGGACAAAGACAGGAGCTCATTCTGTCCTGCAGCACTCGGGTCTCGAAATGTTGACCTTCTAGTCGTGAAGTTCAGCATCTTAACCACTTGAGCCACCGCAGCCCCCAATTGATTGGGACGTGGGACA
Source organism: Bradypodion ventrale (assembly GCA_035047345.1). NCBI lineage: Eukaryota > Metazoa > Chordata > Lepidosauria > Squamata > Chamaeleonidae > Bradypodion > Bradypodion ventrale. The sequence goes on along the minus strand of JAWDJE010000015.1, from coordinate 9,242,045 downwards.
AAACAAGATGAGGGAAAAATAAGAATATGAAGATAATCAAAGGTTTCTGGGAGCAGAACATGACCAAGCTCTGGCTAGACAGAGAGCTGAGTTCAAATTCTCCATGTGTCAAAGACCCTTAAGGAATAGGGGCTGCTGTCTTTTCCGCTGTGTACAAGGGAAATAAGCACAACTCCCTTCTTCTCCTTGTGCCATATCTGATTCCAAATATTGGCGATCGTCACGGTGATCAGCCATGAAGATTGTCCTGAGACTACAATGCAGTGGCCTTCCATTTGCCTTCTGCATCGCAGCATGGACAACCCTGATGGAGTTTCACGAGTCATTTTCTGGTCCTGAGCCCTTTTGGTCCACAAAGTCCTCCTTAGCCCCAGGCCAGGATTGACAAAGCTGCCTTTCTGAATCTCAGTCTTCTTCTGATTTCTTGGCCGCAGTTCCTCATTGGGCTGACAACTGAATAAGGTGTAGAAGATATTTCATTTTTCCCCCGAGGGAATGTATACAAGGGAAATCTAACTCTTTTCCTAATATAAAGAGGTGGGGTTCTTAATTCCCCATGGTAATTGTGTCAGGGATTGCTTTGCCAATGGCTGCTTGCCATGCTGCCAGGAGGGGTAGGGGCTAAAACCATGCTCTGGATTAAATCGCTAATGGCCACGGACCATGCAGTCAGAAAGGGTGGGTACCCAAAATAATTTCATATTGTTATTATATCACGTTATGTTGTTCATTCATGTTTCTCTGTATTGCTGATTGTCTTAGTTTTCTACCTATCCTGTATTCTCAATTCGTTACTCTTGGAAACTCTTTGCATTTCTCATTTATTCTTCATAAGGTTCCATTCAGTCCTCTGCCAGCTAGATCCTGCTTTTAAATAAATGCAACTTTTATTGGGATGTTCTTTTCTGATGTACAGTAAAACCTTGGATAACAACTGCATCGCATAACACTAACATCGGATAACGACCTGATATTGGGGCGGGGGGGGGAATGCATCGCATAACTTTAAATTCCTATGGGATGCATCGGATAACGTTCGCAAGCCTGTGCCGGTTACAATGCATCTCTATGGAGTTTTGACGTTATCTGATGCATCCCATAGAATTTTAGCGTTATCCGATACATGCATCGGATAACACTAAAAGTCGGATAACACTAAGACTTGTGGAACCAAGTTTTAGCATTATCTGAGGTATTACTGTATTTTATACAATGCACCTCCTTACTTTGGGGCACTGCAAAGCTTTGGATATTCAGGTAATAAAGGTGACGGGGGACCCCCATGGGCCCCCACAGGAACCCCAGGATTTCAGGTAACAGAAATAAGCACAACTCCTTATCTCACTGAATTGGGGGTAATGATGGAAAATATGAGACATTTGTTTCAAGAGGAAACATACCTGGTAAAGTTTTGCTGAGAGGAGAACCAAGAGTTGGGGAGGCCAGTCCAAAAACCATGGCACTAGCAAGACCCATCGTCTTGTTTTGCCAATTTCCATAATGCCCCAGGGCCACACGAAGTGAGGTGCATTGTGGGAATGGAAAAGGCGGCTAGATCCAGTCTCTGGTTCCGTAAGGAATACTGGGCCAGAGCATAGCAAACAAGGGCAAGGTGGGCACCAACTTTGTCCACTCCCCGACAGCTGCCAAAGAATGCCAGCTGCTAGTCCTGGCATTGCACTGACGTACCAGAGAGCCATGGGCTGAAATGCTGAACTGGGAGATTCCTGGCTTCTCCAGACCAGATGGGGCCCTGCTATTTTCAATGATTTTGCTGCAGCCATTCGGAGCATCTCAGGCGCCAGAGCATCGCTGCACTGTTCTATTATGTCACACCACCGCTTCCATGAAGCATAATCCTCAGCACTGTCAACATAAAAAAAAAAGGTTGTAGTAAGCGGGAAGACAAACATCAAAGCCCATTAATTCCTTTTAGACCAATTGTAAGAGCCAGAGTAAAATTGGAAAGGTGGCTTGAATGTAGATTTGAGTAATTGGTATACTGATATTTGGGATATGGCACTCAATGAAAAACTCACATGGGGTCTAAATATAAAAAAAATAGATTCTGAAATATTTGGAAACCATTTCTGCAACACACATTAGAAAAAAAAGTGTTGCTGCCCTTTAGGAAAGGGTTAAAAACCTGGCTGGCAGGGCAAGTGTGGGGCACCAGCAATATGGTAACCCCGGCTAATTTAGTAGAACACATTCTCTCTCTTTTAAGCATTGAAAACCAATTAATCCGTTCCCCCCAAAAATCTGTAAACCGAGCCACTATTTTATTCAATTTTTTTTCTGATTTATATTGCGCCCAACTCCGAAGGCTCTGGGCGGCTCACAGAAAATAAAACCAATCACATTTTAAAAAACCAATAAAAACCCCATTAAACTGCCACCAAAAATTACTCCAACCCCTGCAGATTAAAAGAGATTAAAAGAAGGAGAGAGTGTCCTTATTAAATCAGCCATTTTCTATGGATTTCCTTTTGTTATGCAATTTTTGTGTTAACTGAGCCGTTTGTTAACTGGGGTTCCACTGTACTATATTCCGCTTCAGGTACTCAAAAAGAGTCTCATATGAATGGTGGATTACTCTCACCATTCTAGTCATTTTATTTTTAAAAATCCCCTTAAAGTGTTCATGGCCTTCTTCTGTTGTCTGTCCCTCAAGGTACTGGCTGTGATCCTGTTAAGTATATTATGGCACATAAGGCTGATGATGACCGGGTTCCCCCCCCAATGATGACGTCATCAGCCTTATGTGGCACAATTTACGCAACAGGATCAAAGCCAGTTCCTTGAGAGACATGATGTAACTTCCGAAACAGAATTTCAGCCTAAAAAGGTCGCACTTGCTTGAAAGCCAATTGGGTCTCAAACTGCAAACCTGCCGAACTTCCAGTCGTCAAGTTTGGGGTCTTAACCACTAAGCCACTGCAGTCCCCTTTTCTCTGAAAGAAAAATATAACTTTTCACCTAGCTAAATATTCAAGCTACCACTTAGCTCTCACTTTTCAGGCAAACGTCACGAAGCAGTTATGACACCAATATCGAAAGTTTGGTTACTTCCTACTTACTTCAGAATCAGGAGCAAAGCAAGAACACACAGCACATGACCTCGAAGCTCCGGACCAAGGCAGTCGCTTTCCACCATTGACAGCAGGATTCCCGTGTGTTCAATAGCTGAAGCTCCATGGGGCTTTTGGAGAAACCATGAATTTTGAGCAGGGAGATTTTCATACAGCTGCACAAAAGCTTTCAAGTATAATTTTAGAAGCATGTGGTCTGTTTCATCCTTCAGGACCTCCCTTAGTTTTTCCTAATTTACACAAGAGAAACAGGTTTAGAATAAGGGCAGGGGAAATATCTATAAAACAGAAATCTATGTTTGTATGTGCTCCAAAGGCTCCCACACCCCTGTACCGATCCCGCTGAAATTTGGCACATACGTACCTTGGGCTGGCAAGATTAGCACTGCGGGGGTCACAAGCCCAATGGAGAGGCGTATTCCCCCCCCTCCAAAATTGGGGTGCAATTTATCTATACAATGTGTGTTTTTCCCAGTGATGCAATTAAGGGCTCCTCAACGGCTGCATGCCCTCTCTCACCAGGTGGCCGGACACATATATGTGAAGGATAAGGGCGGTAAGTGACCATCAATGGAGAAGCAGGACGGGTGAGGGAAGAGAGAGGGACGGAGGAAGGGAGGCAGGAGTGACCCACATACACCCCATGAGGTTTCCAAGAGGGAAAGGCTGGCCTACGTTAAAGAAAAGACAAACCCGAGCGAAGCCGGGTAATCAGCTAGTATACATATGAAGTTAAAATGCCTTTATAAGGGGAAAGATGAAACTTCTGCTGCCAACTTATTCCTTAAACCACGGTAGTGACAGTTCAACTGATTTCGTTCTTTTCTTGAAATGTTTGACAATTTGGCCCTGTACACTGAGGTAAAATCTGAGCTAGATCGACTTCACCTGGGAAATGTAGGTTAGTCTCAAAAAAGTGCACAATGAATTCGGTCACACCATCCTGGACTTGCTGTGTAATTTACTGTATTTTTGACTGTCTGAACATGGGTCTTTGAAATATTTTGCATGCTGCATTGCATCTCTTTATCAGGAGAAAGGTGGAATCGAAATAAAATAAATAAGGAGTAGATTCCAGAACTGATCCAAGACCCATTGCTGGAAAAGCAAAGGATAAAACTCCCTTCACAGTGGACGCCAAGAGAACTAAGCAAGAGAATGACCCTCAACTCCCTGTGAATGGATATGAGCCTCAAGTCCGCCGGCTCAGATTCAGGAAGAGCTTTATGGCAAGAACAAACCTTCTTGAGGGTTTGAAATAGCAAAACCAAATTAGAAGATGGAGGAAGGCGCTCACTAGACAATGAATGACATTAAAGGAGGATATGACTGAAGATCTCAATCTCCCCTACGTCACTTTGAGGACCCTGAATAGGCTGAGGGTCGGAGTTCCTACATGTAAGACCAACACACTCAAGTGGGGGCTGCTGGCGGACAACAACACGCTGTGTGAATGTGGAGAGATACAGAAACCGGTTCATTTCCTGGCCTGCCAATTACTACCGGAAACTTGGTTTTTGGCCAATGACAAAACTGAGAAGGTGGCTTCATGTTGGCAGTTTAAAGTTTGACCTGGAGATAAGATGAGAAGAATTTATAGCAGTCTGCGGTGGCTGGGTGGTTAAGAAGCTTGCCTTGTTAGCTGGAAGGCCGGCAAGTTGGAGGTTCGAGACCCGGCTACTGCATGACGGATTGAGCGCCTGTCTCTGTCCCAACTCTTGGGGACATAAAAGGAGCCTCATTCAGGCATCCCCTGAGCAGAGTTTCTCCAGCAAAAAATCTTTTCAACCCATAAGAATTTCTAATATCATTAGTCTGATACCACTTAAATAAATATTGTTCTATCATACAAACTGCTGGGATTTGTAGTTTGGGGATGAAATTGGAATTCCTTGCCGTAGTTCAGGACGGTGCACTAGAAGTCTCCACCAGTGAGCTCTGCCCCATCACCAAACGACCCATCCCAGGATGAAGTCAGCGCAGTTAAAGTGATATCGAACTGCCATAACAGTACAGTACGGATCTGCTTTCTGATTCTATCAGCATGAAACCACCGCACATGGTTCAACACAAAGGGAGGTCTCACCAAGAGCGTCAGCTGCAACATCTCACTTAAGTGCAGGACTTCCCTCTCCTCCTTCTCGATCAGCCAGGTCAGGATGGCAACTTGGACGTCGGTGACTCCCCTCCGCAAGAGCAAGCAAAGTTCAGCGGTTCTTTCCGGACATCCCAGCCTTGTGGCTTCGCAGCAAAGGAAACGGGCGGCCTGTTGGCAGAAGGCAGCCAAACCAACCTGGGAGAAAACCAAGAAAAGCTTTAAAATGGGCAAGCGTGGTACAAATGTGTAGAAACAGTGACATGTAGCAGCAAAGAGTTCATGTTTGGACCATGAAAACTTAGATTTCATCAATCCACACTCTGCCACAAAGCTTCAGAGACAAACAGGTACTTCATCTCTCAGAAGTACCACATCTGCCCATAACTTGCTCTTAGGTCAAAGTTAAGGTCTCAAAAGCCAGTCATGACCGGCTCTAGGGTTTAGTGTTCATCTCCGTTTACAGCAGGGGTTCCCAACCTGGCCCGTGAGCCAGATCTGCCCCGTGGCATCATTTCATGTCCCCCCCTCCAAGTTCTGTTGGCCTGACCACGTTGGTTTCCCTGGTAAATATAAATACCTGAACTTGAGAGAAACCAGGCTTCTCCAGGGGCTTCGAGTTGACCAGTTCGCTGTTTATAATCTCTCGAACTTGTTGCGCAAAACTTTGCGAACAGCTTTCCATGGAAAGAGAGGCGACTTGGAGGTAGGCAATGCGGACCAGAGGACATGGCTGAACAGCTGTGAGCAAGGAGATGCGGTCTTCTATACCATGGGTGATGGAGAGATGTGCATCGGAAGTGAGGCTAAAAAGAAAATAAAGCATTTTTCCCCCTCCTGGTGTTTATGTTCATTCACCCCTCCAAACATCTGTCTGGCCAGAATCCTACAGCTGGTTCGTATTTTGTTTTGCTTGCATAAGCAAGCAGAAAATTGTGCAGTTCTTGCTGGCAGATCGTTGCGCATTAGGAAACTGCTGGTTGAGTTCCAACTGCACAATCAGGGTTCTGACCCGAAACACAACCACCGCCTTGTTAAGGGGCGACAATTTTCTGCCAAGGTTTATGCCAGAGGTGCTCAAACTTTTCAGGCTGTGGGCTAGTCACATGGTTTAGCGGACCGGTCATGTGGTTTAGTGGGCTGATCACGTGGTTCCTCCCTCCGGAAGGATGTTTTGCAACAGGATGAGATAGAGTGGGCCGGTCACATGGTTTAGTGTCCCAGTCACGTAGTTTAGTGGGCCGGTCACATGGTTTAGTGGGCCGATCACGTGGTTCCTCCCTCCGGAAGGATGTTTTGCAACAGGATGAGACAGACTTTTTAGGCTGCCATTTTCTCTGCCTAAACAGGGGTGCCCAAACTATGGCCTGCGGGCCGCATCCGGGCCATAGGCCGTAGTTTGGGCACCCCTGGTTTATGCAATGATCTTGCTCGAAAGCCAGTCATGTCTGACTCTAAGGGGTGGTACTCATCTTTATTTAGTGCCAAAGACCCTGTGATGTCTGTGTCTGCTAGGCACTGTCTGTGTCTGCTAGACACTGGAGTGCATGGAACGTTCTTACTTTTCCTGCCAAAGCGGTACCTATTTATCTACTTGCAATTTCTTGCCTTTGAATGCTAGGTTGGCAGGAGCTCTGACAGAGACGGGTGCTCACTCTGTCGTGCAGTACTCAGGAATCGAACTGCTGACCTGCGGACCTTCCAGTCATCAAGTCCAGCCTTTTATTTTTTAAAGTAAAATTTACTGAATTCTTTTGTGTGTAACGGTTGAAGGTTGCTGACGACGGAGTCCAAAGCGTGGCAAAATTGCTTCCCACATCCCCATAAATTATGGGGCTGGGGAGGCTTCATGTGCAGGAAGGTTTTTCCTATCAACTATAGGTCAAATGTATCCCTCCCACCCTTTTTAAAATATGCAGAGATGTTGTAGCGAGACATATAAATTAATTCTTTGGAAATGGACAATATTAAGAAGAGAAAATATAAGGACAAAATTTGGATACTAAAGAATGGTGAAAGAAAGAAAGAAGTTTTAGACCCTTCTATCACAGCTTTCGGTTCATCTTCCCTTCCTGTTGTATTTGCCTGTTAAGAAGTTCCAGGGTTAACATCACACTGCTTAGCCTTCTTTTGATTGACTACAAAATACAGATAGGACTCTACAGTGCATCTACACTGCACTGTTATAGCGCACTAGTAAAGGTAAAGGTCTCCCTTGCTCGAAACCCAGTCATATCTGACTCTAGGGTGCAGTGCTCATCTCTGTTTCAAAGCCGAAGAGCCAGCGCTGTCTGCTTCTGCAGACTTTCCGTGGTCATGCGGCAGGCATGACTAGACACCGGAGTGCACAGAACGCTGTTTACCTTCCCACCAAAGTGGTCCCTATTTATCTACTTGCAATTTCTTGCTTTTGAACTGCTAGGTTCAGTGCCGCAAATTGGGGGGGGGGGGCAAATAGGACTCCTGTCCCGGCCCCGGAGATGACGGGGGGCCTGTCGGGGCTGGGAAACAAATGTTGTGCGCATGCGCAATCAGACCACGCATGCACAAAAAACCACGGGGGTGGCGCCGCCAGGAAACCACCAATGTACGCATGCGCAAACAGACCACACATGTGCAAAAGCCACGGGGGGCATGGCCAAAATGGGGAGGGGGCGTACTGGGCCCGGAAATTTCTGATGTCGGCCCTGGCTAGGTTGGCAGGAGCTGGGACAAAGACAGGGGCCCACTATGGCCTGCAGTACTCGGGAATTGAGCTGCTGACCTCCTGCCTCCTGGTCAGCTTCTTAGCTACTTGAGCACACTGATCCTACTTTAACCATCCTGCCTCCATGTTATCGAATTGTGGGATGAGCTCCCTGTTTGGTGAGCTCCCTTGGCTAGCCTGCTAGATTGCTCTCAGCCGCTTCCCCACCCTACCAGACTGTTAAAAAAATCCACTTACCAGCCCGCTTGAAGGGCCTGGGCCAGTACAGCCTGGATCTGTAACAAACACCCGTGCACAGCATTACAGGACAGCCCTTCCTCCGCCAGGGATAAACTTGAAATCAGCTGCAGGAGGAGGTTTCCGTATTCCCCCACGGGAACGAGGGGCACCAGGGCCTTGGCTGCCATCCCTCGCACTGCGTAAATGGGATTCCCTGAAAGCTGGATCAAGGGTTTGAGGAAACAGAAGGTGTCCCTGGAGAAAAAAGGAAAGTTAAGAGTGGAAAAGGTCAGACTGGGATGTCTAAGAATCTCAAAGTAGGGTAAATTAGCCTGAAATTGGGGATCAGCGCAGTAGAATATTTTTTAAAAAAAATCAGTGGGGTAGGGATTGTGGTGGCTTAGCGGTTAAGATTATGAACTCAACAACTGGAAGGTCGGCAGGTTGAGACCCGAGTTTCATTTAATTTATTTTTCCAATTTGTATAGCCACCCAACTCAAAATGACTCTGGGTGGCTTACAACACTAAAAACTATACAGCAGTACAAAACATTTATCACTCATAAAAACCCAATTTAAAAATGCTACAGGGGTTAAAAGAACGAGGATTGAAAGAACGAGGGAGTGATATTGCTGTTATTTTACAGCCAGCCGGGGGGGGGGGGGGGGGATCACCACATCTGCTTTGCCAGACAAGTTTTTAGTTCTTTCCTGAAGGACAGCAACTCCGTCTGAAGTCGTAGCTCAATTGGCAGGAGGTTCCAAAGGGCCGGAGCAGACACTGAGAAGGCCCTCCTTCTGGTGCTAGAGAGATGCACCCCTCTAGCAGATGGCACAATGAGAGAGCCTCTCTGGTCCGCTCTGGTGGGACAGACAGATGTTCTCAAGGCGACATGGCCTCTTAAGTATTTTGGCCCACTATCATGCAGGGCTTTAAAAGTCATTACCAGCACCTTGAATTGCACCTGGAGGCAAACTGGTAACCAGTGCAGCTCCTGAAGCAGTGGGGAGGCGTGGGCATAATGCCCGCACCCCATCACCATGTGGGCAGCCGCATTCTGGACTAGTTGCAGCCTCCGAATGGTCATCAAGGGCAGCCCCATGTAGAGCACATTGCAACAGTCCAGTCTGGAGGTGATCAGAGTGTGCGTGACCATGAGCTAGGAGTCCCGATCTAGGAGCGGGTGTAACTGGCATATGACACGAAGTTGTGCAAAAGCCCACCTGGCCACGACTGCCACCTGCTCATCGAGCAGGAGCCACGAGTCCAGGAGGACCCCCAGATTACGCACCGGGTCTGTCTGGAGCAAAATAGTCCCATTCAGAACCAAAGATGGTAGCTCCCGGGATAACGCAGGGTCCCTAATCCATAGCCACTCAGTCTTGCCAGGATTCAGTTGGAGCCCGTTGTCCCCCATCCAGACCCCAACAGCCTCCAGGCACCTGGATAGGACTTTGACAGCATTGCTTGGGTCACCATGGGCCAAGATGTACAGTTATGTATCATCAGCGTGTTGAGGATACCTCACCCCGTGGGAACAGATGATCTCGCCCAATGGCTTCATGTAGATGTTAAAAAGGAGAGGTGAGAACACCGAGCCCTGAGGCACCCCATATAGAAGGAGCCTAGGGCTGGACATCTCATCCTCCAACCACACCGACTGGGTCCGGCCCTTCAGAAATGAAGAAAACCGGGACAAAACAGTGCTCTGGATCCCCAATCCTCAGAGCCATTCCGAAATATAGGCACCTTTTGTTGAATTCATTTTGCAGTTCTTTTCGCCTGACCTAGTGTGTGAAAGATTAGCAGGCAACACAAGGTTGCCATTGCCCAGGAAACGTCCGATTGTGGTTCAAAAATACCACAATCTTCGAAGAGGTTCCTTCTGTGCACTCCATTCAATAGGCAGAATATCAGGGGGAACGTCTTAATGGTTAGAGCAGTACAACAGTGGGACCAACTGCCTCAAGAGGTGGTGAGCGCACCAACACTGGAGGCATTCAAGAGAGAATTAGATAACCATCTACCAAGAAATAAAAAGGCGACTAATTCTTGGTAGGCAAGCTATGAGAAACCTGGGGAACATAGTGAAAAGTAGACATCACCTTGCAAACAAAAGTCCGCATAGTCAAAGTAATGGTATTCCTGATGGTAATGTACGGTTGTGAGAGCTGGACCATAAGGAAAACTGAGTGCAGAAGAATATATGCCTTTGAAATGAGGTGTTGGAGAAGAGTTTTGAGACAGCGAGGAGAACAAACAGGTCGATCTTAGAAAAAATCAACCTTGACTGCTCCTTAGAAGGTCAAATATTGAAGACGAAGTTAAAGTACTTTGGACATAAAACGAGAAGAGAAGATTCACTTGAGAAAGCCTTGGTGCTGGGAAAGGTGAAGGGCAAAAGAAGAAAGGGGAAGCAGAAAATGAGATGGCTAGATGGTATTGTTGATGCAATGGGCACAGAGTTGGGCGGGTTGAGGAGAATGGTGGAAGATAGGGGTGCCTGGTGTGCAATGGTCCATGGGGTCGCAAAGAGTCGGGATCGACTGTGTGACTGAATAACAACAACTGCCCTATCTGCTTTGATTCAGTTTCCTGCATTGAGCAGGGGGTTGGGCTCGATGGCCTAAATTTTAAAAGGCCCCTTCTGACTCAGTGATCCGGTGATTCCTTCCTTACCTGTTGAGGGTGTCTGAGCTAGGCTGGAGCTTTGCGAGAAAGGTGAGGACAGCATAGAGCGAAGGGCAGACATGAAGCTTCCCTCTTTGGGCTGCTCCAGGTACGGAGACATCAACAGCTGAGATCAGTTCTCCAAGCAGGATATTTCTCAGCTCAGGGAAGCAGCCAAAAAGGCCCTCCGGGCTGAACCCTCGACCCCGGCCATCATCCTGCATCCGCTTTTGACCAAGAAGACGACTGGTCAAAGCACCTGGGTGGGAAACAAAACAATGAATGGAAAAGATTTCATTTAAGCTGAATTTTTTTTTTGCCTGCATGGAGCCAGGGGTGCATAGGGATTTGGAAGATCCAGACTCTTTGCCTACCCACCCCAGCTATAAAACCATTTGGGTTAATAGCACTCCAAAATCCTGGTCAGTGTGTCATGAGAAGGGCAGGACTTACCAAAGAGTTGGATGGCAGCATTTTTCATGGCCCAGCTGGGGGAGTTGAGCGCCTTGAGAAACAGTCGCACCAGGGGTAAGATGTGGGGGTGTAAGGCTGTTCCAAGGGCAGAACCCCGGACCAGGGTTTGCAAGACGTGCACGGCCGAAACCTACAAAGGGAAAGATTGATCACAGTAGGCTCAGATCTCCATCGGGCTGTCTTGGAAGAATCACACCAAGATCGCAAGGATGGGGAAAAGTGAATATCTGGTTTGATCCCGTTAGTTGGTTAGTTAGTTAGTTGGTTGGTTGGTTGGTTGGTTGGTTGGTTGGTTGGTTGGTTGGTTGGTTGGTTGGTTGGTTTGGTTGGTTGGTTGGTTAGGAAGGAAGGAAAGATGGAAGGAAGGAAAGAAGGAAGGAAGGAAGGAAGGAAAAGGAAGGATGGATGGAAGGAAGGAAGGAAGGAAAAGGAAGGATGGATGGATGGATGGATGGATGGATTTCATTTTGGCTGTTGACAAAGCCAAGAAAGTGGCTTCAATCTGGCAGTTCAACGTTTGATCTGGAGACAAAAAGAAGAAGCTATAAAAACACAGGCAGTTTCAGGTAAGCAATGCTGTTCCCTTACCTGGGGCAGATCCACCGTCTGGTCCCAGTCGTGCGGAAGAGGCTCGTTGGCCAAGGCCAGCAAAGTCTGGATGCAATGGGCCAGAAGAGGTCGCGTTTGGACAGGGTCCTCCCCGGCCACGATGCAGAGAAAAAGCATTGGGAAGCCAGCGGCCCTGCGAGTAATGGAACAGCTCCTGGGGCTTCTTAATAAAGCCAAACCCTCAAGGTGGAAAAAGAAAAGAAAATGGGTTGTTAAAAATAATAGTAAAAAGGAGCAAAATTGGTCATTAAATTGAAATTTACTGTTAATAACTCATTCTCAAATTGACCCCTTAAAAATCAAATTCCCCCCCTGTAGAGCATGTGCCCCACGTTGAGAATAACTCTAATTGTATATTTCCCACCAAGTGAAATGGTAGGGAAATGAGGCACATCTCTAGTGATACTGGGCAGTACCGACCCCAAAGTTCTGGATGGAGCAGAACTTTGAAAAGTTATCTTTTTTTAAACTGCAATTCCCAAAATTCTCCACCAGCCCTTGCTGGCTGGAGTCAGGATTCTGTGCGTTGCCATGCAAAGAGGTAACTCTTCCAATTTCTGGGCTGCGCTAAATGCACAAGGCTATGATGACGCAGGTCCAACTGGTACCTGGGCTAACATTGTCTTCGGGATCGCTTGTAGCTCTGGGTCAGGATGTCTGAGTAAAGCGGTGCAAAGCTTGGTGAATCCCAGACTGCAGCCCTCCACGGCTCCCTAGAGAGAAAGCAAAAACAGAAAATGAAAAACAAGAGTTAATTCCTCTGAGGTCTAGTACAGGGTTCCTCAAACCTGGCTCTCCAGGTGTTCTTCCAGTCTGGCTAAGTTATCCTGCTATGGTAGGATAGAGTAGACCCGTGAGGACGAACCTTGGCACTTCAGCTGTTCTGGAACTTCAATTCCCAGAAGCCTAAGTCCCTGTGAATCCACATGAATGGGTTTACTGTGTACTGGGAATTGATGTTCCGGAACAGCTGGAGTGCCAAGGTTCACCATCACTGGAGCAGACCATATTGCCAACAACTCAACGCCGAGTGTCAGGTGGCAGTTAAGTAACTTGACCACCCTGAGGACTAACGTCAGGGGGCATGAAAGGAGCCTCATTTGGGAAAATTAAATTAAATTAAAATTAAATCCCGAGTGGAGTTTCTCCAGCAAAAATCCTTTCAACCCAGAATAATTTCTGACATGAAATTTATTATTATTATTATTATTATTATTATTATTATTATTATTATTATTATTATTATTATTATTATTATTATTATTATTATTATTATTATTATTATTATTATTATTGCACAGTGAAAAAAGCTGGACAAGAGAAAGTACAAAGTAAGTTTCAGGAAACCATCAAACTGTTGAGCAGGAAATGGGTCTTACCCAGTGCCGGCATTTTAGCAAGATATCCCGGAACGCTTCAGCAGCCGTGTTCACAACGCGGAGCGGTAGAAGAGGCTCATAGCCTGACGGTAGCGCTAGAGGGAGGATCATCTCTGCTACGCCTCCCAAGAGCAGCCCGATTTCCTTGGTTGATTAAAAAAAAGACATAATTGCAGATGTGTCCTAAAAAAGCACTGCTAATGGGTTTTGGAAATATGCAGATAAAATGGAATTTAAAAAATAGATTATTGTTATATTTGTAACAGCTTTGAGGTTAATTATTGTTTAAAAAATGGAAAGTAGAATGTGAACTTGAATCGGAAAATTGGTATAAAGAGATATAGCTATAAATGATACATTAATTTGTGATTTTTAATTTAATTTAATTTTTCCACTTGTATGCTACCCAATCAGGGAACCCGACTCAGGGCGGCTCACATGGTAAATAAACAATATATACAATCACAATATACACAATACATACAGTAAATACACAGTAATACAATATACAAAATTCAATCTACCAAAACAACATATAATAATATAATAATAATATAATAATATACCACAACAAGTTAAAAGGGGGGATTAGTAAAAAAAACACCTGACTTTAGAATAAAAAGGAAAGAAGTGTAATAAGTTGGAATGCATAAATTACAATTAAGTTGGGTTGAATAAAACACAATTGCATGAAATGGTGTAAGTAATGGAATAAATATGAGGTGGTATTCTTCTTATTTCTGTGTCTAGGCCAGGCATGAAACTGCCAAAATGAAGGCACCTTTTAGTGAGTTCATTCTGCAGTCACATTTCGCCTGACCTAGTATGAGAAAGATTAGCCGGCAACACAAGGTGACATTACTAGGGTATGTCCGATTGTGGTTTACAAATACAGTACCACAATCTTCGAGGAGGCTCTTTCTGTGTACCCCACCAACCCAATTCAAGCTGCAGGAAGTTGCCTATTCAAATACCATCACACATTTTGTAATATTAAAAGAACACAGTTGTAAAACAATGTAAACCTTTCCCTCCTAGGTGAAAATATACCTGTCAAGTTTTGGATTTGAAAATAAGGGAAATTTCCCGGCCAAAACGGGAGACTTGACAGCTATGCTTATCCTGTGCTGCCTTCCAGTGGCGACATTAGGGCATTGCAGTCTAACTAATACGGGAGGACGGTGGGAAAGAGGGTAAAATACGGGAGTTTCCCGGCCAAAACGGGAGACTTAACAGCTATGGGTGAAAACCATCCCACAAAGTCCCTACAAAGTCCTCATCCATCCCTTTTCCAGATCGCTGGAGATGACTTTTTCTGCCGTATCCAATTCCAAGTATAGGCGATCCTCATGGTGATCATTAGATAATGAGGAGGCTCTTTCTTTGTACTCTTGCTGTCCCATATTGAATTACAGACCATGAAGCACTGCTGGAACCGCTCACCTTCACGGAAACCCAGCAACAGGTCAGGATGAGGCTGTGTTTCTCTGAGAGCAGAACCGAATCATCGTCTTCTTGCGATCCCAAGTCCTTTCCTAGCCGGATGAGGCAGCCAATTGCATTGCCCATGTCTGCAAATGATGGAGCAGCCGCTGCAATAAATTTGAAAGGATTGTGTAACTCAGGCAAAAAAAATGAAGTACGTACCAAACATTTATACCTTTCCTCCTCAGCTTCCAACATCATAAAGCATCCCAGAAGACTGTAATTGGAGCAAGAGATAAGGCAAGAAGGAGGGCTATTCCACTAAATTTGGCCCGTGGCTTGCAATTTCCTCTTCCTTCCTCACCTACTTTTCCTTTTGTGTCGTATCCTTTTAGATTGTAAGGATGCAGGCAACGGCCAACACAAGCTGCTTGGGGAGCAGTTTCATATGGTAAAAATGCTTTAAATCAGGAGTTCTCAACCTACAGCCAGATCTGGCCCACCATGCCAAGTAGTCCCATCCCTCCCCTGGCCATATCTCCAGCTGCCGCTGCCAACTCATTTACACCCGATTAAAAGGAGGATATAGCTGAGGAGTTCCACCTCCCCTACTTCACTTGGAGGACCCTGGATAGGCTGAGGGTTCAAGTCCCTAAATGCACCAACATGCTCAAGTGGGGGCTGTTGGCAGACAACACCACACGGTGTGACTGTGGAGATAGAGAATCTGACTCATTTATTGGTCTGCCATTAAATGCTAGAAACATGCACCGATGAGGACTTAAGTTTGGCCAACGACAAAGCCAAGAAAGTGGCTTCACTTTGGCAGTCCAGGGTTTGATCAGGACATGAAAAAAAGGAGCAGCAAAAGATTTCCGAGCAACCAATCTGGTCCTTGGTGTTTCCCAAAATTTCCTATGCTTGACAATGAAGATGTAGATACGTGACTTTTGTGTACCCTGGTTATTGGGTTGTTATTCTTCTCTCCTGCCTCGGTCTCACCTTGCTGGTCAAAGCTTGAGGATTCTTTATTCTGTAATATTCCCAGGAGAAAACTGCTGATGTCTCTCAAGGTATCCACCAGGCGGCTAAGATATAATTGCCAATGTGGGACATGCCGATCCCTAACCATGGAAGCCGGCACCTCTGGGACCTCAAGGAGACAGCGCCGGAGAGCAGAAATCACACCTGAAGGAGAACGAAAAATGTGTCCTTGCAAACAGTGAGCTTTTTGACCCACCACTCCTGTCCCCAGCCTATCTCTGAGGGTGAACAGGAAAATATTGTCAAATCTTTCATGCAAGGAGTCATCAACGGACAAACACATGAACAAACATACCCTCCCACCATCAGCTGTAACTAAGGCTGATATCAGGGTCCAAGCAAATCACCAAGATTAATTAACTTCTTTTTAAATAATCTTTTTTTAAAAAAAAACACCTACATTTGCGATGTGGGGTTTTACAGTTTCAGAGTTCAATTTATGTACTGTTTTTAAATAAATGTTTGAAATGATTTGTAGTGATTACACTGTGGTTGACTTTTCCTGTAGTAAGGGTAAAGGTTGCCTTGATCGAAAGCCAGTGGTCTCTGACTCTAGGGTTCAGTGCTCATCTCTGTTTATAGCCAAAGAGCCAGCACTGTCTACAATTTGCAGACGTTTCCGTGGACATGTGGCAGGCATGCCTCAACACCGGAGCGCACAGAGCGCTGTTTACCTTCCCATCAAAATGGTCCCTATTTATCTACTTGCAATTTCTTGCTTTCGAACTGCTAGGTTGGCAAGAGCTGGGACAGACACGGGCGCGCACTCCGTCCTGCAGTACTCGGGAATCAAACTCTGACCTTCCAGTCGTCAGGTTTAGTGTCTTAACCACTTTTTATGTCCACAATCTTTATGTTAAATAAAAACAATTTTTTTAAAAAACAAATGTAAGGTTGTATATTACATCTGGAATGAATGAATGAATGAACGAATGAATGAATTCACTCAATTCTGTTTCCACTGTTCCAGAAATGAACGGCCAGAATAAAAGATGTTTTTATTATTCCCGTTCCCATCCTTTTTTTATTCAGTGCCCAAAATAATAGACATGCTGCTCTTATTCCCATTAGACTCCGTTTGTCGATCATACTTGCATTATCATTTTTTCTTATCTTTTTCATCCAAATTAACTCTGGATCATGCATCTCTCCAGAGGCTTTTGGACTAGAGTACTATGCAAAGTCTTATGCCCATGATGGCGAACCTTGGCCCTTGAGGTGTTCTTGAACTTCAATTCCCAGAAGCCCTGATCAGGAGGAGTGCTGACTTGGGCTTCTGGTATTTGAAGTCCAAGAACACCTGGAGTGCCAAGGTCAACCATCACTGTCGTAGGCCACCACCAGCTGGTTTGGGGGAAATCCAAAGGATGATTTGAGGGAGATCATAACTCAGACACCCAAACTCCAGACTTCACCAAACTTGGCAAACTTTGAGAGGAGAATCGACAGAAGACTTGCTCTAATTTTGGTGTGTCTGGGTAACTCAGTGGCTGAGTTACACACACACCCCATAACTGCCAGTGTGGTAGCGCACGCCCCCACCCACCCCCCGCTGGCTTATATAAGGCTGTCCAGGTTTTAATTTTATAGGGAGGGTGTTTTAAATCGTATGATGGGGATGTTTTATACTTTGAACCTTTTGATATCAACTGTGAGCCGCCCGGCAAGGGAGGCGGCAATATAAATACAGTAAATAAATAAACAAACTCACCAAATATCCCCCAACCCACCTGATGGTGGGCCTAAGACTTTTACACAATTTCCCCATAATTCCCCACTAATTGGTCGTGATTGGTGGGATTTGCAGTTTCATAGTATCTGGGGACACAATTAAGCCAGTTCTGCTCTAGTTGAAACAACAACAACAACCTCCCAAGTTTTTAAGGGGAAATCACCAGAACCCCAAAGTGCTAACCATGTATTGGTGTTGTGCGAACTGCTTGTAAGAAGTCCTGGCAAGCCAGCGAAAAATATACATGCAGTATTCTGAGAAGATGCTCCAGGAAACCAAGGCACGGAGACTGTGAAGGCAACTCTTCATGTGACGATGCCAACAACTGCTTTAAAGTACTGCCGTCTAATCTGTTGAAAGAAAGAGAGCAGTAGCAATATTGACAAGTGGGATGGGGGTATCAATAGCTTCTCTTCCGACCTCTCAGCGGAAGAAGCACCTATAACCAGTAAGATATTTGCAGAGAAACCCCACAGTGTATCTACATTGCACAATTAGAGCAGACTGACACCATTTGGGTTTTGGACTTCAATTCCCAGAAGCCTAAGTCAATTCCCCAAAGCAATGATCAGCCAATGTACTGACTTAAGCTTCTGGGAATTGAAGTCACCCTTGTGGGGCCCGGGGCCCATGATGGGAATTATTGAATGAGAGGTATCCACACTTGTGTTTATAGACTACATCATCCCAAAATTCCTCAGGTTAGGCTATGCCAGCTAGAGAAATGCTGGGTGGTGGAATCTAAAACCACAGATCTGCACCCACCCTATGCTTCAAATTCTCAGCTTGCTGCCTCAACTTACAGGAGGAAACTTGGAGCCCCTCGTCAAACCAACAATTTTGAGACTCTGTAGGATAGAGCCATGGCAATGAAAGAAGGATCAAATCGCTAAGACTGTTTAGGTCACCCCTGCTCAAAAGCCCAGTCATATCTAACTCTAGGGTTCAGTTTATAGCCAAAGAGCCAGCGCGGTCTGCATCTGCAGACATTTCCGTGGACATGTGGCAGGCATGCCCCAACACCGGAGTGCACGGAACACCGTTTACCTTCCCACCTAAGTGGTATTTATTTAACTACTTGCAATTTCTTGCTTTCAAACTGCTAGGTTGGCAGGAGCTGGGACAGAGACGGGCGCTCACTTTGTCGGGCAGTACTCAGGAATCGAACCCCAACCTTCCACTCATTGAGTTCAGCGTCTTAACCACTTGAGCCACCATGTAGGTGCAATCAAACAATTGAGAGTTTTTAACAGCAATAGAAACGTAGCCCCACAAGCCCTGGGAGGACAAAACGAGGCAGCAAAGGTGGGTGACGCTGAATTTGTGGGTGGTAGCAAATCCATTCCTGGTTTTAGCTCGAATTTCAAAAAAGTTGCCCAAGGTACTGAACTTAACATGGGAAGAGAGTAGACCTGTGTGGGAATGGGAACCCATGCAAAGAGATTCACGCTGTGCTTACAAAGATGAAAATGAGTTCCATTCTACATTCTAACTCAGGGGTTTCCAACCTTTTCAAGCCGGGGACTGGGTCACGCTCTCTCAGTCAGCTTCGAGGGCCAGATGGCCATTCTGCCCTGCCTGCACAATGGAGGTGGTCATTTTGTCCCAACAGCTTCAAAGGGGTGACTATTTTGTTTCTTGAATGCCCTTGGAGGGGTGAGGGGGGGGCACATGAAATGGAGCTGTGGGCCAGATCCGGCCCACAGGCCTTAGGTTGGGAACCCACGTGCTAATTTCTATTAAAAGCAAAAAAGGGTCAAGAGAGCAACGAAGCCTGACTCTACTTTTGCAGGATGGTCTTCATCAACACGGCTCCTGCTTCAACCTCCTGGACTCGGAGGCTGCTCATGGTCTCGTGTGCCTGCTCAAACAGAGCTGCAGCCATGGATTCAGGGAAAGGGGATGGAAAGTGGCCGATAAGCAGGCCGGATGCCAGCTCGCGGATCTGCAAGAAAACAGGAGAGAAAGAAAGGAAAACACTCAGTTGAAGGCAGAGATTATTATTATTATTATTATTATTATTATTAATAATAATAATAATAATAATAATAATAATAATAATAATAATAATAATAACAACAACAACAACAACAACAATAACAACAATAACAATAACAATAATAATGTTTTATTTATACCCTGCTTTCCTCGACTCAATGGGTGACCCAAAGCAGCTTACAGATATTTAAAGGATCAGTATAGACCCAATAATTCAAAATACAATATAACGAAAAACAAAGTTACTAAAAATTCGTCACAATTCACATTATACAATACAGTATATAGAAATACACAATGCAAGAGGAAGAACACAAACAAAAATACAATCCAATAAATACAAAATACAATCTTACCATAGTATGCAATATCCTCAGCAGTACAAAATATGGAAGAATACAAAGTGTCCAAATACAGTTCCTTACAAAGTTGCACGACAGTCATCTCAAGTTACACGGTACGAAATACAAATTACAACATATAATACTCACTATTCAGATACAAGATACAAAGTACCGCAACCCTTCCAACAACACAACAGCTGGGAATTGACAAGATTAGCCAAGAAAAGAAGCGATGAAAAGGGTGTGCTCACCATAGAAAGGGAGACCTAGAGCACATTTAGGTAAAAGTCCCCCTTGCTCGAAAGCCAGTCGTGTCTGACTCTAGGGTTTGGTGCTCATCGGCGTTTCCGTGGTCATGTGTCAGGCACGACTCGATGCCAAAGTTCACAGAATGCTGTTACGGAGTTTGCCCCGCCCCTCTGCCCAGCAGCCCAATGGGAGCGCTTCTTCCCTTCCCCCAGCACAGAGTTCGCCCCGCCCCTCTGCCCAGCAGCCCAATGGGAGCGCTTCTTCCCTTCCCCCAGCACAGAGTTCGCCCCGCCCCTCTGCCCAGCAGCCCAATGGGAGCGCTTCTTCCCTTCCCCCAGTACAGAGTTCGCCCCGCCCCTCTGCCCAGCAGCCCAATGGGAGCGCTTCTTCCCTTCCCCCAGTACAGAGTTCGCCCCGCCCCTCTGCCCAGCAGCCCAATGGGAGCGCTTCCTCCCTTCCCCGCCCCCGTGTTTTGGCACTCAAGTATCTAAAAGGTTTGACATCACTGGCTTAGGGGGAAGGAGTGGACCTCATACCTCGTTTGTACTGTCTTGCAAGCAGCTCAGCAATGTCAGGGTGCTGCTTCTCGAGAAGAAGTCCCAGCAGCCCCTGCTTCTGGCCCAGTTGAGGAGGGCAGCCATGTCGCCTGCAGAGGCCAAGAGAGCAGGAAAGGGAGAGAAGTGGAGGAGTGTAACCAGGCATAAACGCAATGAGAATGGCACACTTGTGAAGCACATGGGGGGGGGGGGGGGACCTGCAACAACATGTAGCAACACCAACTGCTTGCGTTCAAGTTCTGGCCGGCCCATCAGGTCCTTTGGGCAAGACATTCCCCAGTTCAGTTTCATCCTCTTTCCCATTTATCAATCCCATTATCGAGTCTTCCCTCAACAGTTAGTATTCCATGCTCACTTGGCATGCAGCATAAACACACACTTACACACACCACCACACCACCACACCACAACTCATGTCCGATCTTCAAGATATGTTTCCTTTGAGTTCTCTGAAACTGCCGAGAATCTCTTTTTCAGGGCTATTTTGGCCAATTTTTAAAATAAAATTTATTTTACAGCAAAAGATAAACACATAGTACAAAAATGCAACGGAGAAACATCAACAACAAATTTTAAAAAACCAACATTAAGTAAAACACACCCAAGAAATTATCCTCCACCCACCAACACATACCACTTGGCCATTTAAGAGCAAACACTCTTGGATGGATGGATGGTTGGATGGATGGATGGATGGATGGACAGAGGGAGACAGTGATAGATAGGTGGACAGATGGACAGACGGATGGACAAACAAGCATCAGAATTAACATCGTTTTTAAAACTAAAAACATTTAAAAATCACCCCAATGGACAAAATACAATAGCAAGCTGCAACTTGAAGACGCCCATTGAATCAATGGAACTTAAAGAGCAGTTGACTCACCAAATCCCCACTGATTTAATGGGTTTATTCTACTGGATTTTGGCTATTAAATGGTTTTACAAGCAACAAGGTTTAAATGTAATAAGACGGCTTATCTCCTTTTCATTTTTCAATCTGCCCTTTGTTTGTGAGTTCGATCCCGATGGGATCCAAGGCTAGCTCAGCCTTCCATCCTTCTCATCTCAGTAAAATGAGGACCCAGCTTGTTGTGGGTAAAAATTCTAATTAACTTGTGAACCACCCAGAGAGTGCTATGGGGTAGTATATGAAGGTAATTGCTATTTCTTTTACCCATTCCAAGGCTTTAGGACAGAGCTGATGATAAACTCAGCCTACATTTACCGTAAAATCTCAAGTTACAAACAGCTCGACCTACAAAAACTCACAACATAAAAGGAAATCTTGGGGGGGGGGGGGGGAATTGCTTCAAGATACAAATTATTATTATTATTATTATTATTATTATTATTATTATTATTATTATTATTATTATTATTATTATTATTATTATTATTATTATTATTATTATTATTATTAGGGGGTCTTCTGATGCTTCCCACAGCTCTGGGAGGGTGTTTGGAGCATGTCCGTTCCATTTTTGGAATGTTTCATCGTGTTTAGGCACCGCCAGCAGCTTTCCCTCGCAACCAGGAAGTGCTGAAAATTCCCTCGACCCCTCAACAGCTGATTGGCGGGTACTCTTCTTGCAATTACCAGAGGTGGCCACTAGATGGCAGTGTCGGAAATGCGCCAAATATGCATTGAAAACCAAAACCATAAGTTCCGAAGCTTAGAAAAAAGCCAAATAAACGTCTTTTATCTGTTTAAATCTCTTTATAAAGTGGCTAAAAACAGTGGAAAAATTCCAACATGCACTTTATGAAGAGTTGTTTTTTTGCCTTTTCTGAGCTCCAGAATGGATTTTTTGCTTTTCAATGCATTACTATGGGAAACCACATTTCGAGATACGAATTTTTCAAGATACGAAAAACCTCGAGGAACAAATTAATTTCGTATCTCAAGGTTTTACCATATATCTAAATATCTATATCCATCTGCTTGGGGATACTGCCTTTTGAAAGTGATGCTAGAGTCAGCTCTTCAGCTGCTTCCCCCAGACTGTGGAACTCCCTTCCACAAGAAGCCTGGGGCCGAAGTGTATGAAATGGCTTACGAGGGGGCTGCCCCTTCTTCCTCTCCGGACTCCAAGAATCTGTGCAAGTCTCCAGGATGGCCGACAGCAGAAGGAGGCAGGTTTTCTTCCTCTGGTAGTTGGGCTCCAACGTCAGAGAGGAAACGCAGAGCTGCCACAGCCACTCAACAAAATCTATGCAAGGGAGAGAAAAAAAGATTGGGTGAGGATGGGTGCCCAAAGCAGGAGGGGAGCGGCTAAGAATAAAAAGTATTTTCCAGTTGGGACCATAGATATTGAAAAGGGGACAGGGATTCTCAACCTGCAGCCCATGGGCCGGATGTGGCCTGCAGCACCATTTCATGTGGCCCCACCACCACCTCCACCACATCCGGAAGTGCCATGTGGTGGAGGAAGGGCAAAATGGCCGTCCAGCCCCCGAAGCTGTCTGAGGGAACCTGACTTTAAAAGGTTGAGAACTCCTGATCTAAAAAATTAACTGTTACATTGAGCTCATTAAGGGACTTTAGCACAAAAAAAAGCAGGAGTGGCCCAAGAGATTCTGCAGCCTGAGGCAAAGAGCCCCTCTCCCTCTCCCTGTAATTCCCCATACAGAAACAAACTGGTCTGGGAGGTCCAAATCTCTGGCTTCCAGCAAAGCAGAAGGACCAGCCGATGCTGATGCTGCCCCCCAATATTTACCACCTGAGGCAAATACCTCATGCTGCCTAAATTGGGGGGAAGGGGGCGCTAGCCATGGCAGTAACGGACGTTTCCGTCTCAGGAAAGTAGCATCAAGATGAAAGGTTATCTGACAATTACGATCCATCATTTCAGGAATTTCTGCTGCTTGTTGTATTTTATTTTTTAAAAAATTGTATTGTCATTTGTCTGTTTTTATGATATTTTTGCTATCTGGAACCTATTTACCAGATGGGATGGTAAAAACTAATCAATTAACTGAATGAATGAATGAATGAATGAAGCCAGTTTTCAAAAGCCAGTCGTATCCAACTCATCTCTGTTTATAGCCAAAGAACCGTTTCCATGGACATGTGGCAGGCACGCCTGGACTCTGACTTGCACGGAATGCTGTTTCCCTTCCCACCAAAGTGGTTCCTATTTATCTACTTGCAATTTCTTGCTTTCGAACTGCTAGGTTGGCAGGAGCTGGGACAGAGACAGGCGCTGACCTCTCGCCTCCCAGTCAGCCTCTTAACCACTTGAGCCACTGCAGTATCAATGCTGAAGTTTAGCCTTAATCAAAAACTTAATAAGCAATAAGCAATACAGCCAGTTACATTTTTTTTCCTCCTCACTATAATGAATAATGACCAGTATTTACCAGTAATAAGAAAGAATCGCAGCTAAATAAAGAAAACTTCATTGTGCACAATGATCAGTATGTTATTTTTAAAAATAACTCTGAGCTCTATCCATGATCCATAGAGCAGGGGTTCCCAACCTAAGTCCCGTGGGCTGGTTCTGGCCCACAGCACAATTTCATGTGACCCCCCCCCCCCAATCCCTCCAAGGGCATTCTCGAAACAAAATGACTACCCCTTTGAAGCTGTTGGGACAAAATGGCCACCCTCATCATGCAGGCAGGGCAAAATGGTCATCCGGCCCACACAGCTGACTAAGAGAGCATGGCCCGCCTCCCATCTTGAAAAGGTTGTTGTAGAGAATGAGCCAACGCACCAAGGGCTTGTTCCAGAGGCGTTTCCAGGTCCTTTCTGACCATTTCTGGGGCGTGTCGTTGGCTCGGGGCCTTCTTGGTTGGCAAATGCTTCCTAAGGTGCGCAAGGGAGCTGTCCCTCAGTCTGACCAGAGTCTTCTTCACCGCGACCTGGAGGCGCTGCCGGAAACAGGAGGAGTCACTGTTCAAGTTGAGGGGCAAAAATTCCTTCAGGAGCTGGAGCTCCATTGCGGACAAGACCTGGTTGGTCCTGGGGCTGGAGCAGAGGAGGCCC
The DNA here is from genome assembly GCA_035047345.1 of Bradypodion ventrale. Classification (NCBI taxonomy): domain Eukaryota; kingdom Metazoa; phylum Chordata; class Lepidosauria; order Squamata; family Chamaeleonidae; genus Bradypodion; species Bradypodion ventrale. The sequence continues at coordinate 9,217,459 of JAWDJE010000015.1, read as the reverse complement.
AGCGCAGACAGGCGGACGCCGTCCTCTTGCGAGCAAAGGCAAATGGTCAGTCTCTCTAGGGTCTCTCCGTCCTCAGGCAGGACCCCCGTGATGGTCTTGCGGACGCTCAACAAGGTGACCCAGGCCCGGAGCTGAGAAGAATCCCCTCCGCTGAAGCTTTCCGCCAGCAGAGCGGAAGAGGCAGGGAAAAGCCGCAAAGTCCAGACGAGGAGGTAGTTGGCGGTGTTGCTCTGAAGGAAAGAGTCAGGAGATGTCAAGGCACTGGAGAGAGTTGGCAGCCAATGACGGCCCCATTTCTGAGCCAGCTCTTCCTCCGAGATCGGCTCCGGACCCTGGGCCCAGTCTCTGCGATGCAGCTGCAGGATGGCTTTGTACACATCTGAGGCCACGGGGCACAAGTGGTTGGTGGAAAGGCAGTGCACGAGGTGCCGAGGGAGGGCTTGGTAGAGGTCCAGAACCTTCGCAAAAAGATCCATGAGACACCAGGATTAGAACTCAAGAGATGTTGCGGTTCTTTGCCAGAACATGGGAAACCACTATTATTTATCCATCCTATTTGATGAAGGACTGTCTGGCCAGGTTGTCCTGCTATAGTAATAGAGTAGACCCTACTGCCAGCAACTCAACACCAAGTGTCAGGCAGCGGTTAACTAACGTGATCACCCGTGCAAAGTCCACAGGGAAGGGTGATGATCCCCAAGTGGATTAAATCCCATTTGAATCCATTTTGATAGAGGGCAGCAGCTTCATCAATGCTGGCCTGGAACTGAGGAGGGCTTTGCCTGCCAAAAGTGCTCAGGACCAGAAAGTGATTCGTGTAACTGGATCAGTAGTACAGGGGTCATGCTGCGATGCGAAAGACAGATGAAAGGCAACTGCATTATATTCTCAGGACAATCTTCATGGCTGATCGCCATGAGGATCGCCAATGTTCAGATTCGGATTCAGATGCGGCAGAACAAGAATAATTTGATGAAGAGGTTGGCTGGAGGATAACACAGATAACTTCTACGATTAGGGCGGGCAACCTCTGGCCCTATACAGTCAAACCTCTACATATGAATTTAATTTGTTCCTCAAGGTTGGTTGTAGCTTGAAAAATTCTTATCTTGAATTTCCCATAGGAATGCATTGAATTTTTTTTATCTAAAAAAAAAATCCTATTAAAAATTTGTATCTTGAATCTGACATTTTTCTGAGATCTCCAGATATATCTCGAGTTTTTCTTAAGTCGAGCAGTTCTTATCTCGAGGTTTGGCTGTCTATGTTTCAGGCTATAACTTTCACCATCTCTTACCAATGGGATACCTAAGAGGTTCCCTATCTATAATTGAATATGGAGACCTGTCTTGCAGCTGCTTAATTTCTCTGGAATTATTCATCAACTGGATTTACGCCCTGCCTTCCAAGCTAACAATTGTTCAAAACCTTTTAATTCTGCTGTGCACTATTTTTTTAAAACAAAACAAAACACATTTCTAGAAAACTACGGTAGATTGTATTAAAATAAATTACTAAACAATTAAGTAAGGCAATAATGCCTGCATCCTATAGCCAACGGATAGTCCCAGTTAGAACAGCCCCACTAAATCAATGGTGAGAATCCTAGTGAACAATGACACCACACCACTGTCATTCCATTGGTGTAAATTTCAGCTGTGAATTGCTACAGGTTATGAAGTCAGCAGGGGCATTTGCTGTTGTGCACCGATTCCCACAACTGGTGTGCGACAGCAAATGCCTACACTGACTTAACTTGTGGCAAATCAAAGATGGGATTTATGACAATGGAGATACACCAACAGGCATAACTATGGTAATAAGAAGCTGGCCAGTGGGATTTAAATAAGCATCAAGTTACTAGTCTAGTGATGGCGAACCTTGGCACTCCAGGTGTTCTTGGACTTCAATTCCCAGAAGCCCAAGACAGCACTCCTGCTGATCAGGGCTTCTGGGAACTGAAGTTCAAGAACACCTGGAGTGCCAAAGTTTGCCATCACTGGACTATATAGATTCTATAGGCCCTGTTTAACAAGAATTAAAAATTGGATTTAAGTCACAGACTGTGTTGATTTTTAGTCACTTAAAAGTTTAACATGTTCCTCAAATGCAGACACAGAGCCTACCTTTTCGGGACCGAGGTAGGGCAAAACTGAGATTAGAGCAAAATATCGGGTTCTAGCCTGCCAAGGCATAAGGATGATTCTCTGTAGGAACTGCTCATAAAGGGGTCTCTCCAAAACTTCAAAATGATCACATTCCAGACTGTAGATCTCCATGAGAAGTTCAAAGCAGCTGCAGATTAATTCTGAAGCCCCTTCCACCTAAATGAGGTTCAATGGAAAGTAGGATAATGAATATTAAATCATTAGATATGAAAAGCAAGCCCAGATGACTTTTTTACAAGGCCTTGAACCTGACTGAAGAAATCTTAAACTCACACATTATACGAGTTATAGTTAATGAAGCTATAGATTGCATTTGAATAAATTTGCAGCAGAGTAAACAAAAATCCTGAAGTTAGTTAGAGGCCCACTTTTAGAAGTGGTTTCCAAATAAAGCTTAGAAAAGGTATTTCTTTAGGCCTGGAAATTATGGTACAATGGAACCCCTAGTTACGAAATTAATTCGTTCCTCTGGGGGGTTTCGTATCATGAAAATTTCATATCTCGAAGCGCAGTTTCCCATAGGGATGCATTGAAAACCAAACAATCCATTCCGGAGGTCAGAAAAAGTAAACAAAAATGTATTTTTTCTGTTCAAAACTCTTCATAAAGTGCACTTTGGAATTTGTTGTCGTGTTTTCGCCACTTTATAAAGAGATTTTAACAGATAAAGATGGTGGTTTTTATTTTCTCTTTCTTCTGACCTCCAGAAGGGATTAATTGCTTTCCAATCCATTTTCAGCACTTCTGACAACGGCCTCTAGGGGCCATCTCTGGAAATGTGCCAGATCCATCCCCGACAATCAGCTGTAAGCTCCCACCATCACCAGGAAGTGCCAAAAATGCAACATTTTGGCTGCCAAAACGCACCAAAAACACAACAAAAAATTCCAGAAACCGAGTGGAAATATTCTCCATATCTGCCATAGGAACCCAAAAACTGTTTGCTGACCCCTGATATTAATGGTCAATGTTTGCCATGCCAATGTTTGCTATGCCAAATTCTTTTGGACTTCAACTTCCAGAATCTCCAGCCTGTACCACCAATACTAAAGGACAATGGGAGTTGTAATCCAAAACCTCTGATGTGCTAAAGGTTCACCACCCACATCCCGGGTGTCAGAAATCCTTGTCAATCTGCAATTCACCCCACCATCGCCCAAGAGATCAGAGGCAGCAGTAGCCCTCCAGATAGTGGTAGCCCAGTCTGCTGGGGATAGCAAACTCAGGTAATTGCCCTAACTCACATCTCTAGCTGTGAAGGTTGAGGTGCATGGAATGCTGTCACCTTTCCCGCTGAAGCAGTACCTACTAATCTACTTGCAATTTCTTGCTTTCGAACTGCTAGGTAGGCAGGAGCTGGGACTGACAACAGGAGCTCACTCTGTTGTGCAGTACTCTGATCTCGAACCACTGATCTTCCAACCTTCCAGTTGTCAAGCTCAACATCTTGACCACAAGCCACCATGTCCTTCCACTTCTGACTTAGGCTGCCCCTAAGTGGTTTCTGGATACACAAAATGCTCCCAGAGTAGTTTACCACTACAAATCCTATCCCACCCAGTGAGTTTTCATCAGGGATTTGAATAGTTGAATCGAAGTCTCCCAATCCAATGATCTTTTCACTACAACACACTGGATCTCCTGAATTTAGTTGTTTGGGGGGGGGGAATCCATTTTAACAGCCCACCAAACCAATGCAATTTGCATAAGTGTTGCAGATGTCAATTTCATGAGTCTACTGTATATATGCGACAATAAGTCATCCCGAATATAAGTCGAGGTACCTAATTTAGACCTCTAAAACTAGGAAAATAGATTGATCTGATTATAAGTCGGGGTGGAAAATGCAGCAGCTGCTAGTGAGTTTCAATAATTAAAATGCAGTACATGAAAATACGGTAAAATTTATTAATTTAGGCATTTGTGTAGATATGTTTTTGAGTTACATTGACCCGAGTATAAGTCGAGTCCCATTTTGGACCTCATTTTGAGGGCTAAAAAACTTGACTTATACTCGAGTATATATGGTACTCTAAAAACAGAAACTGGCTTAAGGCCTTTGATATCCCCCCCCCCCCAAATGATATGTAATACCCTTGGGGCTGTTTTGATAGGAGAACATGGTACAACATTTCCAAGTAAAACTCAACACAAAAACTCAACTCTTACATAAACTATGTACGATACACTACCGGACTCTCTGCGTTGTTCCAGAGAAATTGGGACAGTGTCTTGAGCAGGCTAGAATCATCTGCCAGCACCCGTTCCTCCTTGATTTTCCAAATCTCCTCTAGGCTTTCTTGGAGACGTTCAAGCCACAGGCAAAAAACTGCAAAAAGGCTACATTTGAAAAAACTCATACGAGACAGGGTGACAAAAATATTGCATCCAAAGAATTACCACCATCGCTCCAGTTTGGGAGTTAGTTTAAGTTCAGGTTTTCTGGAACACCCACCATTGCTTATTTTGTCTCGGGCAGGGGTTATCAACCTTTTTCGGCCATGCCCCACCTAAGCATCTCTAAAATCCTGATCCCCCTTCCCAGTGACATAAAATTCTTATTATTCAAAGAATGAACTCCTATTCACTGTTAATAATTCAATCTCAAATTGCCTCCCTTAAAAATCAAAGTAGGCCCAACAATGGGAACCACAGCTCTAGAGGCAACATGGTGGCTTAGTGGTTAAGACGCTGAACTTGAAGACCAGAAGGCCATCAGTTCAAGGCCTGAGTGCTGAACAACAGAGTGAGCTCCTGTCTTTGTCCCAGCTCCTGCCAACCAAGCAGTTCGGAAGCAAGAAATTGCAAGTAGAGAAACAGGTACCGCTTCAGTGGGAAGGTAAACAGCGTATTCATTGAGGAACAAAACTGAACTAGATGGGAGACGTGTGCAGGGAGAAGAGGTGAAAAGGCCCCTCTTTACAGACCTTGAAAGCAGTAGTTGCGGCAATCCATCGGCTTTTCCATCAGGTCTAAAACAGCTGGAAACAGAATGTCCAGTAATAGACATGTCTGCAGAGGAAAATACAGATTATTTCAAGGGAGAAACAGAGGAAGCTACAACCCTTTGCTGGGTTGAACAAAGACAGAGACATTGTATTTTGCAACCTGCCCACCTTTTGAGATACTGATCATAAGGCTTTGTTAATTCATATGTATTTATTAATCTATTGCTTTTTCACATCCACGAAATTCAGATTTGGGATGCTAGATAAAAGTCGCCCTTGAAAGCCAGTCCTATCTGACTCTAGGGTTCAGTGCTCATCTCAGTTTATAGCCTTCGGTGGGATGGTAAACAGCGTTTACTTGTTTAGTTCTGCCTGCCACATGACCACAGAAACGTCTGCAGATGCAGACAACACTGGCTCTTTGGCTATAGAGATGAGCATTGAACCCTAGAGTCGGTACGACTGGCTCTCAAGCAAGGGCGACCTTTACCTTACCCCATTTCATGCAATTGTACTTTATTCAGTCCAACCTACAGCATTTTATTCAATCCAACAATTGTATTTTATGCATTCCAACTTATTAAATTTTAACTTGATATGCTCAGTAGACTAATCTCAGTAGACTAATCTATATATATAGAAATTGGTAGGGACTTTAGGACATTGACTTCTTGATGATCTCAGATAGCCTGCAAGGACACCCGTCTGTTGGCCGGGACGGCCCTGAGTATGCTGGTCAACACAGCCCTGAGCCCTGGTGAGGAGCAGAAGCCATTCTAGGTCTCTATAGTGAATAATATATATATATAAAACAGAGGTGTCATCAAGTATGTTCTTTATACAAATCCACACCCCTGCACCAATCACACTGAAAATTGGCACACACCTACCTTGGGCTTGCAAGAGCAGCACTGCGGGGGGCTCGGAACCCATTTCGGGGTTTATTCCCCCCCCCCAATTGATCCTTGGTCGATCAACCAGTCCAAAGGGCTGACCAGGTCTGGGCCTTTGTGACATTACGGGGCCCCTTGGCAAGTGGACCTGGCAGGGCAGGGCAGGAGTCCAGTGGACAGAGGAGGAAAGGAGAGGGGCTGCCAGGGACACTCAGGAGAGGAAGCAGGCAAGTGGGTAGCGAATTCGCAAAACAGAGTTTACGGGCCGGAGACGCCCACCATCTCGGTGAAGCCATCGAATCCAGCCTGAGAAGGGCAGCTGGTTAAGTCATGAGCCGCGCTTCGGGTTTTGATGCCCTTTGAGGGCACTTTGGGCCTTACAAATATAAAAACACAGGGGTGACAAACACCCGAGCAAGGCTGGGTAACCAGCTAGTCAACTAATAAAGAAAGGATGGCTGGATGGACTACAAGTGCCATTAGCCAAGCCAGTCTCCCCAAGAGGAGGGATAGGGGTAGAGCCATTTATCAGTTTGAAAATTTGACTTTTCTGTATTGTAACATCCAGCTGCGGGAAGTTGGGAGTTGCAGTCTAAAAAGCAACATTTCCAAATGTTGGCCTATCCACATCCAGAGGTGATCAGGTTTTCCCGAGTCGTGAAAATCATAAAAGGAACCATCTTGATTTAAAAAACTCAACCTGCTGTGGATTCCCATCAAGCCGACAACTCAAGATTTCCTTCTTGCAGCTGGCCAATAAACTGCGAGTCAAAACTAATCTCTCCAATCCATCCAGACCCCATGTAGACGGCAGCAACTGCAGCGTCCCAAATCTGAATTCACCTGGATATGGAAGGGAAAAAACCCAATCGATTAATAGAGGAAAAGGTCATCAAGTGGGCTCTGGCTGCTTTCCATCCTGTCCTATCCATGTAAGTGTGGAATTCCATCTGGTTGCATTATACCAAAAGATGGAAGTGAATCCAATAAAAGTATCAAAGAAAATATCCAAAAATCATCTCATTCTGAGCCCTGTAGTTTAACGGTACATTACCTACTCTCTGTGCAAAGAGGTTTTTTTTAACTCTTATACTTATTCACATTATTTGTTATTAAAACTGAAAAATCCAAACCTATCTTTTTTATTACAAAAGCCAAAGTGTCCCATTAAAATTTTAGGATTCGTAAAGTGTTCCATGATAGAATAAGTTTGGGAACTGCGGGCTTACAGTGTCCCCTGTCACCATCATCAATTCAAGATGTAATCTAAACTCAAAACTGTATTTTTTTTTACTCCCAGATTCCTCTGCATCTATGACCCTTGATCCAGATAATCAGTTGCCCAAGCTCTATAGCAGGGGTTCCCAACCTTTTTATGTTGCGGGCCTGACCACGCCCACCCGGACAGCAGAATGGGCCGGACCACACACCTCGGAAGCAGAAATGGGCACTTTTACGGCTGTCGTAAATGCACCCACTTTGATGTTTATGACAGCCGCGGGAGCGTTTACAAATGTGCGGGCACATTTTATGGCTGACATAAACGTGTCCGCTTCTACTACCAGGTGTGGTGATGCGGGCCACATGAGATGGTGCCATGGGCCAGGGCCAGCCCATGGGACATAGGTTGCGAACCCCTGCTCTATAGAACCTCAGCCTTATCAATAACCATCAAATAAAAGTCATTTTGTTTGTGGAGGCAGCATTTCATTCACAGACAAATGAATCTGCTCCAGACAGGTTGTTGGGTTTGAACCAAGAAAATAAATTTTATTCACACCTTTCGTGTTGTCCTCTTTCCCTTCTCCCTGCTGCACATCAGGACCTCCTCGGAGGCTCAGGAAACGATAGAGACCTAGAATGGCTTCTGCTCCGCACCAGGGCTCAGGGGCTGTGTTGACCAGCATACTCAGGGCCGTCCCGGCCAACAGACGGGTGTCCTTGCAGGCTGTCTGAGATCATCAAGAAGTCAATGTCCTAAAGTCAATGTCCTAAAGAAGAGTTCTTCCACAAAGCAGTAGAAACTTTACCTACTGGGTAAATAGGCTGCAGCATAGAGTCCTATTATTTTAAATATCCAACTATTCTCTCTCATCCCCCCCCCCCCCAATCCAGGTTTTGCATTCTCTCCAAACGAGCCATTCAGATTTCATGCCACTAAACATGTTCAGTTCACAGGAGAAGGTTTGGAAGTGCTCTCCTCTTCCATTAGAGTACAGTATTTCCTTCTTCAGTTCCTTTGGTTTGATCTGGTGTTATAATGATTAGCCAGCAAGGTTGCTGCCCAGGGTATGCCTGATTGCATTCACAAGAGCTTTATGGCAAGAACATTCTTGAGCAGGGGTTCCCAACTTTTTTAATCCAGGAGCCGAGTCATGCTCTGTCAGTCAGTTTCAAGGGCCAAATGGCCATTTTTGCCCTGTTTTGTCCCAACAGCTTCAAAGGGGGCCACATGAAATGGCACCGAGGGCCAAATCCGGCCTGTGGGCATCAGGTTGGGAACCCCTGTTCTTGAGGGTAGGCAAGAGCAAAACAAAATTAGAAGATGGAGGGGGGGAGCTCACTGGACAAGGAACAACATGAAAGGAGGATATGTCTAAGGAACTCAAGCTCCCCTACATCAGTTGGAGAACCTTGAATAGGCTGGGGGTTGGAGTCCCTAAATGTAAGACCAACATGCTCAAGTGGGGGCCGTTGGCGGACAACAAGCTGTGTGAATGTGGAGAGATACAGAATCTGGCTCATTTACTGGTCTGCCAATTACTGCCAGAAACAAGCACTGACAAGGACTTAAGTTTGGCCAACGACAAAGCCAAGAAAGTGGCTTCACTTTGGCAGTCCATGAAACGGAAGAAGAAGATGATGATGATGTATCATCATCATGGGTATTGTGTGTTCGCCTGGCTTTCGTTGTAGCGTGAGCCCGGGCTTTGTATTCTTTATATTGTTGCATTTTATTGTATATTGTATTTTTTGAGAGTTTGTTTGGATTTATTGTTTCTCTGCATTGTGCTGTTACTTTGCTCATGTTATGCTGTACGCAACTGACTTGAGTCGTCCTAGGACGAGTAAGGCGGTATACAAATATATCAAATAAATAAATGATGATGATGATTTCATTCTCCTAAGTATTTTCTGTACTTAGGCAAACATGGGAGGTTTTCCTTTATGGCCATGGAGTGTTTTGATAGTCTAACCATGCATTCTTTTTTTGATAGATTAAACTCAATGTATCCCAAAAACCATGGATCTTATAATTTTTTTAAAAAGTCAGTGTGCCCTGAAATAGCAGGCACAGAAAATAACTCACTTTTTCCACAATGATTTGCACCAGAGATTGAAATATCCTTTGCAAGGTTTTGCTGTCCTCGACTCCATCCCACACAAGTGGCACAATTTCCTTTGACATCCATTTGAAAAGCTGAAGACACACCTGGATAGGCAACAAAAAATACTAAGCATATCATACGGTTCAATTTCTTCTTTCCCATTTGAATTTTTTAAAAAATAAAAGGACTTGCAATGTATGTTTTTGATCATGCTCTTAACTATATATGTTTTGACAGCAAGTTCTGAAAACCAAACAAGACATAACCTAGTAAGGAGGCGTTTCACATCCAAAAGTATGCATTTTTAAATTATCCCCAAGATGTTACTTTAAAAACTGGCCATCTGGAACTGTAGCAATTGCTTCTAACCCGGAATCCACTTCTCTGTGCATTTTGAGTTGGGATGGCCCATTTTGGAATCATATTCTTCTCAATAACAAAAATGGCAACAGCCAATGAACAAAACTCAAGAACCTCTAATGCAGAACAATACAAAACAGGTACAGAACTAGCCTAATGGTGAAATGAATCACAATCATCACAATCATGGGATGAAAGAGAAGCAAACCAACATGATGTCTATGGTATTACAGTGGTACATCTCTTAAAGAGCATAATGTGTTCCACGGGACTGCTCTTTAAGTGAAACACTTGGGAAAAGTGCCGCTGCTTGGGCTTCTGGGAATTGTAGTCCAAAACAAAGAAATCAAAATGGCGGCCACAACTGTTGCGCGGCACAGGGAGGTCCTAGGAAGCCAGAAATAGCATGGAATAGCTCCTCCCAGCCTCCCACACCTTGCTGGGGAGCCGGAGGCGGAAACGGACCTAAAATGGCGATTTTTTTCCATCTCTAACCAGCGTAAACAGGAAGGAGAGATCAAACACAATGCATCGGATAACGATGCAATGTCGTTATCCGGTGCATGACTTTAAAAAAAACATGCGTCGTTATGCGGTTTTGTCGCTCTCCGAATGGATCGTTATCCGAGGAATTACTGTAGAACTATGTATAATTTCCATATACAGAGCAACCAAAGGAAAGATATTTTAGGGCAATGTTTTAATAGCTCAAAAATGCACACAACAATGGGAAACAACCAAGCCAAAATTCTAGTGACGTTTGTGTAAAGTCTGCGTATTTTGCCATAGCTAACTGCAGCTAATTGATGAGGTGTTGAAGCATATCTTGATTGCACGACGGGTTGTGCATCTGACTACACAACTAGAATACACCCCAGCACCTCATCAATCAACCACAATTAACCTCAGCATGTTACACAGACCATATACAGACTCCAAAAGAATTCTAGCCATTACCTTGCTAAAATGTATTTTCAATTAGACTATTATTCAAAAGTTTACATAAACTAAGCACACACAACTTGCAAAGCTACATCCACACACACTGCAAAAAACGTTGAACAGCAGATAAGATTTACAAAGGAATAGGTAAAGGTCTCCCTTGCTCGAAAGCCAGTCGTATCCAAGAGTAGAGTTTGTTTATTCTTTGGAGATGAATTTTTCATCATGAGTTATAGGATCTACTCTGAAATTCAGGAGATATACAGTGAGTCCAGCATAAAGCACTGTGGATCTGAGCCGCCTTCTAACCTTCACAGTGAGGTAATGCCATGCCTCGTCCCTGGCATTTCCTTGGTCCTGCGACAAGATATCAAATGTGGCAGCAGCACATCTGAACAGCGGCATCAGGTTGTTTTTCCAGTAACATCGGCCAAAGGTGCTCTCATCAACAAACATGCAAACTGTGAATCAAGAGAGTGACACACTACTGGTACTGCCATTTCATTCTAAGAAAAGGGAGGGAGGAAAGAGAGAGAGAGAGAAAGAAAGGAAGAAAAAGAAAGAACCCACCCACCAACCCACCCACCCACCTACCAGGAAGTGGCAAGAGGTCCATTTCCAGTTGTTTGTATATACCAGGGATTCTCAACCTGCAGGCCATGGGCTGGATGCAGCCCACAGCACCATTTCATGTGCCCCCCCCTCCACCACACAAGGAAGTGCCATGTGGTAGAGGAAGGGCAAAATGGCTGTCTGGCCCCTGAAGCTGTCAGAGGGAGCGTGATCCGGCCCATGGCTAAAAAAGGTTGAGAACTTCTGGTACACGCACACATACAATTTACAGTACAGCACTTCATAAAGTTGGGTGTTGCTGCGGGGGGGATTTTGTTTCAGAGAATTTATTTTCTCCGCACACGTCTATGAACCAAAACACCAGCCTTGGGAGGCTGCACGTGGCTCAGGGGAAGGGCGTGCTTCATACTCACAATTTAGAGAAGAAGCGGGGGGAAACCACATAAAATGTGATTTTGGCCAAATGGTACAGTCCTCACATACACGCACCAGCCTCCACTATTTTAGTAAAGGTAAAGGTTTCCCTTGCTCGAAAGCCAGTCGTATCCGACTCTAAGGTTCAGTACTCATCTGTTTCAAAGCCGAAGAGTCAGCACTGTCTGCTTCTGCAGACGTTTCCATGGTCATGTGGCAGGCATGACTAGACACCAGAGTGCAAGGAACGCTGTTTACCTTCCCACCGAAGTGGTCCCTATTTATCTACTCGCAATTTCTTGCTTTCGAACTGCTAGGTTGGCAGGAGCTGGGAGTACCGCAGTACTCGGGAATCGAACTGCTGACCTTCCACCTCCCAGTCAGCGTCTTAGCCACTTGAGCCACTATTTTGGAGGGTGCTTTTTTCCAAAATTAGGAAGGGAAGCTCCTGGCCAGTTTGGTTCCAAGGCCCAGTCAGTGGCACCCAGTATGAAGGGGCCAATCTCCACCTTGCAAGCAAGAAGGGCATCCAGAGACTAACCTGCCTGCAGAGATCCAGGAGGCAAGGGCTGAAAGGAGAAAGAAAGAAGCTGGTTGGGAGAGAATCAAAGTCAAAAGCCACAGCCCATCCAGAGACGCCAACATTTCCATTCCTCTGCTAAACCATAAGCCAGGATTCTGCAGCTGCACGGCAATCTCAGTTCTCCTCAGGTTGTTATTTGGGGCCTGCTTCTTAGATTCATCACAACTTTCCATATTTCTGCAAACTTCAGGGTTTTCCCAAGCATTCTGGCTGCCCTGTTTGGGATGTGTGATTGGTGTAAAATAGATTAGAGTAGGGGTGCCCAAACTACGGAGTTTCAGTGGCTGAGTGGGAATTTGAACCCTGGCCTCTTGAGTCCTAGTCTCCTACTCCTACTTCACCACACAATGTATCTATAGAATCACTACTAACAGTTAAAGGGCATAAGGTCTCCATGAAGTGAGCCAATTTGAGTAAAAAAATATACAGGTCTCCCCTCATATCCGCAGGGGATCCCTTTCGAGACTTCCACAGATATATGAAACTTCTGATAACAGCAAAGCTATATTTAACACATATACAAAAAAGCAGGGGAGGAGTTTCAAATGGCTCCATCATTCTACATATGAGCTACCCAAATGTCTGCCTCTGCTCCTTGCATATATTGGCTTCTAGTGGCTAACTCTGGTAATGCACATTAAAATAAATATATACAATGTATTTTATTGAATACTAGCAGGGGTGCCCAGCTTCGCCCGGGTGGTCCCAACCTGGCTAGCTGAGTGCCAGTGTTGCCCGGGAAATCCACTGGCCAGGGGTGGGCCTGTGATGTGAGCTCGGCGATGACGTCACACACACACACACACACACACACACACACACACACACACACACACACACACACAGGTTGGCCTAGCACTGGGGCAGACACAAACCCTCCTGTCGAATATATCCCCCTTTGCAGATCAATTTAGGGGCACCCACCCACCCATGGGCTTTGGGACCCCGATAGTGACCTGCTCCCGTGCACAAGCTACGTGTGTGCCGAATTTCATGGGGTTTGTTCAAGGGGTGCGGCAGCCCATTCTGGATACGGTACCCACACCTCTGCTTTATATTTTAGATCACTGGGTAACTGAAACAACACATACCAAATATGTAGATATGCCGGTGATGGGGGGCTGCACAAGGTTTAAATAAATCTATGCCACCTCACCTTACTGTCCATGATCAGGCTACCCATAAGCTTATCCACCTCTTCAGAAATCAAGGATTCATTCCCTTCTGAAAGTTTCACAATGATCTAGGAGAAATACAAACATGGATTTTTTTAAAAACTCACATTGAATTGACATGAAATTATGAAATATGACTTCTCAGCTTATACAGCTATTCAATCCACCCAAGGCCTACACTTTATAGGAAGAAGTCACTTTAAATCTGCATACAGTAAATATCTGAAATACTAAAAGAGCCAACTTAAATCAGTTTACTGACACCTTTTATTCTTTTTGGAGATCAAAGAAAGGAACAATACCTATCTAGCCATTGTGCAAACTGCAATCAGTGGGTAAAGTGATCAATTTAAAAGTCCACAGAGCCATCTCCTTTTCCAAGGAGAATCAAGAAAAGCTGCATTGGCCCAGACCAACAAATTCTGAGCCAATCATTTGTAAAGTTAATGGCTCTTAATTGCCAATTCATGAGCAGATCGCCTTTAAACATTTTACCTTTACAACAGAAATAGTTTAACGCAACAGTTAAAGGGCATAAAGTATTTGGAAAATCATGTTTCTCTTTCCAGGAAATGGAAGGTTCTAGACCAGGGGTTCTCAATGTTTTTCAGCTACGGGCCGGGCCATACACCCTGAGACAGCTGAGCAGGCCAGACTGGTGGCTCCCCCGCTATAAACGCTGCCGTAAAACATGTCTGTGGCTGTCGTAAAGGCATTTACAGCAGCCGCAGACTCATGTATGACTGTCGTAAGCACGTTTATGATGGCCGTAAATGAGCTCACGGCCGATTCCAGCAGTGATGGTGGCTGGAATTAGGTCAAAGCACATTATTGGTGCCACGGGATGGATCTGGCCTATGGGCCATAGGTTCTAGGCAGTGGTTCCCAACATGGGGCCCATGCCCCATAAGATATCTCAATTCCCAGAAACCTAAGTCAGTACATTGGCTGATAAGCGGTTTGGGGAATTAACTTAGGCTTTTGGGAATTGAAGTCCAAAAACCAAAGTTTGGGAAACACTGCTATAGAGGTTGAATGGGGACTCTCCAAAATCCAGAGATGGGCTTATGGGGTTCTTGGACTCAGAGATAGTTCTATTGGTTTCTGAGGTTCCTGCAAAGAGGATATTGCCCTAACAATCTCCCACATTGAAATCTAGAGGCATGACCACATCCTGTAGCAATGAGTTCCACTGTTGCATCTAGGGATTATGCCACAAACAGTGGTGGGCTCAAAAAAAAATTACTACCACACTGTGGTCGTGGTATGGTAGGCGTGGCCAGAGGGAAAGCCCTGCGTTACACCCGAATTAGGACTGCTTTATTTCAAAACTTGGCTGGGCAGAGCCAGCCAGAATTTCTGCTACCGGTTCTGGCGAACTGGTGCGAACCTGCTGATGCCCACCACTGGCCACAAAGGAATCCGACTTGAGCGCACGTACTTTCTCAAGTCGGCAGAAAGAGCCGGCGTTATTGGCGGTCTGCAACTGGAAAGTGAGAATGCAACGCACGAGTGGGAGCACGTCATCAGGGTCCAAGTCGCCCAAACTTCCCTTTATTCCTGCTAAGCAACGAAAAGCCTCCTCTAGGTTTTTGTCCTTACATCTCTTCACTGAACCACTGAAGGAAAGAAGAGAGAGAGATTTCCAAGTTACCTAAAAATGCATTCTACTACAGTATTCTGTGATTTTAATGCTTAACAAGCATTGGGAAACCCACTTGTTTGGGTACCTGGATGAAGTTGGGAGTTTAATTTCCCTGCGTGCCTCCTTGACAGAAGTTGGACTCAATGATCTATAGCAGAAGCTGAAAACCTTGGCAAGATTCACTGCAGTTTTGGGTTGACCTAATGAAGACTACAATGGCTTCGTGGTTAAGACGCTGAACTTGATGGCTAGAAGGTCAGCAGTTCAGCAGTTCGAGACCCAAGTATTGCACAACGAAGTGAGTTCCTGTCTCTGTCTCAGGTCCTGCCAACCTAGCAGTTAGAAAGCAAGAAATTGCAAGTAGATAAATAGGGACCACTTTAGTGGGAAGGTAAAGTGTTCTGTGCACTCTAGTGTTTAGTCATGCCTGCCACATGCCCACGGAAACGTCTGCTTCTTCGGCTATGAAACAGTGATGAGCACTGAACCATAGAGTCGGATACGACTGGCTTTCGAGCAAGGGAAAACTTTACCTTTACCTAGTGTTGTCAGTTTGTCACTATTTGGCAAACGGGCCACTTTGTAAGCGATGAGGAGGAGAATGATGATGGTGAGGAGGAGGAAGATCATGAGGATGATTGCACACCCACCCACCCACCCATGCACACCGAGCAAGCACCAGCCTTGCACAAGAGGGGACTTTACAAACCACTCCGGTTACTCTTATTATTTACTCTTCCTATTGGGCAAGCGCAGCCCTCATCCACGGCGCAGCCAGGGCTCTCCCTTTGCAAACGGTGAGGATGATGGTGGTGATGATGATGATTCCTCCTCGCTCCAACCGGCCTTTACCTTGCAAAGCCCTTGAGTTTCTCCAAGACAAGGAGCAACTCCCGAGCGACGCGGCTCTTCTTCCCCTCCTCCGCCCGGGACAACTCCTGGTAGGCGGCCAGGGCCAGATCCAGCTCCTGCTCCGGCTCCGCGCCACGCATGATGACGACGCCACCCCCGGGGAAGCCCGACTCGCGAGGAGAACCAGCCCGCAGCCCGCACCCCCACCGACCGGGTTGCCTAAGACCATAGAGTGTTGGGATCAAGAGGAGAAAGAGGGGCCCCGCGCCGCCACCGGCGAAGAGCGTTTCCTCCTCCGAGGCACGCGGGCGCCATCTAGGGCTCCTGGCGGGAACTGAAAGAGGAGGTTTATACTGTATAGCTATAGCATCAATAGCGAAAGAAAGAAGGGAGAGGGAGAGGGAGGGATATAGAGAGGGAAAGGGGGTGAAAGAAAGTAGGGAGAGGTTGAGATAGAGGGAAAGGGAAAGAAAGGAGGGAGAGGGAGGAAAAGAGAAAGAAAGAAGTGAAAGGGAGAGGGAGGGAAAGAAAGAAGGGAGAGGGAGGGTGTTGTGTTCTAATGGTTTTCCTTCCACATGGATTACAATGTATCGGAGCCAATGTAACCTTGCCTATAGCAACAATGTAACCTTCAGCTGTATCATATAAACCCTGTAATAGGACGCGAGCTAATGACCACCAGCTGGCAGCAGCGAGCGTCCAAGCTCTCTTGGTCCGAACTCATCAAAGGCAACAGCGCGGGAAGCTTTCCCGCCACTACCTACACCTGGACAAGAAGGGCGTGACTCGCAATGACGTCACGCAGGCAGTAGCCAATGGGCTACCATGGCACCACGTTCAAATGTATTACTGCTGTATAAAAAGAGCTATCGATCCGCCATCACCTCATGTTCCCTCTGTCCACAATGCAATAAACCTGAGTTAACCCAGCCCGAGGCTGTGTCCTGTGTCTTGGTCTTCATACACTAAATTGGCGACGAAGGTGGGATCATGGATCCCCAAGGAGCAGCCAGGGCACAGAGCGGGTTCAACATCACCAAACCGCAAGACTGGGAGCTGTTGGAGATGGACTTCCAGGCGGCGCTGGTGGAACTCAAAGTCAAGGAAGACGATGAGGAGCGGAAGAGGGCCATCCTCACCAGAATGCTCGGGGTGGAAACCAAGCGGACGCTGGTGGGCATCATCGCTCCGAAGAAGGTGAGCCAATTTAAGGCGGACGACATCATGAAGCTGCTACGGGAGCGCTTCCAACCCTCGAGGGCGATGTTTCCCGCTCGGAGCGCGTTTTGGAGGCGAGTCCAAGCGCCGGACGAGTCGGTTGAGGCATTCGTGGCCGCCATGAGGGTAGCCGCCGTCCCCTGCAAATGGGGCGACATCCTAGACATGGCCCTCAGGGATGGCGTGCTGTGTGGCCTGAAAGACAAGGAGGTGCAGCGCAGCTTGATGAACAAGGAGCCGCCACCCACGCTGGCAGAGGTCGTCGAGGCCGCCGAAGCCGCGGAGTCCACGAATGCTGGAGTAGACGAGATGCACCAGTGGCGTGAGTGGCGTCCCAGGGCCGGCAAAGCAGAAAATTCGGTGCACGGGAAGTCCGGACAATCGGTGCACGCAACTCGGCGGGCCTCAAAATCGTCCTCGGAAGGCAGCGACGGCGAGGAGGTCCAGAAGGTCCGAAAAGGGGGGCGCCGCTGCGATGGTTGCGGGGCGGCCCACGAACGCGCGAGATGCCCATTTAGAAAGGCTGAATGTTACACCTGCGGCCGTCGGGGGCACATTGCCAAGGCATGCAGAAAAAGAAAGGAGGGCCGGAGGCAGTCACCAGACCGTTCGACCAGACCGGACCGTCCCGCGAGGCCCAAAGATGGCGCCCAGACCACGAGGAAGAAGGACGGCGTGGGCCGCGTCTCGGACGGCAGCGAAGATGACGCCCCGGTGTTCAGCGTGTCCACGGGACAGTCCCATTACTTCGTTGAGGTACTAATACAAGGGGCCCCTATCAGGATGGAAATTGACTCAGGGTCCTCCTATTCCATAATCCCCCAGAAAGAGTTCTTGAAAATCGACCCCCACGTGCGGCCCAAACTTAAAACATTGAGGTCCACGCTACGAGATGTACAGGGAAACAGCATTCCGGTATTGGGGGTCGGGAAGTTTCGGGTTAATTTCAAGAGACATTCTGCGGAACTGCCCCTAGTTGTCCTCAAGGGGGGAAGTTGTAGCCTCCTTGGGACACAGTGGTTTCAGCCTTTAGGCCTGTTCATAGGGGGAGTACATTCGGTGGGGGGGATCCAATACAAGCGGTGTGCGACGCGCATCCCGACGTTTTTAAAAAAGGACTGGGAAAATTCAAGGGACCCCCTGTAGCCTTCGACTTAGACCCGGAGGTCCGCCCGATAAGACTCAAACCGCGCAGGGTGCCCTTCGCACTAAAGGACAAAATAGAGGCGGAACTGGACAAATTGGTGGGCCAGGGGATTCTTATTCCTGTTGATTCCGCGGAGTGGGAAACTCCAATTGTAACAGCTCTGAAGGCTAACGGGGAGGTGCGCATTTGCGCTGATTATAAGTGTACAATTAACAAGGCGATCCGCCCTAATGCATACCCGGTGCCGGTGGTCAGCCACCTTTTGGCCAGGCTAAATGGGGGAAAGTGTTTCGCTAAGCTCGATCTAGCACAAGCCTATCAGCAACTCCCCGTAACTCCCGCCACGGCCGCGGCCCAAACGATAGTCACACATAAAGGGGCGTTCCAGGTGTCGCGTTTACAGTTCGGCGTGAACTCGGCACCCGGCCTTTTTCAGTCGCTTGTGGAACGCCTCCTGAAGGGGCTGGAGGGGGTGTTGCCTTATTTTGATGACGTGTTGATAACAGGGGGGAGTGAGGCCGAACTGGCAAAGAGATTGGATAAAGTACTAACTGTGTTCGAGAAAGCGGGGCTGAGACTGAGGAAAGACAAATGTGTCTTCTTCGAAACTGAGGTCGAGTTTTTAGGGTTCCGGATCACACCCGAGGGTATTAAGCCGTCCAAATCCAAAGTAGCGGCCATCAAGAAGGCCCCTCGCCCCACATCCAAAACCGAGCTACAGTCATTCCTGGGGCTCCTCAATTTTTACCATACATTCCTTCCGCGGAAAGCGTCCGTAGCCGAACCGCTTCATCGGTTGCTTAAAAAGGAGGAGACATGGATGTGGGGTGACGAGCACGAGAGGGCATTCAAAGAGCTAAAGCAACTCTTGACCTCTGACGCAATTCTAACGCATTTCGACCCCAAACGGCCGGTGGTGTTAGTCTGCGATGCATCACCGGTGGGGGTGGGGGCGGTGCTTTGCCACGTGTTGGATGACGGAAGGGAGGCCCCGGTTGCGTTTTATTCAAGGTCCCTGTCCCAAGCAGAGCGAAATTACGCACAAACCGACAGGGAGGCATTAGCCATAGTAGCGGGGACCAAAAAGTTCCACGATTTTCTGTATGGCCGCCCGTTTAAAATTGTAACGGATCACAAGCCCCTGTTAGGGATCTTCACGGCAAGCAAGCCCACGCCGCAGATCCTATCCCCGAGAATGCTGCGTTGGGCTATCTTTCTCAACGCATACCAACACGAGTTGGAGTACCGGCCCGGAAAGGAGATCAGCCATGCTGATGCACTTTCGAGATCTCCTTTGCCCCTGTCGGATGACCAAAAGGCTAGAGTAGAAAGAGACCGCCAGGTGTTGCTAATCGAGGTCTTAGACGCACCCCCACTAGTACCGGCCGATATTGCTAGGGCGACAGGCAAGGACAAAACGCTGGAAAAAGTTAGCTCATGGGTACAGAAGGGGTGGCCGGCATCGTCCCCGAGCACGGAATTCGACACATTCTTTCGGAAAAAGCTAGAGCTGTCCCTAGAAAGGGGGTGCCTGTTGTGGGGCCAACGGGTGGTGGTCCCTACATCCATGCGGCCGAGGGTGCTCAAACTGCTGCACGTCAGCCACCCGGGGATCGTTCGTTCGAAAGCGCTGGCCCGCAGTTATTTTTGGTGGCCACAACTGGACGCGGACATTGAGCACATGGTCGGCACTTGTGAGGCATGTCAGGGATCCCGTCCAGAGGAGGCTCGCCTCCCGCATAGGGAATGGGACGCAGCAAGGGGGCCGTGGTCCAGAGTACACATAGATTTCGCTGGCCCATTCCGAGGAACCATGTTTCTCCTGGTGGTGGATGCGTTCTCCAAGTGGCTGGAGGTTATCCCAGTAAAGAGCACGTCCTCCGCTACGACAATTAGCCAGCTACGGAGAGTCTTTTCCACGTTCGGTTTACCCGACACGTTAGTCAGCGATAACGCGAGTTGCTTCACCTCCTCGGAGTTCGGAGCATTCATGGCGGCAAACGCAATTTGGCATGTCACATCCGCACCGTTTCACCCGGCCACGAATGGCCAAGTGGAACGGTTGGTGCGTACAACAAAGGATGCGCTTCGGCGCATGGGCCCGGGGGACCTAAATCACCAAGTATGTCAGTTCTTATTAGCGTATAGGGTGACCCCCTTAGCGTCAGGTTACTCGCCGGCAGAGCTCTTGATGCGGCGAAAACTGACCACGATTCTGTCCAGGCTAGACCCGACGAGAGTCGAGGAGAAGGGAAAAAACATAGGGCTGGCAGTCTCGAAAGGATTCGCCGCCGGCGACCCTGTTCACTGTAGAAACTATGCCAGCGCAGGGCCAGCCTGGGTGCCGGGGACGGTAGTAGAACATCTGGAGGAGGCACGCGGACCAGCTGAGGCACCGAGTGAGCGTACCAGACAGTGGGGCTCATCAACAGGATTCAGCGTTAGGGTTCTCCCCCACCCGTTTAGCCCAAGGGGGAGACATCAGCGGACAACAGTCCCAAGCAAGGGGGGAAGGAAGAAGCAGCGGCCCCGACTCATATCCTTTTGATAAACCAGTTCCATCAGAGGCCGGGGAAGGGGGAGAGGAATTCGCGACCGCTGCCCCCGAATGTAATTTTGGTTTTGGTTTTGCGAGCCGGGGGGGTTTGCAGGAGTGTTCCCCCACCCATCCAAGCGAGAAGAGGGGTTTTTCGTTAGTCCCCAGTGCCCCCGGTTCTTCCCTAAGAGAGAGCACACCTCCCGACAACGCCGCGGAGCCGCGGCAAGTCACTAACGAGTCTCCCTCTCCAATTACAGGGCAGGAAACCAGGGGACAAAGAGAAGGTAGCAAACCCGGGCAAAGGCAGCCCGCATCGAGACCCCAGCGTGTTCGAAATAAGCCATCTTGGCTGAGAGACTTTGTCTCCTAGGGGGGGAGTGTGTTTGAGTGGGGGCTCGAGACTTTGTCTCATCCTAGGGGGGAGGGGTGTTGTGTTCTAATGGTTTTCCTTCCACATGGATTACAATGTATCGGAGCCAATGTAACCTTGCCTATAGCAACAATGTAACCTTCAGCTGTATCATATAAACCCTGTAATAGGACGCGAGCTAATGACCACCAGCTGGCAGCAGCGAGCGTCCAAGCTCTCTTGGTCCGAACTCATCAAAGGCAACAGCGCGGGAAGCTTTCCCGCCACTACCTACACCTGGACAAGAAGGGCGTGACTCGCAATGACGTCACGCAGGCAGTAGCCAATGGGCTACCATGGCACCACGTTCAAATGTATTACTGCTGTATAAAAAGAGCTATCGATCCGCCATCACCTCATGTTCCCTCTGTCCACAATGCAATAAACCTGAGTTAACCCAGCCCGAGGCTGTGTCCTGTGTCTTGGTCTTCATACACTAAAGAGGGAAAGAAAGAAGGGGGAGAGAGGGAAAGAAAGAAAGAAGGGGAGAGAGGGAAAGGGAAAGAAAGAAGGGAGAAGGAGGGAAAGAAAGAAAGGAGGAAGAGGGAGGAATAGAGAGAGGGAAAGGGAAAGAAAGAAAGAAGGGGAGAGAGGGAAAGGGAAAGAAAGAAGGGAGGAGGAGGGAAAGAAAGAGGAGGGAGAGGGAGGGATAGAGAGGGGGAAAGGGAAAGAAAGAAAGAAGGGAGAGGGAGGGAGGGAGAGATAGAGAGAGGGAAAGGGAAAGAAAGAAGGGAGAGGGAGAGAGAAAGGGAAAGAAAGATGGGAGAGGGAGAGAGAAAAGGAAAGAAAGAAGGGAGAGGGAGGGAAAGAAAGAAAGGAGGGAGAGGAAGGGCTAGAGAGAGGGAAAGGGAAAGAAAAGGATATAGAGAGGGAAAGGGGGTGAAAGAAAGTAGGGAGAGGTTGAGATAGAGGGAAAGGGAAAGAAAGGAGGGAGAGGGAGGAAAAGAGAAAGAAAGAAGTGAAAGGGAGAGGGAGGGAAAGAAAGAAGGGAGAGGGAGGGAAAGAAAGAAGGGGGAGAGAGGGAAAGGGAAAGAAAGAAAGAAGGGGAGAGAGGGAAAGGGAAAGAAAGAAGGGAGAAGGAGGGAAAGAAAGAAAGGAGGAAGAGGGAGGAATAGAGAGAGGGAAAGGGAAAGAAAGAAAGAAGGGGAGAGAGGGAAAGGGAAAGAAAGAAGGGAGGAGGAGGGAAAGAAAGAGGAGGGAGAGGGAGGGATAGAGAGGGGGAAAGGGAAAGAAAGAAAGAAGGGAGAGGGAGGGAGGGAGAGATAGAGAGAGGGAAAGGGAAAGAAAGAAGGGAGAGGGAGAGAGAAAGGGAAAGAAAGATGGGAGAGGGAGAGAGAAAAGGAAAGAAAGAAGGGAGAGGGAGGGAGGGAAAGAAAGAAAGGAGGGAGAGGAAGGGCTAGAGAGGGGGAAAGGGAAAGAAAAGGGACAGGGAGAAAAAGAGAAAGAAAGAAGGGGAGGGGGAGAGAAAGGGAAAGAAAGGGAGAAAGAGGGAT
Source organism: Bradypodion ventrale (assembly GCA_035047345.1). Classification (NCBI taxonomy): domain Eukaryota; kingdom Metazoa; phylum Chordata; class Lepidosauria; order Squamata; family Chamaeleonidae; genus Bradypodion; species Bradypodion ventrale. Next base: position 9,194,771 of record JAWDJE010000015.1, on the reverse strand, counting down.
AGAGAGAGGGAAAGGGAAAGAAGGAAAGGAAGGGATAGAGAGAGGGGGAAGGGAAAGAAAGAAGGGGAGAGAGGGAAAGGGAAAGGGAAGGGAGAGGGATGGAAAGAAAGGAGGGAGAGGGAGGGATAGAGAAGGGGAAAGGGAAAGAAAGAAGGGAGAGGGAGAGGGGGAAAGGGAAAGAAAGAAGGGAGAGAAAGGGAAAGAAAGAAAGAAGGGAGAGGGAGGGATAGAGAGAAGAAAGGGAAAGAAAAGGGACAGGGATGAAAAGAGAAAGAAAGAAAAAAGGGAAAGGGAGGAAAGAAAGAAGGGAGAAGGGGAAAGGGAAAGGAGGGAGAGAGAGGGAGAGAGAGAGGGAAAGGGAAAGAAAGAAAGAATTAAAGGAAGGGAGGGGGAGGGGAAGAAAGAAGAGAGGGAGAGGGATACAGAGAGGGAAAGGGAAAGCGTTTGGAACTGTCAGCGGAACGAGGTTGCCTTCTATGGGGCCAGCGGGTGATCATTCCTGTCACTCTCACAATTATGCAGCTGGTGGTCCTACGTGGGTGCCTGGGTTTGTGATTGATCAGACTGGTCCTGTTTCTTACAGAATCGAAACAGCCACTGCTCTGATCTGGAGGAGGCACGCGGATCAATTGAGACCCAGAGTACTGGACCCACAAGACGAATACAGACACTCAACACTAGGGTTGGCCCCACCCGTTTAAACCCAGGGGCAGAGGTAATAGTCAAGTCAGCAGCAAGCTAACTTAGACCCAGAAGTGTGTTCTAGGGTCCGATTTCAAGGGGAAATTGTGGAATGCTCCCCTACTCTGGCCATGTGTACCCCTACACTGTCCCAGCCTAGCACTCTGGATTCCTTTATTGATGATGACCAATTTTGTTTGTGTCACCCTCCACTCTTAGTACACACAGGAGGGACCCTGAGTTGTCTTATTCATCCACAGAATTAGATTTTGGTTTTGAGCGATCCCCTGCTCCTCCATCTGACAAACGGGGCTTTAATTTGGGTTTACAATTCTCCCCCATTCGTATGGTTGCCGGAGAAAGGTGGCAAAAATGTCAAAAAATATAACCCAGATTCAATGCAAAATATTTATTCCACGGGCTGGTTGAGGTTTAGAAACAAGGACAAAACAGGTCCTCCACGGAGATGAAGGGACATTAGATAAGCATCCTTGGTACCAGTGAGAAAACATAACAAATATTATTAGCCAGACAGTTTTGAGATATGGGTTTCACATCCCACCATCAACTGCCCCATTCACACATTTTTAAAGGGATGTCTGGGCAACTTCTGCTTCAAGTTGTAATTATTGATCACGCAGAATCGGGCAGAAATATTATTTCTACGCTTCTGTAACTTAAGCACATTATACTTAGTACTGTTCTCTAGGAACGAAATGTGTTTTTGCTCTCTTCATAGCAACAACCCTTCAGCTTCTCAGGGCAAGGAAAAGTTACTTGTTGGAAGTAGAATTTCCAGTGTGCCCCCAGTAAGCATAGCTGCAGACTGTACTGGGTGTCGAATGCTGACAACTCTAACCCCCCCAAAAAACCTAACTTTGCCAATTTGTATAGCAGGAACATTTCCATATACAGGGCTGCTGGGTAGATGGGCGGGATGAACTCTGTGCTGGGGGAAGGGAGGAAGCGCTCCCATTGGGCAGAGGTGCAGGATAAACTGTGCTGGGGGGAGGTAAGAAGTGCTCCCTTTGGGCTGCTAGGCAGAGGGGGGCGAACTCTGCTGGGGGAAGGGAGGAAGCGCTCTCATTGGGCTGCTGGGTAAAGGGGCGGGGTGAACTCTGCTGGGGAAGGGAGGAAAGGCTCCCATTGGGCTGCTGGGCAGAGGGGTGGGACAAAGTGTGCTGGGGAAGGGAGGAAAGGCTCCCATTGGGCTGCTGGGCAGAGGGGCGGGACAAAGTGTGCTGGGGGAGGGAGGAAGTGCTCCCATTGGGTTGTTGGGCAGAGGAGCAGGGCGAACTCTGTGCTGGGGCGACGGCATGCGTGCCAACAGAGAGGGCTCTGAGTGCCACCTCTGGCACATGTGCCATAGGTTCACCACCACTGCTCTAGGATTTTCCAAAGACAGAAGAATTCAAACTCTGATGGAAGCCAAAATAAAATTGAACCTCGAATCATCCAAATTTTGAATTCTTTATTTTCTGAAAAATTCAGTTACTGTGGCAGGTACCTTGCTCTTTAGAAGGATATATTATATTTAAAAATGCAAATGGGGTTGCTTATCTACTGCCCTATAGTGGTTCACAAACTTATCATGCAAACTATCCCAAACTGGATGAACACTCATTCTACCGACCTTGAAAGGATTAAAGTTTGAGTCAACCTTGTTCCTGTTGAGATCAAACTCATATTGTGAGCAGGGTTTTGATGGCAGTGCTGCAGCTTAACCACTGCACCACAGGGGATCTTTGGCATTTAGACATCATCATCAACAACAACAACAAAATTGACAGCAACTTTTGAAACAATACACTGGAGGCCAGAATTATTGCTGAAAATAATGAAATCTCTGAAGTCTGCTTCATCAGAAATGAGTTATTTAGCAAGATTTCTTCACCTTTCTCTTTAAGCAATGCTCAAGACATCACCAGAAAAACCTGGCCATGTCAATGTCCTGACAGTTTATATTTAGAGATTTGTTTATACACCTAAATGCTGACGTTTTCCATTTTCTGCTCAGGGTAATAAAAAAGTAGGAAGTAGCCTTTTGCTCACCAGCTAATTAAAATCAGAAATATAAATTATCTTCCATGGTAACTGCACCGATGAGGAATGTGGATTTCCCCCCTTCAGAGGTCTGTAGGATATGATTTTGCTTTGAAAGATTATATGGATAGGGATAATATAAAATATATCTGCATGTATTGAGCGAGGGGAATAAGGCGTGGATTTATAGTAAGAGCGAGGTATAAAGCAGCATGAGATTTGCATTTGGGTCTTCTTTTTTCAGCCTGTTATTTAGCAAAACCAAGAGGTGTGATGGGTATGCATCCTTCTCGCTCTCTGTCACGATTGCCACCCAGCATGGTGGAAGGTCATACGAAGAGGAAGGAAAATTGAGGACACCCACAGTTCTCTTGTGAAGATTCTTGCACCCAAGATCCCTGGCAGCCCGCGATGGAAGCTGCAGTCCAGAATGTTCTAAAGGTGGGGAGACAGCAAAGAAATACAATGGGTTAAATTTCCTGGTTCCACCTTGGGTGGCTCATTCTATGGGTGTCATGAGAAAGAACATGCATCACCAGGCAATGGGAGACCAAAAAAGAAGGGAATAGGTATCGTCATCGGCTGCAACTTATATCCGAGAATGCATATTTTCCCCTGAAGCAGGAAAAATGCCATTGGTGTGAATTTGTTTAAGGTGGATCCCAGCTTGCCTTGAAGTGACCCACACACTATGATAATGGAGCCATCTCCTGTGGCACACACGAAATGAGACATGCAGGATTCAACACCAGGACTGCAATGGACTGCCACAGCCTTGAGGATATTGACAAGGTGCGCCTTCACAGCCAGTCCATCTGGCATGGCCTCTTATGCCTCCATGATCGCTGGGAATCAGAGATCCTTCTCCTCTGCTCATTTTGCCTTTTGGCCCAATAGGATGGTTTCCAGTGGCATTTCCTCCACTGAGGGGGACCCTTGCCCCACCTAAAGGGGCTCATCTGCCCATAGCCGTTGGGCCCTTTAGGGAGTCAGGCTATTTACTGCTGCCCAACACTCAGCGTTGAGTCACTGGCTTTACGGACTACTCCATTACTCTAGTGGGATGTCCGGCCAGACAATGGCTGAAATATACCCATAGCAGAATGAGCTCAATTGATCTTGCAAGCTTTAGCTGAGCCCAAGTCATGAATCAGGGTTGTTGAGGATACACAAGAGTAAAACCAAATTAAAAGATGGCCAGGAACATCATTAAAGAAGGATGATGAACTCAACCTTCCCTATGTCATTTGGAGGACCCTGAACAGACTGAGGGTTAGAGTCCCTAAATGTTGGAGTCCCTAAACGTCCCCTGCCAACCTAGCAGTTTGAAATCAAGAAATTGCAAGTAGATAAATAAGGACCACTTCGGTGGGAAGGTAAACAGTGTTCCGTGTCTAGGCATGCCTTCCACATGTCCATGGAAACATTTGCAGATGCAGACAGCACTGGAGCCTTGGCTGTAAACAGATATGAGCACCCTTCCTAGAGTTTGATACGACTGGCTTTCGAGCAAAGGCGACCTTTACCTTCACCTTAAAAAATTAAACATTACACAAGAATTTTGCGACCGAGATCATTTCTTCAGTCATGCACCAATTTCTTGTGAATAGCTCAGGAAAATTGTGAGAGTCTCAAAAGTTCATGGCAAGGTGTTATGCCAGGCTTTGTTTCTTAGGTGTGAGTTGGAATAAACAGCAGGCTGGATCTAATCTAATATCATGTCCCATTCAACAAACACAGGGACCAGATTTCTGCATATTGCCCCCTACAGACAGCCTTGATCTTGATCTTAAATCATGAAAAGCTTGCATAACATAAGAAATCACCTTGCTCTTGAATTTGTATGGTGTAAGCATTGCATGGCTGTTTGCTTGTGTATGGAACTGCTTGTAAACTGTAACCTTCAAATCTCTGGATCCACCAGCTATACAGTGCCAGGAGTTCTCAACCTTTTAAAGGTCATGCTCCCTCAGACAGGTTCAGAGACCGGGTGGCCATTTTGCCCTTCCTCCACCACATGGCACGTCTGGGTGTGGTGGTAGCAGCGGGGGGCGGCACATGAAATGGCACCATGGGTCGCAGGTTGAGAATCCCTGAGCTAAACAATGACATACTGGGAACATTGCAGCTACCCACCTGGATCCTTTCAGGCCATCCCCTTGGCATCGTTTGTTTCTATTCATAGCGCTTCCCTGGCACTCCACACAAATGCGCCGGTCTCTCACCAGCTGGCTGCTCCAGAGATGCAGGTGGCAGGCAACGCTTGCTTGCTTCAGGCGGAAGTAGACACAGTAACTGGAGAACAGAGAAAGCCCATGTTCACTTCCATTGCTCGAAAAGTCTAAAGTGTGTTAGACAAAACCCATTGCAGACAGATGCAGACCCAACTGATAGATGGCAGCATGGTTATCACCGAGATGCAACCACCCAGAAATGAAAGGCCATGATATCAGCATGATATGTCCCTATGGTGCTGAATATTTCTTGCATAAAAACACAGAGAAAACTGGAAATGGGGGAAGGCAAATGCAAGTATTATGGAAGAAGGTATGACTTGGTTGCTATCTGAACAGGAATGTTTGCCAAAAATTCAACAAAAGAGGTTACAGAACTCTACTTACCTGTATATACTCGAGTATAAGCCGACCCAAATATAAGCCAAGGTACCTAATTTTGACCTGAAAACCCAGGATAATAGATTGACCCAAGTATAAGATAAGGGTGGGAAATGCAGCCACTCCTAATGAGTTTCAATAATCAAAATACATTACATGAAAGTAAGATAAAATTAATTAAAATGTCGGCACATCTCAATCCGGCAATGTCTTGAGATCCTCATGGTCATTGACCCGAGTATAAACTGTGTCCCCCTTTTGGGTCTAATTTGTGGGGTTAAAAAGGTCAGCTTATACTCAAGTATATATGGTACTTTAATCGGTGTGGCCTCAGATGCATACATAGAAGTGAGCAATGCCCAAAATCCTACACTTGAGTAAAGGAAATTGTATAGTTGTTGGTGAGCTTCATGGCAAGAACATACATTTTTGAGGGTGTTGTTGTTCAGCCACTTTGCGCCCCATGGAACACCACATGCCAGGCACCCCTATCCTCCACCATCCTCCACAGACTGTTCAGCTCTACACCCATTGTGTGAATGATGCCATCTAGCCACCTCATCCTCTACCGCCCCCTTCTCCTTTTGCCTTCGGCCTTTCCAAACATCAAGGCCTTCTCGAGTGAGTCCTCTCTTCTCATTTGGTGTCCAAAGTACTTTAGCTCCATCTTCAATATTTGTCCTTTCAAGGAGCAATCAGGTTTGATTTCCTTCAGGATCGACTTATTTGTTCTCTTTGCTGTCCAGGGGACTCTCAAAATTCTCCTCCAGCACCACATTTCAAAGGTGTCTATTCTTCCTTATGGTCCAGCTCTCACAACCATATATTACTACTGCCACATGTCCACAGAAACGTCTGCAAACGCAGACGGCACTGGCTCTTTGCCTTAAACACAGAGATGAGCACTGAACCCTAAAGCCAGAGACGACTGGCTTTTGAGCAAAGCTGACCTTTGCCTAAGTCTAAAGTTAATTGATTTTGCTTTATCACATACTGTTGTTGCTGCTGTTGCCCACTTTTGGAGTGAATGGTTGTCTGTAGCCTTCCTGTTTTGTTTGTACTAGTGTTTGGGGGGGTCGAAACCATACCTGTGAACTGCGGCTCCGGACAATCCGGGACCTGCGCACAACGGTTCTGCGCAAGTCGTGTTCTACGCATGCATAGAAGGCTTTTACGTTTAACCCTTTTATGCTTGCGTAGCCTTCTACGCAAGCGTAGAAGGGTTCTACGCAAGCATAAAAGCCTTCTACGCATGCATAGAATGTGACTTGCGCAGAAGGGATGCGCAGTACCTCTTCCCCCCCGCTGCCAATTCCGGGGTTTTGGCAGCTGCAGGCGGGAAATGGCACAAATCGACGCCGAAAATCGGGAAATCCCGGCCAATCCAGGAAGGTTGACAGGTATGGTCGAAACAAATTAACTGGGTCTAGAATCAAAAGCTGAAATGAAATAATCCAAAAAGGTTTGGGTAGTTTCAAGCTTACTAAAAGGGCTCACTCGGTCATGCAGTACAGGCATTCAAAAATGTTTATGTGTCAGGAGATGTTGACAAAAATCCAAGCAAATTCCATGAAGATTTTTGGGGAGAGAGAAAAAAAATCACAAATGGATGCAGAAATGGCTGGGAATGAATGGGACTCTGGAAGGAAAATTAAAAAGAGATTAACATAAATGAATGGGCTTTCTCACCCCTAGGTTGAAGGGACCCTAACTCTGTCCAGTCGGCCTTTTAGATGAGAGTTTTGTAGTCAGCTGAACGTCTTTCTTCCAGCCAGTTTCAAAGCCAAAAGCCCAGGAAGGGGCCTTGTTCGCGGCTGTCGAGTGACCGGCTCCGCGAGCAAAGCACGGACATTTACGTCAGGAAGCCTCTTTGTTGTATCTCAGTAACAGCAATGTCTCAACTCCTCTGTGCCAAATCCATGTTTGCTTTCTCCTAATTAGTCCAGAATCTTTTTCTGCTGGCGCAGCACTGTGAGAACACCGCAGCCGCGGGGAGACAGGAGAACATCAGCAGGGAATTCGTCGTCACGTACAAATTGTTCTACTTGCCTTCCTCTAATGATGATGATAGTAGTAGTAGTAGAGAAGGTATTAGAAAATGAGACAGTCAAGATCCTGTGGGACTTTAAAATTCAAACAGAGAGATGTCTGACCCATAACTGTTGTGGGAAATAAGAAGGTCTGGTTTATTGACATTGCTATACCAGGAGATGCACAAACTGAGGATAAACAACTGGAGAAAATCACAAAATATCACGATTTGCAAATTGAAGTTGAGCGTTTATGGAGGAAGAAATCTGTTGCTGTACCCATAATGATCAGAGCCCTTGGAGCAATACCTAAAGGACTTCCTAGAGCAGGCGTTCCCAACCTAAGGCCCGTGGGCCAGATCCAGCCCCCAGCACCATTTCATGTGGTCCTCCAACCCTCCAAGGGCATTCGAGAAACAAAATGGCCATACCCTTTGAAGCTGTTGGGACAAAATGCCCATCCCCATCATGCAAGCAGGGCAAAATGGCTGTCTGGCCCTCATAGCTGACTGACAAGAGCGTGACCCGGGTTCTGACTTGAAAAGATTGGGACACCCCTGTCCTGGAGTCTAGACATTTGAAAATCTTGGATTTATTGGACTCGAACATCCTAACTCTACAAAAGGTAGATGTTAGGTCTTGAACTATTAATTTTATACAAGTCGATGAGGATGATGATGAAGAAGAAGAAGAATCACTACTTCATCAAAGGATGTACTGGATATTGAGTGGAACAGAGGGATGGAACTTATCTAGCCTTCCATTCGTCAAGTTCAGCATCATAATCACTAAGCCACCACAGTCCTCCAGTCATAAAGACAGCTGATTGATTAATCAACAAGGAAGAATTAGTAAAGTAAAGGTAAAGGTCTCCCTTGCTCGAAAGCCAGTCGTATCCGACTCTAGGGTTCAGTGCTCATCTCTGTTTAATTTGAAAAAGGAGGGCTGATGGGTCTAAAAAGGATGACTTTCACAAATCAAATGAGTTTTTAATATATATAATTTACTTTATTTTAATCATATTTAGCTGAACTGCCAATTTTCGAAAGAAGTTCTTGTTTTTTTAAACAAATAAGTATTATAGAAAACAAAGACATGTCCTTCTTTAGGATACCATCTGGCAACCCTAACCACATGGCACTTCCTGGTGTGGTGGAGGTGGTGAGGGGCCACATGAAATGGTGCCATGGGCCACATCCAGCCCATGGGCCGCAGGTTGAGAATCCCTGTTCTAAAACAACCTCTTGTACTGACATATTTATTTATTTTTGCACTGGTGGTGAGCCCTGCCGCTCTTGTGGTCCGAACAATGGTACAACAGCCAGACAATACACTTCAGCACATGGCTACCATCCACTTCTATTTCTGAGCACATGGCTCCCAATCACAGCAACTGAAGGAATTTCATGTCACGTATGTGGTGAAGGCTACCAGGATCTGCATGCCTTCATTCTTACCACCTTCACTTACTTTCTTTTCCTTTTCTTTCTTCTTGCTCTCACTTATAGATTCCTTTCTCAAATAATCCACTAATAATCCTACTTAAAATTCCATTGGCCCATTTGCCAGAAAGCAGTAAACCAGGCAGGGGTGATGGTGGGTCATACAGGATCTTAAGATGAAAGGAGATCTTGGTTTTTAGTGTAACCTTTCTTTTTTTTTACTTCCTCTGAGAAACTGAAATGTTCTGATCCAGGGCAATAAATGAGAAGGTGTAACTACAAGAAGTTGCTCTTTTGGATTGTAGCTCCCAGACTCCCCAGTCACTAGGGAAGTGTAGTCTGCCCTGAAAATAATTTTTCCTATTTACGTGGACAAATAGTGCATGTAATATATCAAATATATCAAAATCGTATGCATAAAAGAATTTAGTTTCATCAAAACTGGTAGCGGTTTGGAAAGTACTGTTAACTTTGAAGCAATTTGATGCAAAACCAAGCTTGGACTGAAACTGGAAAAAGGAAGTTTGATTTGCAAGGATCCCTACTTAACAGCTATTAACAGTCGAAGTCAGGGGTTCCCAACATTTACAAGCCAGGGGCTGAGTCACGCTCTCTCAGTCAGCTTCGAGGGCTGGACGGTCATTTTGCCCTGTCTGCACGAGGGGGGGAGGCCGTTTTGTCCCAACAGCTTCAAAGGGGGTGGCCATTTTGTTTCTTGAATGCCCTTGTAGGGTTGGGTAGCCACATGAAATGGAGCTGTGGGCCAGAGGTTAGGAACCTCTGGTCAACGTCAGTCCACCAAACCTTCTCCTGCATATGCTAGCTAGGTGATTATGAGATTTTGCCAAGAGCCCTGTGGTGCAGTGATTAAACTGTTGTATTGCAACCAAAAGGTTGTAAGTTCAATCATGACCAGGGCTCAAGTTTGACTCAGCCTTCCATACTTCTTTTTTATTAGTTTAATTTTTATTAAATTTTCAAATAAAAACAAAAACATACAAAACTACAAATACAAAACAAAACCTTCCATCCTTCTGAGGTCAGTAAAATGAATACCCAGCATTTTTTGAGGCAAAATACTAATTAACTTGTGAACTGCCAAGAGCATCATTGTTGTTGACATGGAAAAAGTATAAAGTGTTTGTGGGGGATAAAATACCATTATGGGCAGTACCTTAGGAGATTATAAATGTGAGAACCCATAATGATGGGCTTGACTGGTTGACATATAGAGATCTTTTACAGGATAAAGAAGGGAAATAGGAGCTGAAATCAAACGATGAACTGAGTTGGCAGTATCCATGGATAAAATATTTTCAGATAAAAAAATTATTTGATTCTGAGAAGAAAAAAAGAGGGTTTGAGAAGAAAGATAGCGAATTAGATTTCATTCTTTTGGGACCACAGCAGAAATTGATTTCTAGACTGTACAAATTGCTGTTGCAATGGTATACAGAGGAAGAGGTTGTCAAAACATCTATGATTAAATGGGCTATTAACATGAATAAAGAAATACAGATGACCTCTTGGGAACATATGTGGAAAAATATACAGAGAATGTCTACCTGTACTTATCTTAGAGAAAACAGCTATAAGATGTTTTACAGATGCTATTTAACCCCCCAAAAGCTCTCAAAGATGTATAGAGGGACATCCTCTTTGTGCTGGAAATGTAAAGAAAAAGAAGGCTTCCTTTTCTATGTATGGTGGGCACGAGAAAAAGTAAAAGTATATTGGAGAGATATTGCAAATATGATGTCTAAGATTCTGAAATGTAAAGTTGAACTATACCCTGAGATTTTTCTTTTAGGATTGCATTTAGAAACATTACCAATTACTGAGCAAAGGCTTATTTGGCATATGGTTACAGCAGCTCGTCTGCTTTATGCACAATATTGGAAAACGGATATTATACCAGATGTGCATGATTGGCTTTTGAAACTGTGGGGATTGGCTGAGATGGATAAAATGACAATGAAGCTACGAGATCAAGAAGATGATTACTTTTTTCAGGTGTGGCAGAAGTTGGTAGACTTTGTTAATAAGTACTATACGGAGGAGCATCAAAAGAAACGTACTACAGTAATTAAAATTGATTGGCTTTAGATGATATGAAGGCAGCGGAGTAACCAGTAAACAGCACAATGATTAAAATAAGTGCAGGAGAAGTAGTTGTTGGAAGTCATTAGGGGGGAAGGAGATATGAAATGTTTTTGTACAATTACTAATAAAGTATTCAATTTTAAAAAAACTTGCGAACCGCTCGGAGAGTGCTCTAAGAGGCGGTATAGAAGTGTGATTGTTTTGCTTTACTTTTGCATTTTAAAAACGAACTTTCTCCATTTCTATCTATAGATCCACCGAGAAGCTCATGCTAGAGCAGAGACTCTCAACCTGCAGCCCGTGGGCTGGATGTGGCCCATGGAACTATTTCATGTACCCCCCCCCCCCGCCTCCACCACATCAGGAAGTGCCATGTGGTGGAGGAAGGGCAAAATGGCCATCTGCCCCCCCCCCAAGTTGTCTGAGGGAGTGTGACCCGGCCCCTGGCTTAAAAAGGTTGGGAACACCTGTGCTAGAGGTTACATGAAACATCAGATGCATCTGCACTATGTATTTCTTATAAGTTTTCATTGGGTTCTAGGCTAACCCATGCCTACCTTGGCATCTTCTCCCTCATTAGCATGTAAGGTCTTCTCCAGGGGTCTTTAAAGTCCCTTTTAAAAGAGTCAGGCAGAATCTTAGCCACTTCTGTTAAAAAAAAAGTAACAACCTTATTAATTCACTTAAAAAACAACCACATCCCAGTAGCCCAGTGCATAAAACTGAAGCAGAAACCAAAGTTTTAAATTGATCAAAAAGACATAGAGTTGACAGCAGAGCAGGAAGGATGTGTTGTCTTTCAACACAGCAAATACATTAAATTAAGCACCATCAATTTGCACAATGTTTGGCTGTCAGCTAAAACACTGTACGTGAGATATATTGTCATCCAGTACCTCTGTATGAAAATTAATTGGCATTTATGTCGACCTGAAATTAACCCGTTCAAATGATGGTACGATAACTTAACACTCGCTTTCTGTTAATTACCTTGTGGCTCTGGAAAATACGGGAACTGCTCCGGCTTGGGCATGCATGCACAGCAAAAACTCCTTTGCGCATGCACAGAACCCCTTTGCACATGCATGCATGCATGCGCAGTAACCCCTTTCCTGGCTGCCCAAAATATGGGATGGCCGCAGGAATGATCGTTGAAGAGGGGTGAAATACGGGATTTCCTGGCCAATCCGGGATACTTGACGTATGATTATAATCTAAATGAGGCAATTGAGTCAACTCTTACTTTGTTGACCATGAATATATTCCATGTTACCTTTGGCTGATTCACAGACCACGTTGTCCCCTAGGCACCCTCTCCTTTGCCTGAGGTCTGGGCATGGGGTTCCTCCATTTCGAGGTGGGACGGTGACCTGACGCGTTCGTTCTTTGCTGCCGGTGCCGCACAGAGAGCTACATTCACTCCAGGCTCCCCAGGGGCCTACCACACAGTCAATGGCTGCTAGAAATGAGGTAGACCACAATGAAGGGTGGAGAAAAGGATGGGGTGGGAAAGGCAAAGGAGAACCAATCCAATGGCAGAAGACACATGTTTCAACAAGGGAACAAAGGAATAATGGCAGAGAGAAGAAGAGAGAGGAGAAATGGAAAGATAAAGGAGTAGAAAACAGGGAGGAAAGAGGAAGAAAGATCAGTAATGTAGCAGAACTAAGGTGGCCATTTACACATTATCAAAAGTGAGACAAAAGAGAAAACAATTTGCAGGACTGTGGTGGCTTAGTGGTTAGGACACTGAACTTGACAACTGGAAGGTCGCTCGGCAGGTCAGCAGTTCAAGACCTGAGTACTGCACAGCAGAGTGAACTCCCAATCTGTCCCAGCTCCTGCCAACCTAGCAGTTCGAAAACAAGAAATTGTAAGTAGATAAATAGGTGCTACTTTGGTGGTAAGGTAAAAAGCACGTGCACCACGGAAACATCTGCAGAAGCAGACAGTGCTGGCTCTTCGGCTTTGAAACAGAGATGAGCACTGAACCCTAGAGTCGGATACAACTGGCTTTTGAGCAAGGGCAATCTTTACCTTTACTACACAGTACATACTAATTTACATGTACGTGGGTCAAATTAGAAATAATTTTCATAAACCAAATTACAATCCATCTCACCTGAACATGGACCAATGTACCTGCTGAATGTGCTATCCAAGGTGCTGCTAACTGAGGCTAAGACATTTCAAAGCCCACAGCACCCCTCCTTATACAAAACCCCCTTGCCCTATTTCCTCAACTGGTCAGCTGTTCAAAAGGAGGACATCTGCAAAATGGCATGAATCCTCTTCTGGTCCTTCAAGAAGAAGAAGAAGGAAACTGTTCCCTATAAAAGAGGGCATGAGGCTACTCTGAATAGACCAGTGATGGCGAACTTTGGCACTCCATCTGTTCATGAACTTCAATTCCCAGAAGTCTAGATCAGCAGGAGTGCAGACTTGGGCTTTTGGTAATTAAAGTCCAAGAACACATGGAGTGCCAAATTTCGCCATCATAGGAATAGTCCATTGGTGTGGAATATTTCCCAGGGTACCTCTTCTTCTCTCCCTCCTTCCTCAGCCTGCGAATGATGTCTGAAACCCATAGTTATCACTTATAACAGTGATGGTGAACCTTGGCACTCCAGCTGTTCTTGAACTTCAATCCCCAGAAAGCCCTGATCAGCAGGAGTGCTGACTTGGGTTTCTGGGAATTGAAGTCCCAAGAACACCTGGAGTGCCAAGGTTAGCCATCACTGACTTATAACAAGATGGCATTGAAAGTCAAAGGATTTAAGGGTGGACTAACAGACCCGGATGGCCTCCTCAGTCAATAAGCTGCCTGTCTCCATTGGCAAAACACATTAGCTTGCCGCCTTTCTGTTTCACTGCTTCCAGTTTTCCACTGGGTTGTCTCGCCTGCCAGGTTCACACCACATTTCACACCACATGGGTATTGTGTGTGTGTGTGTGAGAGAGAGATCAAGACACATTCTCCTCCCCACCTCAGACTGTTGTTAAAACAGCCTCCCGAGGTTGGGGGGGGGGGGATGCCATATCTTTCGATTGGGTTAACAATCCAGAACCAGCCAGTTATTTATTTGTTCAAGAGTTTAGACTTGTCTGTGCCTGCCCTTATTTACATAAAATAAGATTTATTTAATTATTATTCACATTTGTATCGCCACCGAAGCCACTCCGGGCAGCTCAGAAGTAAGAACATAAAAAACATCCACAATAAAATCAATTAAAACCATCCCCGTTAAAATCCCAACCACCCCATCTGCATGAAAAGGGAGAATCTTAATTATATTTTACACGAGCCAGCAGGCGGGAGTCACACTTCCATCAGTGCCCCACACCTGCCCCGCCAGGAGAGTAAACAAAACAACAAAAAAGTTGCAGCACCTTAAAGACGAACCCCTGTATTTAAATGCGAGCTTTTGTAGACTGAGTCCACTTCATCAGGCATAAGAGTGAGACCTCACAGCATCAATTTATACACCTCGGGTACAGACTTATGTCTGACAAAGTGGACTTGATCCACGAAAGCTCTGAAATCTTAGAGAGCAAGATCTGGGTAAGTAGCCACACCTTTTAAATTATGTGTGTATACATGGAGCATGGAGCTTACCGTACTTGAATGCAGTGAGCAAAGTTTTCCATTGTTTCCCCAATGAAGATGCTAGGTGAGCACCAAATTATGCTATTTTTAGCCACCAGCCCATAAGTCCTTCATCCATAAGAAATCTCACATGTGTCAACATCTGCTTTTCTTTTTGCAGGCTAAAAATAGTTTTGAGTGTCTTTAGGCAGCACAAATATGTCCTGATTTCAAGCGCCAACATGCCCTGCTTCACTTGAAGACTGCCCTGTTGGGTGTGTTCAAAGAGAAGATGTACGTGTTGTTTGTAGGGCTAAGAAGGATTAGGACATGCTTTTTCCTGCCAGCAGTTTTTGAGTTCACCAGCACAGGAACACTCCCTTCCTGAAGGCCAAACTATGTTACCTCTGATCAGCTGGCAATGCGGGAACCCACATGCTGCCGATTGGGCTGCTGACGCCTGCCTTTTAATGTTTGGTAGATTGTCGGTGTTTCTATGAATCGTAGTATAGACTGTACAGCCAAAGACTCAATGCCGAGTGTTGGACGGCGGTGAATAACCCTACTCCCTAAAGAGGCCAATGGCTACAGGCAGATGAGCCCCTTTAGGTGGGGTATAATGGTCCCTCAGTGGAGGAAATGCCACTGGAAACCATCATATTTGGGCCCAACAGCAAAATGAGCGGAGGAGGAACTCTGATTCCCAGTGGTCATGGAGGTGGAAGAGACCATGCCAGATGGATTGGCTGTGAAGGCACACCTTGCCAATATCCTCAAGGCTGTGGCAGCCCATTGCAGTCCCAGTGTTAAACCCTGCATGACTCATTTCATATGTGCTGCAGGAGATGGCTCCATGATCACAATGTGTGGGTCACTTTATGGCAAGCTGGAATCCACCTTAAACACATTCACACCAATGGCATTTTTCCTGCTTCAGGGAAAATGCATTTTGGTTACAGGTTGCAGCCAATGACGAGCAAAGATGAGAGACCACAGGACCACCCTTTCTCTCCCTGATCACATGTCCATTCCTTCCCCACATCCTATACGGATGGGAGGTTGAGAGGGGACAGGGATTGGACATGTCATCCCTATTATGTGACATCATGTCATAGAATCACAGAATTGCTAAGTTGGAAAGGGCTTTTTAGGCCATTGAGTTCAACCCCGCTTGCTCAATGCTGGAATCCAGATCAAAGCAGATCTGACAGAGGGGTCTCCAATCCCTCAGGAGATACCCACCCCAATAATGTGCACATGGGATTGAAACAGACAAACAAGCGGTGCAGTTTGCTATTGTATTGCAAGCAGGGTTGTGCAAGTTTGCAGCTATCCTGCACCCAAGTACTTGTTTTGTCCTGCTTTGCTTCAAATGCATTTTCCCTGCCCACCTGTCCAATGAATTCAGTCCGCTCAGCTGTTTCTCCTCTTTCCCTTTCCCTGCTGTTGTGTCCTAATGGTTTAATCTTCCACATGGATAACAATGTATCTGAACCAATGTAACCTTGCCTATGGGTAACAATGTAACCTTCAGCTGTATCACATAAACCCTGTAATAGGACGCGAGCTAATGACCACCAGCTGGCAGCAGCGAGCGTCCAAGCTCTCTTGGTCCAAACTCATCAAAGGCAACAGCGCGGGAAGTTTTCCCGCCACCACCTACACCTGGACAAGAAGGGCGTGACCAGCAATGACGTCACGCAGACAGTAGCCAATGGGCTATCATGGAACCACGTTCAAATGTGTTACTACTGTATATAAAGAGCTATTGATCCGCCATTACCTCATGTTCCCTCTGACCACCATGCAATAAACCTGAGTTAACCCAGCCCGAGGCTGTGTCCTGTGTCTTGGTTTTCATACACTAAATTGGCGACGAAGGTGGGATGATGGATCCCCAAGGAGCAGCCAGGGCACAGAGCGGGTTCAACATCACCAAACCGCAAGACTGGGAGCTTTTTGAGATGGACTTCCAGGCGGCGCTGGTGGAACTCAAAGTCAAAGAAGACGATGAGGAGAGGAAGAGGGCCATCCTCACCAGAATGCTTGGGATAGAAACCAAGCGAACGCTGGTGGGCATCATTGCACCGAAGAAGGTGAGCGAATTCAAAGCAGATGACATCATGAAGCTGCTGCGTGAGCGTTTCCGACCCTCGAGGGCAATGTTTCCCGCTCGGAGCGCGTTTTGGAGGCGAGTCCAAGCGCCGGACAAGTCGGTTGAGGCATTCGTAACAGCCATGAGAATAGCCGCCGCCCCCTGCAGATGGGACAACCTAGAGATGGCCCTCAGGGACGGAGTTCTGTGTGGCCTGAAGGACAAGGAGGTGCAGCGCAGCTTGATGAACAAGGAGCCACCACCCACGCTGGCAGAGGTTGTAGAGGCCGCGGAAGCCGCGGAGTCCACGAATGCTGGAGTGGACGAAATGCACCAGTGGCGTGAGTGGCGTCCTAGAGCCGGCAAAGCGGAAAATTCGGTGCACGGAAAGTCCGGACAGTCGGTGCACGCAACCCGACGGGCCTCAAAGTCGTCTACGGAAGGCAGCGACGGCGAGGAGGTCCAGAAGGTCCGAAAAGGAGGGCGCCGCTGCGATGGGTGCGGAGCGGCCCATGAGCGCGCGAGGTGCCCATTCAGAAAAGCCGAGTGTTACTCCTGCGGCCGTCGGGGGCACATCGCCAAGGCGTGCAGAAAACGGAAGGAGGGCCGGAGGCAGTCACAAGACCGTTCGACCAGACCGGACCGTCCAGCAAGGTCCAAAGATGGCGCCCAGACCACGAGGAAGCAGGACGGCGTGGGCCGCATCTCGGACGACAGCGAGGACGACGCTCCAGTGTTCAGCGTGTCCGCGGGACAGTCCCATTACTTCGTTGAGGTACTAGTACAAGGGGCCCCTATCATGATGGAAATTGACTCGGGGTCCTCCTATTCTATAATTCCCCAGAAAGAGTTCTTGAAAATCGACCCCCACGTGCGACCCAAACTTAAAACGTTGAGGTCCACGCTACGAGATGTACAGGGGAACAGCATTCCAGTGTTGGGGGTCGGGAAATTTCGGGTCAGTTTTAAGAGACATTCTGCGGAACTGCCCCTAGATGTCCTTAAGGGGGGAAGTTGTAGCCTCCTAGGGACGCAGTGGTTTCAGCCCTTAGGTTTGTTCATAGGGGGAGTGCATACCGTGGGGGTGGATCCAATACAAGCGGTGTGCGACGCGCATCCCGCCGTTTTTAAAAAAGGACTTGGAAAGTTCAAGGGACCCCCTGTAGCCTTCGACCTAGACCCGGAGGTCCGCCCGATAAGACTCAAACCGCGCAGGGTGCCGTTCGCACTAAAGGACAAAATAGAGGCGGAACTGGACAAACTGGTGGGCCAGGGGATTCTTATTCCTGTTGATTCCGCGGAGTGGGAAACTCCAATTGTAACAGCGCTGAAGGCTAACGGGGAGGTGCGCATTTGCGCTGATTATAAGTGTACAATTAACAAGGCGATCCGCCCTAATGCATACCCGGTGCCACCTTCTGGCCAGGCTGAATGGGGGAAAGTGTTTCGCTAAACTCGATTTGGCTCAAGCTTATCAGCAACTCCCTGTAACTCCCGCCACGGCCGCGGCACAAACGATAGTCACACATAAAGGGGCGTTCCAGGTGTCGCGTTTACAGTTCGGCGTGAACTCGGCACCCGGCCTTTTTCAGTCGCTTGTGGAACGCCTCCTGAAGGGGCTGGAGGGGGTGTTGCCTTATTTTGATGACGTGTTGATAACAGGGGGGAGTGAGGCCGAACTGGCAAAGAGATTGGATAAAGTTCTGACTGTCTTCGAGAAAGCGGGGCTACGACTGAGAAAAGACAAATGTGTCTTTTTCGAAACTGAGGTTGAGTTTCTAGGGTTTCGGGTCACACCAGAGGGTATTAAGCCGTCCAAATCCAAAGTAGCCGCCATCAAGAATGCCCCTCGCCCCACATCCAAAACCGAGCTACAGTCATTTCTGGGGCTCCTCAATTTTTACCATACCTTCCTTCCACGGAAGGCGTCCGTGGCCGAGCCACTCCATCGGTTGCTAAAAAAGGAGGAAACATGGATGTGGGGCGACGAGCAAGAGAGGGCGTTTAAAGAGTTGAAGCAACTCCTAACATCTGAGGCAATCCTGACGCACTTCGACCCCAAACGGCCAGTGGTCCTAGTCTGTGACGCATCCCCGGTGGGGGTGGGGGCGGTGCTTTGCCACGTGTTGGACGACGGAAGGGAAGCCCCGATAGCGTTCTATTCAAGGTCCCTGTCCCAAGCAGAGCGTAATTACGCACAGACCGACAGGGAGGCATTAGCGATAGTAGCGGGAACCAAAAAATTTCACGATTTTTTGTACGGTCGGCCGTTCAAAATCGTGACTGATCACAAGCCCCTATTAGGAATTTTCACTGCAAGTAAGCCCACGCCACAGATCCTGTCCCCAAGAATGCTGCGGTGGGCTATTTTTCTCAACGCATACCAGCATGAGTTGGAATACCGGCCCGGGAAGGAGATCAGCCATGCCGACGCACTCTCGAGGTCTCCTTTGCCCTTGTCGAGCGCCCAAAAGGAAAGGGTAGAGAGAGATCACCAGGTTTTGTTAATAGAGGTTTTAGACTCACCCCCAATAGTACCAGCCGACATTGCCAGGGCCACAGGCAAGGACAGAACGCTAGAGAAAGTTAGCTCATGGGTACAGAAGGGGTGGCCGGCGTCATCCCCAGGTACGGAATTCGACCCATTTTTTTCGGAAAAAAAATAGAGTTGTCCCTAGAGAGGGGCTGCCTTTTGTGGGGCCAACGGGTGGTGGTTCCTACGTCCCTGCGACCGAGGGTACTCGAACTGCTGCACGTCAGCCACCCGGGCATCGTCCGGTCCAAGGCGCTGGCCCGGAGTTACTTCTGGTGGCCACAGCTGGACGCGGACATTGAGCACATGGTCGGCACTTGTGAGGCATGCCAGGGCTCCCGACCAGAGGCGGCCCGTCTCCCGCATAGGGAATGGGACACAGCAAGGGGGCCATGGTCCAGGGTGCACGTAGACTTCGCTGGCCCATTCCGAGGAACCATTTTTCTCCTGGTGGTGGATGCGTTCTCCAAGTGGTTGGAGGTTATCCCAGTAAAGAGTACGTCTTCCGCCACTACAATTAGCCAGCTAAGGAGAGTCTTTTCCACATTCGGTTTACCCGACACTTTAGTCAGCGATAACGCTAGTTGTTTCACCTCCGCTGAATTCAGGGCATTCATGGAGGCAAACGCCATTCGGCATGTCACATCCGCGCCGTTTCACCCGGCCACGAATGGCCAAGTGGAACGGCTGGTGCGTACAACAAAGGATGCGCTGCGGCGCATGGGCCCGGGGGACCTAAATCACCAAGTATGTCAGTTTTTGTTAGCGTATAGGGTGACCCCCTTAGCGTCAGGTTACTCGCCGGCAGAGCTGTTGATGCGGCGAAAACTGACCACGATCCTGTCCAGGCTAGACCCGACGAGAGTCGAGGACAAAGGAAAAAACATAGGGTTGGCAGTCTCGAAAGGTTTCGCCGCCGGCGATCCTGTTCACTGCAGGAACTACGCCAGCGCAGGTCCAGCCTGGGTACCAGGGACGGTTGTGGAACGGACGGGGCCAGTGTCGTACCGGGTCGAGACTAGCACGGGTCTCCTCTGGAGGAGGCACGCGGACCAACTTAGGCACCGAGTGAGTGGGGGGCCGGTCAGTGGAGCTCAGCAACAGGATTCAGCGTTAGGGTTCTCCCCCACCCGTTTAGCCCAAGGGGGAGACAGCAATGGACAACGGTCCCAAGCAAGGGGGGAAAGCAGCGGCCCCGACTCATACCCTTTTGATACGCCAGCTCTATCAGAGGCTGGGGAAGGGGGAGAGGAGTTCGCGACCGCTGCCCCCGAATTTAATTCTGATTTTGATTTTGCGAGCCGGGGGGGGTTTCGGGAGTGTTCCCCCACCCGTCCAAGCGAGAAGAGGGGTTTTTCGTTAGCCCCCAGTGCCCCCGGTTCTTCCCCAATAAAGCACACACCTCCCAACAACGCCGCGGAGCCGCGGCAAGTCACTAACGAGTCTCCCTCTCCAATTACAGGACAGGAAACCAGGGGACAAAGAGAAGGTAGCAAACCCGGGGGAAGGCAGCCCGCACCGAGACCCCAGCGTGTTCGAAATAAGCCATCTTGGCTGAGAGACTTCGTCTCATCCTAGGGGGGGGGGAGTGTGGTTTCGAGACTTCGTCTCATCCTAGGGGGGAGGGGTGTTGTGTCCTAATGGTTTAATCTTCCACATGGATAACAATGTATCTGAACCAATGTAACCTTGCCTATGGGTAACAATGTAACCTTCAGCTGTATCACATAAACCCTGTAATAGGACGCGAGCTAATGACCACCAGCTGGCAGCAGCGAGCGTCCAAGCTCTCTTGGTCCAAACTCATCAAAGGCAACAGCGCGGGAAGTTTTCCCGCCACCACCTACACCTGGACAAGAAGGGCGTGACCAGCAATGACGTCACGCAGACAGTAGCCAATGGGCTATCATGGAACCACGTTCAAATGTGTTACTACTGTATATAAAGAGCTATTGATCCGCCATTACCTCATGTTCCCTCTGACCACCATGCAATAAACCTGAGTTAACCCAGCCCGAGGCTGTGTCCTGTGTCTTGGTTTTCATACACTAAACCTGCCACACAAGAAAGGTGAGGAGAAGAAAGAAAAGTCAGTTCTTGTCTGGAAAATCTCCACCTGTGGCATTAGCAGGGTGTGAGGTCATATCTTTGATGACAGGTGTGTGGCCACACTCCCAAACCTCATCCATGCTGATGGATTCGGAGCAAGGCATGACTACAAACCAGTTCCTGAGCTGAAAGAGGTAAATTGTCTTTCTTTATTCCTGGTCCAGAAATTAGATTACCGTACTCGAATGCAGTGTTTTAGAAGGCATGTTGTGTGTTCTTATTGCATACTTCCCAATCCAAATAAGTAAAAGGTAAGACTATAACCACAGGTAAAATATTCCCTCTCTGAAGAGCTTATAAAGCAGGGGTGCCCAAACTACAGCCTGTGGGCCAGATCCACACCCCCAATGCCAATTCATCTGGCCCACGCCGCCCTCGTCACTCCCGGAAGCAAAAGTAAAACACACCTGTACAGCATCAGGGGGGACGGATCTGGCCCACAGGCCGTAGTTTGGACACCCCTGGTTTAAGCAGAGAAAAAGGCAGCTTAAAAATCCTGTTGCAAAACATTGCAAGGTGTGTTTTACTTCTACTTACGGTGCGAGGTACCACATACTGGCCCGCTTTAGTGTATGAACCACGTGACCAGCCCATGGCCTGAAAAGTTTGGCCACCTCTGTTATAAAGATTACTCCCCACCACCACCACCACCACCACCACCACTCTCAGATGTTTCTGTGCTGGACATTATTCTGTATTCTATAGGTCCTACAATACGCAATTCCTATATTTATGTATTTCTATTTTTAAAAAATAAAAATAGTAGTTGGTGCTACTATTAGGACATGACTTTGGAGATTTCCAGAGGTGTCCACCACACAACGAAGCAAAGAGTTCCTAAATTCATGCCCTGAAGTAAGGGAAAGAACACAAAGTTCATCGGAAGACAGGCATCCTGTACGAACTTTGAGCCCAAAATCTAGTTGCATCTACATTTCACAGTTATAATACTGGAATCTCCTTTAACTGCCATGAGCCCATCCTGGGATTCGTCGGTTGGTAGAGGTCTAACCGTTCTCTGCTTGAAAGTTTTAGTAAACTCCCTTGAATTATATCAGAGAGCCATGGCAACTGGTATCAAACTGCTATTGAACTGGTATCAAACTGCTATAGCTGTGTAATGTAGGCATAATTTGACAGGTCTGAACCGCATCACATTGCCAGCAAAGTTATGACAGCAGGGCCACACGGCCATTCCTTCCCACACAGAGCGGCAACTCACCTGATACCTGACAAACAGCGTGATAGTCTTCACAACAGTCACCCGTCTTCTCACAATAACTGTCACAGTAACATGGGGTTCTTCTGCGAGAGAAGTCGGAGCAGTCGTTATTACGACCCGGACAGCATTTGTGCATTTCTCGGTTGGCACAACCACCCTCAGCCCACTGAAAGGGTCCAGTGGCCAAAAGCCATGCGCAGAAGGCTAACCAGTATCTCAAGGTGAAGCTCAGGTCCGTCATGGCCTTCACCTGTGGCTGGGAATCCCCCAATGGTGTTTGTCTTGAGTAGGGTCAGACTGGATGGCCTTTGAAAATATTGTCCAGTTTCATCCACTCTTGTTCTGATGCCAAAAGAGAGCCCTTCCTGTGGGGTGAACTGCCGCTTTGACAACGTTTTAGAGCAAACCGGTATTCCCAGGCAGAAACGACCAGATGAATCCTTCAGTTGTCTCATTTATCCAGTCGACAGCATCCCGCAGGGATGGAAGATGCCTCTTCTAAGAGGCCAGTGTTGGCAAGCAGACATCGATGAACAAGCACAGCCGTTTGGGTTGCCCGAGAGGTTTCCCCTGTTCAGAGTGTCTTTCAGGTTTCATGCGCTGGTGGCCGTGAGAGCTATCAAGTCGTCAGCTTCAAAGTGGAGGTTCATGTTTTCTCTGATGCACTACAAGGGATTGGCTGGATATCCTTAAAAAAAATGTGTCCCCCCCTTCTTTCAGATTTAGTATAGAACAGGTTCCTCCTGGGTCTTAAAACTAACAGTCCCTCTGGTTTGACTTCTCTCTGAAGCTGGAAAAGTTATAGAAACACAAAAGAGCCCCACTGTGGATTTAACAGGGTGTTGGCATGCGTCTATGCCAAGAGCATACTTACAGGTTGAGTATTTGTTCCGTGCCGGCCCTGCGATGAAACAGACAGTGGACTTCGAAAAAGGTCAACAAAATAATGTTTATTTATTTATCGTGATTGATTTTTCTCCATTAGGGAGTTGGAGACAGTATTTCTCCTTCTGCCTTAGATGCCAAGATATCTTGGCTGGGCTTGGTACTACGTAGTGGAATTTGGGGTGAGGAGGGGAGAGCAACTGCGGGTGGAAAAATATTGTGGACAGTCCCCGTGTTTAACAACAGGTATTCATGTTTTCATTTATTTTCATTTATGTATCCATTCATGTATTTAGTATTTTAGCATTTGTATTGTTTGAAATGTATTGTATTTTGAAATTCTTTTTGTTTGTTCCTTTTTTAAAAAAAAACTAATAAAAACTATTATTAAAAAACAACAACAGGGGCACCAGAATAGAACAAACGGCAGGGGAATATCTCTTGGAATATCTCTACATTTTAAAAAATGGATTGGCATGGAATTTAGTCTACCAACTCTTTCTTTTCAATAAAGTAACAACATAATACATAATTTGCAATGGGTTTGTTTGGTGTTCAGAAATTGGAGACGACAACCATCGAAGTGAAATACAGCTCTTTTATTTCTGGGGTCTGAACACAACTTGGAGGGGAACAACGGGGACTTATATACACAATAAACTAGATATAATTGAGCGGGAACAAACATTATTGGGTGATTTGAATACATGTTACATAGTATATATGTTTTGACAGTTCTGGAGCGCGCCTCTCGTCATTTGAACTTTGCGCGCTCGAAGTCTCGCGATACTTCGCGATCTGCCGAGATCTCGTGGCTGTCAAACAGCGTCGCTGTTCGACAGTAGTTTGCGCGGGATATTCGGTGGTTTGAATGTTCATCATGTCATTTACACAGTTACTATACATAAGTTTGTTTTTTGTAAAGATAAGTGTGTGCTTTGCCTCGTCAGAACCAATCTCTTGAACTGAATTTCCAGTTTTAAAAGCAACAGCAAAACATTTTAGGGCAACGTAATACAGTCTGTTCTTTTTTCTGTTCGTTTTCCCCCATAGGATAAGGTTTCACAGATGCATCACAAAAGGTTATACTGTAATAAATTTGTTGGCTCTTCCAGTAAGCTCTATAATACGAAGGACGCCTTCATTATGTTTTTTTTCTGTAAAAATAAGAGTATGCTTGTTGTGTATTTTGTTATTAAGAATTATGTGCATTATATTTTATACAGAAATATATATTTTCCTGATAAGATATTTTCGAAAAATCTTTTTACCGGATAAGATTTCGGAACTGGAATAGAATAAGAATTGATAAGTGAATTTGAACTGGATATGAACAAGAATTGATGAGTTAATTTGAAATGAATAGAACAAAAAGATAATGAATCTGTTTACGGAACTGGAAGTTAAGAACATTTTTTGCCTGTGCGGTTAACAAGACTTTTTGAGTTTAAAGAACATAAGACCATTTGAAATATATATTTTTTATGTACAAACAAGAAGATTCACAGTTTGATTCCTGAGTGGAATGGAATGAGCGCCTGTCTTTGTCCCTGCTCCTGCCCAACCTAGCAGTTCGAAAGTAAGAAATTTCAAGTAGATAAATAGGGGCCACTTCAGTGGGAAGGTAACAGCGTTCCGTGTGCTCCGGTGTCTAGTCATGCCTGCCACATGACACGAAGCAGACAGCACTGGCTCTTTGGCTTTGAAACAGAGATGAGCACTGAACCCTAGTCAGATACGACTGGCTTTTGAGCAAGGGAAACCTTTACCTTTACTTTAAATATTTTTTAAAAATAACTTTAGGACAGCAGTTGCCAGAACTCTTATGCCACCTGTGATGGGACAGAGGTTGTGAACACAGGTTATTGTCACATCCAGCATACGCAAATGGGATTTTCTTTGTTTCCTTTCTACTAGAAGGTGGACGTCATCATGGCCATTTTGGCTTGGTTGAGAGAGCGTGCTAAACCTTTATGCTGGGTTGCATCCAACTCCAAGGTTCTTCAACCAGTTCAAATCAATCTTTAGTATGGTCCAAGACCAGCATAGTACAGCAAGAAACAGGAGTTGAGAAGTCGGTACTAGCCATGGCTAGGAAGAGGGCCTACTCGGTGGCGGCACCAATGCTGTGGAATTCCCTCCCAGTGGAGCTGCGCCTGGTACCACCTCTCCATGTTTCTATAAAGCAATTAAAAACTTCCCTTTTTAAAGAGGCGTTTGTCAATATTTTACCAACAGATGATTGTTAGGCATTTTATTCTGCTTCACTGCATCCAAGATAGGCTTTCTTATTAGGGTACTGTATTTGGGGTTTTTTAGGGGTTTTATATGAACAGTTTAATATTTGTGTCAGTTTGTATTTTATGCTGTAAGATGCCCTGAGTAGGAAAGTTTTTTCCTAGAAGGGTGGAATATAAGTTTAATAAATAAATAGAGTAGAGTAGAGTAGAGTAGAGTAGAGTACAGTAGAGTAGAGTAGAGTAGAGTTCAGTCATACATACATAAAATATATATTTAAAAGGAACATTACTGCTCATAGTTAAGGAGTAATAAATTAGTACTTAAGATTAATCAAACCCTGGACTGTGAACTACCCTGGACTGTCAACTACAACGACCACAGATGTCAGTTATTTTATTTAAGGATGTACTTATTTGGTTGGTATTGTTTTTTGTTGTTGTGTGCTTTATTATGTTATTTGTATGTGCACCACCCAGTGGGAAATATCGCAAATAGGTGGTATAAAAATGCAACCAACCAACCAGTACTAAGCCTGTGATGTAGCGCTAATAGTTTATTTGGCTAAGGGCCTGCCAGAATTGTTCTTTTGATCTTGCATGCTGCAGCACAGAACCTCTTCAACCGGTTGTTTTCTTCCTCCTGTCGTAGTCCTATTTCTTTACCCTGAATGATCAGTGGTAACAATATATAGTGACAGGATGCCTCAAACCTACAGCAGTTGAGAAAATATATCCTCTTGTTGTTATTGCTCCACCTAAGATAAGGAGAGAAGTAGCAGCGGATGCCTGAAGAACCAAGCAAGAGAATGACCCTCGGCATCCTCTGAATGGATATGAGCTTCAAGTCCACCGGCTCAGTTCCAGAAAGAGCTTTATGGCAAGAGCAAACATTCTTGAGGGTAGGCAAGAGCAAAACCAAATTAGAGGATGAAAGAAGATTATTGAATGAGGAATAACATTAAAGGAGGATATAGCTGAGGAACTCAACCTCCCCTACATCACTTGGTAGACCCTGAATAGGCTGAGGGTTGGAGTCCCTAAATATAACATCAACAGGCTCAAGCGAGGGCTGCTGGTGGACAACAAAACACTGGGTGAATGTGAAGAGATACAGAATCTGGCTCATTTACTGGTCTGCCGATTACTGCCAGAAGCATTCACCGATGAGGACTTAAGTTTGGCCAACGACAAAGCCAAGAAAGTGGCTTCATTTTGACAGTCCAGGGTTTGATCATGACACAAAAGAACAATCAGCTCCAACATTTTTTCTTCATTTTATAATCTATGACAGGCACATTCTAGCTTGCTGCCATTTCAATGTTTTCTGACTGGGTTTGTATTCATCCACTAGTCTAGTAGGTCTCCACTAGCACCTTTCAATTGTGCTTTGCCATATTTTCATTTTTGAAGCAGATCGGGCCCTGTTGTACTTTTCCTGTGGTAACTGGGAAGAGCCTGGATGGGTTCGGCAATGTTGCGTTCTGGCTGGTGGTCTCCCCTGTGGTGCCGACAACCTCCACACGCAGCAGAATCATCTGCATCCAGGCGGAGCAGGAGAAGTTGCTTAATCAGCAGGTTCCCATCTTTGTCAAGGTTGGGTGGACGGGATTCCTATTGTATTCGGACCTTTGGAATTTTACGTATGCAGGCCATGCATAGTTTTAAAAAAAAAACACCAAAGGTCCTACTTTGCAACATGAAATCCTTTGTTTGGATGGTTGTCCAGGGGCCACCCTCTCTTTGAAACCACCCATTCTTTGAAGCACCTTCCAGCTCAAATTCAGCTGAGGAAGAAAACTCTTAAGAAGCTGTTCTTATGTTTTAGGATTGTCAGATTAATGCAGAGGTTTCTTAAGAAGGATTAGATGCTGGCCAATTTGATGGCGCAAATCCTGACCTTGCCCTAATCTTAAAAGCATTATGCCTGAAGACAAGTTTCTCACAAAGACAGTTCTGTGTGGTCAGATTTGCGAAAATAGAGGTGTCATGTGGAGATGGTAGAGCAAAACATTGTACATATATGGGTTCGGTGTGAGTATGCAATCGCAGAATCATAGCATTGGAAGGGGCCTATGAGGCCATCTAGTTTAACCCTCTGTTCAGTGCAAGAATCCTAATCCAAACAGATCTGACAGATGGTTATCCAGTTTTCTCTTGAAGCATTGGACCACTCACCACCTCCCAAGATCATTGGTTCCACTATTGTTCTGCCCTAACAGTTAAGATTTTTTTCCTGACATTCAACCCATAATCGGGTGTACCCTGGGCAACAGCCACCTTGTTCTGACTAATTTTCTCACACTAGGTCAGATGAAAGGAACTGAAGGGAGTTTCATTTTGGCAATTTCAAGCCTGGCCTAGACACGGAAGCAGCAGAACAGATCCTGCCCCTGTTTATCTAGGTCAGGACTTGGGCTTCCAAGATAGTCCTCTGACGTAATGACTTCCCATATTCATAAAACCATCTCTCAAATATTTACTACTGTTTCCCTGCTGCACCTCTACATTAGCTATGAAAGCTAAGGTATTCCTCCCATGCCATCAAACATGGAACTCAACTTGACTGGCAAGAGACAGAGCATTCATTCATTCACTCACTCACCTGCATGGAATTCCCCACCACCTTTAGCCCTCAGGTGAGATGTTAGTTATAAGGGTGTGGTAGATTAGGGCTGGCCAACCTCAGTACCTCTCCTGATCTCACTACAAAACTCCCAATCTCACCCTACCAAGATGGTCCTCTGATTTAATGGGTTCCTAGCTTTCATACAGATCTCTCCCATCCCAAATGGTTGAAACACTTCCCCTAAAATTAGTTAAGATAGTAGAGGTCCTAGAATCATGGAGCTGGAAGGCTCCTATAAGGCCATTGAGTTTAGGTCCCTTTACAATACAGGAATCCAGACCAAACTATAACAGCTTTCAGATAAAATATGGCAGTTTTGAGCCCCCACCCACCCATCATTTGGCCATGCCCACCAAGAGAAAACTTTCATATTGAAAGGTGTCCCTTCCTTAGTTTCGAAGAAGTCTACTGTAATGAGAAGGCCCAATGTTCCCCTTCCCCCACTCTACCTGTTGGGTTGGGAACTGCTCCTGCAGGGCTGCAGGAAACCCAACCTGAAGTTCTCAAAATGACACATAAGAGCAAGTCAACTTTATTAAACAGGCAACTTTGGTTTTATTGTTAACGGCCCCATGGGAAAGTTCAGAAATTCCAGAATCATTCTAGCGTCAGGCTGTTGGGATACAACAAAACATTCAACTTGAGTTAAGGTAATAAATGGAATTCTTGGTTTGTGGGACGAGAGCGCAACGCAAGACCCCACCGCCTTAGCTTGCCACACGGTCAGTGCAAGAAAAGAACATCATTCCATCATTTGCTATCAAAGTCTACAGGAGACAGAATGGCCAGGAATGGCGCTGAAGAGAGACAGATCAGTTTTGTGAAGGAATACAAGAAATGACATCTATTCCTTTCAGTGGACATGCATGTTTGGTTTTGCAAAGTTTAGGCCTTGTTCAAAATGTTTCGTACAAGGGGGTTCCAATCCAAACCTTCCAAAAATTAAGCATAGTATTATATTTATTTGGCTCCTGAATGTACCTTAAAAGGTACCAACAGGGAAGGATATAACACACTACATTTGTCATTCCTCTCAACAAGAAGCTGTGTATAACTAGCCAACAGTATGTAGCTAGCAAGAGCTGAGGGAAATACAATCACATGTACCGGAAGAGAGAAAGATGTACAAAAGTTTGGCACAAACATGTAATAGAACCATCAAGTGTTTTTCTTGGCACCTGGGCAAAAGCAAAAGACTGTCACGAAGCCCTTTCCTGATATAGTATACAGTATGTCCGTTTTCAAGTTGGCCAAGTGTCTGTGACTTAGCAAGTGACCAGGTGTGGACCTCAAACCAAAAGAAATAAAAGACAACTGGCCATAGAGAAGCAAAGAACTTTAGAAAAAAATTAGGAGAATCTCTTTCCATCTCTGCACCAAGCAGTGAAGGCTGTTGTTACTGTGAGGGATAAAGAGAAGAAATCGTTTTGGGGATTTATAAAGGCCCAACCACCCTTCGCTCACGGTCAAAAATGTTCAAGGGATGGGCAGGGGAGTCTGTTAAGGGATGTAAGTCTTTGCCTTACCCCCTAACTGGTTGCAAGGCATATTGTGTCTGTGATGCCTTTAAGACCCTACTGCAGGGGCACACAGATGCTGGGGCTTTTCTCTGATGTGCTCCATGGGCCAGTGTATTTCGGTCAGAACAGGATTGCAGACTTCCAGCTACAATGCTCAACTTTCCTGAACTCTAGTGCTCACCTTCCTCTGCTAACAGTCTGGACGAAGATTCCTGCATCTTCCAGTACCTGCTACGAGGGCTGAATCTTTGCACTGATCCTGATGATGGCTTTTGCCTGATATGCCATCTGTGCTTTCTGGACATAGAAAGACTACTTGGGAGTAAGCCTCCACCAGGAGGACAGAAGCTGTAAAACTCTTTGGCTGTAATTACAGCTTGCATTTATCCTACTGGACTGCTACTGAACTGTATGGACTTGTCTTTAGCACAACTGAACTGTCTCAGTGAGGTCAACTGAGCAGCCCAAGAGAATATATCTGTTTTGTGTTACAGTTGTTGCACTGTATATATTTGCACTTTTTAAACTTCCCGAGTAAATGTACATTGTTTTTCTACAGCACCAAGATCTGTGTCTGTTTTTCTCTGCCAGGTGCGAACCTCTTGCTGGCCACCGCATACCACTCTGATAACCGTTTACCATTTACATCAACAGAGTCTGCACAACTCAGCAAGAAAATTCAATCAAGCACATAGGTTTATGCTTCATGGGGGACTGGGGAATGGGTTTCCCCAATGTTTAAAACTTGGATTTATTGCAAACAACATGTACTGCAGACCAGAGCCTCTGTGTTTTCCCACTGTGGGCTAGACCACGTTCCCTCAGACAACTGAGTGGGCCGGACGAGTGGTTCCCCCCACCATAAACGCTGCCATAAAATACATTTGTGGCTGTCACAAATGTGTTTACAACAGCCACAAGTGCATTTACGGCCCATTTTCGATGCTTCCGGCAGTGGTAGCAAGCCACATGAAATGGTGTCATGGGCCAAGTCCAGCCCACAGGTTGCGAACCCTTGATAGACAAATGGGTAGCATTGACTTTCCATAGGTTGTTGGACTGTCGCTTCCCCTCACCAGCTACACCGGCTAAGACTGATGAGAGTTGGAATTGAATAGCTAGGGAACAAGAGGTCTCCAGCTGTGGTGTAGAAGAACCATGCATCACCCTGAGAAGTTATGACGTCTCTGTGATAAAATGGGTCACAAGTTATTCAACATGGAGTCTCTTTGGTTTTCACACGGTCTTAGAATGTAGCTTTGCTTCCTTGCAAAGGCCTCATAGTTCTTTCTGCTGCGCTTATCTAGCAGATGTGCTTGTAGAAACTTCTCCAAGCTTCAGGCCTGTTTTGACTTCTTCCCCAGGTCTGGAATGTCCGTTTACACCAACATCCAGAACCTGGGAACATCAGACATTTGTTATGAGAACCAGTGGTTGTTTATACAAACCTGGGCTCTAATGGGCTGTATGCTAATTAGGAGGGCCAAGCTCATGTCTTTTCCTATAGGCACATGGGTTTGGGAGTGAGTGAGAGTTTGGGGTTCCTGAGAGTTACACTTCAGAAGGGAGAAGGGGACTCTAACATTGAACCCTGACTCCAACCCAAGCTTTGTCATGATTCCCTAGATTAGTTAGGTTTTCTTTTGTTTCTGGGGGAAGGCCTGAGTATGGATTTCCCTAACTGTCCTTTTTTATTAGTCTTTCTGTATACTGTGCTTCTGTATCCTGAACCAACGGAAGAACTGTTATTTCTACAATATGCTTCAAGAATAAACTTTTTTACTTCATCAACAATGCCTGTTCTTTAATCATCTGCAGCAGCAGCAATTCTTGACCAGCTCTCCTGCTCTGGTCAACAGCAGAACGGAGGATTCTCCTGGGGCAAAGGAATTCCCTACTATCCTTGGCATTGTGTTCTACCAATGCCTACGGCAAAGGGCATTCTTCCTTCTGCTACAGCATCTGTGTGGTGGTTCTTGTGGTTATCTTGATGTTCTCTGCATACTCCTGGGCTTCAAAAATCCCATCATTTTGTTAGCTAGGGAGTTGTAGTATAACAGTTGGATGGCCCCCTCTTTCCCAAGAGTTGGCATCAAATGCTACTTTCTTTTTTTTGGGGGGTGGGGGGGTACTTACTGCAATTCTTGCTTGACCACATTGTGTGCATGCCAATGGCTCTTGGGGGGGAAATGCCAAAGCTCATGGGATGGGGGGTCTCCTCACCTCTGGATTAGCAGCCAAGCCAGAGTAGGGCTCGCATGGTACACAGGAGGCTTTCCCGAAAAACCGCACCTGAGCCCCATAACAACAGCTTCCTCTGCACTTATGCGGAGCAGGTAGCCAGACACTGAACCGTGGTTCACCTGGGAGAAAGGTGAGGGACGTCTACAGATCGATGGAGAAGCTCTTGTCATTTCACAAGCCGGGAAAACAAAAGCACAGACGATCAACTCAAAAACACCACCCACATCACACAACGGTCCCATCTATGTTTGGGCCAGAAGTTAAGATGCCAACTTCTGCGTCAAAGGAGAAGACAAAACCACAAACAACTGCTAGGAGATGAAAGAAATCTCATGGAATGTATTCAACTGCTATTTCTTTTTGTTCCTGTCAGTGTCTCTGAGTATTTCTTCTGTACGTGTGCAGGCCATTGTACGTGTGCAAGCACCAGCACTCACAAGTCGGGGTGGGCGGATTGTAGAGGACTGAAAGCCGCCCTAAAGCTGATTTTTCCCTGCCCTGGTTCTTCAGATCTTTCAGGTTGAGTGGCACCAATTTTACAGTAACAGCCCTAATCCAGGCCTCCTCAGATGGCTAAAGGAATGACATAAAACAGGGGTTCCCAACCTATAGCCCACGGGCCTGATACGGCCCATGGCACCAATTAATCTGGCTATGGTGGGAACACAAGCGCCACTAGAAGCTCCCCACCACCACCGGAAGTGCCAAAATGCCACGTTTTTGATGCCGAAACACAGCGAAAACGCGACAAAAAAAATTCAAAACCAGAGCAAAACATGCTCCAAACTTCCTCCCGCCACTGTGGGAAGTGATGGAGGCTGCCCAAGCAACCGGGAGGAAAATGGCACAATTGCACCCACTGCCGCTGAAAACGGAAGCACTGGAAGCAACCATGCCTCCAGCCTGCACAGCTGAATGTGTGCGTGTGTGGGGTGTCCGGCCCCTGGAGGGAAAATGTTAGGAACCCCTGACATAAAAAGAAGCCTTTGTCCTTGCAAACTTGGAAAGAGTAGCTCCCAGCGGTCAGTTCCTTTCAGCATCCTTTTGGCAAAGCGCTGGACCGAAATGGCATGAGCCAAAAAGCCAACCCCAACCCCAAATGGCTGTTCTATATTAATTATGTCTTTCTAAGAGCGTTAACTCCCCTTCGCAGTGATCCATGAGGTGCTGTGGTTCTCCTCTCCTCCATGAGCTCCGGTGTCTAGTCATGCCTGCCACATGACCATCAGGTGAACATCCCCTTTAGCTTCTACACTGCTAAGTTAGCAGAAAAAACAGCCCATCCCAATAGACCCTCCCCTTCTATCCACCCCCCCCCCCCCCGGTCATATTACGGTACAATCAATAATTTACAAAGGAAAGAACAAACTGTCCACCGTTCATTCATGAAACCTTAACAGGGAAACAGCAGCTCGGGGACTTGGTTTTAGTGTTCTGTTTGTGTTCTCAGGGTGGTCCAGAGTGCCAGAGCCCCCTTATAATGATGAGAAGGGGGAAAATACATCAATATAGACCCCCCCCCCCCTAGAATGCCTTCTGTGGTTGGTCGTGCCCTTCTTCCCAGCTGTTGCCTGGCGGATGGGGAGACAGCGCTTACGGCCCACCCGCTTGCAAACCCCTCAATCCGTTTTCCACACTCTATTAAGGACTTTGACCACTTCGTCGTAGATGACAAACACGATGGCCACGTCTAGGCAGACCCGGCCCAGGCGAGGGATGGTGCCCTTGTAAAACCTGCAAAAGAAGAGAGGACGTGAGCGAGGAAGTGGCACACAATCCAAGTGAGTCAACGGCAGACATATATCCAAGGGCCCGGTCCTCTTCCTGATCCCCCATCAGGGCTGGCATCAAAAAACATGGAAGCTGCCAATGGCCCTCGGATGATGCCACAAGCAGAGGAGGTCAAAGATCTGATGAAAGATCAATAAATGCATCATAGACTGCGGTAGCTGAGTGGTTAAGATGCTGAACTTGACAACTGAAAGGTTGGCAGGTCAGCAGTTCGAGACCTGAGTACTGCATGATGGAGTGGGGCCCCGTCTCTGTCCCAGCTCCTGCCAACCTAGCAGATCGAAAGCAAGAAATTGCAAGTAGATAAATAGGCACCACTCTGGTGGGAAGGTAAACAGCGTTCCATGAGCTCCGGTGTCTAGTCATGCCTGCCACATGACCACAGAAACGTCTTCAGAAGTGGACAGTGCTGGCTCTTTGGCTATGAAATAGAGATGAGCACTGAACCCTAGAGTCAGATACGACTGGCTTTCGAGCAAGGGTGACCTTTACCTAGTGATGCTGACGAAAGCAAGAAATTGCAAGTAGCTAAACAGGTACTGCTTCAGCAGGAAAGGTAACAGCGTTCTGTGTGCTTTGGAATTTAGTCATGCCTGCCACGTGACCACAGAAACGTCTGCAGACACAGACAGCACTGGCTCTTCGGAGATGAGCACCAAACCCTAGAGTCAGATACGGCTGGCTTTCAAGCAAGGATGACCTTAGTAAAAGTTTCATTTTGCTGTGGGTTTTGGGGCAGGGCGGGAGAAGGCACACAAAACTCACGCCACGGGTCCTTCGTGTTTCATGATCTTATAGGCACAGTCCCAGGTGCTCTTGTACTTGTGAGACTCAAGACCCTGCAAGAGAGAAGGAAAGGATCAGCCACTTAGACCAACCTAAGCCCCATGGGCCGGATCTGGCCCATGGCACCATTTCATGTAGCTCCCCACCCCTCCAAGGGCATTTAAGAAAACAAAATGAAGCTGTCGGGACAAAATAGCTGTGCATATCACACAGGCAGGGCAAAATGGCCGTCTGGCCCTTGAAGCTGACTGAGAGAGCGTGAACCGGCTCCTGGTTTGAAAAGGTTGGGAACCCCCGACCTAGACAGACAAACTAGGGACAGTGAAAGCTTCTGCTCATCAGAGCTCCTGCTTGTCATTTTCCAGAGGCATGGCTGTGGGTCACAGTGTGCAGGGGAGACGCATCTGTCCACCCTTGGGAGGGCAAGCAGGGCTGGGAGAGGTTATTCTCACCTGCCACCACTGCCTCCCGTGGCAAAGAGTTCCACAAGAAACTTTGGCATGTGACATACTTAGGGGGCGGGTACACTGCAGCGGCTCAAGTGGCTAAGACGCTGACTGGGAGGCAGAAGGTCAGCAGTTCGATTCTCGAGTACTGCAGGACGGAATGAGCTCCCGTCTTTTGTCCCAGGCTCCTGCCAACCTAGCAGTTCGAAAGCAAGAAATTGCAAGTAGATCAATAGGGACCACTTCAGTGGGTAGGTGAACAGCGTTCCGTGCACTACCGTGTCTAGTCATGCCTGCCACATGACCACGGAAACGTCTGCAGAAGCAGACAGCGCTAGCTCTTCGGCTTTGAAGCAGAGATGAGCACTGAGTCAGATACGACTGGCTTTCAAGCAAGGGATACCTTTACCTTTACTATACTTAGGGGGCAGAGGTGGGGGCTCTACAGACTTGTAGACAATTGACTGAACTGCAGTTCACAACCTCAGCCAATGGTGAGGGAAGCTGGGACATGTAGTCCAGAATCTGCCGGGTCATACATTTCTGATTTAATAATTTGTTTTTAATAAGAAAAATAAGTTTTAAAGTATTAATTAGCCCTGAAGTCATGTTTATATCACAGCTGCTTTATAGACAACATAGGTTTTAATGATAAATGAAGTGCATAACGTCTTATTGTTTTCAAAGTATGTTTTGTATCATGATAACTCGATATTTTGTAATTATAAGTGTAAGTGTAATTGGGATATGTTTTTGAAATGTTTCTGTATTATGATGTGGTACCTTGTAATTGTAATTATATATTGGCTGCCTTGAGTCGTCTCGTGATGAGTAAGGCAGGATAGAAATATTGAAAATAAATATTTTGTATCTTTGTTAGCCGCCCAGAGATGCTTTGTAAGTGGGGCAGCATACAAGTCGAATAATAAATAAATAAATTTATGGATTTTCCAACCTTGGGTGCTTGGACTACAATTCCCAGAAGCCTAAATCAATTCCACAAAGCACTGATCAGCCAATGGACTGGCTTAAGCTTATGAGACTTGGAAGTTCAAGAACCAAAGGTTGAGAAAACACTGCTCTGTGAATCCACACGAATGGGTTTACTGCACATATTGCAGTAATCCCATTCCTGTGGATTCACAGAGCAGTGTTTCTCAATCTTGGGTGTTTAGATTTCAATTCCCAGAAGCCTAAGTCAATTCCCAAAAGCACTGATCAGCCAATGGACTGACTGAGGCTTCTGGGAAGTGAGGTCCACCAATGTTCCCATACATAGTTTGGGAAACGCTGGTGTACATCATTTCACTCGCATGACTGAACGAAGAGTTTTTGAAAGATCGCTTGCTAATCTGTAATAGTCACATTTCTAAGATCTGGCTGGAACTTGGCCTGCTAATCTCTTTGCAGAACTAGGCCAACAATGCACAGGCCTGAAAGTTCAGATGTTGTCTTGAAGGGGGGGGGGGGGGGGTCCAGTTTAAAAATGAAGCATCTCCTTCAAATAGGAGGTTGTCGGACAACCTCACACGACCCACACAATGAATCCCATGGAGGTGATTTCTTACCTGCATCCTAGTCTTCACCACATCCAAAGGTGTGTTGCCGAAAACGCTGGCTGCTCCGGCGATCGCCCCAAACACCCCAGTCACAAAGGGGTTTATGACTTTGTTTGGATTATCTCCTGAAAGAAGAGAACGTGTATGTGAAAAAACCAAAGAAGCTGAAATGAAACTCCGGGGAAAACTACAGAAAACTTCTAAAAGAGGCCTAAACCCAAACAAAGCCGGGTACCCAGCTAGTACAATATATTAGATTCTGAAGTACAGTATACACATTCCTGTATGTACTGTTTCCATATGATACCACATTTTAGGACTCTCTACCTAGAAAACCCCACAAAGAGTCCCCATAAATCAGAATTGGCTTGCGAGCACACAATTATTATTAAGGAGCCTCAGAACTTTAGGTTGGGTGAATAACAAACACTAAACTAAAGAGAATAGCAACATTACAATCGTGAAGTTGTATCAAGAGAATTCTGTACACTGATTTGTTAAATTTACATGATAAAAATGTAAATTTGAACTAATTTCTCTGCTATGCCTCAAAACTCGGCTGTTAATACATCCTACAAATCTGAACCTAACCAGATGACATTTTCCTTTCCTATTACCCCCATTTCACCCCAGGTGAAGAAAGCGGTATAAAATATTTTAAATAATAAATTGTAAATAATAATCTCCAATTGTTTACAACTCAGCTGCTGAGGCTGGGAGAGGAATGTTAAAACACACAGGGATAATTTCCCTAGAACAAATGGCTTCTGGTGGTGGCAGCAGCGACATGGACCACATGAAATGGTTCCATGGGCCAGGTCCAGCCCATGGGTCGTAGGCTGGGAACCCCTGCCTTTGTGGCTCAGTAAACAAAAGAACAACCACACAATCCAAAGTCAAGTACAGGTGATATTTTCAACCAATCAACCAATTTACCTACCAGTACCTACCTACCCACCAACTAACCAACCTACTTTGTATTTTCTTGGTCTGATAATAACCCACCATTGTCTTTAGCTTATAAGTGGAATACTGTCACACTTAAATGTGTGATTGCATTTGATGTGTCTATTTTTGCTATTAAACAGCACTAAAGTATGTGGTGGACGGAATAGGGACAACATACAGTGGACCCGTGATTAACGATGTTACTTGGTTCCCCAAGTAGCGTCATTATTTGAATAATGTCGTTATTTGAATAACGACAAAAACGTTGTTATTCGAATAACGATGGTAAAAATGCCGTCGTTATTCGAATAACATTGTTATTCGAATAACAACAAAAATGTCATTATTTGAATAACGATGGTATTTTTACTGTCGTTATTCGAATAATGACGTTTTTTGTCATTATTCGAATAACGGTGGTAAAAATAGTCGTTATTCCAATAACTTTTTTGTCGTTATTCGAATGCTCATGTGGGGTGCGTCAGTAACATCGTTCATCAAAAATGACGCTATTCGAACGCGTTGTTAATCGAGGGTCCTCTGGACAAGGAGAGGGCTTAGTCATGACACCCAGGGAGGAAAGAACGAATTTGCCATCATTGCAATAAAATCATCACTTTGAAACAAAGGTCTGCTGCACATCAAAATTAGTTCCTTGCACCAGCACATAGTGGGAAAGAAAACCCAAGAATGTCACTTGTGTGCCTTTTAAAATTGGTTTTCTTCCCACAGAAATTCCTTCCAGTTGGAGTTTAGACGAAAGAAGGATTAATCCTGCAGAACAGAAAACATGATGGGATAGAGGGATGGCTATACATAGGAAATATAATCAAAGTACAGTATTGGTTTCAAATACCTTTGTACCAATTCTTGAGAGACGTCATGACAAAAAAGCGAATGGCCTGGTTTGATCCTTGTTTTAGGACAGTCGCCGTTAAACCCTGGTAAGTTCCCTTCAGGCCTGCAAGCAAAGACCAAAACAAAACAAGAGAACGTTATTAAAATGATGGATGGATAACAAAGCTGAGTCTACCAAGACATGTGAGAAGTTTCTAGGTAACCCAGAGGGTAGAAGTTTAAGCGCTGTGATCCTTAAAACTTCCCCTCTTCATAATAATAATTTCATGTCAGAAATTATTTTGGGTTGAAAGGGTTTTTACTGGAGAAACTCCGCTCAGAGGATGCCCGATCGAGGCTACTTTCATGTCCCCAAGATCTTCTCCCCACCAAAGTGGTCCCTATTTATCTATTTGCAATTTCTTGCTTTTGAATTGCTAGGTTGGCAGGAGCCGGGGCAGAGACGGGCGCTCAATCCATCATGCAGCACCCGGGTCTCGAACTGCCAACTTGCCGGCCTTCCAGCTAACAAGGCGAACTTCTTAACCACTGAGCCACTGCGGCTCCATCCCCTCTTCATGAACTAGAAAGAGGGAGCCTCTTCTGAAATAGCTGGATTTTAGAGTCTAACTCCTTAATCGATATACATTTTACAGAGGATCCTCAACCTTGCGTTGCTGGCTAATCTTTCTCACACTAGGTCAGGCGGAAGGAACTGCAGAATGGATTCGCTAAAAGGTGGCTTCATTTAGACAGTTTCACGTCTGGCCTAGACATGGAAGAAGAAGAGGAGGAGGATCCTGTAACTACATCAATCTTGACAGAAGACAAACTGCCTTCTGCTTACCTGTATCTCCAGTGGACAACTCAATAAACACCCAAGACCAACCTTTTCAAGCTGGGGGGCCGGGTCATGCTCTCTCAGCCAG
This sequence comes from Bradypodion ventrale, assembly GCA_035047345.1. NCBI lineage: Eukaryota > Metazoa > Chordata > Lepidosauria > Squamata > Chamaeleonidae > Bradypodion > Bradypodion ventrale. The sequence continues at coordinate 9,155,501 of JAWDJE010000015.1, read as the reverse complement.
CTTCGAGGGCCGGACAGCCATTTGCCCTCCTTGCATGATGAGGTAGCCATTTTGCCCCAACAGCTTCAAAGGGGTGGCCATTTTGTTTCTCGAATGCCCTTGGAGTAGGTCACATGAAATGGCGCCGGGGGCCACATCTGGCCCACAGGCCTTAGGTTGGGAACCCCTGCCCAAGACAGTTAATTCCAGCCAAAACTCGCCTCCTTGCTATTTCTGCCCATTACTTCTTGCCCTCTCCAGCGACAGAGAACGTCTGCTTCATTTTGTTGAGGGAACATCATCAACAGCCGACTTCCCAACCAGAGAGACATCAAAGTCTCCTTGCAAGAAGAAAGGTATGATCAATCTGCAGTTCTTACCTTGTTCCCGAACAATTTCCCGCACTCCATGGACGAAACCACGGTATTTTGGTTTCGGAGAACACTGGTCATGGATAAACTTCACCTGCGTGGTGTTATAAAAATGATTATGTGCATTTATTTTTATTTGCAATTTTAAAGTATTGTAATATTTTAGAAAAGCATGCTATTAGGAGCAGTAATTCAGCTTAAACCTTTGACCATTTTAAAAGTCCAGTAGCTAAGATCCAGGTTCATGATGCTCTCTGTATTTTCTTCCTCTCTGCATTTCGGGGTGATAAAACAAACCTGCGACATTGTAGAGGTTCTACCAAGCAAAGGGCACAAAGGAACATCAGAAATAGAGCACAGTACTTTATGTTCTGTTCTGAATACAGTCAGCTATTCAATTACTGGGACGTATCTACATGTCACATGCCTATTTAAGCTCTGTGACCAGATAATAAGTTGGTCACCACGGAAATGTGATGTCTAAGGAAGGCTGCTGAAGTGACTAGAAGGGAAAAAATCAGGAATGAGGTGATAAGGGAAAGAATTGGAAATGAACCAATCTTGCACTACATACAGTGACAACAAATGGTTTGTCTATTTGGAGAGGATGTCTTGGAATCCTATACTTTACAAGGCATACGTGGAAAGAGGAGAAGGACAATGGTCGGGGAGTCCATTGCTCTGAAGCCAGAGCATTGACTTTGCATGCGGCAGTTTCTGGTCCAGTCTGCATCATACCCAGTTTGAAATGGTACTCAGCTAGCAGAGGTGGAAAAGATCAACCTTCAGAGTACAAAATAGACAACACTCTGGCCTAGACCCGTGATAGCGAACCTTGGCATTCCAGATGTTCCTGGACTTCAATTCCCAAAAGCCAAAGCACCTTGTGAATCCACATGAATGGGTTTACTGCAATTCATCCGGCCCGCGCTGCCCTCATCGCTCCCGGAAGTGGAAGTAAAATGCGCCCATACGGTTAAGACTCTTCCGAGTTAAGCCTTCCTCCATGTGGGCGCGTTTTACTTCCGCTTCCGGGAGCGACGAGGAAAGCGCGGGCCGGATGAATCACAGTAAACCCATTCGTGTGGATTCACAGGGGGCACCAGCGATGTGCCTGCTGCCTGATTTAGTAAGAACACTCCCTCTTTTAATCTGTTTTAATCTGTAGGGGTGGGAGTAATTTTTGTTGGCAGTTTTAATGGAGTTTTTATTGGGTTTTTAAAAATGTGATTGGTTTTATTTCCTGTGAGCCGCCCAGAGTCTTCGGAGTTGGGCGGCAATATAAATCAGAAAAACAAATAAACAAATAAATAAAATAAACCACTTGAGCCACCGCCATCCCCACATGTATTGACAAAGATTTAATGATGGCCAAAAACAAAGCCAAAAAGATGGTTTCATTTGGGCAGTCCAAAGTTTGAACATGAAAGGGGAAGAATCATCAGGCTTCCACCATCAATGAGCAGACTCCTTACTCATTAGACGGGGTTTAAAAGTAGGATGCTGAAGGAGGGAGAGAGGGCACCTCCATTCTTTATCTGCTTTGTAGAATTCCCCTCTTCTCCCTAATAAGAAGCCCCTTGTGTTTCTGAACTCCTACCATGACACTCGAATAAATACGTCTCCATACGAAAATGAGCTCCCGTCTTCATCTCAGCTCCTGCCAACCTAGCAGTTCGAAAGCAAGAAATTGCAAGTAGATAAATAGGGACCACTTCGGTGGGAAGGTAACAGCGTTCCGTGCGCTCCCGTGTCTAGTCATGCCTGCCACATGACCACGGAAACGTCTGCAGAAGCAGACAGCGCTGGCTCTTCGGCTTAGAAACAGAGATGAGCACTGCACCCTAGAGTCGGATACGACTGGCTTTCGAGCAAGGGAAACCTTTACCTTTACTAATGCATAGGAGAAACTGAAGTTAATAGTAAGAGAGGAACACTGAATGTGTGATGATGGATTGATCCAGTAAAGGAAACCACAGCCTTAGATTTGTGAGACTTAAGCACAGTGGTTACCGACAGCTTTTGGAATCTGTTAGCCCACAGGACTGTGTTAACTTAGAAAAGATTTGGCAGTACAATAAATATTAGCACAACAACAATATCAAATAATTTATTGAAGATGAAGTTAAAGCACTTTGGACATCAAATGAGAAGAGAGGATTCACTTAAGAAAGCTGGGAAAGGTCGGGAGCAAAAGAAGAGGGGGCAGAGGACGAGACACAAGTGAAACTCGGAAGCGTGCAAATATTCATTCATGTCACTTAAAAGGTGAGACAAATATATTAGATAGACTCACTACATGCAAAGCGAGAGATGTCATGCCTTAATTCGTTAGAATTGTGAGATTATGTGATGATTATGGGGTACATGAGATTGGGGGGGTTGGGGTTTTCATAAGGTGTAAGACATAAGCATCCATATTATAACAAAGTAAGGTTTGAACTATCTCGCTTTGCATGCAATGAGTCTTTCTCTTATATGTGTTTCACCTTTTAAGTTGCATTACTGAACTGAATGAACAATTGCATGATATTCTAATTTTCCGAGTTTCACCTGTAGTTAGACGGCAATGTTGATGGCACTGGGCACAAAGCTGGGCGGGCTGAGGAGGATGGTGGAGGATAGAAATCCTTTAATGCACCAGCCTCTTCTCATAACAAAGGTTGGACTAACACAGCTAATTCTCTGGAAGCTGCAGTTCTTGTTATATACCACAGAGAGGCAGCTGAAGTGTGCCGATCAATATTTCTTCTTCTTTAGGTGCCGTACCCATTCCATATGCAGTAGACCCTCGCACAACGACAAAGCTTGGTTCCAAGCTTAGCGTCATTATGTGCGATTCGTCATTAATCATGAGATCCCGCACAACGACACTAAAAAAGCGGCTTCCTATGGGAAAACCTCGATTAACGACGTTTTCGTATAGCAACGCTAAAAAGCGGCTCCCTATGAGAAAACCTCGATTAACGACATTTCCGCATAGCGACGCTAAAAAAGCGGCTCCCTATGGGAAACCTCGATTAACGACGTTCCGCACAACGACGTGACGTCGTTGTGCGGATGGTGAATGCGATGCAAAAACAGCGTCGTTAATCGGATTTGTCGTTAATGGGACGCGTCGTTAATCGGGGGTCTACTGTATTGGCTATCATCATGGTGATAGTCTTCCTGTTCTTAACTCCTCGGAACAGTTCTTCCGAGAACATGCCACACTAATCTCTCAGGTTCTTCAGCCATGAAGTCTAAGGCTAGTAAAAATTTGTAGAAATTCATGCAAGACTTGGGAAGTTCTTCTCTCTCCTCCCCTCAAACAAAGAAACATTTGAAGTGGTACCTGTGCTAGAGAGCGAATGGAACAAAACAAAAAATGCCAAAAAAGTACCTTAAAGACTAGCTGCTGTATTTTAATGTTAACTTTTGTTGGATCAAGTCTATTTCGTGGACTTCACATCACATGTACAACAAGTGAAGTAGCTCTGTTAGACCACAGAGCAGTGGTTCCCAGCGTGGGGCCCATGCCCCACAAGAGGACTTCAATTTTCTGAAGCCTAAGTCAGTACAGAGGCTGATCAGTGTTTTGGGGAATTGACTTAGGCTTCTGGGATTTGAAATATAAAAACCAAAGATTGGTAAACACTGATCTAGAGAGCCCTATAAATGAAAACAAATCTGAATTTTCTCAGAAAGAGATTGTAAGCATTAAAGAGAATTGATGCAGAACAATATGAAGATGGTATATGACTCCAATGCATTTAAATTATTATGATTTAAAATATTCAAAAGTGTGCTGAAGATGTAAAAAAGAAGTTAGAATGTATTTTCATTTATGATGTGAGTGTAAAAATATGAAGAAAATATGGGAAATGGGATCTTTTAATGAAATCAATCAAATATTATCTATAAAATTGGAATTTTGTCACAAAATAGGATTATTAATGGATTTTGGAAACACACAGATAGATTGGAATAAGTAAGAGATGATTGTTATATTTGTAACAGCTTTGAGATTGAAAATTGTTTAAAAATGGAAAGTAAATTGGGAATTTGAACTGGATGATTGGTATAAGGAGATATGGAATATGGCTATAAATGATAAATGATCATGTGAGGGGAAGGTAAAAAAGGGATTAGAAAAAAAATCTGAGGTTTTTTAGATTATGTATTAGTGAAAGGAATAAATCCAGAGCAAAATGTATTATCTTTTTGGAATGAGGAGACAAATAATTACACTGAGAATATTTAATCAAGTCACTTTATAAGCCCCACTGGTGGTGGATGCATGCAGCAATTATATGTACTTTTGTTAAAGAGTTGTGTCTGGTTTTTGTAGTTGTAAAGTTTTGTTTCTTTATTTATTTAAATTAAAAAGGAAATCTTTTTGCTCAATAGTGGAACTACGAGACCACATCCATGCAGTCACACAAACTACTAGAGAAAAGCAGAGAATATAGGGTGCCAGTATACCTTGCATTTGCTGATTACCGAATGGCATTCGACTCAGTGGAGTGGAACTATAGAGAAAGGTTCTGGATTCAAATCCTACCATTCCCCTTCCTTACCTTTACTGTTTCCATAGGGCAGACCACAACCACAGCTTCGGCCACCCCTGCCCCCAAGCCAGCAAGAAGGCCCCTTGTGCTGTCCAGTTTCCCATCGGCGTCCCGCATGCGGTTGCTGAGGAATTCGAACATGCCAAACCTGACAAGGAAGCCAAAGGCAACTCATGAAAGGGGGAAGAACGGAGGGTTTTTCCCAAAGAGAAGGAAAAAGACAAACACACCAAGAAAACTAGTTTGTTATAGCCCCAAGGCCCAATGTGCCAACCAGGCAGATCAGACTTACAGCAATCTAATTGGGACTTTCAAAGCATGTGAGATATGCAAGGAGCAGTTTTCCTGCTCACTAGTGAGTTTCCATGGCCGAGCAGAGATTCAAACCCAGTTCTCTGAAGTCTCAGTCCATCATTCGATCCAAAGGTGGCCAACCTTGGTTCCCCAGGTGTTCTTAAACTTCAATTCCCAGAAACCTCAATTAGCAAGTGTGCTGACTTGGGCTTCTGGGAATTGAAGTCCAAGAGCATCTGAGGCACCAAGGATGGCCACCCCCACTACATCACACCAAGCAGCACCACATTAGCAAGCAGCAATTCAGCCCAAGGCTCAGTCATAACCAAAATCCTGTTGAGATTTGTATAAAGTGTGCGCTACTTGCCACCAGCTAATTGTGGCTCACTGAGAAGGTTCTGGGCTGCCTCTTGGAGGCGTGTCTGATCACGTGCTCAATTGCATAACACATTATCGATTAGCTGCTATTAGCTGCAGCAAACCTTACACAAACAGCAACCGCATTCCAGCTGTCGTCAGCCAGTCAAGGGGAGAAAAGAGACATTTGTGGGATTTTCTGCCCCAGGGGCCAATAATAAAGTATTCAGCCTTTGAAAGAGGAAGTACGATTTGTTTCTTTACCACAGGCGGCAAAATGTCTTCGACCAACACTTCTGCAAAAGATAACTATTGCATATTGTCTCTTTGAGGTTAGGCTCTAATTTCCTTGTTTCCAAAGCCTGGAAAAGTTACTTTCCTGGGCCGCGATTCCCAGACATCCCCAGAAACCACAACCAATGGCATGGACATTATTGTGCACAATATACTGTATCAACAGGATTCTAGCTGTGATCCTATGGCTGAGCCTACAGGCGGAATTGTTGCTTGGTAACACGGTGTGGTGTAGTAGATGGGGTGATGGACTTAGGAGATTTGAGTTCGAATCTCTGCTCATCCATGGAATCTGACTGGCTCTCCTCATCAACAAAAGGCACTAAGTTGTCATCACTGCTCTGACTCTGTTGGGTTTCTCACTTGCTATTTTCTTCCAACTATAATCCCCTAGATATCTATTCTGGGCTGTCCATTATTATTATTATTCCATCCCTATTTGTTTCTATGACGAATTGTAAGCTATTTTACCTTCATGTCTTTTATGCTATTCATTTGTCCAGCACCCCCAAAATGGATTTTTAAGGTGACTAAAAATGTTTATCAGTTTTAAAAAATTTTTAAGTGACTACAAAAAGGGATTTACCTCACTGCAGCCTTGGGTATTGATCCGTATACCAACGAGCTGAGGCCTCGATAAAGGCCTTTGATCCCATGGTCTCGGACTGTCACCTTCACACAATCCGCTGAAGTAGGAAAAGAGCCACAACATATGATGAGCGACAACATTATTATTATTAATACTGCTTCATACTGATGTTAAAAAAAAAGTCACCACCACTATTTCTCAGTCTAGAAGAAATGCAATATTGCTAGTTGGGTGGGAAGGAATTCTATAGTTCAAAATCTAATTCCCACTTAGGAATAGTTCAAACAATTGACATTTTCTCCGGCTGAGACTTTGCCTTGAAATACAGTTAGAAAGAAAAGGCTTCCCGACACCACCCATGTAAAATTCTTCCCAATTATTTGTATAAGGGGAAATCCCTTCAAAAATCATGTACTAGGTTCTATATTTTCATTCCATTAATGCATGAGATGCAGATGCCCGGCCCTTCCACCCAGAAGATCCAATTCTTCAACATCCCATATTATCCTTGCCAAGATTTTGTGGAGTGGCTTAGCCCAGGATATGACAAGTCACACCTTCATGGTAGACTTGATCTTGGCAGGTCCTAAGTCAACACTCTAACCCAGGAGTGCTCAAACATTTTGGGCCGCGGGCCGGTCATGTGGTTCAGGAGGCCAATCACCATGGCCTGTGGGCCGGATCCACCCTCAGACACCAATTTATCCAGCCCACAAAGCCCTTGTCGCTCCCGGAAGCGGAAGTAAAATGCGCCCGTTTTACTTCCATTTCCGGGAGCAATGAGGGCTTCGTGGGCTGGATGAATTGGAGTCAGGGGCTGGATCTGGCCCATGGGCCATAGTTTGCGCACCCCTGCTCTAACCACTAGACGACATTGCCTCAGGATATCAAATTTCTGTTGTGAACCCATATGTCATTTGTTGCGCAAAAAGGCAACGGAGACAGCAAAAATGGCACGAATGAAATGAGACATGCAGGATTTAAAACCGGGACTGCAAAGGACTGCCGCATGCTTGAGGATATTATCCAGGTGCGCCTTTATAGCCAGTCCATCTAGCATGGCCTCTTCCACCTCCATGACCATTGGGAATCAGATTAGTGAGTGGTTCCTCCTCCGCTCATTTCGCCATTGGGCCCAGTATAATGGTTTCCAGTGGCATCTCCTCCACTGAGGGGGACCATCACCCCCACCTAAAGGGACTCATCCGCCCGTAGCCATTGGCCCATTTAGGGAGTCAGGTTATTTACCGCCGCCCAACACTCGACATTGAGTTGCTGGCTGTATGGTCTACTCCGTTATTGTAGTGCGATGTTCGGCCAAACAAACTGCCTCGTCTCTAGCCTAAATATAGCCAGCCTTTCAGTTTTTTATATAAGATTATTCACCTCTAACCATTTATCTCCATGTCTGTTGCAGTCATCACTCTTTCCAATTAGATTTGGCTTCCCATACAGTTACGACATGCAGCAGAGCTACTGACAAACATCCCTGCACTGAAATGATGAAAAGTCAAGGACGAACTGCAACGAAATTTTGCAGAGTACTCCTGCACTTTACTTGATCAGCCATGTCCTCCTCCGCTCTATTCTCTCTTTGAATTCCTTTCTCCGTATTAATTTAACTGAAAGCACGGAGCAGGTTTTCTGAATTAAAGAAATGGAGTTGAAGCAGTACCTAAAAACTCCATTTTTACTAATGACAAAGAAGTATGTAAAGGTTGCCCTTCCTCGAAAGCCAGTCATATCTGATTCGAGGGGCTGGTGCGCCTCTCCATCACCGTTTCATGTCCTCCTGAAATTCTCTAAATCTACTGATATTCCTCCTCCCCACTTATGAGAGAGTGCTGTTCGAAAGCATGCTTCGTATAACGAAATTTCCTATGGGATGCTTCGTATAGCAAAAATCTCCATAGGGATATATTGAAAACCACCATGGGAGATACGTTGCTTCCGTATAACAAAATTTTCGCTATGTGAGCCAACATTTTCCTTCAAATTCCTTTCGTTATACGAGGGTTTTGCTGTAAGAGCCCTTTGTTATAGGGGTTTTACTGTACAGTCAACCCCCACATAACAACCTGTTCAGATAGCATCATTTTCGCTTAACGACACGTCGTTATGCGCCACGTGTTCCCCGCATAACGACATTTTAGCATCGTTATCTGGATAATGATGCTAAAAATAACCGCCGTTATCCGGATAATGACGCTAAAAACGTTGTTATGCGGGAAACTCCATAGAAACCCGCATAACGACAAAAATCGCTTAACAACGCTACTTGGGGAACCAAGTAATGTCGCTATGCGAGGGTCTACTGAACCTGGTTCTTTTCTTCCCAACCAGCCTGCAAAGGAGGTCCCATGGAGATCAAATCATGGTTAAGGGCTGCATGGCCCTGCAAGAACTAGAATCTGGATCAATGTAGTTGCAATGCCACCCTCTGATCCAAAGGAAAGAGCCAAAAGGTTGTGGTTAGGCTACCTAGCTAGTGGCTGAAGATGATGCGAACTACAGCCTGAGAACCTCTGGAAGGATTTGCTTTGGTAAAGGTAAAGGACGCCCTTGCTCGAAAGCCAGTCGTATCCGACTCTAGGGTTCAGTGTTCATCTTCGTTTATAGCCAAAGAGCCAGCACCGTTTGTGTCTGCAGACATTACCGTGAACATGTGGCAGGCATGCCTAGACAAGGATTTGCTTCACCCATGCACCAGCCGACTCGGGTGGCCCAGAGATTTCTCCTGCCTCAACCCAGCTGAATGTTTGCCTCCCGCCAACGCAGACTGCACGGTATCCTCAGCTGCCCTCAAGCTCCCTGCTTCCTGCATTGTTAATTTTTGATCATCCCAGAGAGAGCGGAAGAGCGAGACGGCAGCTCATGATCAGCATTCGTGCCTCAGAACGTCACGGGAACATTTATCCTCCCAGCCTGGGCACTCTGCCGGCCTCGGCATCCTTTGAACCGAGATGAGCCTCAAGTCCACCGGCTCAGATCCAGGAAGAGCTTTATGGCAAGAACAAACATTCTCGAGGGTACGCAAGAGCAAGGCCAAATTAGAAGAGGGAGGAAGGAGCTCACTGGACAAGGAACAACATTAAAGGAGGATATAGTTGAGGAGGGACTATGGTGGCTCAAGTGGTTAAGACACTGAACTCGCCGACTCGAAGGTCGGAGTTCGATTCCCAGATAGTGCATGACGGAGTGGGCTCCCGTCGCTGTCCAAGCCTCAAGTCCACCAGCTCAGATCCAGGAAGAGCTTTATGGCAAGAACAAACATTCTCGAGGGTACGCAACAGCAAGGCCAAATTAGAAGAGGGAGGAAGGAGCTCACTGGACAAGGAACAACATTAAAGGAGGATATAGTTGAGGAGGGACTATGGTGGCTCAAGTGGTTAAGACTCTGAACTCGCCGACTCGAAGGTCGGCGTTCGATTCCCAGATACTGCATGACGGAGTGGGCTCCCATCGCTGTCCAAGCGAACCTAGCAATTCGAAAGCAAGAAATTGCAAGTAGATAAATAGGGGCCACTTTGGTGGGAAAGTAAACAGCGTTCCATGTTGAGGCATGCCTGCCACGTGTCTATGGAAATGTCTGCAGAGGCAGACAGAACTGGTTCATTGCATGCATCGTATAGCAATTGTTTCATACAACAGCGAGCCCCGTGGAACGGATTAAAATCGTTGTATGAGGTACCACTGTATTTGCCCAATTTCTAGACAAAGTATTTAATAGATATGGCAGCTGTATTCCCCAGCACGTTGCTGTGGAAGGTATGGTCAGCTCTGGTTGGAATAATTGGAATGACTGTGTACATTTTGTTAATTCTTTTTCTTTAAAGAGGTTCCCCCTAATATTCAACATATATCTGGCTTCCTGTAGTTTCAGCCCGTTATTACGTGTCCTGCACTCTGGGATGATGGAGAACAGATCCTTCCTTTCCTCATTATGATTATCTTTCAGGCATTTGCTTTCCTGATTGGGCAGCATACAAATGTGAAAATTAAATTAAATTAAATTAAATTAATTTTGAAGAGTGATATCATAGCTCCTCAGCCTCCTTATCTCAAGACTAAACATTTCCTTCAGACTTTCCTCATAGGGTTTGGTTTCCAGTCCTCTGATCATCCTTGTTGCCCTTTTCTGTACCTGCTCTAATTTATTAATTGCAGAGAAAGTTTAATAGAGGAAGAAGTGAGAATTCCTGCTGAATTCTGGAAGTTGTAGTGAAAAGGAATCTAAAAATCCCATGCTTAGCCATAACTCAAGTGTCAGTCACTCACTCTCAGGCTCTATCTATATCAATGGTTCCCAACATGGGGCACACGCCCCACAGGGGGCCAATTTGATTTTTAAGGGGGGGATTTTGAGCGTGAGTTATTAACGGTTAATGGCCTTTTAGGCTTCCTGCATGTGAAAAGGAGTTCACTTTTTGAATAATAAGAATTATATGTCACATGGGGGGCATCGGGATTTTAGAGATGCTTAGGTGAGGCATGGCTCAAAAAAAAAAAAAAAGGTTGGGGATCATTGGTCTACATCAGGGGTGCCCAAACATTTCAGGCTGCCGGCCGGTCACGTGGTTCCTCCCACCGGACGTGGAAGTAAAATGCAACAGGATTGATTTGCAACAGGATGAGATAAATTTTAAGCTGCCATTTTCTCTGCTTAAACCAGGGGTGCCCAAACTACAGCCTGTGGGCCAGATCTGACCCCCAACACCAATTCATGCCCTCGTCGCTCCCGTACGGGTGTGTTTTACTTCTGCTTCTGGGAGCGATGAGGGTGGTGCATGTCAGATGAATTGGTGTCGGGCGCCATAGTTTGGGCACCCCGGCTCTACATGATAGTCGGATACTGTAATGTGATGCAGAAATATATGTTGCTTTTGAGTTTATGAGAGATGGGTGGGATATAAATGTGATTGGCAAATGGAGAATAGAGGAAGCGCCACAGTTGATCAAAGGTCTCTCTACACCGGCCTGCTGTTTACCCATGAATCGTGCAGATGCCTCTATAAAGCTCACAAGCAAGTCACGTATTGTTGCTGCACCCTGTTTGCATCTCATGTGCCTCTGGGCCATTCTGCCATAAAGAAGGATGGGGCAAAGTCCAGAAGAGCAACAGCAGAGTCAGGCTGGAGCCATGCGGATTTAGGTTTTTGGATGGAGTCTCCCACAATTCCCCAGACAGCCGTTCTGGCAGGGAGTTCTGGGGCTTGTGTGTTCCTAAAGCACAAATCTGCACCCGGCCATCAGCCACAGGATCCTCGGGAATATTTTGAAAGTGCCCCCCAAAAAATGCCTACTCCTGGTGCTGTTTCTGTTATGGGTTTAGGCATTCTACCCTGGGCTACACTTCCAAGATCAAATGGGCCAGTGTCAATTTTTGGGTGTTTATGTTTGTTTATCGGACTTATACCCCGCCCTACTCAGCGTAGGCCGACTCAGGGCGGCATTACAACATACCGTATTTTCCGGCATATAAGACGACTGGGCGTATAAGACGACCCCCAACTTTTCCAGTTAAAATATAGAGTTTGGAATATACTTGCCGTATAAGACTACCTCTCTTCCAATGCACACCAAATAAAAATTAACCCACACTCAACCCGAAGACGCGCAGCCCTCCGAGTCGAATGGGCAGGTTCTGGTGGAGAGCCAATCCACGCTCACGTTCTCCTCCTCGAGGTACAGGAAGATGTGTGCAGCTTGCTTCCCCTTGCTTCATACTCCCCGCACAGAGCAGGGACTTGGCCGTGGCACCCCCCACCATATGCGCCGGACATATGAAGCAAGGGGAAACAAGCTGCAGTTAAGTACCTGTCCTATAAGACGACCCCCGACTTTGGCACAGATTTTTCGGGGTTAAAAAGTAGTCTTATACGCCAGGAAATACAGTAATTAAATACAGTGTGTGATTCTTTTCTTTCTCGAGCAGGGAAGCAAGGGGGAAAGCCACTTGTTGGACAGGGAAAGCTGGCAGTAGACAGTCCCACTAACCACATTAGAAGACGGAGGAAGGAGCTCACTGGACAAAGAACAGCATTGGAGGAAGATAAGGCTGAGGAACTCAACCTCCCCCACGTACGTCACTTGGAGGACCCTGAATAGGCTGAAGTTCAGAGCCTCTACATGCAAGACCAACATGCTCAAGCAGGGGCTACTGGCTGATACCGTTCCACCTAAGATAAGGAGAGTAGTAGCAGCAGACATTGAGAGAACTGAGCAAGAGAAGGACCCTCAACATCCTCTGAATGGATATGAGCCTCAAGTCCGCCGGCTCAGTTCCAGAAAGAGCTTTATGGCAAAAACAAACATTCTCGAGGGTACAAAAGAGCAAAACCACATTAGAAGATAGAGGAAGGACACTGGACAAGGAATAATGTTAAAGTAGGATATGGCAGAGGAACTCAACCTCCTCTACGTCACTTGGAGGACCCTGAACAGGCTGAAGGTCTGAGTAACTAAAGGGAAGACCAACATGCTCAAGTGGATGCTGCTGGCTGATAACAAACACTGTGTGAATGTAAAGATATACAGAATCAGGCTCATTTGCTAGTCTGCCAATTACTACCAGAAACAAGTACCGATGAGGATTCTGGTTTGGCCAAAGCCAAGATGGTAGGGCTCCATTTTGGCATTCCCAAGTTTGACCTGGACACGAAAGAAAAAGTCCTGGTGACTTACCAATGCCCTTGTAGCGTGGTGGGTTGGCTTTCTCGTCCAACTGGAGCTGGGTTTTCACATACTCCGTGGGGAAGGTGATGCAGATCTCAATGCCGCCGGCAAGTCCGCCTGGAAATGACAAAGGGAAACCATAATAAGCACTTTGGCGTCCACTTGGGATTTTAATTTCTCTCACAGCGACAGCTTCCCTCCTGCTACTGTTAGAGGGACATGTAAATCCCATTAAAATTATTTTTGTTTGGCAGAGCAGACTTCATTGTATGCAGGGCAGGTTGCGGGTCAAATTGTCTCAAGCTTGGCAAATACAGCTAAAAACCGAGGTGCGCTACCAACATGGAAGCCACAGGTATATAGACAGCATAGAACTAATGACTCCAGCAAAGAGTCAACAAGACCTAAAAAGGAGGGAGGATGGCTCTCCACATGAATGCCAGCCCAATAACATGATACTGGAGAAGACGCCTCACAAAAATATGGCTTTTCCTTTCTCCCGGACAAATATTGGCATACAGTGCAAGGAGAAGGAACACTGTTACCTTTTCTGCTGAAGCGGTACCTATTTTTTCATCTGCTTGTATGTGAATCTAAATATTGGCGAGCCTCCTGGCGATCAGACATGTAGACTGTCCTGAGAATATAATGAAGTGTTCTTTCATCTGCCTTCCGCATTGCAGCATAACACCTGTACCACTGATCCAGTTCCACAAGTCATTTTCTGGTCCTGTTGGCACGCAAAGTCCTCCTCAACCCCAGGCCAGGATGGATGAAGCTGCTGCTCTCCATCAAGATGGATTCATGTGGGATTTAATCCACTTGGGGACCATCACCCTTCCCGGTGGACTTCGGTACCCAAGGCTACTGGTCCTCAGGGGTGTCAGGTTAGTTAACCACCGCCTGACACTCGGCATTAAATCGCTGGCAATAGGGTCTACTCTATTACCATAGCAGGATACCTGGCCAGACTTTGGGTAGCTAGTTATCTCCTTGCAATTTCTTGCTTCCCAACTGCTAGGTTGGCAGGAGCTGGGACAGATGATGGGAGCTCACTCTGTCATGTAGCACTCGGGTCTTGAATTGCTGACCTTCCGACCGTCAAATTCAGTGTCTTGGCTATTCAGCCATCGCAGTCCCAGGTTCTGCGCAAGCATGCGTGCAAAAAGACAGGACACAAATGCAACAAACGACAGGAAAGATTACTGGTTTCGAGCAATTCCCATGTTCGTGTCTTAAATGTGAAAACAAGAAAGGAATTCTTCAGAGCCACTTTGCGGGGGCCAAAACGCAAGCGATAAAAGAACCTGAAGCATTTCTTTCCTTTTTCTTGGCATCAGGACAACTTTCTAACACAGCAAAGAGTATAAATAGGAGCAAACTACTGTACTATCTTGTCTCTGCCTGAAGGCAAAACATAACCATTAAGTGCTGGGTAATTCTCATCTGGCACTTTGCCATCCCAACATGAGTTAACTTTGGAGAGGAAAGAAGGACAGACCATGGACCTACATCAAAACCTCGCATAAAGAGCGCCTTGCTTAGAGACTAATTTGCTTAAAGAGCAGAATTTTCTCTGAATGGTTGCCTCGCTTTACAACTAAAACCGACCAAAAATTGATTAATAACTAAATCGGGGTTCACAATCTCCCCGTCCTCCAGAAGTCACAATAGGTCACTTACAATGGTGTTTCGCTTAAAGAGCAAACACGCTTAAAGAGCAATCCCGTGGAACGCATTATGCTCTTTATGCGAGGTACCACTGAATCTGTATAATACACAATAGTGAAAAATGTGCCTGGGAACAAAGATTTCACTGTAAGCATGTGACTGTTGCTTGGGGGCTTTGTGTAGGGAGGGGGCGCATACAAAGAGGGTGTGTGTCAAATCTTTATGTCTGTTTTCATCCTTTTCTCCATGAGGCTCAAAGAGGTTAATTTTCGTGCGCGCTCTCCCACTCGAAACCATCCCGAGAGGCAGGTTTGGTTCAAACACATCCAGTGAGTTTCATGGCACTGTGAAAATTTGGAACAAACGTATGATATTCCTGTCGTGTTATCTGATATTTGTTTGTACACTGCCCAGAGTGGGAAATCTCCCAAATGGGTGGTATAAAAATGTAATAAATAAATAAATACAGTACATATTATAAGGCAGCTTTCATTCCAAAATGCAAGAAGTAAAACCCCTACTTACGGGGGGGAAAGTCCGTTCTGTAGGCTTTTGCTTAAATCGGTTTTTATGTAACTCGAAGCAAACCCATAGGAAAAATTATTTTTTTACGTAACTCGAAGCAAACCCATAGGAAAAATGATTTTCAATGTAAACCGAACAACAGCAGGAGTGCAGTGAGCCACATGAAATGGTGCTGTGGGTCAGATCCAGCCCACAGGCCGTAGGTTGAGAACCCCTGTTCTAAAGAGTCATGGACAACATAATTTTTTCCAGCTCTTCTAATTTTTGCACAGGGGTTTTAACTGCAACTCCTCAGTCCTGGTTGCAACCCTTTAAAACCCTGCCAAGCTCAAAATAAGTCTCCTAAAATAACTATTCCACAATCTGATTTTGCAATACTGTACTTCCATCAGGCCAAACTAATAGAGTAGACTCTACTGCCAGCGACTCAATGCCAAGTGTCAGGTGGTGGTTAACTAACCTACTACTCTGAGGACTAATGGCCTTGGGTGCCAAAGTCCACAGGGAAGGGTGATGGTCCCCAAGTGGATTAAATCCCACTTGATTCCATCTGGATGGAGGGCAGCAGCTTCATCAAGACTGGCCTGGCGCCGAGGAGGACTTTGTGTGCCAAAAGGGATCAGGACCAGAAAGTGACTTGCAAAACTGGATGAGTGGTACAGGTGTCACACTGCAATGCAGAAGGCAGATGAAAGGCCACTCCCAGGACAGTCTTCATGGCTGATCACCATGAGGATCGCCAATATTCAGAATCAGATACGGCACATGAAGAAGAAAAAGTGGGAAGGGAATTCACAAGAGGCCTTGGGCGGGGTAATATTTAATGTTCAGATAAGGAAGGTTTGCAGTGAAAATATGTCCAATAACCTACCCATTTATTATCTGGCACCATGTCCCAGAATAAGATCCATGCTTCATAGTCCATGCACTTGGCACAGCTTTTAAGGTTCCTTTATTTTCCTTCCAGCTGGCACACAAGTAAACATGCCTCCCAGACCAGGCATGAAACCTCCCGGCGAAGAGAATCGGGGATAACATTCCACTCTACGCTGCAGTCAGCCCGAGTCATTCTTCCCCCCCTCTTATCTATCATTCACGAAACATAGCTTGCCAAGCATGACTTAGCATTAAGGAGCAGGTTGATGGTACCATTGGCCAAACACTGCCCCACCCCATCCATGGAGAAGCCAAGAGGCTCAACAGAAGCCAGAAGAGCTGCATCGGCTGAACACTCTGTCAGCTGGGACAAAGCTTTTAGGGAAAGTGAAAGAAAAAGTGTCAAAGCAGGACTCTAGTTGAATATTAAGACAAGAATCATGACTACATTAGAACCCCACGTATCGAAAAAATTCCGTTCAACAGAGCTCTTTGCTGTGTGTTTTTCCCCCCGTTATGCGGTTCCCTATGGGAGATACCCCGCATAACGGAAAAAAAGTTCGTTAAAAGGGGTTCCCATTGAGCAGGTATACCCCGGTTACCAAAACCCCGCATAACAAATGGTTTTTTCATTATGCGGGGTATCGCACTTGCATAACGAACGCTTCGTTATGCGAATGTTTCGCTATGCGATGCCTTCGTTATGCAAGGTCCCACTGTATTTAATTTCGACAATAAAGAAATTGAAATAGTGAAAGATTTTTTGTAAATAATGCAAAAGATGCAGAAGGCAGGTGATACCTTTATTGGCTTGTTGGGAAGGATAATTTATAAACCAACATAGCACGTTTTGTTGTAAAATGTGTTATGGTGCTTTGAGAGCATTGAGTTGATGTTGCATCATTCAACTAATGACAGAGTAGCATAATTACTGTATTACCTCATTGGTTCAATCTGTCAGTAATGTGGTTAAAAGGAAGATTGACGAAGACTGGTAAGAAGAAATGGTTATTTTACTCTAACCCTGAAACAACGTTGTGACGATTTGCTATTACTGTGTATGACTTGGAAAGAGTCTGCTACAAGTAAAACAGTTTGTACAATGTGGTGTATCTGTCTGGTTCATACCTGTCAAGCGTGGCTCCGGACAATATGGGACCTCGCAGAACCCTTCTACGCATGCGCAGAACCCTTCTATGCATGCATAGAAGGCTTCGACGCATGTGCAGAAAGCTTCTATGCAGAACCCTTCTGCGCATGCGTAGAAGGGTTCTGCGCAGAAGAGAATGCGCACTAACTACTTTCCCCCTGCCGTCAAATTACAGGATGGCGGCAGCTCCGGGCGGGAAAGTAGAAAAGGCGGCGCTGAATTACGGGAAATCCCGGCCAATATGGGATACTGGACAGGTATGGTCTGGTTGCTGTGTTATTCATTGTCCTGTACTCTCAAACGTCCGCTGACACATCCATGCAACACAAGGGTTTACTCTATATCTCAACATGGTTCGCTAAGAAAACCAAAGCAGTGCGCGTGCTTTCGTGGTTCAAAAGACCACTTCGTCAGGCGTGTATTAAAATGTTTGTGGCTGTTGGTCTGCCAGGCTCTCTTCTTAACAACAGGGTTTTTACTCTATCCACTTTACCTTAAAGGTATCAAACATTATGCAAACCTAGTTGTAGGCTGATTGCTACAGGAGCCTGTGGTATGTTTTAAGTGGACTTTAACAAATTACCAGAGGATTAGCGGTGTTACTCCATAGCCTGCTGCTGCAACAGAACCCTGGGTGTGTTGAACACATTTCATATGTTCAACACACCCAGAGGTAATAACCTCTGTGAATTGCACAAGGCCTGGTTTCCATCAAGTGCGCTACAATCCAAGAAAGCTTCATGCCAAATAAATTACAAAACACCTCCAGGATTGACAAATCAGATGTCCCATAGGTTCACTTGAACCCAGGAAGCAATAACTCAGGCATTTGCAACCTACGGCCTGTGGGCCGGATGCAGCCCGCGGAGCCATGTCATGCCACCCTCCAACCTTGTTCCCCCTGCCGTTTTTGGAAACACCAAAATATGCACTTTCACGCGTTAACTCGGTGGAAACAAAGCGAAAATGCGCGAGAACTTGCCAAAAACACATCGAAATATGCGAGAATACGTACCAGAACTCGCGCGGTACCACATGACCGACCGCTCAGCTGTCTGAAGGGGAGCGATCCGGCCCATGACCCAAAAACATTGAGAAAGCCTGCAAATAATTCTAAGGAGAAAGCCCGTGATCTCTACCAGCTGATTATAATTTCTTAAAGAACAAACGCCTCTCAAGGAGCTCTTACAATGGCTTTCCCCTACCTAGTGCCGTCTAGATAGGGTGGATCACAAATCCCATTAGCCCCAGCAGGCACCAAGTTTAGAAAAAAAAAGCCACTTGAGACTTATAAGGCGAGGGGGTGCCTGGGTGAGCTGCCGCCGCAGCGCATCCTGCCCCCGTCGGCCACCGGCCACTTCACCGCCGGCGTTCTTGGGGCCCGCCCTCCCCCTCGGACATAAAAGACTCTAAAGGCGGGGGATTTCGTGGGTGGTCTTGGATATTTCTTGTTATTTATTATTATTAATTGTATCTTTAATATTGTATTTATTTGATTATATTGTTGTTACATTGTATTTTCTGAATTTTGTATCTTTAATATTGTATCTTTAAATTTTCTGTAAGCCGCTTCGAGTCGTCCATTGGATTGAGGGAAGCGGGATATAAATAAAACATTATTATTATTATTATTATTATTATTATTATTATTATTATTATTATTATTATTATTATTATTATTATTAATTTATTTATTTCACAAGTACCCTTGTGACTGGTTAAACTGCTGTACTGCAGCCAAAAGCTGCTGACTTTGTGAGTTCAATCCTGACCGGGGCTCAAGTTTGTCCATTCTTCCGAGGTCGGTAAACTGAGTACCCAGCGTGTTGGAGGCAAAGTGTTAATGATCTTGTGAACTGCTCAAAAAGTGCACGATAAGTGTTATTGCTATTACAGTATAAGTGTTATTGCTGTTGCATTACTTGAGAAACAGGTTTCTGGCACACACACCTAGTCTTTGGCTAAGAAGACTTTATTCAATTTTTTCCCCACCCACCAAAGCCCAGAGCAATAACCGTGCCGATCCCATAGCAGATAAGCTCAGATTTAAAGGTTTTTCCCATGCTCCGAAAGTCACTGAATCCACAATGCAAGATTTTGAATTCTGTGGCTATTTAGTGAGAGGAGGAAAAAAGGAATTCGATCCAATTTGGCTTTTGTCTCGGGCATCGAGTCCAGAAAATATAAAGGGCTGTTTTTTTGGGATGGTCTGAGAAAGCCCCCTAAGATCAGCCAGTCTGCCTCCTTCCCACATCACAAGTTTATCTTATTGGCACTTGAGACGGGAGAAACCAACTCTTGGCTTTCATCTGATATCTGCTAGGATGCCATTAAGAGTGAGTGAGTGAGAATGTATGCGCGCACATGTGTGTGTGACAGACTGAGACTTACTGTTGTGTAGGTGTATATTTGGATTGTGTGTGTATATAACTATGTAGAACTGCAGTGGCTTAGTGGTTAACATACTGAACTCGACAACTGGAAGGTCAGCAGGACAGCAGTTCGAGACCCGAGAGCTGCATGACAAAGTGAGCTCCCGTCATCTGTCCCAGCTCCCGCCAACTAAGCAGTTCAAAAGCAAGGGAATTGCAAGTGCTGTAGATAAATAAATACCACTTCGGATACGACTGGCTTTCGAGAAAGGGTGACCTATAGCTTATATGTATGCTTGTGTGTAGAAGGTAAAGGTTTCCCTTGCTCAAAAGCCTGCCGTGCCTGACTCTAGGGTTCAGTGCTCATCTCTGTTTCAAAGCCGAAGAGCCAGTGCTGTCTGCTTCTGCAGACGTTTCTGTGGTCATGTGGCAGGCGTGACTAGATACTGGAGCGCACTACTAAAAAGATCAATATTTGGGGTGAGTAGGGGTTGTCGTGGGGTGAGTGCAGACCTGCAGGTCCCAGGGTTGAATATCCCCAGCTGGCGAACTTTTTAGAGACCGAGTGCCCAAACTGCAACCCAAAACCCACTTATTTATCACAAAGTGCCAACACAGCAACAGGGGAGGAGAGAAATGCTCCCATTGGGCTGCTGGGCAGAGGGGTGGGGTTAACTCTGTGCTGGGGGGAAGGAGGAAGCACTCCCATTGGGCTGCTGGGCAGATGGGCGGGGTGAACTCTATGCTGGAGGAGGGAGGAAGCGCTCACATTGGGCTGCTGGGCAGAGGGGCGGGGTGACCTCTGTACTGGGTTGACTGCATGCATGCCCACAGAGAGAGCTCCGAGTGCCACCTCTGGCACGCGTGCCATAGGTTCGCCACCACTGCTTTACTCTTAAGGCAACTGCAACACAGCCCAGTCAAGATGGCTTAACTGGGTTGTGCTTCTATTTTTGCTCTCAAGTGGGAAATAACTGTAAACCAGCAGCTCGCAGGGTGGCATTAGACGCGAGAGTGGAGCTGGAGGGTCTATCTGTAGTGAAGCAAAAGAATCCCCACTGACATCATTTGTCAGGATTATGCCACGACTCATAAACGTTTGTTTCTGAAGTAGAACCCAGCCAGTGAACCTAGCAGTTTGAAAACAAGAAATTGCAAGTAGATAAATAGACACCACTTTGTTGGGAAGGTAAACAGCGTTCTGTGCGCTCTGGTATCTAGGACATGCTGCCACGTGTCCACGGCCATCCAGCCTGCGAAGCTGACTGAGAGAGCGTGACCCGGCCCCCGGATTGAAAAGGTTAGGAACCCCTGCACTATGGCATCTAATCATGCCTGCCACGTGACCGTGGAAACATCCGGAGATGCCGAGAGCGCTGGCTCTTTGGCTGCTAGCAGAGATGAGCACCGTGACTGGCTTTCGAGCAAAGGGGGAGACCATATTCCCCAACAAATGTTCTGTGACACACTACTGTACCTCTTATGCTGGTTTTATCATGCAGCCACTATTGTACAGCTGCTAGCAGCATCTTTCTCCATTGCGTTGTCTAATTTCCTTTTAAAGCCTGTGCATCGGTGGCCGTCACTACACCTTATAGACACAAATTCCAATTATGCCACTACCCAGGGAATGATCTAGAAGGGGGAAATAACTCCATCCATCACTGCTCTGCAATCAAATCTTTTAAAATGTTCCCCCCTCCCCGATCTCTTAATTTCTTCCATGTTCCACTTGCATGAACCGCTCCTGCGGAGAGATCCATCTAATCAGCTAAGGCACACAGAAGGGAGGATGGAAGAGAGGGGGGGGGGGAATCTTTGATAATTGCCTAAAAGTGCAATAATTAACTCATTTCGCCAACATCATCATCTCATTTTGCCATCATCCCCACCTGCAGAGATCTTGCAATTAGCTTTTAAAACTGCAAGTAACACTCAAGTGGCATTGCTTAGGGCAGGGGGTTCCCAACCTAAGGCCTGTGGCGCCATTTCATGTGCCCCCCCCACCCCTCCAAGGACATTCAAGAAACAAAATGGCCACTCCCTTTAAAGCTGTTGGGACAAAATGGCTACCCCTATCGTGCAAGCAGGGCAAAATGGCCATCTGGCCCTCGAAGCTGACTGAGAGAGCATGACCCGGCCCATGGCTTGAAAAGGTTGGGAACCCTTTGATTCTTCCCTTGGCTTGTTTGGCCTGGAGGGAGTGGACTTAGTGGTAGGCATACCTGTCAAGCGCGGCTCCGCAAAATACAGGAAATTACTGCGCATGCGTGGACCGTAGATAAATAGGGACCGCTTTGGTGGGCAAGGTAACAGAGTTCCATGCCTTCCAGTGTCGAGTCACGCCTGCCACAATACTGCGGAAACGCCTGCACATGCAGACAGCGCTGGGTCTTTCGTTATGAGTACTGGACCCTAGAGTCAGATACGACTGGTGTTCGAGCAAGGGTGTACTTTACCTATGTATGTATGTATGTATGTACCGTATGTATGTATGCATGTATGCATTCAAATTTATACCCCACCCTTTTGATGCAAGTACTGTACCACTAAGACAGTGATGGCCAACCTTGGCACTCCAGGTGTTTTTGGACTTCATTTCCCAGAAGCCCAGGTCAGCACTCCTGCTGGTCAGGGCTTCTGGGAATTGAAGTTCCAGAACACTGGAAGTGCGCAGGTTTGCCATCACTTCACCAAGGGCAGCTTACAATATATAAAAATATACAACACACATCAGCAAAGGATGCACATAACTGAAGCTCTGGGGAAGCTGACCCCCCACATCACAGCACACCACCCCGCTTCAAAAAAGGGAAGAGGTGTTAGCTTTGCCAAGTAGGGGAAAAGCAATTTGACTGCCAAAGTTTGCGGGCTACACTCATCGTGGCTTCTGAGATCCGGGTGCCGATGACCTTCAGCGAAAGAGAGCAAGTGTGGCTCCAGATAAAGATTAAGCACACAGGGTCCAGAGTGTCGCTTGTCCCCCCGCCCGCCCCAGTGGCGGTGAGAGGAGACCCAATTGAGGACTTTGCCTCCATCCTGCAAGAGAAGAGCCTGCGGGTCAAAGTCCATGCAAAGCAGGAAAGGAAATATCACAGTAGCTTCACTCGCAGCAGGGCTGTAAAAAGTTGCCATCCTGTTCCTTTCCAAGGCAAAGGGAAATTACTTGTTTGGACTACCAGTTCCAGAATCCCCTAGTAGGACAGTGATGGTGAACCTCTTAGAGACCAAGCTGCAACCCAAAACCCACTTATTTATCTCAAAGTACCAACACAACAACAGGGGAGGAAGGAAACACTCCCATTGGGCAACTGGACAGAGGGGATGGGCAAACTCTGTGCTGGGGGGAGGGAAGAAGCGCTCCCATTGGGCTGGTGGGCAGAGGGGCGGGGTGAACTCTTTGCTTAGGAAAGGAGGAAGCGCTCCCATTGGGCTGCTGGGCAGAAGGGCAGGATGAACTCTGTGCTGGGGTGACTGCACGGGTGCCCACGGAGAGGGCTCCGAGTGCCACCTCTGGTACACGTGCCATAGGTTCGCCACCACTGCCTTAGGACACTGGCTAAGGATTCTGAGAGTTGCCGCCCACAAAGGCAATCTTTCCAAGTTCTTGCTTTCATCCACTCCACAAGGAACGTCCCAATGCCATATTCCTCTCCATGATGTTGGCTCCACTGTTAATTCATCTAATGTCCCTCATTAGATTGAATGCATTTAATTACAGTACGTGCCATCAAGTCAATGCTGACCCATGGCAGCCCTTTCTGGGGTTTACTAGTTAGAGAACACACAGAAAGTAGCTTCCCGTTTCCTTCTTCTAGTGGGTTTTTCCTGAGACTGTGCAGCTTGCCCAAGGTTACACCGGTTGGCTCTTCTCCCAGGGAGAACAGACAGGAATCAAACTCCCAACCTCTGTCATCAGAAGCTAGGCAGCAAGTCAGACACCTATATCATTGAGCTATCCAACCAGCTCACTACATCTCAACCAGGCTGGAAAACCTGTAGCCTACCTCGAAGTGCCAGAAAACCCAATGATGAAGAATGATGTGTTTTGTAACCCAAAACATCTCAATGGTTGAGAATGAATAGGATTGGCGAACTCACAACCTGCTGCCTTTTTTTGGCTGCCTGAAGGGCACAAACGCACAGAGCCAAGTTATTCTTGCATCTGACGCATTAATCTCTAAAGGGCTTCGCCATGTTCCTGGCAGTATGAGCCCAATAAATGAACTAAGTAATCATCTGATGTCCTTCCATGACAAAGCCAAAATCTGCTGGCCCAGACTGCTGATTCATTCTACCTAAAAAACAATCCCCAGTGTTGCTCTATAGCAGTGGTTCCCAAAGTGGGGCACACGCCCCATGAAAGACTTCAGTTCCCAGAAGCCTAAGTCAGTATACTGGCTGACCAGTGCTTTGGGGAATAGACTTAGGCTTCTGGGAATTGAAGTCCACAAACTAAAGTTTGGGAAACACTGCTCTAGAGCATTGATGGCGAACTTTGGCACACCAGCTGCTCCTGGACTTCAATTCCCAGAAGCCCAAGTCTCTGTGAATCCACACCAATGGGTTTACTGCAATACGCTCTACAGAGTCAAAGCTTGGACACCGACTAAAGCAGTTCTCAACCTTTTTAAGCCAGGGGCCAGGTCATGCTCCCTGAGGCAGCTCCAGGGGCTGGATGGCCATTTTGCCCTTTCTCCACCACATGGCACTTCCTGGTGTGGTGGAGGTGGTGGTGGGTCACATGAAATGGTGTCGTGGGCCGCATCCGAACTAAATCATCTGAAAAGAGGATTGAAACTTTTGAAATGTGGATCCACAGACGGCTGCTAAGGATATCATGGGTTGACCATGAGACTAACGTAGAAGTGTTGCGCCGAATGGATAAAGAGCAAGAACTCTTTAAGACCATCAAGCAAAGAAAGCCCCAATATCTTGCACATATCATGAGGAATGACATGGAATATAGAATCCTCCAATTTACTATGCAAGGGAAAATCCCTGGGAAGAGAGGCCCTGGTCATCCATTGAGTAGATGGTGAAGTGTGAACAAAGTGCTTGCCCAAAACAGAGCTTAGAAAGTTTTTTTAAAAAAATGCACTACAATGCCCAACTACCTCAGCCAGTAAGGCCAGAGATCGGCCTGGATTTCCACTAGAAACCAAGAACGATGCTGCATAGCAGTCCAAATTGTTCCACTTTGATGAATAATGTACAGATCACCCCCGCCCCCATCCACAGATTAAGTACCGGTATTCATAAGGTTCAGTTATCTGCAGGTCTAAAAATATTCAATTAAAAATCGTGAAATACATATGTTCTGTATTTCTATGGCAGATTACAAGAGCTGGCCTTTAGAGGCCACTATATGCAGTGTAATGTTTACAAAGAACAAACACAGACATTTTGGTAGTTCTCATGTAGAACAATGGAGGCATTTGAAACCCTTTCTCCGCTCCTATGAGTCAGGCATATGTACTGAATATTGGGTTCACTGTTATCCACAGTTTCAGGTATTTACTACAGAGTTCGCAATGTATCTTCTGCAGATAAGGGGGGGGAAATCTATATTTTGCTATGGATGGATGTTGGTTTTGTGTCAATCTTTGTTATCCACAGTAAATCTTTGTTATCAAGGTTCTACAACAACTTACCATTTTTCATTCTGGCAGATTCAGCGATGGGGGAGAAAATGTTCTTTAGTTTAACCATTTGCACTCCTCAGATAAATTCACACCGCATCAAAATGTGGCTTTCTGGACTACATGCCTTTACCAGCTCGCTCAAAAATTACCGTACTTTTACAAATTCTGGATTCATAACACAGCCATCTTTCAGAAGATTCACAACAATGTCACAGCTTGTGTCAGCCAAGAGGAAATTAAGAAGAAAAATCTCAATTTCTCTATTTATTTATTTTTTTTTGGGGGGGGGGGAGACTCTTCAATCAAAAGTCACAAAAGAACTAAACAAGCTTTTGGGTTCTGCAGAGCTCTTCAGCGAACAAGATGAAGCTAAAAGGAGGTGAGATGTTGTTCAATAGCTGAAATCTTGAAATAGAAAAGCGAGAGAAGGCAGCAGCCATTCAAGGAAACCTCTATTAAAACACTGAGGTCGTTTTAGACCTCCTCTCAAAAACTTCAGCCAGCATGGCTTATGATAAGCAATGACGCGACTAGTCGTCCATTGTATCTAGAGCAAAAGAAAAGGTCGCCCATGCTCGAAAGACTCTATCTGACTCTAGGGTTCGGTGATCCTCTCCATTTACAGCCCAACTGCCTGCATCTGCAGACGTTTCCATGGACATGTGGCAGGCATGACTAGACACATGGAACGCTGTTTACTTTTCCCACCGAAGTGGTCCCTATTTATCTCCTTGCAATTTCTTGCTTTCAAATTGCTAGGTTGGCAGGAGCTGGGACAGACGACAGGAGCTCACTCCGTCATGCAGCGCTTGGGTCTCAAACAGCTGACCTTCCAACTGTCAAGTTTAGTGGCTTAACCACTAATCCGCCACATTCCTATCTAGAGGCCAACCTTTCCCCAACTCATCCAAGAGTTATTGGGGGAAAAGAAACCTACATCAGATGACTCCAAGAAGACACGCTCGGCAATCTCAGCATTGTTCCAAGAAAATCATGCATACAAGGTTGATAATTCATTAAACTCTCGGGTTGTAAGGAAATGCATTTAATACTAATTGCTGCTTCCGATTATAATCAGATGCAGATGGTCACACAGGCCTTCAAAGCAACCTATTTTTTTAAAAAAGGGGATTTCTTGTGTATTAATTCATTGGCCTCTCCAGGAAACTGGAATGTTATCGACTGGATAGGAAAGTGCCGGGTGCTCAGAACATCACCGACATGTGCGCAAAGAATAGCAAATATTAAACCTGAGGCCTCTCTGTCAACAGAAATGGCAAATAAAACAGGTGAAAGAAATGGGGGTGAAAGCAACCCACCCTGTCCTTTCATTATACAGCAAACTGGACTCTACTCTGAGTTTCGCAGTCTTTTTGCTATCAAAGTCCGGACAGCATTAGGGGCAGAACAAGGCATTCCACTGATATGTTGAATACAAAAGGTCAAGGCCATTTGAATAGCTTTTCAGCACAGGGCTGCAGCCACAGAAGAGAGAGGGTGTGGGGATCATACCTGTCAAGGGTGTGGGGTTCATACCTGTCAAGTATCACGTTTTGGCCGCGATTTCCCGTAATTCACCGTTCCCTCACGCTCCTTCCTGCCATCATCCCGTACAGTACAGTATTTGAACAGCCAGGAAAGGGGTTATTGCGCATGCGTGCCACTGCCTCTGACGGGCACGCATGCTCAGTAACCCCTTTCCTGGCCGAAGGGGTTACTGCGCATGCGCATCGCTGCCTCTAGTGGTTAGAGGGTTGGGTTTGGGGTTTTGCATTTGATGAGTTTAAGTATGTTCAGGAATTTACAGTATGGCTTAACTCTATTAATGAAAATCTAAAATTCACCCACTCAGCTAGTGAGGAATCGATTCCCTTTTTGGACATCGTTGCATTTATCTCAGATAATAGGAAATTAAGAATGAAGCTCTTTAAGAAGAAAAAACTGATCGCAATGCATACTTACCATATAGTTCTTTCCACCCTTATTATATTGCTACAGAAGACTTAGGCTTGTATACAGGGACGTTTAGCCCTCCTATAGATTCAGAGTTACACGTTCCAGTTTGGTTGAACCACTCCATTTCTCTCCATCTGATCTACCTCGTTTGTTTGTTTCGGCATGGATTCTCAACCTGCGGTCCGTGGGCCAGATGCAGCCCTCAGCACCATTTCATGTGTCCCCCCCACCCACCGCCTCCACCACACCTGGAAGTGCCATGTGGTGGAGGAAGGGCAAAATGGCCATCCAGCCCCGAAGCTGTCTGAGTGAGTGTGACCCGGCCCCCGGTTTTAAAAGGTTGAGAACTCCTAGTTTGGAGGGTCAAGTGGAAAAGAAGCATGAGCCACATTCACTGGAAGAAAGATGGGGTTTAAATGTGACTTAAAAAATCTGCATGGATGAGTCCTGAAATGACACATTTCTTTCACAGGGGCTGCGGTGGCTCAGTGGTTAAGAAGCATGCCTTGTTAGCTCAAGGGCCAGCAAGTTGGCAGATTGAGACCCGGGTACTGCATGATGGATTGAGCACCCGTCTCTGTCCCAGCTCTTGGGGACATGAAAGGAGCCTCATTCGAGCGTCCCCCTGAGCGGAGTTTTTCCAGCAAAAATCCTTTCAACCCCGAATAATTTGTGACACATTAATATTTCTTTCAGATACACAAGAAGCTGTTTTGTAGATCAAAGTGCCCGAGAAGTCCAGACTAGAAAAAGCAACTTTTCCAAGGTCTACTTTGCTTGCCAACTGTACTTCAAGCTTTCTGACTGGGATACTCAGGATTGAGTCTTGACATCTCTTGCATAAAACAGATACACTAGCCCTGAGTGATGAGTCACTTGGCATTTTCTGGGCATGGAAATTGGACATTCCTTTTTTAAAAAAATGCATTCATAGCGCAAAACCTTTCAAGAGAAAAACCAACCAAGGGTGTCTGGAAAGTCAGCTAAATTGTCAAGCAAGAGACGTCGGTAAGCAAAGATGTCAAGGAAGGAAGGCTGCAAACCCTGAGAAAGAAAACTGGATTAACTCCAGCTTTCCCAAGACAGAGAGAAACAAAAACATAAAGCACATTAGTGTTAGAAGAAGTAAAGTTGGACCAATTCATTAAACTACAAAGAGGTGACAAAACGCATCTTTATCTTACGGCATGAAATTAGTAAGACTAGCAATAAATTGTTTTCAGACACTCTAATTTCTTGGAATAGTAGCCGTGTTAGTCTGTGTTTCAGGCATAACAGAAGGCGGCAGAAATAAAATACATCCATCTGTTGGACACGCATCGCAAAGGTTTGAGTATTAGCCCAGATTTTCTGGGACATTATCAAATTTGATACACAGATTGTTCAGGATGCATCGTACAACTCTCTCTCTCTCTCTCTCTCTCTCTCTCTCTCTCTCTCTCTCTCTCTCTCTCTCTCTATATATATATATATATATATATATATATATATATATATATATATATATATATATATATATATATATATATATATATATATATATATATATATATATATATATAGAGAGAGAGAGAGAGAGAGAGAGAGAGAGAGAGAGAGAGAGAGATAGATATAGATATAGATATAGATATAGATATAGATATATAGATATAGATATATAGATATAGATATAGATATAGATATAGAGATAGAGATAGATATAGAGATAGATAGATAGATATAGATATAGATATAGATATATAGATATAGATATAGATATCTATATCTATATATATCTATATCTATATATATATCTATAGATAGATAGATATAGATAGATAGATAGATAGATAGATATAGATTGTAGATGTAGATGTAGATAGATATAGATATAGATATAGATATAGATATAGATATATAGATATAGATATAGATATAGATATAGATAGATAGATAGATAGATAGATATGTAGATGTAGATGTAGATGTAGATGTAGATGTAGATATAGATGTAGATAGATAGATAGATAGATATAGATATAGATATATTGCTAAGTGGTTTTTCCCATTGAAAAATTGTTGTACGATTTTCCCCATAAGGAAAATTGTTATGTGGGACACCATTTCTCCTCCCAAAACCTAATTGTTATGCGATTTCGTTGCAATACGGGACGATTGTTGCAAGAGGTCCCACTGTATATTATATTTTGTTATATTTTACCCTTTCACAAACTTTCCTGTAAAATTCTCTTTCATAACATGTCTCAGAGAACAAAGGATATATGCTCACACAGTAAGACTAAGGTTAATGCAATTAAGCTCGGGAAGAATGTAGCCCTTCCACTCCCCCCAGGAAACACAAGTATACACCCCATGTATAAAATCTTTGTCAACTTCTCACAGAGATCTCATCACACCATAACAAGACAGTTATGGTTCGCTCAACAGCACAAAAAATCCTGTAGAAACAGGCTTCTAAAGTTGCGACATGGAAGGTTTTAACCCACTTTGGAAACAAGCACAGCCTGTTGTCATCTTCTTCAATCAAGTGGCATCTTTGTTGATTACGTTTATTCTCCTACCCCAAATTTGCCCCAAAGCCGGGATTCTCAACCTGCGGCCCAGGAGCCGGATGTGGCCCATGGTGCCATTTCGTGTGGCCTCCCACCACCTCCACCACCACACCAGGAAGTGCCATGTGATGGAGGAAAGGCAAAATGGTCGTCCGGCCCCTGAAGCTGTCTGAGGGAGCGTGACCCAGCTTAAGAAGGTTGAGAACTCCTGCCCAAACTCCTGCCATTTTGTTTGAGTTGTTTTTCTTTTCAAAATGGCGGCCGCAACTATAATCAGCTGTTGGACGGCACAGGGACATACCTATCAAGTTTTGGATTTGGAAATAAGGGAAATTTCCCGGCCAATACGGGATACTTGACAGCTATGCTTATCCTGTGCTGCCTTCCAATGGCCGCAATAGGGCATTGCAGTCTAATTAATATGGGATGACGGCGGGAAAGAGGGTAAAATAAGGGGTTTTCCCGGCCAATACGGGATACTTGACAGCTATGCACAGGGAGCACATAGGAAGGCGGGAATAGTGCGGAATAGCTCTTCCCAGCCTCCCAGACCCTCCTGAGGAAGCAGAAAGCCTCAAACAGGGACCCCACTGACGGCGATTTTCCAGCTACATAAGGTAGGAGGTCTCGTCGTAGGGGTCAGAAACAGCTTGGATCGCTTCTCCCCAGCCTCCCAGGGGTGGCGGAGACCCAAAATGGGTGAAATATTTCCCGCCCATTTTTGGGTCCCCGCCACCCCTGCCAGGCTGGGGGGAAGCGATCCAAGCTGTTTCCGACCCCACCGGACCTTTTCCAACGATGCTGCAAGCAGAAACCACGGGGTGAACCCGTCTGCTGCAGGTTTCTGTTTCCCGGTTAACGACGTTTCCCAGTTAGCGGTGCAACATTGGGAACCACGAAACGTCGCTAACCGGGGGTTTACTGTACTATCAAAAGTCATTTTCAGCAGCATCTAGGCCTCTTTGAAAGAACGAGTGGATTTCCAGGCATTCTTGTTTTGACTGTCAGAGATGCCAGGGTTAAAGCATTAAACCTCATTACAATTCTCTGCCCGTCTCCAAATATTTTTCTTTTATCAAAAGGCCAAGAAAGAGAACTTGACTACCGGTTGACGTGAACATAGACCGGCAGATGGCAAAAGGTCGAAGTCCTAACAGACTTGCCTGTCCAGAAAGAGACACGTCCAGAACAGACACATCATAAGAAGATGCTACAATCCCTTAAAAATTATATTCATGGTGTTCCTTTTAGAATTCAGGAGCTGTTCGGTAGAGAGACCGCCGAAACAAAGACCATTAATTACAGTTGACGTACTGCAAATATGACTATCAATTCTCTTTTCAATATAAATTAAAGCAATGGCTCCTTTCTTCCCTTCTAACAATGCAAAATCTAAATTAGAGGCTAGTTCAGTAATGACAAACCTATGGCATGCGTGCCAGAGGGTGCACTCAGAGCCTATCTGTAGGCACACGTGCCATTGCTCCACCCCTCTGCCCAGCAGTCCAATGGGAGCGCTTCCTGCCTCCCCCAGCAGAGTTTTCCCCATCCCTCTTCCCAGCAGTTCAATGGGAGAAGTTCCTTCCTCCCCACAGCACAGAGTTCACCCCACCTCTCTGGCCAGCAGTCCAATGTGAACAATTCCTCCCATGTCTGGGGTAAGGCAGGCGGCTCACATGCAGTTTGAGGGTGCAGCGTGAACGGCAGTTTGGGCATTCGGTCTCTATATGCAGCCCTGATGGGCATTTTTGAAACCTCAGACCCCATGCTTGAGACCCCAACTCAAATTGGAGAGGGAGGGAGAATCATGTCTCTGGAAATCTTCAGGGGGTAGACTTTTCTAAAATAGGGGTTAGCAACACAAGGCCCATGGGGTCGCATGCAGCCCTAGGAGAACAGATTTAGATCCCCAATGCTACCAGGGCCCAGTAGAAAATATACCCCTTGTTGGTATTGCTCCACCTAAGGTAAAGAGAGAAGTAGCGGCAGACAATGAGAGAACTAAGCAAGAGAGGAACCCTCAACACCTTCTGGATGGATAAGAGCCTCAAGTCCACCAACTGAGATACAGGAAGAGCTTTTGGCCCATACCATCTGAAGCTGATGGTCATTGTAATCAAATACCAAAGCTAAAGTTAGTACAAGGACATCGACAAACTATACGTAGGGAACTCAACAATCCACAACTTTGGGCCTGAGCATCTCTCCAACAGAGGATGCTGCTCCAGTATGGAGCACATCCATGCACGCAAAACAAGTTGACATCGCTGTTAATGAAGCCATGCGTATAGTGACAGGATACCTCAAACCTACACCAGTTGAGAAAATATACCCTCTTGTTGGTATTGCTCCACCTAAGATAAGCAGAGAAATAGCAGCAGACGATGAGAGAACTAAGCAAGAGAATGAACCTCGACCCCCTCTGAATGGAGAGGAGTCTCAAGTCTACCGACTCGGATCCAGGAAGAGCTTCATGGCAAGAACAGACGTTCTTGTGGGTACACAAGAGCAAAACCAAAATAGAAGCTGGAGGAAGGAGCTCACTGGACAAGGAACAGCATTAAAGGAGGATATGGCTGAGAAACTCAACCTCCTCTACATCACTTGGAAGACCCTGAATAGACCGAGGGTCAGAGTGCCTAAATGCAAGACCAACATGCTCAAGTGGGGGCTGCTGGTGGACAACAACAGGCTATGTGAATGTGGAACGATACAGAATCCAGTTCATTAATTGGTCTGCCAAGCACTACGAAAAACATGCACCAATAAGGATTTAAGTCTAGTCAACGACAAAGCCAAGAAAGTGGCTCCATTTTGGCAGGTCCAGCGTTTGATCGGGACACAAAAGAAATTGAAGACGTGCAATCTGCCATGTTTGGATGGGCCATCAATGTCTCCATGGCCCCCTTATCCTCAAATTATTTTTAACCAGCCGCTGTAGAGTGCAAAGACAGGTTTTTACAGTACCTATACCAGAAACCAGTCAGCAGCCCATGCTTTCTAGTACCACTAGTACCTGCTACAATTCGCAACTCAATCCATTCAAGGCATCTGGGAAATCTGCAAAATTGGTTGCTAGCCATTTTCAGGAGAGGAAAATTAGAGTTCTGTCTCCCCCCTTCATTATTTCATACTAGCTAATTACCCGGCCTTGCCCGGGTTGTTTTTGTCGTTTAAAGCAAGGATGATGCGGCTTGACTATGGTTTTACTTTTCCGCCCAGCGGTGTCCCCGGCCCGTAAACATTAAATTCTGTCAAGCCGCGGCCTCCTTTGGTTAGCAAAAGGAGGCCGCAGCTTGACAGAAATGTAAGTTTACGGGCAGGAGACCCCACTGCTGAAGAACAATTAGCGGCCACAGCTTTCTTTAGTGGTGGCATCTCCCAGTGGAAAATTCAAGCCGGTGTCTTGGCTGTGCTGAGCGTGCGCAGTACTGCTCTTTCATTGCTGCTTCTCCAGCCAGTGGGGGTGTCCCCTTTGCATCCCACTTTGGGGGGCATAAACCCACAAATGGGTTTTGAGACCCCCAGTGTTGATCTTGCAAGCCCAAGGTATGTATGTGCAAACCTTCCGCGAGATTGGTCCAGGGATGTGGGTTCCTTTGGAGCACATACAAACCCACACCTCTGTTTTATAGATATAATCACATATTCGTCTTCCTTTACTGCAGAGCCACAATTCTGCTGGTGTTACCATGCGTGGGAAGGCAATTGTGTAAGAAGTGTGCATGACCGTGGAGGGCTATTTACTGTGTGTTCAGCTGCGCTGTGTGGCCCAGAGGACAGTCAAATCAAAAGATGACAAACCCTGACGCAGTTGTCAGTCCAAAGTCAAACCCAAGAGGATCTTAAATGACTCGGGTTATAAAGGTTGCCCAAGCCAGGCTCATCACTCTAAAATATCACATTTAGAAACACCAACTTTCACATGAATGCCATAAAAATGAACCCAAAGGAACGAACGATCGGATCTGGGATTCTGGTCTTGTTCTTTGCCTGACTTGCTATGCAAGAAGCAATCGCTGCCCTGGGAGCCAAATCCACACCCAATGACGAAGGGGAAATGTGCTCTACATTCAAATCATCCATGGATTTTACAGCAGAAAGTTCGTTCTCCTTCCTTCGTTTGCCTTAGAAACATTCTTTAAAAACAGCTTCCAACAATGGACCTTGTTTTGTTTTTGTGTAGGTGCCCATCCAATTCATTGCCACAACAACACAAATGGCTCACTGTTAGCATTGAGTCACATGTGTTTTTCAAACAGAGCAACAGTTTAAAACAGGGCTTCTCAACCTAAGGCCCGTGGGCCAGATCCAGCCCCTGGTGCCATGTCACGTGCCCCACCCCACCCCTCCAAGGACATATGAAAAACAAAATGGCTGCCCCTTTGAAGCTGTTGGGAAAGGTTTAAAAGAAACAGATCTGTGTGATCCATGAGAAAAATCGAAAACTAGGACCTGATAAAAACTTTCTTAATCATTATATGATCATACCTGTCAAGTTTGGGATTTGGAAATAAGGGAAATTTCCCAGCAAATACGGGATACTTGACAGCTATGCTTACCCTGTGCTGCCCTCCAATGGCGGCAATAGGGCACTGCAGTCTAATTAATACAGGATGGCGGCGGGAAAGAGGGTAAAATAAGGGGTTTTCCCAGCCAATACGGGATACTTGACAGCTATGCTTATCCTGTGCTGCCCTCCAGTGGCGGCAATAGGGCATTGCAGTCTAATTAATACAGGGTGATGGCGGGAAAGAGGGTAAAATAAGGAGTTTTCCCGGCCAATACGGGATACTTGACAGCTATGCTTATCCTGTGCTGCCCTCCAATGGCGGCAATAGGGCATTGCAGTCTAATTAATACAGGGTGATGGCGGGAAAGAGGGTAAAATAAGGAGTTTTCCCGGCCAATACGGGATACTTGACAGCTATGCTTATCCTGTGCTGCCCTCCAATGGCGGCAATAGGGCATTGCAGTCTAATTAATACAGGATGACGGCGGGAAAGAGGGTAAAATAAGGGGTTTTCCCGGCCAATACGGGATACTTGACAGCTATGCTTATCCTGTGCTGCCCTCCAATGGCGGCAATAGGGCATTGCAGTCTAATTAATACAGGATGACGGCGGGAAAGAGGGTAAAATAAGGGGTTTTCCCGGCCAATACAGGATACTTGACAGCTATGTATATGACGAAAGCAAAACAATCACACTTATATACCGCCCCATTAGTGCATTCTCGGGGCAGTTCACAAGGTATGTGCCTTTGAGTCAATACTAATTTGTGGTGACCCTTTCCAGGAAATCGTGTTATATAAATTTATGTAAATCAGGACATTTATGTAAATCTGGACATGGTTTTAGCACAGAATCGTTATGTAAGTCGAATTTTATGTAACTCGGGGCATTTGTAAGTCGGGGTGTTACTGTATTCTTAACAGCAATAGCCAGTCTTTCAAATTGTGCAATCTCTCCTTTATGTGACATTTTGGTGGGCTAATGAAATAAGCGGCCCACCTTTGGCTGGGTCAGTTTGCTGTTTTAAAAAAACTGGAGAAAATATATATATATATATATATATATATATATATATATATATATATATATATATATATATATATATATATATATATATATATATATATATATATATATATATATATATATATATATATATATATATATATATATATATATATATATAGACACACACACACACACACACACACACACACACACACACACACACACACACACCAAAATCTGGCACGGTCCGGGGTTGGGAAGTTAATACATTTCATTAATAAATCCCCATCTCCTCGAGTATAGTTTGACCGCTGGGATAGACTCCACTGCAATCTACGCTGACTAAACCAATTTACAAGCGCATGTGACTGATGTATCCATGACAAGCCTTATGTTAGTTAATTAAATCCATTGAGAAATTGGCTGATTTACCCACTGAGACAGGGTCGCTGTTGTAAAGCTTGATTTCAAAGGACTATTTTACAGGCAGTTTGTTGAATATCCATTGTATTTAACATTTGGCTAGTGTAGGGATGGCGAACCTTGGCACCCCAGGTGATTTTGGACTTCTATTCCCAGAAGCTCAAGTCAGCACTCCTGCTGATCAGAGCTTCTGGGAATTGAAGTTCAAGGACACCCAGAGTGCCAAGGTTCACCATCACTGCGTTAGGGTTCACTGAACCAGCATTAGATTTTTGGAGACAAACTCTCTTGAGGTAGGAGACCACAGGAGAGTTCTACCTATTGTTGAGTTGTGCAACTCAGTAAAGAACAGATAAGGCCAAGGGGGTGAGTTCTTAAATTGAGGCAACTCATCCCCTAAGCCAGTGATGGCGAACCTTTTAGAGACAGAGTGCCCAAGCAGAGGGGTGGAGCGAACGCTGTGCAGGGGGAGGAAGCGCTCCCATTGGGCTGCTGGGCAGAGGGGCAGGGGGGAACTCTGTACTGGGGGAGGGAGGAAGCTCTCCCATTGGGCAGAGCAAACTCTGTGCTGGGGAAATGGTGCCACATCTGGCACACGCGTCATTGATTCACCAGCACCCTAAGCTTATAGCCTTTGCACCAGTGCTTATAGGCGCAACACTTCAATTACTTAAGAGACCGCATCACCCCAAGGTTTTCAACCCATCCTACGAGAGCGGACTGTAGGGTCTCCCTAGTGGTCCCATCAGCCAGGGAGGCACATCTCACTGGGACCAGGAGGAGAGCCTTCTCGGTATCTGCTCCGGACCTATGGAACCTCCTGCCACTTGAACTGCGCCTCCAGGCAGAATTGCTCCCCTTCAGGAAGGCCTTAACAACGTGGCTATGCCAGCAGGTGTGGGGTACAACAGGTACCACTACCCAGCCATGCTGGCTTATTTAGCCGGGTGTCCTTCCTTTTAGGGGGATTGGGGAGGTTTTATGGACATTTTTAGATAGTTTTATAGTACAGTGTTTGGTTTTAATTAGTATTGGGTATGGTTTTTAACTGATGTAATTTGTGAGCCACATTGGGTCGCTTAGGCGAAAAAGGCAGTTACCGTATATAAATCCAATAAATAAATAAATAAAACTAGCGCGATTTTAACCAACGTGGCTCATAAATCTTCCAGGTGCCGGCAGAGAAAGGACGGAGAGACTCAACCTTACATTAAGTACGAGGGAATGCTTCCCACGTTCTGGTTTCTAAACTGGGATGGCAAGTTTGGAATTGAGCATCATGCTGGCTCACTTACTAAACTGGAGGAAACTTCTTCAATTAAAATGTTCGCCAAGCACAACCAATGGCAAAGCCGAAGGAGAGAGCTGCCATTCAGAAGGATCTCACTGTCTTTGGGATTAAAGATGATCCGAGTGTACAGATCCCATGTGGAATCCCTCTCTGCAAAGTCCCCATTCATTCTAAAGTCCGGCTCTCCACTGAGGTTGCCTCCAGAATGCTTCCTTCCTGCGCACTTAAGAGTCAAACCCAAGAAGATGCCCCAAGGCACTCTTATGGAAGGGGCGCCACAGATCTGCCACTTTCCACCGGACATGTCAAGGAAGACCTGTCGTTGTGGCCAGGCAGCCACCAGGCGGGATCAGCCATAAAACATCAAGCCCACAAACAAGACAGAGAAATGGATTTTTAACACCATATCAAGGTCTTGGCAGCCGGCATTAATTTGGGGTATCAAACAAGGCATGCCAAACAACAAGAACAATCGTACTGCACTCAGTAGATTAGGGAGCCAAGAGCATTTAACCCAGTAGCCTGTTGCATAGCTCCGCCTGCCCAACAACAGTGGCGTCACTGGCCCTGACAAATTGCTCTTAACTATTGAGTTCCTTTTTCAGTGTCGTGCAACAAATGCACATTGATTCCAAGCCGCACACGTTCCAAAACTGTCAAAGGTAAAGGACACTCTTGTTCGAAAGCCAGTCGTATCTGACTCTACGGTTCGATGCTCTTTAGAGCCAAAGAGCCAGCAGTGTCTGTGTCTGCAGATGTTTCCGTGGTCACTTGGCAGGCATGACTAGACATCGGAGCACACGGAACGCTGATACAGTACAGTACTTTTTTGAAATTCCTTGCTGTGAACAGCTAGGTTGTCAGGAGCTGGGACACATACAGGAGCTCACTCCATCACGCAGTACTTGGGTCTCGAACTGCTGACCTGCCAACCTTCCGGCCATCAAGCTCAGCAAGAAAGGAACTCTTTAATTAGTGGGCAATGACGTCACTCCCGCAGCAAATGCAGAGACACGTAACAGGATACCAATTTTAGCATCTTATCCTATTCCAGTGGTGGCAAACCTATGGCACGCATGCCAGAGGTGGCACTCGGAGCCCTCTCTGTGGGCACCCATGCAGACACTCCAGCACAGAGTTCACCCCATCCCTCTGCCCAGCAGCCCAATGGGAGCGCTTCCTCCCTTCCCCCAGCACAGAGTTTGCCCCGCCCCTCTGCCCAGCAGCCCAATGGGAGCGCTTCCTCCCTTCCCCCAGCACAGAGTTTGCCCCGCTCCTCTGCCCAGCAGCCCAATGGGAGCGTTTCCTTCCTCCCCTGTTGCTGTGTTGGCACTCTTGCAGTGTTTGGACAGATTGCACACAAAAGGTTGCCCATCAAGGCTCTTCTAAACTCCAAGCAACGAAGTGGGCCATAAGTAAGTAAAACAAATGCAAGAGAAAGGAGGTACCTTTATTGGATCACTTTTAAAAAAACCAAACATTGTGTGACTCAAACTTGCGCAATGTTTGATTTCTTAAGTCAGGGTGCCCACATTTTTGGGGCTGTGGTGTGGGAAAGTCGTGTGGTTCAGGGGGCCGGTCCCTACAGCCCATGGGCTGGATCCGGCGCCCAACGCCAGTTCACCCGGCCCACACCACCCTCCTTGCTCCCGGAAGCAAAACGCGCCAGACAGGCACATTTTTACTTCCACTTCCGGGAGTGACGAGGGCGGCGCAGGCAGGCCGGATCCTGCCCATGGGCTGTCGTCTTAAGTGATCCAATAAAGGATCCTGTATGGATCACACGGCTGTCTTTGTTAGAAGGAGGGCTTTAAAAATCACAAAGTGGAATGAGCAGCAGGAAGATCTACTCGGAGCAAGGAAAATTCACACACACAAATACTTGGGCAAACCAGGATTAGAGAGATCCTGCTTAGCCCAGAGAAGTGGGGGGGGGGGGGCAGATAAAGATCCTGCACCCCCAGCATGCAAATAGATCAGGGAGGAGGAGGAGGAGGAGGAGGAGGAGGAAGGCTCGCCCCAAGGCAGCCTGAGCCCGATCCGCCAACCAGATCGCAGGAGGCGGCGAAGGAGAGGCGGCGCTGCCGGGTGGCCAGTTGTTGCTCACCATCTACTACTACCGGTTGCAAAGAGTGGAGGGAAAGAAAAACACATGGGGAGGAGGAGGAGGGGGGGGAATCAATAAACCAAGCAATAAATGAGATAAAGCATCGGGGAAGGGTGTGTGTGGGGTGGGTGGGTGGGGGGGGGTTTGCAGGGTCGCCCCTCCCTTCCTTCCTTCCCCTGCCCAAAAGCTCCCCACTCACCCACCCCCTATTTTTAAACTATGGGGATGCGGAAGAAGTAGTAGTTGCAAACTTTGTGGGACCCACTAAATCTTCCAAAGAGAGAGAGAGAGAGAGAGAAAGGGGGGGGGGTGTTTGAGGAGGGGGAAAGGGAGGTGGGAAAGTGGGGCGCCGCCCCCCCCCCCGGCACCTGCGGATCGTGCAAAAAGGACACCCCCCCCCCAAAGTAAAAGGTAAAGGTTTCCCGTGCTCGAAAGCCAGTCGTATCCGACTCTAGGGCTCAGTGCTCGTCTCTGTGTCCAAGCCGAAGAGCCAGCGCTTGTCTGCCTTCTACAGACCGTTCCCGTGGTCGCGTGGCAGGCATGACTTAGACACCCGAGCGCGCACGGAACGCTGTTACCTTCCCCACCGAAGTGGCCCCTATTTATCTACTTGCAATATGGTCTGCCGCCCTCCTTCTGGGAAACAAAAGACGCGCCCTTAAAAAAAAAAAAAAGCCCCGATCCTGAAGTTTGGCGGGTGTGTGTGTGTGTGTGTGTGTGTGCTTTGTGGTTTGCTTACCTGCCAGGATGGCTTTGCCCGGGTGGGTGAGCTGGGCTTTGCCCGCGGGGGCGGCGGCGGCCAGGCACCGGGGCCGCGGGAAAGGGTCCCGGAAGGGAGGCATCATGGCCATTGGCAAGGCAAAGGCGGCTCTCCGCGGGTTCGATCCCCGGAGGAGGAAGGACGCGGGCAATGCCCAGCAGGGGCTTCCGTGGGTTGGGTTGGGTTGGGGGGAGCGTCTCCGAAAGGCTCCCGCGGCCACCACCGCCCCCCTTGCCTTCCTCCCTCCCTCCTCCTCCTCCTCCTCCTCCCGCTTTAATAAACCGCGGGGGGGGCGTGGCTGCCAGCTCTGAAACGTCACCGCTTGGAATTGACATGCGCTGAGGAGGCGGGGCCATGCCAGGAGGGGGCGGGCGGGTGCTTGGGAGCCCCGCCCCTCGCCCCGCCCCAGGCGACTGGGGTCCCGCCCCCTCCCCGCCCAGGCTTCCCTAAGCGCTGCGGTGGCTGAAGGGTTAAGACGCTGAGCTTGGAGACGGGGAGGACGGGGTTCGAGACCCGGGGCTGTAGGAAAAGAGGGGACAGGCTGCTATTGAGATGGATTCACTCACTCAAGGACAGGGAGCCACCCACCTCATCCCCATTGATTTGGTTGCAAGTAGATAAATAGGGACCACTTGGGTGGGAAGGTAACAGCGTTCCGTGCGCTTCGGTGTCTAGTCATGCCTGCCACATGACCTCCAGGGGTCCATCTCGCCCGTGTTCTGCAAAAACTCCGTCTTTGCTAAACACAGCCACCACCATGGCTAGTCATGAATTGCTTTATTCATCACAACTTTGTCTAATCTCTTAGTAAATCTCCTGCCCCTCCTGCCAACCTAGCAGTTCAAAAGCAAGACATTGCAACTAGATAAATAGGGACCACTTGGGTGGGAAGGTAACAGCGTTCCGTGCGCTTCGGTGTCTAGTCATGCCTGCCACATGACCACAAAAATGTCTGCAGCAGCAGACAGCGCTGGCTCTTCGGCTTTGAAACAGAAATGAGCACTGAACCCTAGAGTCGGATACGACTGGCTTTCAAGCAAGTGGAACCTTTACCTTGCAGGGAGAGGGGATGACGGTGGCTTAGTGGAAAGATGGCAGGTCAGCAGTTCGAGACCTGAGTACTGCATGATTTGAGCGCCTGGTGTGTTTTCTCTCCCATGGCCTGCCCAACAGAGATTTTAAGTTTAGTCCATCTTTGGGGCCATTCAACAATTACGTGATCCAGAAATCTTACAGCCAGGCTGTGGTCTTAAACAATAATTACTTCTAAGCACTGGGCAAAGGACATAAAGCACATTGAAGATCTATCATGCCGGATAAATAACACTATAGTGAGCAGAAAGCAATAGAAGATCACCTTGTTAGCTGGAAGGCTGGCAAGTTGGCCGTATGAGACCCGAGTACTGCACAATGGATTGAGTGCCCATCTCTGCCCCAGCTCTTGGGGACATGAAAGGAGTCTCACTTGGGCGTTCCCTGAACAGTTTCTTCTGCAAAAAATAATCCTTTCAACCCAGAATAATTTCTGGCACATTATTATATATGACACTTACGTATCCCATAAGGCTCGGAGCACTCTGGGTAGTTCACAGGGTAGAATTCGTTACCCTGGATTCTGCCTTTCTGTATTTGTAGTCCATTACACTGTTGCTCTTTTCACACGTTGTTGTTCTGTGCCACCACTTTGCTTCCAACTTATGGCAACCCTATTATTTAGGGGCCTCTGAGAAGATCTCGTCACCAGTGCCGCTCAGCAATTTCAGGTCCGTGGCTTCCTTTATTGAGTGAATCCATCTCTTATTTGATATTCATCGTTTTCTGCTGTCTTCCACGTTTCCTAACATTGTCTTCTCCAGTGAATCTTTCTTTTTTGGATGTACTCAAAGGACAAGAGCCTCAGCGTAATCGTCTTTAAAAATAAATTAGAGCCTCTTATACCTGTAACAAATACTTCCCTCCCCAGCAGTAGAAGGAAAGGCATTAGGAAAGTTAGTCCCCCCACATTTCAATGTCCCTTTTAATGGCTGGAGCATTGTTAGGTCTATGCTGCCCCCTAGTGTAGGCATAGGAAACAACAGCTTTCTTATTCAGTCGATTCCGACCCTTTGCGACCCCATGGACCATTGCCCGCCAGGCACCTCTGTCCTCCACCATGTTCCTCAACAGGCCCAGCTCTGTGCCCATTGCATCTACAATACCATGTAGCCATCTCATTTTCTGCCGGCCCCTTCTTTTGCCTTCCACCTTTCCCAGCATCAAGGCTTTCTCAAGTGAATTCTCTCTTCTCGTTTGATGCCCACAGTACTTTAGCTTCACTTTATTATTTGTCCTTCTAAGGAACAGTCAGGGTTGATTTCTTCTAAGATTGACCTGTTTGTTCTCCTCGCTGTCCAGGGGACTCTCAAAACTCTCCTCCAACACCACATCTCAAAGGCATCTATTCTTTCCTTATGGTCCAGCTCTCACAACCATACATTACCACCGGGAATACCATTGCCACACCGCCATGCATTACCATTTGAGGTCCCAAGTCTAGGCATTTCAGCTTGACCATCAGATGCAGCAAACCTTTGGCCATTCCACCCCATGTTCTGAATATCATCGCCAACAATATTCTATCATTAGCTCCACAGACCTGGGTGCACGGAGATAAAATTCAAAACATCTGGAGCACCATGAATATTGCCCTCTAGACCCAAAGAAAGCCCTTCCCTGTAGTCATGCTGGAACAGCAGAGAAACAACCCGGGTTGTTCTACAGCGATGGCCAACCTTGGCACTCCAGATGTTCTTGGACCTCAATTCCCAGAAGCCCTGATCAGCAGGAGTTCTGGTGATTAAAGTCCAAGAACACCTGGAGAGCCAAGGTTGGCCATCACTGTATCATGTGGTCAAACCCCCCCCTCCAACCCATGAATGACATTTACATTCACCAGATTCTAGTCTCTGTTGATGGTCACAGCAATTCCTTCTAGCCACAGCATTTCAAACCACACAGTGGACAACAGCTTGGTTTATGTTTGTAATTGGACTTTCATAATATTCATGATTAGCACAAGATTCATAGCCATAAATTATACGTTATCTAGTTCTCAGTACATAAAATGTTAATGATATACGTCTCTGAAGAGTGGCACAAAGTAATACATCGTTGTTGGCATTCTCTATTGGGAAGAATAAAAAAAAAGAGAGACTTTCTGGCGGGCAAACTGTTTACGTCACAGAATCCGGGCAAAGCCAGAAAATTGGGGAGAAGAGAACCTGAACAACTGAGTTTTAAAAGGCAAAGAGTTTTGGAGGCTCAAGTCAAATGCAACCAGTGTAGCAGGGGGAAAACTTGCTTTCAAGTTCAGCGATGATACACAAAGCGGAATTGCACCACATCGCATGTTGATGCTGCCGCCTTACCAAACGGCCCTCTTTAAAAAGACTATTCCTGGCTCATCTCGATGAACGCCCGCCTCTGACATTTGCTTTCATTTTACACATGTAAACTCTCCTTCATTTTGTACTCTTTGATGCCAATGAGTTATATATCATGCTCTCTCATGCTGCAATAATACAGGGGGGGGGGAAGACCTAGGATATGTCTACTCTGCAATATGATCTAATTTATTCCCCCGATAAGAGTTTCAAATACTACTCTAGAAGGTGTTGCTTTTTGTGTGTGTGTGCAACATTTTGTAAACTGCACCATTCCCCCATCCTGTATATTCTCTTTTATATGGTACTAAAAACGAACAGGAATGAAGGCAGGGGAGAAAATGAGTTATATGTGTGTGTGTTTTCTATATGTCCCACCAGGATGAACCTTCTGGCACTAATACCCTGCTACCAGAGTAGCTGCTTCAGCTGTTGCGGTACTTTCTGAGCATATAACCCGGGGTGCCCAAACCTTTTGGGCCATGGGCTGGTCACGTGGTTCCTCCCACCGGAAGTAAAACGTGCCTTTGTAATCTTTTTTGCAACAGATATGTTTTGCAACAGGATGAGATAGTTGTTTTTTTTTTTTTGGCTGCCTTTTTCTCTGCTTAAACCAGGGGTGCCCAAACTACAGCCTGTGGGCTGGATCCGGCCCCCGACACCAATTCATCCAGCCTGCACCGTACTCGTTGCTCCTGGAAGTGGAAGTAAAACATGCCCATACGGGTGCATTTTACTTCCACGAGCAACGAGGGCACGCGTGGGCTGGACGAATTGGTGTTGGGGGCTGGATCCAGCCCACGGGCCATAGTTTGAACACCCCTGATGCAACCACTTGGTGCCAAGAGACTCCGGTAAGAAAAAAAGAGAAATTCTGCAGTAGAAGGAAGTGCCGGCTTCACTACCTGGCCACCCTTTCCCTCGCCACCGCTTTCTCCTGGCCTCAAGAAGTTATTGCTGTTCCGTTGTTTTTTGTGACTCGGCTTCAGATACGGGCTTGAAATGTCAGTAACAAAAAAGAAAGAAAAAGCTGCCCTTTTTTCGGGGGGGGGGGGTTTTGAAATGTAACA
Source organism: Bradypodion ventrale (assembly GCA_035047345.1). Taxonomy (NCBI): domain Eukaryota; kingdom Metazoa; phylum Chordata; class Lepidosauria; order Squamata; family Chamaeleonidae; genus Bradypodion; species Bradypodion ventrale. Next base: position 9,111,050 of record JAWDJE010000015.1, on the reverse strand, counting down.
GGACATGGCAATAAATAACACAGTGTCCTTTGGGTGTCTCTGGCAAAGGGCATGGAAGCCAATACAAGAATTCATCTGTGCCTCCATGGACAAAAAAAAGGGGAGAAAAGAGAGAAAGTAACCAGAAAGGGAAGGGAGGAGAAGGCAACAGGTTAAAATGGTCTGTCCTGTCCCAGCGGGAGTTACATATTGAAGCCATAAACGGGCGGCTGGGTGAATCCGGGCGCTGTGTATCCATAGGGGAAGTTGGCCTGTGGAGGGACGGCGGTGAAGTTAGCTTGTGGAGGGACGGCGGTGAAGTTAGCTGGTGGAGGGACCGCGGTCGGCCCTGCCGTCAGCATCAACTGTTGGCCTGCAAGAAAGCAACAAAGACTTAGGTTGTTGTAGGTTTTTAAAGCATCACACGTACACACACACACACACACACGCTTTTGTATATCCCCCAATGAATGCTACCTAGGAAGCTAAAACTAAACGGCAGAAGAACCAGTTCCAATTGTGACTGGAAGGGGGTGGTTTTTCAATTTTTTAATAAAAAGAAACAGGGGGAAAATAAGGAAGTATGCACCTAGTTTTTACAAATGAGCCAATCTGCATGTGAAGCTGTTAAGATTCTAAGCCCCCACAATATTTGGGCACTGCCCTCATCGCTCCCGGAAGTGGAAGTAAAACACGCCCATACAGTTAAGGCTCTTCTGGGTTAAACCTTCCTCCATATGGGTGCATTTTACTTCCGCTTCCGGGAGCGATGAGGGCAGCGCAGGCCGGATGAATCACAGTAAACTCATTCGTGTGGATTCACAGGGTGCTTGGGCTCCTGGGAATTTAAGTACAAGAACATCTGGAGTGCCAAAGTTCATCATCACAGGACTAGGACATTATGTAGTTTATAGAGAGGCAGTGCCTGTAGCGGTTAGAGTGGCCAACGAGGATGGGGAAGACCCGGGTTCAAATCCACACTCAGCTATTAAGTCCACTGTGGGTGTCCTAGGCCAGCCACCCTTTCTCACTCTAAGCCAGTGGTTCCCACATCCCACAGAGAACTTCATTTCCCAGAATCCTAAATCAGTACATTGCTCGTCAGTGCTTTTGAGGAATAATTGACTACGGCTTCTGGGAATTGAAGTCCAAAAACTAAAAGTTGGGAAACACTGCTCTAAGCAGTGGTTACTTGGTTACTTGGATGCAACCAATGATGTGGAAGCAATAATCATTTAGGTCTGTGATGGCGAACCTTGGCACTCCAGATGTTTTTGGACTTCCATTCCCAGAAGCCCAAGTCCCTGTGAACCCACCAGAATGGGTTTACTGTGTTTATGCCATCACTGATTTAGGTGATATAGAGGTCCCGAGAGAAAGCATCATTTCATTCTTTTGCCATCGAGCCAGAACCCTTCCCAGAAGAGCAAGTATTCATAAAGATGATAAAGGTCAGGCTTCCTAATTTAGTTTAAATAGGTAGTTTTCCACCTGTGGGAGGAAACATTTAAGATGTGCTGGAAATGAAACTACTGCATATGAATGGCCAGCCCTCATACTGTGTCTTTTAAAGATAAACTCTATGGCACCTGTAAATAGAGGACATTTTTAATCTTGCAGCAAAGGCACCAGTTTCAAACATAGAAATTGAGTGGGGGTTTGTTTGGGGTATTTAGTAACACAGCTAATACAGTGAGAAGACTAGATTAAAAGACCAGAAGAAACATATAACACAAGACTTCTATGTGGCCAGAATTTTAATTTTAATGCACTGCAGTTAGATCTGTTAGTTTTCCTCCCCTCCCCATACATGTTCCAGACATACATTTGTTAACATCGCCAAAAGCCACGCATGCCTCATGCAGGGATCGCTAAACGCCTATATTTAAAACCATTCCCACCAGAACACTGACCTCACCATCATGAACTTCTTTTAAATGGAGGGACCTAGAATGCAATTGTCAACAATGTCTACCTTTTGCCAAATGAGCCACAAGGGATTTTCACACACATTCCTGAAACAGAAGCACTGTTTGCTTTCCTAACATAGCTTTGTTTTCCCCAGAGAGCACCCAAGAAGCCTTATCGCCCATAAATGGCCAGATTCCCTCCCCCGTCACTATTACCATAGGTTAAAAAAAGATTAAGGATATAATAAAGATAAGAAATGGGTCCTCAACCCTTGGCATTCCAGATGTTTTGGATTTCAGTTCCCAGCATAGCCAATGCTTAAAGGTTTTGGGAGTTGGAAGTCCAACCATACTGGGAGGGCAAAGGTTGAGAAGACAATAAGGAATGTTCTTTTCTTCTTGAAATAGTGCATTTCTAAATCAGCAAATTCATCCCAGTCATAAAGGAAGCTTTGCATTATAAAACATCAGGAGCAAATTCTAGCACAGTATCCCTTTTAACTGACCCTGTGGCTTTCTGGTTGTAAGGGTACAGTTTAGTTTCTGTAACTGCTAAGACAGGAACCTCCGCCCTGGCTCTCTCACTGTTTATCACTTTGCCTGGGCATTAAAACTTAACTTGCCCAAAGTGCATAAACAACCAGGACTTGGGAAATCTATTTTAGGCTTTCACTTGGCTGAGTTAAGCTTACAGCCATTACAGCTTGCAAAGATTTAAATGTTTAAAGTGACCTATAAAAGGTATCGCCTTCCTCATGTTTGATTTTATGCATGGGTCTCACAGCTTATTTTTGATTAATGAGCCCATATTGCGTTAGTGTATATACTCGAGTATAAGTCAGGGTTTTTTAGCCCTCAAAATGAGGTCCAAAAATGTGAGTCGACTTATATTCGGGTCAATGTAAACACTCAAAAACGTACCCACACAAATGTCTAAATTAATTAACTTTACTGTATTTTCATGTATTTTAATTATTGAAACTCTACCCCTGACTTATATTCGGTTCAATCTATTTTCCTAGTTTCAGAGGTCCAAATTAGGTACCTCAACTTATATTTGGGACGAGTTAGTCAAGTATATACAGTATTTTAGGGGCAGAGAGCACCACAAGAATCTATAGTCTCCATTAGCAAATCACAGATGAGCCAATATGGTGGTTTTATTATAAGTCTGTTTGCTATTACACTTGTTTCTCCAAAGATCTTGCTTGAAAATATCCTTAATCTGCAAATATAATCTCCATGGCTGCCATCCTAAATGTGCTTAGTGAGGAGTAAACATCACTAAACACTTTACTTGCAAGTAAACAAAGTATACGGCACGACTGGCCAATGAAAAATAAATGAGGACAACTATACTCTGTTTCAAGTGCCTCGATTTTGAGTCTACGCTGCAGCAACAGTCTCTAGACTAGCTTGCATTAGAAACTGTGACATGACCTTATCATCACTGGCTTCCACATTAACAACACATGGAAGGTGGGGTGCATGTTAGGAGTGTATCAATATTAATGTTTGGGTAAGATAAAGGGAAAAACCTAAGAACCTGACAAAGACTAAACTAAAATTTCACCTACCAAATACTATTGGAGTGGGCTCGGTTACTTGTTCCTCTTCTTTTCTTAGGCTTTCAGAAGCATCTAGTTTATCCACCTAAGTTGCAAACGAACAAGAAACGCCGGTGAAATAATGTTACAGAGTCATATTTTGCAGCACCATAAAGTGCCAGTACACACACACACACACACACCTCCCTCAGCAGATGTTTCGAAGACTACACAGATTCCATTGCAATCTGCATTTAAAATACCTGTTAGTATTTCCAGGCCAAAAAATGGATTTTGCACAACCTCCTCTTGGGCTGGGTTTCCACGAGTCACGTATTTAATAGTGGAGTCCAAAATAACAGTGTGGGCTACAGGCAAAGCATGCGGGATTCACCCTTTGAAAGAGTTGAAATAGCAGATGTTGCTGCCGAGAGGCACATCTTAGGTCCGTGGTGGTGAACCTTGGCACTCCAGGTGTTCCTGGACTTCAATTCCCATAATCCCAAGTCTCTGTGAATCCACCCAAATGGGTATACTGCGTGTACATAGTAAACTGAAGTCCAAGAACAGCTGGAGTGCCAGTAAACCCATTTGTGGGGATTCACAGGGACTAGAGCCGTGATGGCGAACCTTGGCATTCCAGATGTTCTTGGACTTCAATTCCCAGAATGAATCGCAGCAAACCCATTCGTGTGGATTCATGGAGTCTTGGGCTTCTGAGAACTGAAGTCCAAGAACAGCTGGAGTGCCAAGGTTCGCCATCACTGTCTTAGGTCCATCATAAATATGTTTCCACCCATATTCTTTGCGATAATCAGTTACCACATGCACCCAAGCAATGAAAGGCAATAGCTAGCTTGCTATCGTGCTCCCTAGCACATTCTAGGACAGGATCACAGACATCTTGGAATGCAGATGGCTGGGAAGGGAGCCCCAAAAATGACTTCTCAGGCTATACATTAAGTACAGCCCTCACTGCAGTTGTATTCAAGTGCAAGCCCATAATACATCAAGAGCTTTGTACTTCAGTTCTGCTTTCCTACAGAAACTACTAGTTTCAGCCACAGGGTAGACACAGTCTGAGTTGTCATTTAACAGCAACTCCTGCTTTAGGCTACAGGCAGGCAGGACAATTGAGATCTCCCATACTGGCCGATGAATTTGTGCAAACAGTCAAGCAAAGTGCACCACAGTAGACCAAAGCCTTTTTTTTGCTGAATTTAAAAGAAATACCAGAAAAGATCTGCTTGTAGCAGACTCTCTTCTAAGTATCACAGCAATAATATCATTTCTCACCTTATATACTCTGGGGGGTTAAGGCAAATTCTGTTCTCTATCATCGCCCCAGCACGGTGTGTGTGCAGAAAGCTTTGCTCAAGGGGAAGTGATTTAATCAAAGCCTCTGTTCTGCCAAGCCAGACAACTTCACATTTACATCTCATTATCAAACAGCTGCCATTCATTTGGACTTTCCAATTATTGGTCACTTATTTAAGTACTTCATTAGGAAATGGACAGTACTGTAATGCCAATGCATAATAGCCAGAATAGCCTCACAGGATATACCTCAGTGATGGTGAACCTTGGCACTTCAGGTGTTCTTGGACTTCAATTACCAGAAGCCCAAGTCAGCATTCCTGCTGATCAGGATTCCTGGGAATTTAAGTTCAAGCACATCTGGAGTGCCAAGGTTTGCCATCACTGATATACTTACATTTTCCAGGGTGTCAAAGAAAGCAGCAGACAATGAGACCTCTTTATAGGAAAAACCACCTGGCTTGCTGTCAGGGCAGGATTTGTGCCCTGGTTTTAGACTCATCCAAGATGGAGATATAAGAACATAAGAACAGCCTTGCTGGATTACAGGCCACAGGAGCCCATCCAGTCCAGCATTCTGTCTCACACAGTGGCTCACCATTTGCTTCAGGGTATTCCCAAGGAGATGCCTTCACCTGCTTAGGATTCCCTGGAAATGGCATTGAGAGATATCCTGCCTATCTCTCCAACCCCGAAGTTGTCCTTAAGTATCCATAATTATAGCCATGGATACCCTTGTCCTCCATGAACTTGTCTAATCCTTTCTTAAAGCTGTCAAGACTGACAGCTGTCACCACTTCTTCTGGCAGGGAGTTCCATAGACCAGTAATCCTCTGGGTGAAAAAGTACTTTCTCTTATTTGTTTGAGAACTAGTACCCAAAAGTTTCATGGAGTGTCCCCTAGTTCTAGTGTTATGTGATAGGGAAAACAGTTTTTCCTTATCTACTTTGTCCACACCGTGCATGATTTTATAAACTTCAATCAGGTCACCTCTTAGACGTTGTCGTTCAAGAGTGAAGAGGCCCAACCGTTGCAGCCTCAGATGGTAAGGAAGGTGTTCCAGTCCCCTAATGTGTGGGAGAACCTTTAGAAAATACCTTAGAGAGATTGGAATGTGTAAACATGCAGGCCTCATGGGTTGGAAGAAATGAAACCTAATGTGTGATGGACATGTTATGCTGTATGATCACTGGCTGTATTCTTTTAGGGGAATGGCAAGGAGGTGGACCCAAAGGGAAGCAAGACGCTCTCTTGATCCAAAGCTCTGAGCTAAGGGTGAACTGCAAACATGTAGGTGTTTTCCCATTAGAGAAGCTTTCTTTATTTTGATGTGCTTTCTGAACTTTTGGTAAACTTTCTTTTGTAGCTTACTCTGATTACGATATACAGTACAGTACTTTTAAAATACCCGAAGATGCCTGGAGTGTTTGCTTGGCTGTGTGCTACCGTATCTACACTAGTCTAGTACCTGGGTTGCTTAGCTGAGAAGGCAGCAGCTTGGAAGCAGGAAGCAACCACTGGTGGGCAGGAAGACCTACTCATGAGTAAATTTGTTTCCTGACACTTGCTAAATCTTAGCACTTAACATTTAGTAATAGAAAGAAGTCATTTTTTCTGGGGCCAGCTCAAATGTCTAAAGCTAGCATACTGTCAGGTCAGTTTCCTACATAATTCACTCCTCTGAAGCAACTCCGCTCTTCGGAGTTCAAGGAAGGTTGTTATCCGTTTCTCCACCCTCCAAAAAAAAAAAAAAGGCATCAGGCAGCATGCAGCTTAGCAAAATCCTATACTGTAATTAAAAAAGAAGGACAATCAATGCATCAAAAACATGCTTTGCACTGGAACTGTACCACTTCTATTGAATGTCAAGACTTGCTGAGACAGAAGTTGCCCGGCGTCCCACCAACACCCAGACACCAACAACAGTCAGTCTCCTTCATATTCTGGATGAACTTTCAGTCCATAAATGGCTGATATGCAACCAAGTATACCAGGGTATTTATTTCTATCACTCTAATTTTTTTTTAAAAAGGTACTGAACCTTTGTTAATAGGAGAAATGCCTTTTGGTAGAGGAATATAGCTGTTAGGTGCACACTTACTGGTACATGAGAGAAGTTAAAAACCTTTGCATTAAAAGCGGGAGGGGTAGGAATTCATTCTCCAGTTCATTACTAATGCCAAGCCTAGATTAGTTCTTACTCAAAAACCAGTTCCCACTACTGCATGCTCTTTCTGAAAGACTAGATATTTAGTAGACACTTAATTGCTGGCAAAATCTAACCAGAGTTCAGCTTGGGCATCAGAGCAGTGTTAATCCAATCTACTACCTCTGTAACCTGTATAGAACCGTGATGGCGAACCTTGGCATTCCAGTTGTTCTTGGACTTCAATTCCCAGAATACCAAGTCCCGTGAATCCCCATGAATTGGTTTACTGCATGTACTGGGCTTCTGGGAATTGAAGTCCAAGAACATCTGGAGTGCCAAGGTTTGCCATCACTGGTATAGAATTTCATTGCAAACAAACTTATTGCATTCTCCCCATCTTTGACACATAACAGCCTGTCAAGGCCTAACCATTTCTCTAAAGCTGTGGTTCCCAATGTGGGCCACATGCCCCACCGGGGGGCAATTTGATTTTTAAGTGGGGACAATTTGAGAATGAGTTGGCCTTTTAAACTTCCTCCACGTGAATAGGAGTTCACTTTTTGAATAATAAGAATTATATGTCACAGAGTTTGGGAGGGGGCATCAGGTTTGCAACCACTAGAGTCTAAAGATACCACAAGTAAAGATTTCTGCCCCCTTTATCGTCTTTTAACACCATCTGTGCAAGATGACTATTATATCCCTGTAAACAGATCTACTTCTCAAGAAAGACAATATTCTTTTTTTAAAAACTTAGCATACATAAATTCTGATCACACCTTTAGCTATGAGATATATTGCTGGAATATTGCTATTCCCCCTAAAAGTGAAGCAAGCAAACTCTGGTTGGATTTCTGGAAGTTATTCAGAAACATGTGTAAACTATAGCATTAGTTACACCAAGCTAGATTATTCTGCTTTTCAGCAAAAAGCTACAGCTAGACTCCCCTATAATCTTAGATGTATTTTAAAGGACACAAATGGGGTAAAAAACAAAACGTAAAACATTAGAAACTGTCACCTTATTAAACAGACCATCAACCTGTAAGAAAATTCAGAGGAGCATACTTAAATTCAGTGCCAAGAAACCAACTGAAAACAAAAGTAAAGACCACACAAACATGGGGTGGGGGGTAAGAGAAAAGGCCAGAGAGACAGAAAGGCAAAAAAGGAAAGAAGGGAGATATGAGCAAACAACCACACCCACACTATTTAAGCCTTTGAGAAAAATAAACATTTTCCTCAAAAGCAGCCATTTCACGTTTATGCACAAGAACAAGTATGTTTGTCTATTATCACTACAATACAACACAGCAAAAAAAAAAAGACCTACTATTGATGTAATTTAAGAAACATGACATTATACAGTATAGCTTATATTCTATGAAACTCAACAGCCCTACACTGACTATCAGAAGTAGTTTACCACATGTAATATCCAAGTCCCAATAACTCATGTAGGGAAGAACAAAGCACGGGTGAAACTGGCATTATTGTTATTGTTGCTATTTTGAGATCCTAGCAAGATGTCTGACCAGGTTATCCTGCTATGGTAATAGAGTAGACCAGACTGCCAGCAACTCAACGCTGATCGTCAGGCGGTGGTTAACTAACCTGACAACTTTGAGGACTAACAGCCTTAGATGCAGAAGTCCACAGGGAAGTGTGGTGATCTCCAAGTGGATTAAATCCCACTTGAATCCATCTTGATGGAGGGCAGCAGCTTCATCCATCCTGGCCTGGGGCTGAGGAGGACTTTATGTGGCAAAAGGGCTCAGGATCAGAAAGTGACTCATGGAACTGAATCAGTGGTACGGGTGACATGCTGTGACGTGGAAGGCAGATGAAAGGCCACTGCATTATATTCTCTGGACAGTCTTCATGGCTGACCACCATGAGGATCGCCAATATTCGGATTCGGAAGAAGATGAAGAAGAAGCAAGATGTCTGTTTTTAAATTATCTAAACCAGTGTTTCTCAAACTATGTTCTGTGGAACACCGGTGGACTTCAATTCCCAGAAGCCTAAGTCTAAGTAGTACATTGGCTGATCAGTGCTTTGGTGGATTGACTTAGATTTCTGGGAATTGAAATCTAGAAACCAAAGTTTGGGAAACGCTGAAAAAGTTTACTGTTAGTAGAAAAGCAAAATCTAATTCTGGAATGGAAGCCTACCAGCTGCACATCAGCCAGGATCTAGGCAGCTTCTAGCTCTATCCACAGGGCCTATGTTCTGAAAAGAATCAGCAGCTTCACTCAGCTTGTGAGGCCAGGATCGGCACAAACATTTGCTTCTGAAATATGATGTTCCTGGCTCCGGCCAAAATGTAATGGGAGGCATTATGATGGAAAGACACTAGTTCGGTGATGGCAAAACCTTGGCACTCCAGCAGTTCTTGGACTTCAATTCCTAGAAGCCCAAGTCCCTGTGAAGCCACATGAATGGAATCCACACTTCAATTCCCAGAATTGAAGTGTGGACCCGTGAATCTACACTTCAATTCCCAGAAGCCCAAGTCCCTATGAATCCACACGAATGGGTTTACTGCGCAGACCCATTTGTGTGGATTCACAGGGACTTGGGCTTCTGGGAACTGAAGTCCAAGAACAGGTGGAGTGCCAAGGTTCACCATCACGGCACTTACTAGTTTAATTACTTTGAAACATTTCTTATGTTTAAAAATAACGTAAGAAAACTTGTAGAACCATATGCACAGTCAGCTGTGTTTTCTCAACAAGTTATCAATTGTTTTATATTTTTAAAAGCCTATTATCTTTTATTTTAATAACAAAGGGAACAGCAGTTAAAAGCTTTGGCCATTACAGATCACATGTAGCTAAAATGAAAAATAAGGACACTCGTAACCTGGGTGCAGAAAATTTAAGTAAGACAAAACTCTGGTTTTCAGGGAAGGGTGATTTGGGACTGCTAGTTACTGTGGATTTTATATTGAGGAATATGCAGACGTACCTCACTTTAATGCAAAATAGAGCATATCGCTCGGGGGTCTAGATGCATACAAAGCAACAAGGCTTTCCAGAGTAATGACACTTACTTTGGTAAGGTATTCCCTTGTCACCTGGATGAAATAAGGCATTGCAAAGTCCATGATGTTGTGCCTCCATGCCAACTCAAGAACCACATCTGGATGCAACAAATCATAGCATGTGAAGAGAGATGCTGCAAAACACTCCTTTTTGTCTTCTTCCAGAAACCACTGGAGCAGTTTCTCTGCCAGTTCAGCATCTTTGGATTCTGCAGCATACTGCATGGCATCCTGTGAAAGACCAAGGTCACAACATTCATCTACACAAAGTAGCTGAAAAGTCCCATCTCATGCAATCCTGGAGTAGGATCAATAGGAAGGGCTATTTTTATTTTTTGCAGGCCTTTTCTTTTAAAGACCCCCTCCCATTCCTGTCTATGGAATCCCAAAGGGAGCTACCAACATCTACTGACCTTATACAGGCGATCTTTCTTGCAAAGCTCCACGCTCTGTTTCCATCGGTTATTGCCTTTATACAAGTAAGCGGCAATCCGTCTGAACTCAATCAACTCATGTTTCTCTAAACGCTGAGCAAGTGTAATATTGTCAAAGTTATCGTAGGCATCGATGGATGCTCGCAAGCCCTGTTTGAAGGAAGAGAGAGTATGGCAGCAAATGGAAGAGCTATTTTGTTGTTCAGTTGCACAGTTGAGTCTGACCCTTTGCAACCCCCCATGGACCATCGCACACCAGGCGCCTCTGTCATCCTCCATAGCCCACCCACATCTATGCTACTGCATCAACACTGCCATCTAGCCACCTCATCCTCTACTGCCCCCTTCTCCTTTTGCCTCCAATCTTTCCTAGCATCAAGGCCTTTTCAAGTGTGTCCTCTCTTCTTTTATGATGGTCAAAGTACTTGAGCTTCAGCTTCAATATTTGTCCCTCCAATGAGCAGTACAGGTTGATTTCCTTTAGGATTGACTGATATGATCTCCTCGCAGTCCAGGGGACTCTCAAGAGTCTCCTCCAGCACCACAGCTCAAAGGTGTCTATTCTTCTGCGCTCAGCCTTCCTTATGGGCCAGCTCTCACACCCATACATTACTACTGGGAATTAATACTCCTTTAATAAATTGCTTTAACTATGCAGACTTTTGTTGGCAGGGTGATGTCTCTACTTTTCATTATACTGCCTAGGTTTCTCTTAGCTTGCCTCCCTAGAAGTGAGCATCTTTTTTATTTCATGGCTGCTATGTAGGAAGCTAAATGTCTAACACCAATGGGCCACCATCTGCCATCTCTGCTTTGATTCGGATTCCTGCACTGAGCAGGGAGTTAGACTCAATGGCCTAAGAGGTCCCTTCCAACTCAGTTATTCTATGCTGTTCCATTTATTTACTTCATTCAGAGCTTGGAATGTTACTTTAATAAATGTAATCTTTTTCTATTGCTCAATGTAGCATCTGACAAGTAGTTACTTATTTCAACATTGGAAAAATACATAAAATATTATTGTAATGTGTTGCCCTTTATTTAAAAAACCCTCAAGGACTGATAAGATAATCATGCAAAAAAAAAAAGCTTTTTTAAAAAAAGCTCTGTCAATCCACAGACATCTTGAAACAACTTTCAAAAAGTAACATTTGACAGTAATTTGAATGGATATTTTAACATCAGGACAACATCACTACAAATTGAACCACTAGGTAATACAGTACAGGTGAAACTTGGAAAATTAGAATATCGAGCAAACATCCATTCATTTCACTTAAAAGGTGAAATGAATATATGAGATAGACTCACTACATACAAAGCGAGCATCATGCCTTAATTCGTTATAATTGTGATGATCATGGCGTACAGCATACATGAGATTATGTGATGATTATGGGATACATGAGATTGGAGGGTTGGGGTTTTCATAAACTATAAACCATAATCATCAATAGTATAACAAAGTAAGGCTTGAACTATCTCACTTTGCATGTAATGAGTATCTCATATATTTGTTTCACCTTTAAAGTTGCATTACTGAACTGAATGAACATTTGCACAATATTCTAATTTTCCAAGTTTCACCTGTAACCCCAACTTACATATGCCTCGAGTTACGTAAAATTTGACTTACATAATAATTTTCTGCTAAAACCATGTCCGATTTACACGATTTCCTATGGGATTGTTTCAAGTTACATACTGTAAAGATTCTTTTTCCTATGAGTTTGCTTCGAGTAACTTAAACATTCATTTCCCTATGGGTTTGCTTTGATTTACATAAAAAAATCATTTTTCCTATGGGTTTGCTTCGAGTTACATAAAAAGTAACAATTTTCCCTATGGGTTTGCTTCACGTTACATAAAAACCCGATTTAAGCAAAAGCCTATGGAATGGACTTTTTTTGTAAGTAGGAGTTTCAAATCAACTTTGAATTGGCTGCAATTGAAATGCCTAGTTTCTAAGCCAAATCTCCCCCCACCCCTAAATTCCCTGATGGAGGTTACTGAAATTTGCATTGTTCTGACCTGGCCAAAGAGGGGACCTGTGACCATAATAGAGCCATTTGGAAGGAGCAATAAGCAGACACCTGGTTTCCTCTGTCTGTTAAATGGGTGAGGGATATAAAATGGACTGCTACTTCACATTTATTTTTAATAACTGAGCCTGGCAAACACCACCATGCCACGTACATTTGGACTTTCATTGATGATTCCCTACCTTTGCATGCCTGAAGAAGTGATCTTGGATCACGAAAGCTCACAATAATTTTTTAATTTAGTGATCCAAAAAAGGTATCACCCTCTTCTTCTATATTTGTTTTGAATGCATTATTTACTCCACTAATATACCAGCTTCGTTCTACCATGTTACTTTAAATCGCCTCCAAAGTGCTTAGTTCAGTAACAATCCTGCTTATCTCAAATCTCTAGTTTTGTTTGCTACATTTTATATTCTGACTTTCCTCAAGATACATACACATCCTTCTTCTTCATTGCTTTATCTTCACAATAGATCTTTGAGATCGGGTCATGCTGAGAAAGAATGGTTTAAGGTCACCTGATGAGTTTCATAGTTAGGGATATCAACGTGGCTCTCCCTAGTGCTCTAACTACAGTAGAACCTCGTATAACGAAAATAATTGGTTCCACAAGGCACTTCGTCACATGTATTTTTTAATTGTATGATGCGTACAACAAAAATATCTATGGGAAAAACCGTACAACAAAATCTTGATGGGAAAAACCATACAAAGAAAAATTTTGTTGTACGATTTTTCCCATAGAGATTTTCATTGTACGATGCTCCCATTTGTTCCAAAATTCTATTCGTAGTACGATTTTTTCGTTGTATGATGCATTTGTTATATGAGGTTCCACTGTACTAGGTTGGGAATAGTTCTCTTGCAGTGCAGCTGATTAGGGCTGTCTGTAGGTTTAACGGGGCCTTCTGGTCACAGCAATAAGGCCTCCCAAAGAGCTGATACTGTGGGATGATGCATCATCTTAACTGTTATGCAACAGTAAATCGGAAAGTAATTTTATAAGTGCCGGGGATTGATTGATTGCAAAATTATTGTGCCTTTGTGTGGGAAAAATACATATGGAACGGGAACAATACCGCTCCTACTTTTTTCCATGGCAAGATTGCTCTAATTGCAGTTAGTATTTCATCTGGAAAAGATTTACCCATAAAGTGCCAAGTATTTTAGAATTCACATTCTTGCTATGAACAGCAGAGCATGAAACATGAACAGAGCTGGAAGAAAATATTAATGCAACTGTGGAATTATAATGCAATCAGTACTCCAAATCTCTTACCTGGTAGTCTTCATCCTCTGTCAGAAGGTTGTTCAGCGACTCATTAACACCTTTATTATTATGGTTCTGGACTGAGCGCAAGTAAGGTTTCACCAGAGGCAACTGATTAACCTATGGAATAACGTGACCATCTAGTCAAAAAGTTGTTATAAAACATCTTTGTTTGAGTGCACTATTAGGACATTTAAAGCCGCCCAATTTGCAAAGTTAAACCCTGGAGCAGGAAACCACTGCTCTACCAAAAAAAAACCAGACATGTTTGCATGAAAGAGTATTTACAAAACCTAGGAAGGTAAAGGCAAAGGTTATCCATGCTCAAAAGCCAGTTGTATCCGACTCTGGGGTTCAGTGCTCATCTCTGTATATAGCCAAAGAACCAGCATTGCCTGCGTTTCCAGACATTTCCATGGACATGCGGCAGGCATGACTAGAAACTGGGAAGCATGGAACGCTGTTACCAAAGTAGTACCTATTCATCTACTTGTAATTTCTTACTTTCAAACTGCTAGGTTGGCAGGAGCTGGGACAGACGACGGGAGCTCACTCCATCGTGCAGAACTCGGGTCTCGAACTGATGACCTTCCAGTTGTCAAGTTCAGCCTCTTAACAACTAAGCACCCCCAAAGTTACCCTAGAACCTGGGAACAGGATTCTAAAAGACCTAACCTGACTTATACGAATTGATGTGGACTGCAGCGGATTTGAGAAAAGCTCCAGAATTCTCTCGCCTTGTTGAAAAGAGACTCCCGTACTTTGACTTCCAATTTGAAAACAGAATGTGGAGCTAAACTCACCTTGGAGAAAAAGTTTACTGTCCGGGTGTGGTCCAGCCGGGGAGACAAAATCAGGAGGAGATCATTGATCAGCAACGGCTTATAGTCCAAGTAGAACTGCAGGGCTTTGTAATACAGCTCCACGTTGGCCACCTAGAGAACAAACACAAGTTGTGACCTAAGTGGCTGCCTCTGGTTTGCCCCACTAGATTCAATTTTAAAATCTGTGAATAATTAAAACACTGGGTGAGATGTAAAGGTTTCCCTTGCTCGAATGCCAGTCACATCCGACTCAGTGTTCATCTCTGTTTCAAAGCAGAAGAGCCAGCGTTGTCTGCTTCTGCAGACATTTCTTTGGTCAGGTGGCAGGCACGACTAGACACCGAAGCGCACGGAATGCTGTTTACCTTCCCACCAAAGTGGTCCCTAATTATCTACTTGCGATTTCTTGCTTTCGAACTGCTAGGTTGGCAGTAAGGGCGAGATTTACTAAGGGATTAGACAAAGTTGTGATGAATAAAGCAATTCATGACTTGCCATGGTGGTGGCTATGTTTAGCAAAGACAAAGTTTTTGCAGGACACAAGCGAGAAGGACCCCTGGAGGCACAGTGGTCAAATGGCTCTCCTGCAACCAAAAGGTTGTGAGTTCAATCATGACCAGGGATCAAGGTTGACTCAGTTTTCCATCCTTCCAAGGCTGGCAAAATGAGTACCCAGCATGTTTGGGGCAAAATGCTAATTAACTTGTGAACAGCCTAGAGAGTGCACTAAGCACTAGGGGGTGGCATATAAGTGTGATGGCTTTGCTTTCTTGCCTTGATGTCTTGACAATAGGACAGTTTTGGACACCGTGCATTGAATCGGAGCCTCCGTATTAGAGGTGTTTACCTTGGCAATGATGTCTTTGAACTGCCCTTCTTTCCATGCATCTGTAGGATGATTCATCATTGTAATGATTGCATTGTCATATTCTTCGTATTTGTCATAGAGGAAAACCAGTTCTCCCCACAGATGGGCCTGTTCTGCTGCGCGAAGGACCTTGAGAAGCAGAGTGAAAGGAGAGGCAGTTTTTGCAAGTTAAAGACAAGCAAGCATTTGACTGGAAACCACCACAGAGAGCATGAAACAATACTGACATTCGTTCCACAGCCTCTTCTTACAGGATGCTGGTGCTGACCTTTAAATCAGAAGGAGAAATTTAGTTCGGGATCTCCAAGGTTTTCTCTGTGCGATCCACAACAGGCTGGCAAGAGTTCCCCAGCTCCCAAACATCTAATTGAAAAGAGGCTTTTAAATCCCCTAACTGGATTGAAAACAAGATTAACCAGGGATTTTCATGAGAGAGGCTTACACAGCTTGGGTCTAGTACCAAGCTGGAACTACCAGGCTGAGAAGGCATTCAGATGCATCCTGTTCTTTAATTCTTTGTGTATGTCTGCCGGTCTATGACATTAATTCGGCACTTAATTCTGGTTGGCAGATTTCAGGATTTGAAGAGGTGGGGGGATGAAATGGATGCGGAAAGCCTGAAGTCTGCCCAATCTATGCCCTAAATGGCTTTGTGTCAGGCTATCTGATATACTATCTCCTCTCCTATGAACGTGCTTGGATAATTAAATATCTTTTCTATGCTGTGATGCAGCAGACGGGTCACGGCTTGTTGTGCACTGTCTTCAGGCACTGACACGAACACCTCAAAAGGTCTGGGTTATCCTCTCAATCATAGCTTTCTACCACACACTAGATCAACGATGAGGAACCTTTTAGAGACCAAGTGCCCAAACAGATGCCCAGGGCAAATTCTGTGACTGGGGAGGAACGAAGAGCTCCCATTGGGCTGCTGGGCAGAAGGGCGGGACAAACTCTGTGCTGGGGGAGGGAGGAACCTCTCCCATTGGGCTGCTGGGCAGAGAGCCGGGGTGAACTCTATGCTGGGTCAACGGCACATGTACCCACAGAGAAGGCTCTGGGTGCCCCCTCTGGCTCGCATGCCAGAAGGGATGGCTCTTTCCATACTGCATAAGTCTATGGGGGTGTTTTGAACTCAGCAATCATGTAGTCTACCGAACTAGAGGGAGGCCCCAGGGCTTCCAAACTTAGTCAGGTTTTCATTGTTTTTAATGTGCTCTCTGAACTAAGATGCTTCATTTGCTTAATAAATCTGCAACCTGTTTTTGCTGCAAAATACAGTATATATTTTAAAAAGACATGAAGATGAGTAGAGTTGTCTATTTTTCTATCCGCTACCTTACTAACAGCCTAACTAAAGGCCAGGACATGTGAGAAGGCAAGCAAAATCCTGAACTGCTTAGCTTGAAGGCGTCAATTTAGGTGCGTTCCCAGTTACTTGTAGGATAAGGCACTACTTGGGTGTAACGGGATCGTCACAATGTGAAGGATCTCTGAAGTTTTAGTTTGGTCTGAGTTTTCCTGCTTGGCTTCCCCATGATCTCCAGTGCTTCAATATTATTAACAGTAGGTTGTGGTTTTTTTTACTCTTGACTCTGTCAAGAGAGAAGCAGGATACAATTTTATCTTTAGATGATGATACACTCAGCTTATTTAGTGACATGCAACCACCTACCTTTGGGATATTAACTCGAGACCAGAAGAGTTCCAAGTGCTCTCTCATCTTTTGTGGTTTGTATTTAGAGTACAAGATGGCAAGCTCTGTGAACATTCCCATATGAGCACGCTCCAGGCCCAGCGCAGCTTCAAGCAGAGCAATCAGTTCTTCAAAGTATCCACGATCCTATGGTTCAAGGTCATACCAAGGTTTAAGTGCATTACTCCCAACTAGTAAAAAAAATTAATCATGCATCGTTTTAAAGCACATGTGCTAACCCTTCAGAAGGAAACTCCTTTCAAAAGTACATGAAGAGACAGTTCTGCTTAGCTGCAGGAAATTCCAAACTGTTTTGAGTAAAGGTAAGGTCACCCTTGCTTGAAATCCAGTCATATCCGACTCTAGGGTTCAGTGCTCATCTGTGTTGAAATCTCCCAATTAGTCCAGTCACTTCTTTGTCTGACTCAAAGTATAAATGTGGATTCCAAAATATATACTGCTGTGATGCTTTTGTTTGTTGTTATCTTCCATTAGGTAAAGATAAAGGTCGCCTTTGCTCAGAACCCAGTCGTATCTGACTCTAGGGTTCAGTGCTCATCTGTTTACTGCCAAAGAGCCAGTCCTGTCTGTGTCTGCAGACATTTCCATGGACATGTGGCAGGCATGACTAGACACCAGAGTGCACAGAACACTGTTTACCTTCCCACTGAAGTGGTACCTATTTATCTACTTGCAATTTCTTGCTTTCGAACTGCTAGGTTGACAGGAGCTGGGACACAGACAGAAGCTCACTCCGTCATGTAGCACTCGGGTCACGAACCGCTGACCTGCTGACCTCCCAGTTGTCAAGTTTAGCATCTTAACCGCTTGTAAAATTCAGCAAAAGTTACTTTTCAGTAAGATAAACACAAAGGGTACAGTATCACACCAGGAAGTTCAATTTGGAAGTTAACAGAGACTGCCTGTAGGACTATGACAGCAACATTTGGGCTAATAATAATTTTGTGTCGGAAATTATTCTGGGTTGAAATGATTTTTGCTGGAGAAACTCTGCTCAGGGTTTGCATGAATGAGGCTCCTTTCATGTTCCCAAGAGCTGGGACAGAGACGAGCAGTACCAGGGTCTCGAACTGCCGACTTGGCAGCCTTCCAACTAACAAGGTGAGCTTCTTAACCAGTGAGTCACCACAGTCCCTTTCAACATCTGGGCTGATGGGTCTGTACAGAAATGTCTCAATCATGGCATTTTTAAAATGTCTTCTCCGAACATCTTAGTGTTCTGCTTTCACTGAGAATGGCCCTGGTGTCATAATTACGTAAACACAATTCAGCGATACGCGTACTAGAGGTTAACTATGCTAGCATCAGCCATGAATAACACAGCTGTTTTAATAGTTTGCCATTTTGCTAAGACAACTCAGGGAAGAAGTAAATAAACACTGTATCACCCATAGGAAGCATGCACATGTACAATCAGATGGTTAAAGGAACCCAACCTGATAATAGCTGATCAGCTCTTCAAGCTCATCGGCATGGATTACTATGTGTAAGCCACAGATCTGAGCAAGCCGAAACTCCTGTCCATCCACACAGGCAAAGCACACCTGCCAACAAAGTAAAAGAAAAAGTCATTGGCAAAGCGTGTAAAAATCTACATCACTTTTGCATCCCATGTTTTCAAATAGTGGTTCTCAAATTCAGAGTCTTTGGAACATTAAATGTTGATTCTAATACAATATGTATTAGTGTAGCACTTGAGTCAAACTCCAAATAAAAAAAGAGAATCAGAAGTTATTTTTATAAAGTCAACATATACTGTATGTAGACTCGTGGTTTTCAACTTGAGGCCCACACCTCACAGAGGGGCAATTTGATTTTTAAGAGGGGCAATTTGAGAATGGGTTATTAACAGTGAATTGTTATTTGGAAGTTTGTTTAAACCAAGTTAATGGCCTTTTGAGCTTCCTCCACGGAAATAGGACTTCACTTTTTCAATAATAAGAATTACCTAACCCTAACCCTAACCTTTCCCCCCTTAAAATACACCAGAAAAACGGACTGTATCTTATACTTTGATGCGTCTACCATATTTCCCAGCATAGAAATGCATCTACCCCCTTAAAATACACCGGGAAAACCAGAGTGCATCTTATACTCCGACGAGCCTTATATGCTAGCAAATATGGTATATGTTATAGGGGGGTCCATCAGGATTTTAGAGATGCTTAGGTGAGGCATGGCCAAAAAAAGGTTGGGAACCACTGATGTAGACCATTACAGCCTTGTTTTTTAAAAAATCACAAATTTTTGAAAAGGGAAAACATTTACAAATAGAATGAGTTTTCATACTGATTACTAGTAGCCATAGGTCAGCGCACAGGTGAGCCCAAACTCACATCAACACCTTCTGACTTGCAGTTATGACCTGACCCATATTCATCAGCATCTTTCCCAGCATAGGTCCCAATAAACAATGTACCTCTTTCCAAGTCCTGGTGCTGTTGGCTTTGCGGGCACTATCAACTGCTGCCTGGTACTCTCCGAGATGAACAAGTGTAGATGCCAGGCGAGCAAAATTAGACACATTGTTGTATAGCAGCTTTGCGGCATCATACATTCCATCCTCATAGCAGCGATCTCCAACCTAAAGAGACAGGAATCCTAAAAGTGAGACCGTCCCGGGGCACAAGAGCTAGTCTCTGTGTACTTTGGAAGCAGTTTAGCTGACATGTGCTGCAGTTCAGCATCAAAACATACCTGTTGTATGTGAGCATTGTTAGGGCCACTGATAAATTCTTCTAATTCTGATAGCCTATTCGTTTTGGCCAGGGCAAAAATAAGTTCAGTCTCAACGTAAGATTCTCTCGCTTTCTTCCTAGCCATCTGCAAGAACTTAACCAGATCCTCCCAGTTATCTTGATAACGGAAAGGAGGAAAGACAGGAGAAAAGAGAGAAATTAGTTCCCTTTTTCCCCCAATGTGCTCTGCAGTTACAAAGGTAAGGCAAAGGTAAGCCAGTCTTAGCTGACTCTACAGTTCAGTGCTCATCCCTGTTTACAATAAACCGTTTGAGGCACGCCAGAAACAAAATCAGACTTCCAATATGTCAAATCTCTTTAATCCAATAGGTATTCTCTGAAAATAATGTCTCTTGTTTCCTTCACAGAGAAAATAATCCAAAAATCTTGTTTATGGAGTGTTAATAATGCAATCTTGTCAATGTTGAATTCACATGCAGAGATGTCATCATATCAAAATCTAATCCGGTAATAGATTTTTCAATAACAATCTTCCTCAGGAATGGCGTGAATATTTCAAAAACCACGTCTGAATGGCCGATCTTAGTTTGATCCATGGAAACGTCTCTCACAGACATTTCCATGGACATGTGGCAGGCATGACTAAACACCGGAGTGCACGAAACACTGTTCACCTTCCCACCGAAGTGCTACCTATTTATCGACGTTTCTTGCTTTCAAACTGCTAGGTTGGCAGGAGCTGGGACAGACGACAGGAGCTCACTCCATCATGCAACACTTGGGTCTCGAACTGCTGACCTGCCAACCTTCCAGTCATCAAGTTCAGCGTCTTAATCACTAAGCCACCACAGTCCCGTAATAGGTAGAAAGGACATAGTAAAACCTAAGAAAATGACAGTCTGGAAACAAAATAATTTGTCTATCTTTACTGTTAAATGGCGGCCTTTCAAAGGGATCGTTAGAGATTCCTACTACTATTAAGTCACTAGACTAAGCTTTTCCAAACTCAAAGAATAATTTGACTTACCATTTCGGTTGGCTGCCTGGACCACTTCCATGTAGGAAGAAGGATCGTCGGCCTTGATGTAAGAATCTATGGCCTCCTTAACCAAATCCTTTTGCAGCTGTGCTCTGGCCAGCTGGCTCCAAACCGCAGGTTCGTTACATCTCTCTGCAAATTCATAAGCACGATCCAAATTGCCAATGTGCTCTATCAACACCTGGGTTACAAAAATAATAATATAAAAATTGTCTCAACAAGTGGAGAGTAAGCAATATGGATGGTTGGTAAGAGGCAGAGGAGAAAGAGGAACTCAGATTTACAGAAGAAAGAAATATACTCATCTGTTAAAAGGTTTTAAAGCTTTTAATATCTGAAGTAATGTTTCATAGAAAGAACCTGGGAGTGGGAGGGGTCGGACCACACTCGATGGCAGCAGTTACACCTTTTTAACCCTGTAATACATATAGTCTGGCCAGGTTATCCTACTATTGTAATAGACTATACCTGCCAGTGACTCAATGTCGAGCGGCAGATGGCGGTAAACTAATCTGACAACCCTGAGGACTAGCAGTTTTGGCGAAGTCCTCAGAGAAGGATGATGGTCCCCAAGTGGATGAAATCCCACTTGAATCCATCTTGATGGAGGGCAGCAGCTTCATCAATACTGGCGTGGGGTTGAGGAGGACTTTGCCATGACTCATGGAGCTGGATCAGTGGTACGGGCGTCATGCTGCAATGCAGAAGGCAGATGACAGGCCACAGCATTATATTCTCAGGACAGTCTTCATGGCTGATCACTGTGATGATCGCCAATACTCAGAATTGGGTACGGCATAAGAATACATATAGGAGCGCTGGTGGCGCAGTAGTTAAACTGCTGTACTGCAGCCAGAACATTGTGAGTTTAATCTTGCTCAGGACTCAAGGTTGACTCAACCTTCCAAGATCAGGTAAATAAGTACCAAGTGTGTTGGGGGGCCAAAATGATAATTAACTTATGAACCGCCCAGAGAATGAATTAAGTGCTATGGAGTGGTATATAAGTGTGATTGCTAGCAGACAAAGGTAAGGATACGCTAGAAATTTCCTGGGAAAGTAAGAAAACTGCTATCCTATGAAATATTATTTTACTTATAGAAAGCAAAGCTGGTGCCTCAAGTCCAGATAGAGCAGTTCTGAACAATTTTCCTCAACCTGAGCTTTCCAGCTGTTTTGAGAGCCTTTCCAAGAAGGCCCAGCCAGAGCCATAAGTTACAGCCCAATATGGAATCAGGTTGAAATAGGCTGCTTGAAAATTCTGACAGATTTTGATAGAATTCCCTACCAGACACTATTCACAGAAATCAGGTGGCCATTTCTCAGGGATGCCTTGCTGGTGGATTTCCTGCTTTGGTAAAACTCAACAACCCTTGCAGTCTCATCCAGCCTGCACCACCCTGTCATTCTCTTAGGTGCACAATCCTGCCACCCCTCCTTAAGGATAAGAAGACAAAAGTAACTTAACTCTAAAGCAAACAACTCACTGCTGCACTTTGCCAGTGTTTTGTGCATGAGAAGTGCAAAGGTTTTAAAAAACTATTTCAATATTCAGCTAACACTATGATGACGCCGTACCTGAATTGCTGAAGTATTGACATCAAATTTCCTGAAGATGGCAAAAGCTTCTTCATAGAGCTCATTGCTAATGGCAATATTGGCAATATCTGGAGCATCATAGTTGTCCAAGCGGTTGATATACTCCATCACACGTGTACGGTCTGCCTTAATGGCAGTCAAGATCAGAAGATTCTGGAGGTTCCTTGAATTATAACAGTGGAATCATTTGGTTCAGCTAGTACAGTAGTGGTGAACCCACGACATGCATGCCAGATGGGGCACTCAGAGCCCCTCTCTGTGGGCACATGCGCCATCGCCCCAGCACAGAGTTCATCCCGCCCCTCTACGCAGAAGCCCAATGAGAGCGCTTCCTCCCCCCAGCAGTTTGCCCCACCCCTCTTCCCAGCAGCCCAATGGGAGCGCTTCCTCCCTCTCCCCAGCACAGAGTTCACCCCACCCCTCTTCCCAGCAGCCCAATGGGAGCACTTCCTCCCTCCCCCAGCACAGTTTGCCCCTCCCCTCTGCCCAGCAGCCCAATGGGAGTGCTTCTGTTTGGGCACTCAGTCTCTAAAAGGTTCACCAGCACTGAGTGAGTAGATACCAGTTATTACATTCTATGAAACAGTCATATGCTGCTGTTTTGGCAACAAAACACAATGCAACATATACAGTAATAATACATTCAGAGTACATTACCTCTGAAACAACTAGTTTCTAGCAGACAAAGGTAAGCACTCACTTCAAAGGAAGAAACTCATTTCCAACTATTACCAAACAAGGAGCAACAGTGGTATCTCGCTTAAAGAGCATAATGCGTTCCACGGGATTGCTCTTTAAGTGAAACACTTGGAAAAAGTGCTGCCGCTGCCATTGTAAGTGACCAATTGTGACTTCTGGCGGGGGGATTCCAAACCCCAATTTAGTTGTTAAGCAAGTTTTTGGATGTTTTTAGTTGTTAAGCGAGCAACCACTCAGAGAAAATTCTGCTCTTTAAGTGAGGCGCTCTTTATGCGAGGTTTTACTGTATAACTCATAAATATAACCTATATGGCAGTGATGGCGAACCTTGGCACTCCAGGTGTTCTTGAACTTCAATTCCCAGAAGCCCTGATCAACATGAGTGTTGACTTGGGCTTCTGGCTGTTGAAGTCTAAGAACATCTGGAATGCCAAGGTTCGCCATCACAGCTATATGGCATATCTATATTAGAGCAATGTCCACAATAGACAGTGAAATACAGATATCATTTCCTAGCATCTGAATGTAACATACCAAGCAAAACTCCGCTCCTACCTGTGTTCACTGAAGACAGAGTTATCTAGAACAATCTTCTCAAGTAATTCAATTAGTTCATTGGGCAAGTCAGCAGTCATGAAAGCTTTCACAGTTACAGAAACTTCCTCTGGATCCTGAGTCTCCGATAATGCTGTCTGGACAACCTGTTATTTGGAGAACGGTCTCTGTTATTGTCCAGGAGCAGATTGTTAATACAGCAGTAGCCGAGCTTTAATGCGCATGTGGGTAAAGGACAGCAGGAACAGTTTACGTAACTTACAAGAAGAAAACACACTACAGGTGAAACTCGAAAAATTAGAATATCGTGCAAATGTTCATTCAGTTCAGTAATGCAACTTAAAAGGTGAAACAAATATATGAGATAGACTCATTACATGCAAAGCGAGATTGTTCAAGCCTTACTTTTTTACAATATTGATGCTTATGGTTTACAGTTTATGAAAACCCTAACCCCCCAATCTCATGTACCCCATAATCATCACATAACCTCATGTACGCTGTACGCCATGATCATCCCAATTATAATGAATTAAGGCATGAGATATCTCGCTTTGCATGTAGTGAGTCTATCTCATATATTTGTTTCACCTTTTAAGTGAAAAAATGGACATTTGCACGGCATTCTAATTTTCCGAGTTTCACCTGTAGAAGAGGTTTGGCTGCAAAAAAAAAATTTAAGATGATTTGTTTACCCATCAAAAAGCAGAATTCTACACAGACATGACTTAAAATCCTTTTTCCAAAGAGCGAACAAAGAAAAAGCAGGTTATTATAACACTATACTAATCTTATTTAAAGTATGAAGAGAAAAAGAGTAAGATTTTTAGCAACTGCTACCCACTCTATTGGCCCGCTGCTGATAACAAAAAAGCATATATTTGACCTCAATCGTCAGTTTCTGTTTTTGCAAATCCCTTCTATTTAGCATACCTGATCAATGAGTGGTCTCCTGTATGGATTATTTTCATCCAAAACATTTACCCACAATTCCGGATCTTTTCTGCGTACTAGATAGCGAGCTTCACTCTTGAACAAGGAATTCTCATTGCAGACCTAAGAGGAACAAAGGGAAAGAAAAACAACCACAAAAAGAATTAGGCATATATTCTGGAGCAAAAGTTGTTATTGACAAGAAGCCGTCTCTCCATCTTCACTTTATGCTGATACAAATATGGACAACCCAAATCATTTCAACTTTTATGGTGCTTATTATGGTCAGGTTCTCTTGCAAATTCATGAGATCCACTTTCTGTGCATAAGTCTACTGAAAGTTCCTGGCCATATCTCAAATGTACAGTAGGTCATACCCTCATATCCATGAAGGGCCGCCATGAGGGCAGTACTACCAGTACTGCCGTATAGGGCCCGGAACTAACAGGGGCCCTGCCGCCACCAGCCATAACTGTGACATTACTGTGTAGGATTGCTCAGTATGGGGCCCAGAAATTTCTGATGGCGGCCCTGTATCCATGAGAAGTATGTTCCAAGACCTATGATGAATATCTGAAACCATGAATAACAGCAAACCCTATTAATTACATTGCAGACAACAGCCTCTAGTAGTGGCTAGCTTTGGTAAAGCACAATAGTAAAACATGCATTCAGGATTTTTTGTTGAATATTTTTAGATGAGAGGATAATGGGGGAGGGAGCAACCTGTACTTCAGAGTTGCCCTGTAGCTTTAGAACTAAAGCAAAAGTCGTATTGAAGCCATTGGATGAAGGACAACTGCAAATGCCCTTTTGAGAATACAATAAAACCTTGAGTTATGAATGGCTTGCAATACGAAAGGAAATCTTGGAAAATGTTGATTCGAGATACGTGTCTGGAGCATTTCTCCTCCAGTTTTTTTTATTTTTTTCGGCATATTTTGGCACCGCCAGGAGCTTTCCCTGCACCAGGAAGTGCTGAAAATTTCCCCTTCCCCTCAACAGCTGATAGTAGGGTACTGTGATGGCAATTACCAGAGCTGGTCACTAGAGGGTGCTGTTGTAAATGTTCCAAATATGCATTGAAAACTAAAATAAGTTCTGAAGCTCAGGAAAAAAGCCAAATACTGTAAACATCTTTTATCTGTTCAAATCTCTTTATAAAGTGGCCAAAACACAGTGCACTTTACGAAGTTTTGAACAGAAAAAATATGTTTTTGGGGCTTTTTTCTGAGCTCTGGAACAGATTTTTTGCTTTTCAATGTGTTCCTATGGGAAACCACGTTTCAAGATACAAATTTTTCAAGATATGAAAAACCTCAATGGACGAATTAATTTCATATCTTAAGGTTTTACTGCACCTTCCTATCGCTAAGGTCAGGAGTGGGCAACCTACGGCCTACGGGACCAAATCATCCTCCCTACATTGCCACCACCAGAAGCGGCTGCATTTATGACAGCCATAAATGCCCCCATGGCTGTCGTAAACACATTTACAACAGTTGCAGATGCATTTTATGGCATAAATGTGCCCATGGCTGTCATAAACACATTTACAACAGCTGCAGATGCATTTTACGGCAGCATTTAGGGTGGGGGGAACCACCAGTCCAGACCGTTCAAGTGTCTGAGGGAATATGACCCGGCCCCTAACTTAAAAAGATTGGCCCTGACTTAGGTCGACTCAGTGCAAAAGACACATTATGTTACAAAACTGTGTTAATGGGTGGCTTTGGACCCATCAGAACCCCATTCTTTGACTCTTAATAAACACAGAAAGACACTAGTGTCTTAAGGAGGTTTATTTTGTAGGAAAGAAACACACATATGCCCTTACACTTTAGCAAGCTTCCAAACCAAGGCGAGTTCCTCAGAGATTCAACGTGTTAGTGAGCTATTTAATTGGCTATATGCTGCTCACGTGTTTTGGTTCTGCTCATGAGTGAGACCTGTTTAGTCAATGTAACGGTTTACAGACTTCATCAAAAGGATTCTCTGCAGAGATACTGAACAATTTAGCCAAGAAATGCCTATTTAGCTGCAAGAAAAACTCTGTTGGCAGCGGTGGCCGAGTTATTTTTCTAGGAGGTTTGAAAAACCTGAAGAAAAACCTGAAGTGAGTTAAAAACTAAGGAGCAACCATTTTGCTAAGGAACCATAGAACTTCTAAGACACAATATGAAAATCGTCAATTTAGAGAAGCTGTTTTCCCATGGTCTGGCCAACATCCAGGACTGTTGGTGCTATTTAAATGTCCATGTCTAGAAGAAGGCTGTTCATGCTAACCTTTATGAGTTCAAGGTCACACTGTCCTCTCTCATAAGCCACGCAGGCCAAGTGAGGATCCCTCTTCTCACAGTATTTGCCCACGACCCGGCTGTCGTAAAAGGGGTTCTCCCGCAGAAAGCGCTCAGGGTTGTTGTTGCTGTCAATGTAGATTTTTGCCAGCGCATTGTGTGTTGCTGGTTCTTCACAGCCTTCATGAATTCGAGACTCAAGCCAGGGCAGAAGCAGTTTAAGCCTTAATGAAAAACACAGTATGATTTACTAGACTATTAAGTCTTTACCTTTTTCACACCTAGCATCAACCTAAGAGCCATCTCTGATGTCTCCCGATTTCCTTTTAAAGGGAAAAAGATTCAGGTATAGGTCACTGCAAATCAATTATCCAAAAGCAAAGGAGATGTATTAGTTTGTCCGAAATAAATACAATAAAACCCAGGTTAACGTTTGCACCGCACAACTTTAAAACCGGATAACGAAGGGAAATCTGGGAGGAAATTTGCACCACACAACGTTAAGTTAATGTTGTGCGGTATCCATTTCCCCCCAGATTTCCTCCAGAGATCTCTGCCCCAAAGCCGGCAGGGCTGCTCTCCCTCTGGAATGTGCCTTCCCAGAGGGAGACCAGCCCTGCCACCTTTGGGGCAGAGATCTCCGAGGTGCCCTTGCTGTTTCGAGGCTTGTCTCGAAACAGTGAGGGCACCACCAGAGATCCAAGCCCCAAAGCCCGCAAGGCTGGTCTCCGCCTGGGAAGGTGCTTCCCAGGCAGAGAGCAGCCCTGCCGGCTTTGGGGCTTGGATCTCCTCTTGCCTGCTTCCTCGGAAAGGAGTCCCCATTCCAAGGAGGCAGGCGACCCGCTCGGCCCCAGACGAGGCTTGTCTTGGAAGGGAAGGGGCCAAGCGCTCGGCCCGTTCCCTTCCAAGACAAGCTGCGGGTGTGTCTGTACTCACCCGCAGCCCATTCTGGAAGGGAACCGGCCAAGTGCTTGGTTCCTTCCCTGCCAGGATGGGGCAGCTCCGATCTCCGGCTTACTTTGGGGGAAGGCAGACTGCTTTCCCCAAAAGGAAGCCAGCGTTCGGATCATCCCAACGCCGGCTTCCTTTTGGGTAAGGCAACGCTCGCCGGAGAGCCAAGCCCCAAAGTCAACAGGGCTAGTCTCTGCCTGGGAAGGCGCTTCCCAGGCTGAGACCAGTCCTGCCAACTTTGGGGCTTGGCTCAATCCACCTGCCTCTTTGGAAAGGGCAGCGGGGATTCTATGCATCGAATCTCACTGGCCTTTCCAAAGAGGCAGGTGGACTGATCCCCAGTTCCCTTTCCTCTTTGAAAGGGAACCGGGCTTTTTTTTTAACGTTGTGCAATAAATGTATTGCATAATGTTAAAAACCGGACAACGCTAAGACTTGTGGAACCAAGTTTTAGCATTATTTGGGGTATTACTGTACAGTGGTACCTCGGTTTACGAATGCCTCAGTTAGCGTAATTTCTGGTTTATGAATGAAAATCCAGTGAACATAATGCCTCGGTTTACGAATTCGTATTGCAAAAAAATCGTAAACCAAAATGTGGTTTCCCACAGGAATGCATTGAAAACCAATTAATCCATTCCAGAGGTCAGAGGTTCCAATTTCAATGCATTCCTATGGGAAACTGCATTTCAGTTTATGAATTTTTCGTAATATGAAACATCCCAGAGAATGCATTAAATTTGTAAACCAAGGTACCACTGTATCTTTTTAATTAAGAAGAGATACAAGGAGTTACACCAATACTTTCACTCCTTTGTTTTGATGATACTTCTAAAAAAGGTGTCTGGTTCTTTAAGTACAGTTACTCTGTAAGGTTACAAATAAGTCCAACCACTACATGGAAATAAAAAAATTCTGGAGCTGAACTTCATGGGTCTTACCTATTTCGTTTTTCTACTTCAGCTACCAATTCATCTGTTGAGAACTGTCCTCTCACCACCATGATCAGGTTTTTAATGACATCTTCGGAACAATCCACATCTAAAAGCCCCCCAACCACAGCTGGAATTCGGCTCGGATTTACCTAAGACAAGTCACTGGCTTTAATTTTGAGGCTTGCAAGAAAAATTATAAACTATTCAGATTGCAAATTTTATCCAAACACCAAGTATCATTTAGAAGAACGCATCAGGGTAAAACTCAGTTTGATTCAAATACTCTGATTAATTCCCTCCCACAACACTTTTTTGGGGCATGGAATGCTTCATGGTTATTCCACAAGTGAGAAAGGAGTTTATTTATTTATTTTTGCACATTTATATCCCGCCCGCCTGGTGGGTACACCACTCAGGGCGGCTAACAATATAATAAAAATTATAATAAAAACAATTCAATAACAATAACTAAAAACAAACCTAACACCCCAATTAAAACCAGCATTAAAACACAAACAAATCATCATTAAAAAACAACCCACCCCCACCCTAGCCCTGTTAAAACAGAATAACCAAGCCTGGGGGGCAGCCCAGTTGTTACAAGTGTCAAAAATGCTCCCAGCCACATTCACAGGAGTTTATGTTTTACCTTCTGAACGTAGATCTCTATGTATTTCTGTAGGTTGTTACGATATAGGTAGAGAACCAGGTCATGCACAAAATCAAATCTGTCACAGACAATTATCAAGGGAAGCTGATCTGTAAGCTTGGCTTCCTGTATAAACAGAGGAGTAGAAAAGAACGCAAGCTGATACCATTATGACCAGGACAATGACAGTAAAGTATAAGCATGAACATACACCCAGAAGGGAATATAACTGGAAAGAAATACTTTCAAAGGAGCTCTCCCCAGCCACCTATGAAGTAGCACATGTAATACTGACATATTATAGTAAACATATAAGCAATTTATCTCCCCAAAGATACTAAATTCCCTTGTGATACTATTCATGTAGAAACATGAATTTGGTTCTTCTGTTCTGTAAACTGTCTCAAGATCCTTTGATGGAGATAGTATAAAAGTCAAAATGAAAATGCTACCATTCAGTTCGGCACTCAAGGATGTTTTACCTTCAGGAAGTTTTTCACTCGTTCCGGATTGTAACAGTTACTTTCTCGGCAGATCCTTTCGACCTCTTTGATTTGGCCTGTCTTGCAGGCTGCCTGGATGTACTTGAAGTGGACATCCGGGTCCTGGCTGAAGTTCACGATCGAGCCCAAGAAGTAGAACAACCCTGGGAGACACATGGACTCAAGCAGCTGTGGTTTACATGTGCACGCACACACACACAAATGCCCCCTTCCGCTTCTTTCAGGAGAGCATTTTCCTCCAAGTTACAGGATTAACAGAGTCAAACATAAATGTTCTTCATCACGCATCAGACGAGAACAGAAGTCTGAAAACTTGGATCTCCAGATGTCCTTGGACTTCAATTTCCGGAAGCCCTGATCAGGAGTGGTAATTGAAGTCCAAGAACACATGGAGAGCCATGTTTGCAGACCTCTGGACTAGAACACCTCATGCAAAATGTAGTTTGTTTGTTTTGACTTATTTAACCGCCCCCTTGCCAAGGCAACTCCAGGTGGTTTACATTGCAGAAAACAACCCTAATGTAAAACACTCCAAAACATGATATGCATAGATAAAACATCATAAATATCTCAAATCTAAAAATCTAGTTAAGAGATCCATGACATCTGAGTACTCCCTCTTGATCTTCCAGAGCAGGGGTTCCCAACCTTTTTATGCCACAGGCCTGACCATGCCCTGGACAGCTGAGCGGGCCAGACCACGCCCCCGGAAGCAAAAGTAAATGTGCCCATTTCCGTGTTTACGACAGCCGCAGGAGCATTTATGGCTGATGTAACCACATTTACACATGCACGTCTTACGGCTGTTGTAAACGCGCCCACTTCCACTTCTGGGTGCGGAGAGGGCGTCAGCAGGCCACATGAAATAATGTCACGGGCCGGGGCCGGCCCAAAGTTTGGGAACCCCTGCTCTAGAGATTTGTGGTTTTAAGAACAGGCTCTCACTTTCCACATATCCACTGGTCCCTTGAACCCCAACCATCCGTTCCCACTCTTGGCTCCAAGCGGTACATATTGTTCCATGGAGCCGTCTGTGGACATATTGGAGTTTCCAGGAAACTGGATACAGCAAAAATCATAGCTATGTAGCTAGACTTACCTTCATAGCTTTTGAAAGACTCAAAGAGCTCCACAAGAGATTGAGTGCCCAACTGTTCATGATACTTAGAAGCCACCTGCACGCAGAGCTGTAAATTTTGTCGGATGTTGGCAGACAGCATCGCTCGCAGGCACTCCACAGAATCTTCAACTGACAGAGAGCCAAAAAAGTTCACAAGCCACTAAAAGAGAAGAATGTTAGCAGATTCACAGAGTTATGTGAAACCTGTGAGATAACAGCCGTGTAATAGCTAAGAATCTAAAGAAGGTACAGGTATATGTTGATGATTTAGGGTAGGTTCATATATTGATATTTGAGTATGTAATTCAGTGTCATCTTCTTTACAAGGAAATCCTTTTCTCCTTCCCATTTTTTCTTCCTTCACAGCTATCTTATGCTATGGTACAATCACTGGGCCAAAATGGGAATTGGGGCCTAGATCTTCAAAATCTTAGTCCAGCCGGACCTCAGTGGGAAGGTTTTAAGTTTTCAAGAAGCAACTTTGCCTTTGACAAGAAAACTGAGACTAACCAATACAGCCTAATGCAAAAGTCATGCAATTTAAATTCAAAGCATTTCAAGGCTGGAAATGTGTTCCAATCAACAGAGGTCTAGTTTTGCCAAACAACAACATATGGTCAGTTACCCTAAGGTTTCTTCATCTCAGTAGTGTCTGGCCAGGTTATCCTGCTTTGGTAATAGAGTAGACCCTACCGCCAGAGACTTAATGCTAAGCGTCAGGCGGTGGTTAACTAACCTGACCACCCTGAGGACTAACGAACCTGGGTGCCGAAGTCCACAGGGAAGGGTGAAGGTCCCCAAGTAGATTAAATCCCACTTGAATCCATTTTGATGAAGGGCAGCAGCTTCATCATTACTGGCCTGAGGCTGAGGAGGACTTTGTGTGCCAAAAGGGCTCAGGACCAGAAAGTGACTTGCAGAACTGGATCAATGGTACAGGCGTTACATAACATATTCTCAGGACCGTCTTCATGGCTGATCGCCATGAGGATCACCAAGATTTGGATTTGGATATGGCAGAAGTAGTGTACTCCTGGTGAGCAGCTATTTTGCAGCTGCCACTGTTAAAATGGAAGCCAGAAGACCTTTTTGATACACTGCAAATCACCCAGAACCTATAACAGACTCAGCACCTAGTTTGTTCCCTGCCGTAAGCATAGGTTAGAATGGGGATTCTCTACGTGCGGCCCATGGGCCAGATGCAACCCACAGCACCATTTCATGTGGCCCTCCACCACTTCCACCACACCAGGAAATGCCATGTGGTGGAGGAGGGGGAAAATGGCCACCCAGCTCCCAAAGCTAAGGGAGCATGGCCCACTTAAAAAAGTTGAGAACTCCTGGGCTAGAACTTGATATGAGAAGTGGAAAGACACAACAAGGCTCCTTATTATGAAAAACAGAAGAATCTTACCTCTGGGTTCAAAAGATGGGTATGAACAACAGCACGCTTGATATCGTAAAGGTCAGTGTAATGCTCCAATGCTCTCTGCAACAAGCCTGCCTTTTCACAAAGCTGAGCAATGTGAGCACGGTCGTAGTGAGTGAACATCTGATTTCCAAGAATGGCATCTGCAACCTGTTAGCAGGATTGTAAATCACATTATAAATAAAACCGTAGAGAAACGGATTTTACCACCCCTGAAATCTGTATAATGAATTTCTGGAGAGAAACCAAACAGGAGTGCCGAAAGGAGGGCCTTCTCAGTGTCTGCTCCGGTCCTTTAGAACCTCCTGCCAATTGAGATGGAGTTGCTGTCCTTCAGGAAAGAGCTAAAAACCTGCCTGGCAAAGCAGGTGTTGGGCACCAGCAATGGGGTGACCCTGCCTGCTGGCTGATTTAGTAAGAACACTCTCTCCCTCTTTTAATCTGTAGGGGTCGGAGTAGTTTTTGGTGGCAGTTTTAATGAGGTTTTTATTGGTTTTTTAAAATGTGATTGGTTTAATTTTCTGTGAGCCACCCAAAGTCTTCGGAGTTGGACAGCAATAGAAATCAGAAAAATAAATAAATAAATAAGTTAAGCTTTGCTTCCTTCGAGAAAGAATGAGAATGAACACCTCCTAAAAATATCCAGAAGGAAAGGAAGATGATACCTGGGGAGCATGAATGAGATTCATCTCAAGCAGGCGGGTTTGAAGGTGACCCTCAGCAGGACGGTTATTTTTCAAGGCATCCAACAGGAAGGAAGTGCACTGCTGAATCAAACTGTTCTCCATGAATACATCAACAATCTAAAACAAGCAAAACATGTTTTAGACATGGAAACCATTGCCAAACAGGGTGCTTTTAAAACTATTTTAATGTCATGCACATTGGGAAATAGCGCTGGGGCCCCATTGTTATGATGTTTGAACAGAGTGTGGTTTGATTCTTTATTCACCGCCCAGCATCCTCTTCAATAGATACACATGCCTGGAACGCCAACCACAAAACAAGAACATGGCAACAATATTTTGAAACCAAAACAACAACCCACAGATAGGATATGTTCAATATATAATATGTTCAAACCCTGAAGAAGGTTACAATAACTATTACATTAATTTCTAGCACAACCAGTGATGGTTTAAATCAGGGGTGCCCAAACTACCACTTGTGGGCCGGATCTGGCCGATGCCAATTAATTTGGCCCACGCCGCCCTTGTCGCTCCCAGAAGCTCATCTATGTTTACAGCCAAAGAGCCAGTGCTGTCTGTGTCTGCAGACGTTTCCATGGCCATGTGGCAGGCATGACTAGACACTGGAGTGCACAGAACGCTGTTTACCTACCCATTGAAGTGGTTCCTATTTATCTACTCGCAATTTCCTGCTTTCAAATCAAATCACTTTATTACAGTCATTGACCAGCATGGTAAAAAAAGTTTAAGTACACGAGATACAATCATGATGTACCACCACAAACGTATCTAACTGAGTTGAAATAAAATATATTTTATCTTGCTTTCAAACTGCTAGGTTGGCAGGAGCTGCGACAGAGATGGAAATATAGATAATAGTTTTATACACAAATTTTTCTACTTCGCTACATCTCCTGCAGACAGGAATTACTTCTAATAATTTTGTTAGTAAACTATAAAGCCATCCAAGTTGTCTAAGATTCTTCTTCTTTCATGTTGCATACAATACAATGAAACAAACTAAAGTATTTCAACACAAAGAGTGTAACTATTTAGCTATGTTAGGATTCAGACATGCAATTTTACCTATATTTTAGAG
Source organism: Bradypodion ventrale (assembly GCA_035047345.1). Lineage (NCBI taxonomy): Eukaryota > Metazoa > Chordata > Lepidosauria > Squamata > Chamaeleonidae > Bradypodion > Bradypodion ventrale. The sequence continues at coordinate 9,076,747 of JAWDJE010000015.1, read as the reverse complement.
CTGCCATACTACAACACCGTCTGGCCAGGTTATCCAGCTATCGTAATTGAGTAGACCAGTGATGGTGAACCTTGGCACTCCAGGTGTTCTTGGATTTCATTTACCAGAAGCCCAAGTCAGCACTCCTGTTGATCAGGGCCTCTGGGAAGTTCAAGTACACCTGGGGTGCCAAGGTTCACCATCGCTGGAGTAGACCGTGCTGCCAAAGACTCAACACCGAGTGTTAGGAGGTGTTTAACTAACCTGACCACCCTGAGGGCTAACGGATTTGGGTGTCGAAGTCCACAGGGAAGTGTGATGGTCCCCAAGTGGATTAAATCTTGGTGAAGCAGCTTCATCAATCCTGGCCTGGGGCTGATGAGGACTTTGCATGCCAAAAGGGCTCAGGACCAGAAAGTGACTCATGGAATGATCAGTGCTACAGGGTACATGCTGCAATGCAGAAGGCAGATGAAAAGCCACTGCATTATAGTCTCAGGACAGTCTTCATGGATGATCACCATGAGGATCGCCAATATTCAGATTTGGATATGGCAGAAGAAGAAGAATACTACAACAGGTTGAAATCTGGTTTTACCTGATTGATGTTCGCTAATGGTTCTTCATCTTGTACCAACATCTGAGAAAACTGAAGGCCCTGGTCAGGGCTGACTCGCATCACACTTCTCAAGAGGAAAATCCAGTCTGGTGTATAACCAACCTAAAATCACCATTAAAAGAGATTTTAACCAAGCATCCCCACTCCAAAAACCAAATAGACTTTGACATAGCTACATACAGCCCAGTGTAGACTTCTCAATTCATAGAATCATACATGCTGTATGACGTCAGGACAAAATAATAACTAGCTATCATTAATACTTTGGTAAAATAAGGATTATACTGTTGGTTTGTCTCATACACATCTCTGCTCTGAATGCCACTTGGAGATTTTAATTGCTGCAATATACAGCGACTAGACTGACAAGAAATGGAAGCACATCTTGAGTTCTTCACAAACCCAACAATTTTCCCTCTGTGTTAAATTGTCCTCTAATAAGATGTAGTGTTTGTTTTAAATTTTAAAGACCTAAAGTTTTGGACCTAGGCAAGTAGATTTGTGACCGCATCTGACTACAGATGGTATCCCTATTTTGGAGGCTAGGCAGGAAGTGACTTTAAAAAGGACCTTTTCCAGACAGAAGTGATCTTTGGAATGTCCTCCCCAGGAATACATATATAAACACTGAACCTTACGCTGTTTCAGCACTGGACTAAGACTTTGCTTGGCCAGGCTTTTAAAATCAGATCATTTATCCATTCTACAGAAATTCTGGTGTTCTGTTTTATGTTATAGGGTTTTAATGTCAGTTGTTAGCTACCTGGGAAGTTTTGAGGCTGGAGGTAACATATTGAACATTTTAAGTAGATAAAATTGCAAGTGACTAGAAATGCAGGGATATTGCAAAGAATAGGAAAAGTAATTTAAAGTTAAAGGTAGGTGATTGGTACAAAGAAGTATGGGAAATAGCTTTAAATGATAAATATCATTAAATGATAAATAGCTTTAAATGATAAATGTGTGTTAATGATAAACACACATGGGAGTTGAATTTGAAAAAAAAGTTTAATTAAAGAAAATAGATTTCGGGATCTTTAGAGGACATTTTTGGAATATACACTGTTTAAGAGTAAGGGAGGCAGTCCTATACCAGATCAAATGAGGTTTTGGAAATAATAACACATGTATGAAAGATACGGCTTTTTCCAGGGCATTGTAGATAACACTGAGTGAGATTGTTATTGTTTATTCTGTCATATTGTGAGATATTAAGAAAGTAAATTGGGTAAATGAACAACAGGTTTATATATGTGATTGATTTTTTAATAAATGAGATAATATTTTGTATTTGATATATATGTTTTGTTTATGTTTATGTCTTTTTATGAGTTATGTTATTATGTTATTAAAATTTGAGTTAAACCACTGTCTTACATGGGGAGATAAGAGAAATCGAGCATGCCTCATCCCACTAAGTAGTTGTAACATACAATATAAGTCACAGAAGCTATAAATCAGTGATGGCGAACCTTTTAGAGACCCAGTGCACAAACTGCAACCCCAAACCCACTTATTTATCACAAAGTACCAACACAGGGAGGGAGGAAATGCTCCCATTGAGCTGCTGGACAGTGTGAACTCTGTGCGTGGGGGAAGGAGGAAGCTCTCCCATTGGGCTGCTGGGCAGAAGGGCGGGACAAACTCTGTGCTGGGGTCAACTGCACAGGTGCCCACAGAGAGGGCTCCGAGTGCCACCTCTGGCACTTGTGCCATAGGTTTGCCACCACTGCTATAAACATAGCTTCATTCATTTACAGAAAATGTAAAGAGCCCTGGTGGCAAAGTGATTAAACTGCTGTACTGCAGCCAAAAGGTTGTCAGTTCAATCCTGACCAGGCATCAAGGTTGACTCAGTCTTCCATCCTTCTGAGGTTGGTAAAATGAATACCCAACATGTTGGGGGAGGGGAGGGAATGCTAATTTCTCTGTGAACCACCCAGAGAGTGTAGTATGGGGCAGTATATAAATATTATTGCTATTGCTAAAATTCCTTAAGGTTCAGCGTCTAGTTTCCCAATATTTAGCCAGAAGAAAACAGTCTACTGAATGCTACAAAGATCATAAGACCCAAGCAACTGAAACTTAACAAGATAAGACTCCTGCCTATCACACTACAGATACCCTGGAATGTGCCAAGGCCTTTTCTTATCTTGGCGAAGATAAAGTATATCTGTGTGTTCAAGAAGCTCCTGACTCTCAAGGTAAGCCTTACACCATCACATACTCTTACCTTTTTGGCATAAAGAACAATTTTCTGGAACTGGCCAGTTTCTGCAAAACACTGAATTACTTTGTTTGGTACATTTGCACGGAGATAAACACTAAGGGCAAGGGTCGGGTCAGCAGTCTTTACTAAGTCTCCAAGCTCTTCAGAGCACTCCAGCTGAAATAAAAAAGAGAATTTCAGCATCAACACATCCTCTGAATGGATATCTACTGACTCAGATCCAGGAAGATCTTTATGGCAAGAACAAACATTCATGAGGGTACGCAAGGGCAAAACCAAATTAGAAGACGGAGGAAGGAGCTCATTAGACAAGTAACAACATTAAAGGAGGATATACCTGAGGAATTCAACCTCCCCTATGTCACTTGGAGGACCCTGAATAGGCTGAGGGTCGGAGTCCATAAATGCAAGACCAACATGTTCAAGTGTGGGCTGCCAGCAAACAACAACAACAGGCTGTGTGAATGTGGAGAAATACAGAATCCGGTTCATTTACTGATCTGCTGATTACTGCCAGAAACATCCACCAATGAGGACTTAAGGTTGGCCAACAACAAAGCCAAGAAAGTGGCTTCATTTTGGCAGTTCAAGGTTTGATCGGGATACGAAAGAAGAAGCATCAACGGAGACCCCAAGTATTATGCTGCATCTTGTTTGTTAGCATGGGACAGAAGATTGCACCTTAAGCAGCTTTTTAATACCAATCTTTCCCTGCCACAGCAAGCAAATGAAAGGAATATGGGCATAAGGCATGCATTACGAATGAAAATTAAGGATTAACCTCATTGCTCACAAAGTGACCTCTATTATCAGTTACAGGAACGTAACTCAAGATTTTGCCAGGAGGTGCTCTTAGCTAGAAGAGTCTATCAACTTCATGTTGATTTAGCGCATCCTTTCCCACTTTGCTGTCTCAGGCATGCACTTACCTCCTGTGGGATTGTGAGAGTTGTGGCTCCATACACCTTATAGCTGACAGTCCTTTAGAGCAGTATTTCCTAAACTATGTTCCATGGAACATTGGTGGACTTCAGTTCTCAGAAGCCTAAGTCAGTACACTGGCTGATCAGTGCTTTGGGGAATTGACTTAAGCTTCTGGGAATTGAAGTCTAAAACCCTAAGGTTGGGAAACAATGCTTTAGAGACACACAAACTGAGATCTTAATATAAATGCTAGAGAATACAGCAAGACCCTAAGCAAGCAGCTAGGAGACTTTTAAAATCAGATAAGAGGGAAGAACATCAGCAACATAGCAATTAACAGAAATATTTTACTGCCATGAATCCCCGTGCAACAGTAACTTGAGAGGTATGCTACTGTTGTACTGAATGGATGAATGTTTATTAATTCATTAGTCTTATGACCTTATCAATAACATAACAGAAGAATTAAAATCTGTGCAATACAATGGAGTGTTGTACTGAGAGTTATACTATTGCTATACCTTTTAATTATACTATTTTAATTCCACAGGAGGCAGTGCTCCAGATCAAAATTATCCAAAGGACAGGCAATTTAAATATATAAAACTGTATTTATTTATTTGTTTACCTTATCCTCTTTTAGCCATTTTTCTAGGAGTTGCTTGCGGCCTTGCTGAAGAACAGGACGGCAGAGTTCCAGAGACTCAAATTTGTTCAGCTGACCTTGATCAAGTAGGATGCCGAAATACTGTAACAAGGGAGAGGCCTGGCCAGGTTGGGCTGGTACGGTCTGGAACTTCCGGATGGTATCACTCGTCCTTAGGATTCCCTGAAGGTTTGGAACAGGATGTATAATTATCTATTTTTTACAACTGGTCGGAAACAGACAGTAACTATGCATCCACTTTGTTGTTTGAAAGCTCCAAATCAATGCAAAACTAGCAGCACTGCTGTGGCTTAGTGGTTAAGACACTGAGTTTGGAGACTGGAAGGTTGAGTTTCGATACTCGAGTGCTGCATGACAGATCTTGAGGACATGGAAGGAGCCTCATTTGGGAATTCTCTGTGCAGTTTCTCCAGCAAAAATCCTTTCAACCCAGAGTAATTTCTGACACAAAATTTATTTATTATAATGCAAAACTAGGGGCAGGAGAGGTCCAGGGGTCCTATTCTCAGCTCCAGGACCCATTATGTTCACATCAGTTCCTTCACGTAGCCCTAACAAAAACCACAATTCACGTCCAAACTGGAAAGAGCACTCCTTGCCTGGGAAACATTTTTAAAAAACTTATGGAACCACAAGACACATCTTCTTCTTGTGCCATATCCAATTCCAAATATTGGCAATCCTGGTGGTGATCAGCCTTGAAGAATGTCCTGGATTGTCCAGTGGCCTTCCATGTCTTCCATATTGCAGTGGGATCCCTATACCACTGATCCAGTTCTGCAAGTCACTTTCTGACTTGAAATCCCACTTGAATCCACCTTGATGGAGGGCAGCAGATTCATCAATACTGGCCTGGGGCTGATGAGGACTTTACGTGTCAAAAGGGCTCAGGAACAGAAAGTAACTCACCACAACATCTGGTCTACACTAATAGCCAAATGTATCTTCTTTGTGTTCCAAAAACCTTACTGCATTCTTGCAGGATGTATTAAAGGCTATAATCCTCAACACATTTAGATTTCAAGTAAATGACATTGAACTCTAGCTTGGCTACTTCAAGGTTGTAAAATCAGCAGCTGGCAAAAATTAGATGCTAGCTAATGGCAACAAAAGGATAAAGATGCAAGGAAGAGAATATAATTCTCTTATAATGTGCTAATGATTCATTGCTTGAATCAAAGACAAGCTGCATTTGATCGGGAGCTTCTGAAAACGTCTCTGGCAACTGGCCTCGCCTTTCTCAAAATGAGGGATTTTGTTACATGGAATCCCAGCATGATTTGGGATTACCGGTCAATTTTGACCAAGGTTAAATGTTACACAGTTCTGTGTACGTGATGACAAACAGCCTGCCCAGCCCTGTAAGTGACACTTACCTTTGGTGCAGATGCTGCCACTTTGGCTGCTTCTGAATAGTTTCCCTGTGCAAAAAGCGTATTGAATTTTCTGGCAAAGAGTTCCTCTGCTCCTGCTAAGTTACTCCGAATAGCCATACGAAGCCCCAAGTCAGGATTCTGTAGAACATTGGTGGCGTAGTTCACAATGTTGTCTTCTTCCACACAAACAGAAAGTACCTATGAAGAGAGAATATAGCTAAGATGATAAAATAGCCTCCTAGTCTGTGTTCCTCAAGCCTATGTCTTTTTCTGACTGAACATATATGGGCGCATTTTACTTCCACTTCCAGGAGCGATGGGGCCAGCGTGGGCCGGATGAATCGCAGTAAACCCACTTGTGTGGATTCACGAGGCTTCTGGGAATTGAAGTCCAAAATCATCTGGAGTGCTAAGGTTCGCCATCACGGCTTTAGGGCATGTGCTGTCTTCACTGAGCACTAGGGGGGTATATAAGTGTGACTGCTTTGCTATTGCTGCTAACTAACAAGCTACTACAGTACTTGCATTCCTAGTTGTACACTGGGTTGCACAATTGGGACCATAACTGGGTTTGCTACTGCTGGCAAATTTTAGAAAGCATGCCCATTCCCTGGCCTTCGGCAGTATAGACCTTGAGTCCAGGAGGAAGTAGTACCCAGATGGACATCTGGTCTACCTGGATAGTGCACAGATGAAGCAATTCCTGCATGCTGAATACATGGGGTGGGGGGTGGGGGTTTATATTGCTAAGATGTTCAGTACTGTTATTTCTTCTTTTTTAATTTTTGCATCATGAGTTGGGGGCACATTTTTGCTGCTTGCTCTTGTGCCAAAATTTCTAGTTATATCTCTGGACACAAGTAGCACATGACAGGAACACGAGTAACAGCTTGTTGGTTAGTGGCAACTCATAACTGCAGTTTACATAATTATGCATATGCCAACATAAACCCTCAAAAGGATTCTGACCAATGAAAACCACCCTAAAGTGTATCTCAAAAACAAAGAGAAGCAGAAAAACAGAAGAAAAGATTAATAAGTGTAACTGATTTTTCCCATCTTCCAAATAAAATAATGTACTATGTTCACTATGTTCTTTCATACTACACATGCCTCCGATGAAATTCTGGAGGCCATACTCTACAGCTTGACAATCACTACTCCATCCTGAACTATACAGCAGATTTAAAAATGGAATTACAGGTTTGAAGGAATGTTACAAAACTGCTTTCAAAGTCTCACTTCAAATTATAAACAAGGATAAGGCACTAACATGACAGAAGTGTCTTATGTTAAATATTGGAGAAGGTAACAATCACAATTGAAATCTCTATCACTGATTTTGCTCCTATCATGTGAACAGCTTTGCTTGTTTGCATTTGGACTACCGCTAAAGAAATCTGTTCCTCTAAGTCTGGCATCTGTGTTTGTTGCTGCATTTTACACAGTCATCACAGAGAATCCATCGTGGTTTTAACTGCAGAATTGTTAATTATTGCAAAGCTGTGGCTCCTCAAATGATGCTGAACTCTAATTCAACTTTCAACAACCAGGCCAGTTGTGAAAGATGACAGGAAGGACAATTCTACATCTGGAAGACTAAAGGCTCCCTACACCTATCTACAGTGAAAGTTCAGTCTTACCTGTCCTTTCTTATTCACTCCAATAATCCCAGAGGTAGGTTCATGAGGTGCAGTTACAAAGATAGTGTCTGCACTAATACGATTCATATAGATGCATACACCAGATTCTAAGTCATACATATGAATGTATCCATATTTTGTGATGAGATAGATAACACCATGTTTTGTTCCAATCTACCAAACATGAACAAAAGGAGATAAGAGTAAACTGTTAAAAAAGAACAATTTACAAGGCATCTACCAGATACTGAAGCCACTTATTGTGAGTCTCCAGTGGTTCCAAACATGGGGCCCACCTGTAGACTTCGATTACCAGAAGCTTCAGTCAGTACATTGGCGGATCAGTGCTTTGGGGAATTGACTTGGGCTTCTGGGAATTAAAGTCCAAAGACAATAGAGGTTTAAATGCAATCTTCAGTTATTACCTGCATTGCTACCGGGAAATCTGTTTGAGCTTCAGGAGGAAAAAACACATCAACTGCTTTCTTGACAAACGGCTGGTTTCCAGTTGCAGGTTGACCAACTTCAATTATATGTAACTAAAAAGATACAAAATGACAAATAAGTTCCTCATTTTGACCAAGAAAGCTAACCTGAATCAGAAACGCTCATAAACGACAACCATTCAAAACAGCGACATGGATCCATGGCTGTCAAACTACCCAGACCTTTAAAAAGTCCAGTCTGAGGTTTGATGCTTTTAAGTGTTAATTCAGGCACAACTGCATACATGCTAGATTGCCAACAAGTGTACCAATCCATACCTTTACAAGTGGATAACTTTTTAAAAATATCTTTTATTATAATCAAGTGCGCTGAATCCAAATCTGCGGGGTACATTTGCCACAATTGTAGTAAAAATTGTCCGGTTTATTAACAAAGCTGCACCTACTCATCTTTAGCTCAAAACAGACTCACTATGGCCTAGCTGTACTATCCAATAAGATGGTTTCATACCAGAGACAAGCCCTTGGTTCATCTTGCCTTATACTGCATATCTATTTCTGACATGAACTCACTGACTTGCCCAGACATGCCCAGCCACTGCTGAAACATGCATGCCACCAGGGGATGTGATTCAGCTAAGGAGGCAGCAGGAATAGTGGTAGCTGCAACTGTTAAATGTTCCCATGTAAGAATGCATTACCCAATTACCGACCATTTGAACAGCTATAGCACGCACTATCATGTGAATCACAGGTGTTATTCCCAGTAGCAAAATCTTTGTGCAATGTTATGAGCTTGAATCATTTGGTTACACTGGAATAAGCTCTTGTTAAAGAAATCTTACGAGTAACCTCATTCCAACAGTTCATGTCTGCAGTGTTTGCCGTCATCCAGGTTAACAGTTGCTTTCATTTAGCGTGACCCAGACAGACTTTTGTTTTTACCTTGCCTCCTGAAGGGCTTCTCACAGCAAAACAGAAGAGGGTGGAGAATTTAACATTTCCTTCTATCTTGAACTCTGCAAAGGCTGCCGCATGTCCCTCTATCGGTTGCGAAACTTTCCGATCCACAGAATAGAGTTGCATGGCACCAACCACGCGGTTTTGCTAATGAAGCAAGCATAAAACACTCACTGGCTATGGTGCTTAAGAGCTTCATTAAGAACAATTCAGAGCCTTAATTCATCTTTATCTCTGCAGTCTACCTTCTACTACAAAAAAATTCAACTACTAATGTGACTGAATAGGTACAACTCCATGCGACAGTTTAGAACAGGGGTGCTCAACCTTTTTAAGCCACAGGCTGGAAGATGTCAGACCGCCGGGGCCTGCGGTGGTGGTGCCAGAGGAGCTCGGAGTGGTCCCACCACCGCCCATGGGACCACTCTGAGCTCCCACCCACACCTGCCAGTGCTGGTGGGACCAACCCGAGCCCCCCACTCTCCCCCCCCCCCCCCACTGCTTCCCTGCTTACCAGCCTGGAGGAGTTGCATGGAGGAGCCCAAACTGTTCTTCTCACCTGCGCTGGCCAGAGCGGCTCCAGGAAAAGATGTGGGGAATCGCACATGTCCACTGCTTCCGCTTCCACCTCCACCACTGCCTTAATCCTTTCCCCCTCAGCTTGGCTTGCTGTGTCCCTAATGGCAATCCGTAGCAAGGCAGATGTTGTAACATCTGCCCTGCTATGGAGCACCATTAGGGACACGCCAAGTCAACCAGAGGGGAAAAGGATTGAGGCGGTGGCAGCAGACGTGGTGACTGGAGCGAGGGTGCGGGCCATATGAAATAGTGTCATGGCCCAGATTTGGCCCACGGGCTGTAGGTCTACAACCCCTGGTTCAGAAGCTCGCCAAATAGTGAGAGTACAGCACAATATGTGACCAAGAAGCATTTCTCTTCTAATATCCAGATTTCTTTAACCTGGACCCTCTATACTCTTTCCAGAAGTTCCTCACCTGAGCAGAGATTCCTATAAGGAGCAACCACTTTTGATTTTCATCTGTTCTGTAGTTAATGATTTGGCAACCGGCAAGACTGGCGTGTCTGTCAAACATCTTTTGTGGCAAAGAGTCTCCTTCCATGCTCCAGTGATACACTGCAGTTTCTGTCACTAAGGAAACTGTATTCACAGAGATCCATTTCCAAAAGATCACTTCTTCGGCCATTGTATGTGCTTTCACTTTACTTTTCATCTCAATGTTAAAGATTTGGAGCGTTTTCCCCGCTGGTGTACAAGACAGAAAGAAAGAAGAATCACAGACCGCCAAAACACTAAGCAATAACTATAGGTAAAGGCTGTTCTTGCTCAAAAGCCAGTCATAGCCAACTTTAGGGTTCAGTGCTCATCTTTGCTTAAAGCTAAAGACTCTAGGGTTCAGTGCTCATCTCTGCTTAAGGTCTGCGTCTGCAGACGTTTCCACTGACATGTGGCAAGCATGCTTAGACACCAGAGTGCAGGGAGCACTGTTTACCTTTCCACCAAAGTGGTACCTATTTATCTATTTGCAATGTCTTGCTTTCGAACTGTTAGGATAGAGCTGGGTTCTGCAGTACTTGGTTCTCAAAGACCTTCCAGTCACCAAGTTCAGAGTCTTAACCATTAAGCCACCATAGTCCTAAGCAATAGCTATACTTGCTCTTATAAAAGCCACTGTCAAAGTTCTCAACTAAAATGTGGTTTTAAAAAAAGAAAGAGAAATAGTATCACTTCTGGTAGCAGTTGGGAGAAATAGGTTTTGAGTCTCATCTACTTATTCAACCTGAACTCAACCAACTAAAGATCTGCCCACTCATACATACATAAAGCACTAGCTATTCACACATCAAGACCAGCATGATATCACTTAGCCTTCCACAAAAGTTATTAGGACGCTACTGTGGTAACACCATAGCAAAACAACCTCCTAACACCTTTGCTTCACTGTCTACTTTTCAAAATTAAAAGCTTCTTAGGATGAAAGAGGAAGAAAAATAGATCTATGACAAGTTTATGGGACACACTCAGAAAATACAAATAAGTGATACGGAGTGATACTGTGCCAACATCAGTACAGAAAGAAAAAGTAAAGTAGTACAGAAAAAGCTGCTCCCACACTGAGTAAACACATACTTGGAAATATGTGAGGCCAAATATCTTTACTGATTTTATCAAAGCGAGATCTCGCCAAAGATATTCAGTGTGCCCTTGGAAAATGAAACTGTTTGTATTTGTACCATTTGTGTTATATTTCATTCTGCAGGGTGCCCAACAGAACAAAGAGTACACACATACACAACAAAATGCTTTTCTTAATGGACATGAACCACAAAAGCTCACATTTAAATATAGCACTTAGTCCCTAAGGTACCATAATGCTTTTTATTTTGCTTTCCGTTTTTGTTATACAAAAAATTTCATTGCCATCATTTCACCTCACCGTCCCAATCTATTTTGGGGCAATACTTCTATCCATTTCAACGCCAGAGATAAATCTTAAACAGACCACTTAGTGACACTACAACTTTGCATACTTTTGCAGAAACTATGGTTGGTATCATATTGATCTTCCACTGAGTGGGAAATCCCATCAGCATAACAACACAAAACAGTTTTGACTGTATTGTGTGCTATTGACTGTATTGTTTGCTATTGATTCTTTTGTATGTTATTATATTTTATTGTACTATTGGAGTTTTTGTGGTGTGTGTAAGCTGCCCTGAATCGCACAGTCAATTGGGCGGCATACAAATCCAATGAATCAAATCAAACGAATCATGCCCCTTGCTAGTCCCAACCAGAGTGTGAGTTTCTTCATGGAAAGAGACACGATTCCTTGTTGTTGCACTGCCATCTGAAATTCCAAGTTTTAATTAGCTATACCTTTATTGGGATATTGGGAGTCTGGCCAGGTTATCCTGCTTTGGTAATAGAGTAGACCCTACTGCCAGTGACTTAATGCCAAGCGTCAGGCGGTGGTTAACTAACCTGACCACCCTGAGGACTAACGGCCCTGTGTGCCGAAGTCCACCAGGGAGGGTGATAGTCCTCAAGTGGATTAAATCCCACTTGAAGCCATCTTGATGGAGGGTAGCAGTTTCATCAATACTTCCCTGGGGCTGAGGTGGACTTTGCGTGCCAAAAGAGCTCAGGACCAGAAAGTGACTCGCGGAGCTGGATCAGGGGTATGGGTGTCATCCTGCAATGCAGAAGACAGATGAAAGGCCATGGCGTTATGTTCGCAGGTCAGTCTTCGTGGCTGATCACTATGATGATCGCCAAAGTACAGAAATTGCTTCTTAAAAACACAACCTAAAAGTTGTGTAAGAAAAAGCTTGCTCTTTCTGCTTCACAAACACTAGGAAGAAGAAAATCATGGCTATTTGTCATGAGAACTACAGTATTTCCCTCTGAATATCCCTTGCTTAGGAGTCCAATCCCAGCCTGTGGTCTTCCCAAAGGTGTCTGGTTAGGCACTATGGGAAACAGAATCCTAAACTAAATAAGGCTTTCGTCTGATCCATCACAGACTACTTATGTTTACTGGTCTATCCATAGCAGATATATGCTATTCTGCAGGCTAGAAAGACTCTCACCAACTCATAATCCAGTGTTAGTACAGTCTTATAGCTAAACACCTTGAGAAGGACACAGAACTTGAAAAAGCTACCATTCCCTTTCTGGATGGCAACGTTCAGAATTTCCCAGCTATTGTAATATTGTCTGGAAGGTTTGAGAAACCGTAATTCAAACTAATTTTTCAAGAACTTTTGTGTATTTGCAATTCTTCAAAAAAAGTATTTTTTTTATCCTATCAGAAGCACACAAAGGTGATTTCTGTGTTGAAAGGATTTTTGCTGGAGGAATTCCGCTCAGGGGACGCCCGAATGAGGCTCCTTTCGTGTCCCCAATATCTTTTCCCACTGAAGTGGTCCCTAATTTCTTGCAATTTCTTGCTTTCAAACTGCTAGGCTGGCAGTAGCTTGGACAGAGACAAGCGCTCAATCTGTCATGCAGTACTCGGGTCTTGAACTGCCGACTTGCCGACTTTGCAGGTAATAAGGCAAGCTTCTTAACCACAGAGCGACTTCTGTAAATTACAAGGCAACATCCTTTGCTGTGATTTACAAGACTACAGTAAAACCTCGCATAAAGAGTGCCTCGCTTAGAGACTAACTCGCTCAAAGAGCAGAATTTTCTGTGAATGGTCGCCTCGCTTAACAACTAAAACCAACCAAAAACTCGCTTAACAACTAATTTGGGGTTCGCAACCCACCCAGCCCTGCCAGAAGTCACAACTGGTCACTTACAATGGTGTTTCGCTTTAAGAGCAAACTCGCTTAAAGAGCAATCCCGTGGAACACATTATGCTCTTTAAGCGAGGTACCACTGTATATGGAATTAGAAGCTTAATTCAACAAAAAGTTAAGGAAGTGTGTTAGGACTTATGCAATTCAAAACACTACCAAGGACTTGCTCATACAAAGAACCCCACTTCCAAACATGTATTGTTTCTGCAGCTAAACACTCCCCACTCCATTCAGAAACATTTTCCTTACAAGGAACCTTCAAAAAGTGACCAATGATTAGTTAACTCCCATCTTATACAAGAGGCTCTATCACCGTAGCAATGGTATGAAAAAAAACCTAACATTACAGAGATCAACCTCTGTTTAAAAGCCAAAAAAATCTACATAATTCAAGCATCTGCTCTCTAGCAAGTAATAACAAGCTCATGAAACATACAACTGCTGTTATTTTTAAATTCAAGGTGTAGCTTGTCAGTCTCTCATGAAAAGAGAGACTTGTGCAATTTTACTAACCAACTATATTGTGCCATAATGTTTTATGTGCGAGAACTCACTTCAGATGCATGAAGTGTTGCCCTCAGTTGCAGCGTTTTTACACACACACACACACACACACACACACACACACACACACACACACACACAAATGTAGGGAGGGATGGACTGTAGACAGTGAGGAGAAAAGGCACAAAATGATTTTATTCCTCTAAGACTATATTTGTAACTTTCACTTCTTCACCTAATTTATCTGAATATACTCTTACAGGGAGAGCATGCCAGGAATATGAGAGCCCTAACAAGCAGACCCATGATTGGGTAAGCTGTTAGCACTGGGAACACTCCAACAGAATTTGGGGGAAGAGCAACATGCAACAATTTCACCCCAGCCTCTCAAGTAATGGTCCTTCCAGCAGATTAGATTGCCATTGTGCCAATGAAGCTGACCCACAATAGATTCTAACCTGAAAAGCAAGAGTACAACATAGCAAGAATTGCACATTTGAACTATGCCGCTTATCTTTAATAAAAGACTGGCGTGTGTTCTCTATTCAGACGACTTCTAGCAACTGTAGGTCTGAACAGTATTTCTCTCCCCCCCCCCTTTCCACGTTCTAGCAAAAAAACAAACAAACAAAAAAACCAAACCCTGCACCAAGAGGAGAGCATGAAATTGTGTTTTAACATTCCCATGCGGTGTGTATGGAAATGTCTTTTTTAAATGCTGCATTCCCCCATTCTGCTCAACATGAATTACCTGGCGTGCTCTGACGGTACAGAACAACACAGGATACAGAGATACAAGGACAATAAAGCTTTAGTCACTGTGGAAATGCCACGTGCAATCCAGAAATGCAATTTGTAATGCACTCACGACACTGTTATAACCGTTTAGAGATACATTACATTTCCAAAGGAAGACAAGTCTCAGGCAAGACATATGTGCAGTGAGTTTGTCATCAGCATACTCCATCAGCAAGGAATGTTTGAAATGCATTCCAAGAGCAATGTTTCCTTAGAACTTCAATGACTTTTGATGTATAATTCTGTTGGGTGTAAAGGTTCTGCCCTGCTTCTACTACTGAATAAAGAGAAGTTGGAGAAATGTTGTCACTCCTGCCCATTTATTTTTTAAAATTTGACCAGGGCAGTGTTATAGGGATTCTTAATGGATGGTGATATTTTCTAGAATAAGTTATTCGCATCTCTGAGTTTACCATTACCTACAAATCCTTGAAGTGCCTCTGGAAAGAATCTAGTCCAAGGCTACTACTAAACATTAGCTTTGCTGAACAACAGTTTGATTCACAAAGTAAGGGGGTGTTATAAGATAACTAGAATTAAAACACTATGCATTTACTGATTTCTATATCAAAGTCATCAGCGTGAATTGCTGTTACTCACATTGTATTTTCATACTCTGATGCTCCCACCAGGGTATGTTTTAAACAAGCTTAGAATTACTTCATACTAGCAGCCCACAAGCATTCAGCTGTTGCTTGTGGACTCCAATAAAAGTTCACCGGTAAACAGTGCATGATGGACTTTTGCAAATGTTGTCATAAACTTTAGGGACCATTTACCACATTTAAGTTCAAATAAGTGACTAGTACACAAGACAATCATGCTAGCAAAGGTCTCTCATAAAAGTATTGTGACTTGACTTGGTCAAGTAACTGTAATATGATGGGACTGCTTAAATTCATCACTTTGTGCAGGAATAAACCGGCAAGCCATAAACAATAAGAATTTCCCTAAAATTCAAGCTACAGCATATAGATCACAGTTAACTCTACCGTTATTTGCCAAATTGCTTTTTTTTAAAAAGGATTTAGTACTTTTTATGAGATTAGACCATTCCATATTATTAAACATGAAGTGCGTCAGGACAAAGTTAACTCACCATCTGTTTTAAGACAAGAATGCAGGAAGGAAAGTACACAGTCAGTGACAATGAAACCATTTCATATTTTAAAAGCTTCTGTATCTGCTCATATAGGGATATTTTATATAGCAATTAGACAGCACATTTCTTGCTAATTTCCCTACAACTCCAAAACAAACCACAGCAGAATTTTTACACTGCAGACCACACTGGCAGCGTAATTCATGCTTTATTAACTACATTCACCCAAACATTTCTTCTAGTTCAGAAAACATGAGTTCTGCAGGGCAATACAATCACCAAATTAATTTTGATAGTTTTGAGAAGCCCCGTATTAACCAGATATCACTGCTAAATTGCTTCCTTAGTACAAATCAATCCCATTATTTTACACTATTCCTAGCTTGCCTGTATTACAGCAGTTACAAAAACAAGATGCCCAGGCCGTACAATTACCTTCAGGCCAATTCAAAGCAGAACATATAGTCTTCTGCCAGATAAAAACAGGACAACAAACGTACCTTTAAGAGCAATAACTTTCGAAGCAGGATTCATGATGGCACTTTCTGCAGAAATTGGGCGCCTAATAGGAGTTGTTGGATCACTCATGTCTATGATCACAACCTGTGCTTGTTCACCAACTTTTTCTCTGATACATATGAATTTGTCAGATTCCATCGTTAAGGTACTGAAGCCAATGTTTGCTGGATTAATCCCAAGATTTTGGAGCTGAAAGAGAAAACATTTGCAAGTTAGCTTGAATGCCATTTACACCATCTTGCCTTGTATCAGACAAAAGAGCAAAAACAACCAACTTTTGGTTGTTCAGTCACACAGTCGATTCCGACCCTTTGTGACCCCATAGACCATTGACCTCCAGACACCCCTGTCCTCCACTATCCTCCTCAACCCGCCCAGCTCTGTGCCCATTGCGTCTACAATACCATCTAGCCATCTCATTCTCTGCTGCCCCCTTCTTTTGCCCTCCACCTTTCCCAGCATCAAGGCTTTCTCAAGTGAATCATCTCTTCTCATTTGATGTTCAAAGTACTTTAGCTTCATCTTTACTATTTGACCTTCTAAGGAGCAGTCAGGGTTGATTTCTATCTAAGATTTGACCTATTTGTTCTCCTCGCTGTCCAGGGGACTCTCAAAACCCTCTTTATCTCTCCATAAAGACTGCTGCATCACAAATTAGTGGACATATATATCCTGAAGAGAATAGCTCAAGATTTTACTGGACAGCACCCTTTCTACTTTAGAATGATAAGATTTCTAACAAAATGAGACCAGATTTCTGTTTTGGCAACTGGGGCTTGACTTTGGCCATTATGCTAATAGTTGTATCTACAGACTGAAGAAGCATATGGTGAATAGAATTGGCATTTGTCAAAGGAAATAAAAAAATCCAGACCTTTATACTAACTCATGCATTGCAGATTACACCTGTTACAACCACTTCAGTCACCTTCCTTACTATTTTGAGCTTCAGGCACTAAGACAGTCCTTTGCATTTATATCTAAAACTAGATCCCACCACATGCTTTAGAGTGAAATTCAGTTTCAAGTAGGCTAGAAGAACTAGGACAAGTTGCTATACAGAACAAACTTGTGAAAGGGGGAAAAATCAAATCATTGCTTAAAATTCTAAATGACTGCAGATCAGCTTTAAAGTAAGTGATCCACGGAGATGGTAAATCACTTCTGTCATTATTCCCAGAACACAGATTTCACACAGAATTATGAAGAATAAAACTGCCAATATGGGTTGCTTATGAACACAAGCTAACAAACATCAGAAGGTTTCTCTCATGGTGACCATGAGCCTGCACTCATTTGTGGCTCATTTCAACCTTGTAGACCTAGTTTATTTTTAAAAATTATTTTTATCACTAGAAACACATACAACCAAAATATTCATTAACAACAAATTAACCATAAATCTCCAAACCTAGATAACAATGCAATTAATGGACACATGTAATTCATAGATAAAATCTCGTTCATTTAATCAAACATCATTTTCCATATTTTCGGAGTTGGAGCACACTTGCATCATAAATGAAAATATGTGCCAATCTCCTGATTACTTCTCCAACAATTATTGAATATTTTGAAGTTTAACTATTCATTTTTAATAGCGTTAGATACCACCTCTATAGTATTTTATAACAATTCTCTTTAATACTTTTTCGACATTCTTCTCTTCCATAATTTAGTCCATTCCTCCCATTTCACATTCATACGTAAATCTGTACCCCAATTTATTCTGAAACCCTGCTGTTGACCCTCTCCTTTTATTAATATTTTATGTATTTTGCTTACCAAACTTTTCCTTGTTTTTTTTTTAATTCAACTTGCTCCCTTTGTGCAATTAGTTCTTCAAATTTTGACAACTCTTTATGTTTCTCAAGTTTTTTAACACTACCTAACAGCTTCTTGTTTATTCTTCCAGTGGAATCACATTGTGGAATTTATTCTAAGTGTTTTGACTATTTAATTTGTATCACTGATTATTTGTATCATTATATTGTTATATTGTACCTATATTAATTTGTTGTAGCCGCTCTGAGTCAGCCTCTACATACACAAAAATCACACTTCCCCCTTGAGACCTGGTAGCCTATAGATGCTGCGAGGGAGAGCTTAAGTACAGGTTTATTCCCTTAACTAGGTCTCACCTAGGCAGAAAAGGCAGGATAGAAATTTAATTAATTAATTAATTTTAAAAGTCCTAATTGTGTTTCATTAATGCAAATATGATCATTTATGTTGTAGATTGAAAATAGCACTGCTACAGGTAAAACTCAGAAAATTAGAATATCGTGCTAATGTTCATTCAGTCCAGTAATGCAACTTAAAAGGTGAAACAAATATATGAGATAAACTCATTGCATGCAAAGTGAGATAGTTCAAGATAGTTCAAGCCTTATTTTGTTATATTGATGCTTATGGCTTTGTTTGTTCAGTCGCACAGTCGATTCCGACCCTTTGCGGCTCTATGTACCATTAACCTCCAGGCACCCCTGTTGTTCACCATCCTCCTCAACCTGCCCAGCTCTGTGCCCATTGCGTCTACAATACCATCTAATCTTTGGCTGCCCCCTTCTTCTTTAGTCCTCCACCTTTCCCGGCATCAAGGCCTTCTCAAGTGAATCCTCTCTTCTCATTTGATGTCCAAAGTATTTTAGCTTCATCTGCAATATTTGACCTTCTAAGGAGCAGTCAAGGTTGATTTCTTCTGATATCGACCTATTTGTTCTCCTCACTGTCCAGGGGACTCTCAAAACTCTCCTCCAACACCACATCTCAAAGGCATCTATTCTTCTGCGCTCAGCTTTCCTAATGGTCCAGCTCTCACACCCATACATTACCACCATTGCTTTGACTATATGAATTTTTGTTTTCAAGGTGATGTCTCTACTTTTCACTATATTCCCCAGGTTTCTCATAGCTTGTCTCCCCAGAATCAGTTGTCTTTTTATTTTATGGCTGCAGTCACCATCTGCAGTGATCTTGGATCCTCAGAAAGTAAAATCTGTCACTGCTTCTACTTCTTCCACCATCTATTTTCCAGGAACTGATGGGGCCTGTTGACATTATCATGGTTTTCTTGATACTGTATTGAGTCTCAAGCCAGCTTTTGCACTCTCCACCTTCAACCCAATCAAGAGATTCTTTAGGAGGAAAGGAGCAGGTGGGAGACTCCATCCGGAGCCCCCCACAAGGCATCTCCAAGTGCCGGGGGGTGGGTGGGGGGAGAAGCAGGAAGAGGAAAGGAGCCTGTGGGAGCCTCCATCCAATGCCCCCACCCCACCCCAAGGCTTACAGTTTATGAAAACCCAACCCCCCAATCTCATGTACCCCATAATCATCACATATCATGTACACTGTACATCACAATTATAATGAATTAAGGCATGACATCTCTCGCTTTGCATGTAGTGAGTTTATCTCATACATTTGTTTCACCTTTTAAGTGAAATGAATGGACATTTGCACGATATTCTAATTTTCCGAGTTTCACCTATATACAGCTGCCTTTCCTCACCCCACGTCCTTCAGATGCTTTGGGCGACAACTCCTTACCTCTTGTAATTCAAAATTTTTCAAATCAACCAGTGGAGGAAAGATATTCTATATTACCAAATCTGTAATAAAACTGCTTCACGTGAGCTCAGGAAGCATAATGCATTTTGACAAATTTGTATATATAAGCACATGCCCTTCATATAGGGGAAAACTGAAGAGATGAAACTACACACTACTGTAATTAGAATATTAAAACAAAAAAGGCACTGTGTCATCAGGCAGTTTGTACGGTATTTTGAAATGGATGCCTGACCTAAGTGAAGAAGGGAGTGGCAAACTGCCAAGTGCACTTCCTGTTCCTTCATTCATTTACAGAATTCCTTTAATTCCTGCAATAATTCTGCCTTCTCCATCCCAGGGCTTTCAGAAGGCCATCAGCAGTCCTGCTCTCCTTCTGTGAGATAAGGATGCCACTCCATAGCGCAGCTCGTCTTTCTACAGAGCATGTGAGCATTTACAGTGGACCCCCGCCTAACAATGCGTTCAACTAACGACATTTTCGATTAGAGACACATTGTTAGCGGCAAAGTCACCATACTCACGACGTTTTTAGCGTTGTTATGCAAAAACGTCTTTAATCGAGGTCTTCCCATAGGAAGCCGCTTTTTTTAGCGTCGTTGTGCGAAAATGTCGTTAATCGAGGTTTTCCCATAGGAAGCTGCTTTTTTAGCGTCGTTGTGCTGGAACTCGTGATTAACGACGATTCACGATTAACAATGCTACTCATGGTACCAAGCTTTGTCGTTAATCGAGGGTATACTGTATACATCTATGGTTATGTGTCACAATAGGTTTTAAGCACAATAAAGGTAAAGGTTTCCCTTGCTCGAAAGCCAGTCGTATCCGACTCTAGGGTTCAGTGCTCATCTGTTTCAAAGCCAAAGAGCCTGCACTGTCTGCTTCTTGCAGACGTTTCCATGGTCATGTGGCAGGGAACAATGTTTACCTTCCCACTAAAGTGGTCCCTATTTATCTACTTGCAATTTCTTGCTTTCGAACTGCTAGGTTGGCAGGAGCTGGGACAGATGATGGGAGCTCACTCCGTCCTGCAGCATTTGGGTATAGAACTGCTAGTCTCCCGCCTTCCAGTCAGGGTCTTAGCCATTTGAGCCACACACAAAAACACAGGTGAAAGGAGAAAGACCTAGTGATACACAGTTCTTGGGCGTGAAAGGAAATCTTATCACCATCCAAGTCCATCAAGAAGACTGAAAGATTCCCAAAACACAACTCAGCAACGCACTCTCCTCTTTGCAGCCCTACAAACCACAAAAAACAACAACCAAAACCCACAAATTGTGCAGAGACAGCTGTGAATTGATACCCTTGTGAATTGCAAGACAAGGCATCCCCTTTCTGAACCCCATATTCCTGGCTATGTAGTGATGTAGACAAGCAGCTCAGAGGCTCTCTTCTACACTCTCTACAGTACACATACACACACCACACCAGAAGGAAGGAGGAGGAGGAAAATCAGTCATTCAGGCAGCCAGTGACTCTGCACAAATACCCGCAAAAAAGGCTGCAATCAAAAACTAGGCGAAAACCTCACTAAGGAATGCCAGGAAAACCATCCTGTTCCTCGAATCAGGTGCAAGGCAAAGATCCTGAGAGAATCTCCCATCAAAAACCCAAAAGAACCAGAAGGAATTGGGCAGTGATGACGTTCCTGTTTAATGATCCATAGAAAGACAGGGGTAGATAGAGATATTGCATATAGCTATATAGATACACATTTTTTTTTTTAAAAAAAGAAAAATCAGACCTCCCCAGTGTTAAACCAAAAAGCTCGTGCTTTCCTTCCAACAATAAAAAGGCTATAAATCAATATAAATCGCCTTTAGACAAAAAAAGAGGGGGGGGCCTTCTCCCAGTTCACCCATTATACCCACTCCTCACAAAAAGAGAATTATCTCTCTTTACAAAGGAGGTACAGTATCCCCTTTCCTTCCTTTCCCCCTCATATACAATTTAACACACACACACCCCAAAAAAGGTCAAGCCCCCCATCAATTTCCCTCACTAGGCCGCAACCCCTCCTGGCCATACAACCTCCCCCCCATCATCCCATTGCAGGTTGGAAGAGGGTGGGAGGTCTCCCTTAAAATAGGGGGGGGCATGGGAATAAAAAACAACAACCCAGGGGGTCTCTCACCCCACGCCCCACAAAGGGGCCTCACCTGAAAATGCTCCTGAAACCTTATGGGAATGAGCCCCCCAGGGGGTCTCTCACCCCACCCCCACCCCCCACAAAAGGGACTCACCTGAAAATGCTAAAACCTTATAGGAATGACCGCCCCCCGGGGGGTCTCTCACCCCACCTCCACACAGAAGGGACTCACCTGAAAATGCTCCTGAAAGCTTATAGGAATGACCCCCCCCCAAGGGGTCTCTCACCCCACCTCCATACAAAAGGGACTCACCTGAAAATGTTCCTGAAACCTGACCCCCCAGGGGGGTCTCACACCCCACCACCCCACCACCCACAAAAGGGACTCACCTGAAAATGCTCCTGAAACCTTATGGGGAGTATTTGAGCCATGGCTTAGGTTGCGGGGGGAGAGCAGCCCTCTTAAGAAGGGGGTGGCCCAGAAAGACAAACCTAGGGGACCCCCCCAGGGAGGCCTGAGGGAAACGTGGAAGGGGGGTTGGGTAGGAGAAAGAGAGAGAAGGGGGGACCGTTGAGGAGCCCCTGCGCCACCGCCACACGCGCCTGGGAGGGAGGGAGGGAGGGAGGGAGAGCTTGCCACTGCGCAGGCGCGGAGCGAGCGGTCTCCCCTCCCTTTCGGATGGGCTGCTGCTGCTGCTGCTGCTCCCTCTCGGCTGGCTCCCTTTTTTCTCCCTTCGCTCCCGTCTCATCACCGCCGTCAACGTTCTAGAGATCCCTCCGCTCCTCAGGTCCACACGGCGGTTTGAAAGGGGAGGGGGTGGAAATAGCGCCGGAGGAAGAGAGTCAGAGCCGAGAGGGTCTGTCTGGTCTGGCCGGGGGAGGGAAAAATAGTCCCTGCTTGAGGCGGCATTTTTGTCCCTCAAGGCTTTGTTGTGGAGGTTTCAGTCACCCCGCCCCGCAGTGGCTCGAGTGGTTAAGACGCTGGCTGGGAGGCGGGAAGTCGCCAGTTCGAGACCCCGAGGACTGCAGGACGGAATGAGCGCCCGTCTCTGTCCCCAGCTCCTGCCCAACCTATTAGTTCGAAAGCAAGACATTGCAAGGAGATAAATAGGGACCACTTTGGTGGAAAAGGAAACAGTGTTCCCTGCACTCAGGTGTTGAGGCATGCTTGCTTGCCACATGTCCATGGGAACGTCTGCAAACGCAGACAGCGCTGCTTCTTGGCTCTAAACAGATGAGCACTGAACCCTAGAGTCGGATACGGCTGGCTTTGGAACAAGGGTGAGCTTTCTCTTGACCCACCCCACTGGGAAGGGTTAAGGCGCTGGACTTAGATGAGCACTGAACCCTAGAGTCGGATACGGCTGGCTTTGGAACAAGGGTGACCTTTCTCTTTACCCACCCCACTGGGAAGGGTTAAGGCACTGGACTTAGATGAGCACTGAACCCTAGAGTCGGATACGGCTGGCTTTGGAACAAGGGTGAGCTTTCTCTTTACCCACCCCACTGGGAAGGGTTAAGGCACTGGACTTAGATGAGCACTGAACCCTAGAGTCGGATACGGCTGGCTTTGGAACAAGAGTGACCTTTATATTTACCCAGCCCACTGGGAAGGGTTAAGCCACTGATCTTGGCTACTGGCAGGGCGGCGGTTCGAGGCATGACGGAGTGAGCTCCTGTCGTCTGTCCCAGCTCGTGCCAACCTAGCAGTTCGAAAGCAAGAAATTGCAAGTAGGTAAAATAGGTACAGTGCATGGAACACTGTTTACCTTCCCACTGAAGTGGTCCCTATTTTTCTATACTTGCAATTTCTTGCTTTCGAAATGCTAGGTTGGCACGAGCTGGGACAGAGACAAGCGCTCAATCCATCATGCAGTTTTCGGGTATCGAACTGCTGACCTGCCGCCTTCTAGTCAGCATCTTAGTCACTTGAGCCACTGCAGTCCTATCCAAGAGGGTACACAAGAGCAAAACCAAATTAGAAGATGGAGGAAGGAGCTCACTGGACAAGGAACAACATTAAAGAAGGATATAGCTGAGGAACTCAACCTCTCCTGCGTCACTTAGAGGACCCTGAATAGGCTGAGGGTCTGACTCCCCAAATGTAAGACCAACGTGCTCAAGTGGCTGCTGGCAGACAATAACACACTGTGTTAGGGTTGCCATACATCCCGGAAAACCGGGATTGTCCTGGATTCAAGTTCAGAAAAATTGTCCCGGACAGTTTAATAAAAATTTTAATGTCCCAGATTTTTTAAACTTACTGATTGTGTATTATAACACACCATTAAAATAAATTCGAACTCTCGCAATTGAACGAGTGATTTCCTGCCACATTGGAGTTGGAGTATACCTGGAGACAAATCTTAATGTCCTCGCCTCACACCACCACCTGATAAGTGTGACCAGTGTGTTTCCTGGAACTGAGGACGTTAAGAGTTGACCACAATGCGACTTCTCAGAAGTACAACAGGTCATCCTATAGTAAGAATATACTGTTGTAAATAAATTCATTTATGCATTGATATATTTAATGTGAAAGTGTTTTATAGCTGTCATTATATTGTGTTTGTTTTTTAAAAGGCTGTTTTGTAGATAACCCACCCATTTTTGTCAAGTATGGCAACTCTACTGACTGTGTGAATGTGACGAGATACAGAATCCATCTGGCTCATTTACTGATTTTGCCGATTACTGCCAGAAACATGCACCAATGAGGACTCAAGTTTGGCCAACGACAAAGCCAAAAAAGTGGCTTCATTTTGGCAGTCCAGGGTTTGATCAGGAAATGAAAGATTTGTTTTGCCCTTGCTCATATTCAGGAGCTGGGAGTCAGTATACCGTTACACTCAGTATGACTTCACCCCTTTCTTTTTTCCCTTTAATTCATTGCATTTATATTCTGCCTTTCTTCCAGTAAGCTGAAGGAAGCATGCATGATTTTCTCCTCTCCTGCTTTATACTCACAACAATCTTGAAAGTACAGAAGGTCCCTCTCAAAGTCTGGGACTGGCCCAAGGTCACCCATCAAAGTCATATCAGAGAGTAAAGAAAACAAAACAAGACAAAAAAAGTTGTGGCACCTTATAGACTAACTGCTGTATTTTGATGTTTGCTTCCATGGATCAAGTCCTCTTTGTTAGAGTCCCAGTGGGGATTTGAACCCAAGTCCCCTGAATCCTAGTTTTCGTGTTAGAATCCCTGATCTTTAGCAACTGAAATGTGTTGCTAAATCCTTAGATTTGTATTTTGCATATTTTTCGCTATTCATTTATTTTTATTGTACAGTCAAACCTCTACATACGAATTTAATACATTCCTAGAGGTTGGTTGTACAGTATCTCAAAAAATTATTTTCTTGAATTTCCCTTAGGAATGCACTGAATGTAATTTCCCATAGGAATGCATTGTATTTCGTATCTAAAAAAATCCTATTTAAATTTTGTATCTCGAACCTGATTTCCCCCCTGAGATTTCCAGATGTATCTCGAGTTTTTCCTCAAGTTGAACCATTCTTATCTCGAGGTTTGCCTGTATGTTTAATTTATACCCTGCTTTTGCACCAAACAACAAAACAAAAACAAACAAACTCTAATAGCACCTAAGGGAAGTAAGATTTTTAAAATACAGTAACATAAAAATAACATAAAAACATGAATGGTAAAAGCAGATATATCAAAAACTAATAATAAACCCAGAAAAATGAAAGCATATTTTGATTAGTATCTATTTTTAATCTTGCTGTTACCAGTCATGGATTCCATTCCAGGAAAAACCTGGGATGTAAATAAAATAACAAAGCAATTCAAGGGATATGATTGGATTATTTTCCAAAGATAGGCACGATGCTGCTTTATTATCCCTGGAATTTGTTGTCCTTGGGAGCGGTCCTTCCGCATTAACCAATTTATTACTTTTAGTGTTCTGTTTTAGAACATTTTGTAATATTTTAACATTGCAAGACAGTGAGTCACTGTAGGGGAAAAAAGTATCTGACAAATTGAAATAAAGCAAAACAACAATAAACTATGTAGCTGCAAAAGGTATGTGCCTAAAAAGATGTAGAAAAGATGGAACTGACCCAGCAGGTTAAACTTTGCTTACATCAAGGCTTCCCAACCTAGGGCCCATGGGCCATATCTGGCCTGCAGCACAATTTCATGTGCCTCGCCTCCCCTCCTGCAAGGGCATTCGAAAAACAATATGGCCACCCCTTTGAAACTGTTGGGACAAAATGGCTACCCCCATCATGCAGGGTGGGCAAAATGGCCATGTGGCCCTCGAAACTGACTGAGACAGCGTGACCTGGCCCCCAGGTTGAAAAGTTTGGGAATCCCTGGCTTACATGCAAACGTCTTGCCTGAGTAAAAATATTCCTCTCTGCTTGTGGAAAGAGATAAAGTGTAGGAGAGACCAACTTTCCTGAGAAGTAACTTTGCAGTGTTTCCCAACCTTTGTTTTTTTTATTAAAAAAAACCTTCAATTCCCAGAAGCCTAAATCAATTCCCCAAAGCACTGATCAGCCAATGGATTGAATTAGGCTTCTGGGAATTGAAGTACCCCTGTGGTGCATCAAAACGGGCTCAGACGACCCCGGGCCACATTGGGAACCACTGGTCGATAGGTTTCCCTCCCATGAGAGCAGTCAATATGAAGGAGCTGACTTAAGAGAAACAAGACAATCCATTACAGCTTTGAACATGACTATTTCTTTCTGAAATAGCTGGTAAATACAGAATTATGAAGCACACATGCATTAAAAATCAGAGAAACTGGAAGCTTGGAAGTACAGGTGAAACTCGGAAAATTAGAATATCTTGCAAATATTCATTCAGTTCAGTAATGCAACTTAAAAGGTGAAACAAATAGATGAGATAGACTCCTTACACGCAAAGTGAGATAGTTCAAGCCTTACTTTGTTATAATATTGATGCTTATGACTTACAGCTTATGAAACCCCAATCTCATGTACCCCATAATCATCACATAATCTCATGTACGCTGTACGCCATGATCATCACAATTATAACGAATTAAGGCATGACATCTCTCGCTTTGCATGTATTGAGTCTATCTCATATATTTGTTTCACCTTTTAAGTGAAATGAATGAACATTTGCACAATATTCTAATTTTCCGAGTTTCACCTGTACAGTATATGAAGCTTAAATGTACATAAAAAACCTTTGGTTTTTGGACTTCAATTCCCAGAAGCCTTAGTCAATTCCCCAAAGCACTGATGAGCCAATGTACTGATTTAGGCTTCTGGGAATTGAAGCCCCACATTAAGAACGACTGTAAGGTCATTTGCGGACGGGGTGGGGGGGGGGAAGCTAAATTACATTTATTCCCCACCTCCTCCACCACTACCACCAAACTGCATCAGCATTTTCATCCTGACTGGAGACTAGAGACTATCAGGGGAAGTGAATTTATTTTTTAATGTTGGGTTGATGATTACTGTTGTGATGCATCTCTTCAAGGGAAGGGGAAAGCGAGTCGTGTCTGGCTCTAGGGGTACCATCTCCTGCTCATTTCACCCTGGTTGATTGGTATTAACTCACCCAGGAGAAAGAGAGTGTAATACTCCCCCCTCCATAAAGTTTATCCTTTTAAAAGGGGGAAAATGATTAGGGCCAGAAAATGTGCACATTTATTTTCTGACATTTATCAGTAAATTAACGTCCAGATTTGGAAACCTCTGCAGAAGCAGACAACGTTGGCTCTTCAGCTTTAAAACAGAGATCAGCACTGAACCCTAGAGTCGGATACGGCTGGCTTGCGAGCAAGGGAAACCTTTACCTTTACTAAAGCTTAGTGAGGAGCTGTGGAGGCTTAGAGGTTAAGATGCTGAACTTGACAACTGGAAGGTTGGCAGGTCAGCGGTTCGAGACCCGAGTACTGCGCGATGGACTGAGCTCCCATCTCTGTCTCAGCTCCTGCCAACCTAGCTGCGAGAAAGCAAGAAATTGCAAGTAGATAAATAGGTGCTACTTCAGTGCGAAGGTAAACAGCATTCCGTGCACTCCAGCGTCTAGTCATGCCTGCCACATGACCATGGAAACATCTGCTCGTTGGTTATAAATGGAGCTAAGCACCAAACTCTAGAGTCAGATATGGCTGGATTTTGAGATAACCTTTAACTTTACTAAACTTTATTGAGCTGGTTGCTCTAGCTTGGTTAAATCCCTTGTTTAAGTGAGTGTGTGGGGTGTGTGTGTGTATGTGTGTGTTAGAAAATGTATTCAGATGATGCCACCTACCTGTAGCAAATTTCGGTCAAAGTGGTTGCACGTGTTGAATTAATTCCCATGTGGTCCACATTTCACAAACCGCTCACTTCCTGAGATTTCAGTGGGCTTTTGATGCCAAGGGCTGGTTTGTGGTTCTCCTCAAAAGGCCGTGCCAAGAGCATCTCTCATCGTTCGAGGAAAGGGTTGTA
The DNA here is from genome assembly GCA_035047345.1 of Bradypodion ventrale. Lineage (NCBI taxonomy): Eukaryota > Metazoa > Chordata > Lepidosauria > Squamata > Chamaeleonidae > Bradypodion > Bradypodion ventrale. The sequence goes on along the minus strand of JAWDJE010000015.1, from coordinate 9,048,550 downwards.
CATGTATCAGCTGCCAATGTTCCCTGGGCCTCGGAGCACACGCCGGCAACTGTATTTTGTGACCTAATTTGCTGGCAAAACCACTAGTTTCTTCAAAGTAACAGTTGCAAAGAAGCCAGCCATGGTTTAATTTGACCTATAAAAGTGCTTGTAGGTTGGGCACAGGGCAGGCGTGGAACTCAGAAGTAATATAAATGATGATGTCAGGTCTAACATTGTTTTGCAGAGTAACAAGGAAGTAACAATGTCCTCTGAAAAGTATTGCCTGAAGAGTGCAATATTAATGTACAGTATTGCTCTTTTATGAGCAACAATAATTAGTTATTTCTTTAAAAATGATGTTATGGAGTAGTGAATTTGTACAAGATAAATTTATTTCTCTCATAGTTGAGATTTTTGATGTGGTAGCCACATTAGTCCTTGCAAGCATATCAGAGAATAAACAAATCAAAATATGTTTTGCAGAGTAACAAGGAAGTAACAATGTGTTCTGAAAAGTATTGCTTTAAGAGTACAATATTGATGTATTGCTCTTTTATGAGCAACAATAATTAGTTATTTCTTCAATCTCGTTGTTCTGTGCAGGACAATGATAATAAAGATCTATCTATCTATCTATCTATCTATCTATCTATCTATCTATCTATCTATCTAATGTGCTGAGCATCCTGTTCCCTTTGTTTTGCCTTTGCTTTGGTCCATAGGGGGACTGCAGTGGCTCAAGTAGCTAAGATGCTGACTGGGAAGCGGAAGGTTAGCAGTTCGATTCCCAAGTACTGCAGGATGGAATGAGCTCCCGCCTTTGTCCCAGCTCCTGCCAACCTAGCAGTTCGAAAGCAAGAAATTGCAAGTAGATAAATAGGGACCACTTCAGTGGGAAGGTAACTGCACCGCAGGACAACTGCGGTGTCTAGTCATGCTTGCCACATGACCACGGAAACGTCTGCAGAAGCAGAGAGCGCTGGCTCTTCGGCTTAAAAACAGATGAGCACTGCACCCTAGAGTCGGATACGACTGGCTTTCAAGCATGGGAAATCTTTACCTTGGTCCATAGGGTTCTCTTGGCACACTTCCTGGCATCTTTGCCGGTTTCTACGCCATTTCCCTCCCATCATACATATTATCACAGTTTAAAACAAAGTAACATCATTCATATTATCACAGTTTAGAACATAATATCAGTTTAGAACACAGTATCAGTTTAAATTGAGTTAATTTTCTGCTGTTAACTATTTCAAGTCACAATGTAAGTCAGTTTCTTATAAAGTCTCTATATGAGAAAGTCTCTCCTGTAAGTTAGTTACATCAAATCACTAAAAATTGGTACTTTGGGCACGGGACTGTGTGGACTGAGGAGGATGGTGGAGGACAGGAGTGCCTGGAGAGCAATGGTCCATGGAGTCGCAAAGAGTCGGAGCCGACTGTGCGACTGAACAACAACAACAACAAATCTATCTATCTTAAAAATGACGTTAAGGAGTAGTGAAATTGTACAACACACATTTTTCTCTTTCATAGTTGAAGTTTTTGACGTGGTAGCCACGTTAGTCCTTACAAGCGTATCAGAGAGTAAACAAAATAAAATAGAAAAAAAAGACAAAAAACGTTATGGCACCTTAAAGACTAATTCCTGTATTTAAATGTGATCCCTCTGAAAATATATGGATGCGTTTACTGCACGTGTACAGTATGCGCAGTAAACCCATTCATGTGGATTCACAGGGATCACATTTAAATACAGGAATTAGTCTTTAAGATGCCATAATACTTTCTGTTGTTTATTTTTGTTTACTCTCTGATATTTCATCTTCAGGCTCTGAAATTTTCCTAGCATTTTTGGCCAGTGTTTACAATCTGGTGTCTAAGAAGAGGCTGCTCTTCACAATTACTCAAAGACACTCTTTCCTTAAATCAGAAAAGCACCGAGGCTACGTCAAGTAACAGTAGAGTTTCCCCACAATGCCACTGTGAGAGCATCATTCATTCTGGGGCACTGTGGGAAATCTAAATGGTACAACTAGCATTTGTCAGTTGGGTGTCTGATAGCTGATGCTATTACCTGCCAAACTGTCTATGGCTTATGAACATTGCATGCAAGGATCCCTTGAACATTGCATGCAAGGATCCTGGAATTTAGAGGCTAGGCTGGATAGGAAAGTTGCATTGAAATCTCCCAATTAGTCCAGTCGCTTCTTCTTCTTTGTCTGACTTAGAATATAAATGTGGATTCCAAAAGATATACCGCTGTAATGCTTTGATTTGTTGTTATCTTCCATTAGGCAAAGGTCACCCTTGCTCGAAAGCTAGTCGTATCCGACTCTAGGGTCCAGTGCTCATCTGTTTATAGCCAAAGAGCTAGCGCGGTCTGCGTTTGCAGACGTTTCCGTTAAGTTGGTATAAATTAGAGATCTCTGAAATGTTTTGTCCCTAACATTCCTGCTTAATTTTGCAACTCAAGGCTGTGGCTTCCTTTATTGTGTCACTGGATCATGTATTTAGTCTCCCCCCCCCCCCCCCCTGCTGTCTTCAGCTTTTCCCAGGACTATTGTCTCTTCTAGACAGGATTCTCCTTTTATGATGTGCCCAGTCTCCGCTTAGTCATATTTTGCTTCAAAAGAGAGTTTAGGCACAATTTGATCTACAACCCAATTTTTTATCTTTCTGTGGGTCTAGGGTATTTGCATAGTCAAGGCAATGGTATTCCCAGTGGTAATGTATGATTGTGAGAGCTGGACCATTAGGGAAGCTGAGCGCAGAAGAATAGATGCCTTTGAGATGTGGTGTTGGAGGAGAGTTTTGAGTCCCCTGGACAGCGAGGAGAACAAATGGGTTGATCTTAGAAGAAATCAACCCTGACTTCTCCTTATAAGGTCAAATAGTAAAGATGAAGCTAAAGTACTTTGGATATCAAATGCGAAGAGAGGATTCACTTGAGAAAGCCTTGATGCTGGGAAAGGTGGAGGGCAAAAGAAGAAGGGGGGCAGCTCCTCCTCCACTCATTTTGCCGTTGGGCCCAATAGGATAGTTTCCAGAGGCATTTCCTCCACTGAGGGGACCATCATCCCACCTAAAGGGGCTCATCCACCCGTAGCTATTGGCCCCTTTAATGAGTCAGGTTATTTACCGCCGCCTAACACTCAGCATTGAGTCGCTGGCTGTACGGTCTACTCCATTACCGTAGTGGAATGTCTGGCCAGACAGTCTTGCACAGTAAAGCCCCCAAAACATCTGTTGCGCCAGAAATTGTTCTGTAGTAACGTGTGTGACTTTAACATCCTTTGATGTACTTAAATATGCTTAGTTGAGAGATCGCATTTTGAACAAATGAGAATATCTTTTCCTAACTCTTAAAGTTTGGATGTGCATCATGCAGATGGGTGGTGGTGGGGGAATGGGACATCATGTAGCTTCCACAGAGGGGGCATTTTGGGCCAGCTAAGGAACAAGATTTTTAATTGGTGCAGGTGGGAGGTAGTTTTTCAGTGTTTTTAGGAATTTTAAGGGTTTTTATAGTTTAAATGTTGGGGATTTTATGTATGCCGCCCAGACTCGCATGTTGATTGGGGCAGCTATACAAATTGAATACATGAACAAATAAAAAAATAACAGCTTGTCCAAATTCTCCTGTAATGGGGTGGGGTTAGGGTTCCCCATGGCATATACTGGTGAAAGAGAAGCCAGGTTGTTCACTAAGATAGTGATCATTTTGCAAACCTCCAGACATTGCTGGACAACAACTTCCATGATTAGATATGCTGGCAGGGGAGGATTGGAGTTGTTGCCTGAAAGTGTCTTGCAAACTCCAGGTTGTTTATCTTGGCATTAATCACTGCAAATTCTTCCATTCCCCTTCTGTATCATTGTGGGTGACAGCCTGCCTCTTCACTCTGAGAAGAAACTGTACCAAAAGCAGTGCTGTTGAGTGGCTAGATCTTACAGACTATACCAGGGACTCTCAACCTGCGACTCACGGGCCGAATGAGGTCCACAGCACCATTTCATGTGGCCTCCCATCACCTCCACCACACCCAGAAATACCATGTGGTGGAGGAAGGGCAAAATGGCCGTCTGCCCCCGAAGCTGTCTGTACGGGCACATTTTACTTCTGCTCCTGGGAGCGATGAGGGCTTTGCGGGCCAGATGGATTGGCGTCATGGGCCGGACCTGGCCCCTGGGCCATAGTGACAAGTCCCCTGAACCATGTGACTGGCCCACAGCCCAAAATGTTTGGGCACCCCTGGTTTAGAGCACAAGCTGGTGGGAAAATTCCAGTTTCTTTATTGGCAATGTTACATACTGATATCTAATCTACACGTTGCTAATTCCTACCTGATCTGATTAGTTTGCAAAGCATAAACAGCCAGTGATGGAAACTTATCATAGATTTCCCTAGCCTGGACCAGAACATGTACAGTACTCTGAAGCAGCAGAAGGGCTTATGCTGGCTTCCTGAATGGATGCAGGTCTCTGTCAGGTGTAACGAGTCCTATGGTAGTGGGATAATAGGCTTTATTATCCTTACAGATTCTTCTCCCCAAAACCTGGTTTCCAATGGAGTGAGCATATGAGGCGTCCCTATAGTCTGAAGAGGTACAACCAGGACAGCCAAGTCTAGACGGCCAATTGCCACTAATTATTGAGGTGGTCGTTACATTCCCGGTCAGGTGCCCAGGAATATAACCAACACCTTATTAATGAGTGGTAATTTGCTGTTAGATTTACATGGCTTCCTTTAGGCAACAGTAGCAGGATTCTGGCTAGTCTCTTTTAAATAATATTTGCTCCCATCTAGGCACTGACAGGGATACTTTATCATTGTGTTTAACTATCTGCAAGTTATTTGCTCTTTAAGGGGAAATTACAAAATGTGCTTTCAACAAGTATCTGAATTCAGATGTTCTCCGAGGGGAACTAACGGCTGCTTTCTTGGTAACACGTTTCAGCCAGTTTAAGCTTGACAACGAATTATATCATTCTTGCAAAACACCCTTGGGTTTTCGCCCGCATGTTAACTCATCTTTGCTTTTTCTAATAGCAGATGGTTCAAGATGTGATCTATCAAAAGCAAGGAAATTATATGCATTTGGGCATAGCCCAGAGAGACCCAGAATATGGAAAGCAATGCTGAAAAGGGGGTGGGGGTGAGAGCCCAGCAAAGCTGAAAATAACCCAGTGAAGTGACTAAGAATAAACCCAACAGTACACCCTTCAGGGGCAAACTGATGTGACAAGTTAGCTGAGTCAAGAAGAGAACATCTAGCAGGAAAGATGATGCCAAGAGAACTCATGAGGCAGAGCTAATGGTCGGCCATTTGTAAGCAGACAAATGTTTTAAAAACCTGAAAATTCCCAAAAAAAAATGCAGAAAATACTTGGGTGTAGATATTTTATAAGGCACTGTGGTGGCCTAGTGGTTAAGACCCTGAACTTGATGACTGGAAGGTCGGCAGGTCAGCAGTTCGAGACCTGAGTGCCGTACAATGGAGTGTGCTCTCGTCTCTGTCCTAGCTTCTGCCAACCTAGCAGTTCGAAAGCCAGAAATTGCAAATAGATAAATAGGGACCACTTCGGTGTGAAGTGGCGATCTTAACCTTTACCTATAGATATCTCGGCTTGCCTATTAAAATACGAACAAGTTTAAGTGAGCAGTAACCAACAACCCCACCCAGCCAACCTGTAACAGCAGATACCAAAGCCACGTACAGTAAAATCCCCGACTTACATATGCCCCGAGTTACATAAAATTCGACTTGCATAATGATTTTGTGCTAAAACCATGTCCCGATTTACACAATTTCCTATGGGTTTGCTTCGATTTTACAGAAAATTTCATTTTTCCTATGGGTTTGCTTCGAGTTACATAAAACACCGATTTAAGCAAAAGCCTATGGAAAGGACTTTTTCCCCGTAAGTAGGGATTTTACTGTAAGTCCCATCTTTAACGTTCAAGGAAGCTCAGCACGGACGTGTTTAATGGGTCAGAACATAATCTACAGATCTTTCTTAACCAAAAGGCTCCTTTTATAGAATATGAGTCAAGCAGTTGTTCTACGTTGCATGCTAAACTCCAGCTCCATTTGACACTAACATTTTAAAAACTAACCCCTGTTAGCTCTTAACTTGTAAGGCAAGGGCGGGCAACGGCGGTCCCCAAAATGTTGCTGAAGTATAATTCCCACCATGCTTAGCCAGTACAGCTCAAAGGCGAAGGATGATGGGAGTTGGTGTCTAACAATATTTGGAGAGCCACTGTTACCTACCTGTTTAAGTCATAAATGAACACAAGATCTGCCAATTTTAGTGAGAACATGAAAGCACTGATGCAGTGGTCCTCAAACCTGGTGTTCGAGGTGTTCTCGGACTTCAATTCCCAGATGCCCAAGTCTGATCTCTGTGAATCCACACTAATGGGTGTCCTGTTTCTGGGAACTGAAGTCCAAGAAAATCTGGGGAGCCAAGTTTGAGGATGTACAGGAGGTATATAAATATCCCCCATCTGTGAAAAAATGAGCAGCAGGAATATATACATCATGGACAAAATTGACTCTTTACTTTTGTCCTTTCCTGATAGTTCTCCGATAGTCAAAAGACACGCACTGTTGCTTTCATTTGGACTGGCATGACCCTAAGATCATAAGGCAGGGGTACCCAAACTATGGCCCAGATCTGGCCCCCGGGTCATAGTTTGTGCACCCCTGGTTTAAGCAGAGAAAATGGCAGGCTAAAATCTATCTCAATCTCTCAAACACAGATTGCAAGGCGTTTTACTTCTGCTTTTAATGGGAGGAACCATGTGACCGGCCTGCAGCCCAAAAACTTTGGGCACCCTTGATCTAAAGTATAACCTTGATTGTGACAGAAAGGGATTAAGAAAGGGACTTCATTTACAGATTGGGTAGAACTAATGTGTTGACTCTGCAGTACTTATAAGCCTTCTGCCAAGCTTCCAAAGAATCAAAAGGTTTAAAGCCAAAGTCAGTATAAAGGTATATTCTTGTAACTGAAACTCTAAAATCCAGAGTTGGCACCAGTGGCATGTGACTGGGCAAATTATATTAATAGCTGGCATTTCCAGTTCTTTGGTTTCTGCTAGGATTCAGCAAAGAGACTCAAGGACTGATATTTGCCAATAACCATAGCTCTATTTTTTTTATAAGGTAAACACAATGAAGCCACAGGATATTAAAATGAAAAAAAGAAAGGATTCACACTGTACATGAAAAACAGAACCTATGTTGGGGAAAAATTACATACAGAATTGTTTAGGGGTAGGGCGGTGCTTATTTCAACCTTGATCCTGTAGAAGCAGAAAGACCACTTATTAACCGAGTACAGCGATGGCAAACCTTGGCATTCCAGCTGTTTATTTATTTATTTTATTGGATTTCTATACCGCCCATCTGGGTGTTATCCCACTCTGGGCGGTGAACAAACAGAAAATGAATAACAATACCCACAACAAATCAAAACCCACCACCAACAAATACATCATAGACTAAACTAAACTAAAAATAATTGGCGTCAGAGGACATCGGGACTAAACCTGTCGAATTTAGGGGAACAAAGTGTTTCATGGCCCAGTGAAGAGTGAAAGAAAGATCTCCCAAGTCCTGTGGATGACTGTAGCCACTAGATCATCAGTGATGGTGAATCTTGGCACTCCAGCTGTTCTTGGACTTCAATTACCAGAAGCCCAGATCAGCACACCTGCTGATCAGGGCTTCTGGGAATTGAAGTTCAAGAACAGCTGGAGTGCCAAGGTTCACCATCACTGCACTAGATTATGTTGTCTAAACTAAGAATTCTGTAAATGACCATAAGGAAAGTAATGAATCTGCACTATTACCTTTTTAACACATGCTAGCAGCTCTGATCAGCAATACAGACTTGGGCTTCTGGGAATTGAAGTCCAAAAACACCTGGAGTGCCAAAGTCTGCCATCACGGACCTAGTGCCATGTGCAAGGACAAAAGTTATAGCCACTGGCCAGAATCTAGGGAATCATTTTGTGTGTTTGATGTATGAGGCTATATCAGCATGCCAGCTCATGTAGATATAGCCTCATACATTTGTAGAAGTGGTCCAGCTGTGGTCCTGCATCAGTTGAAGAGGGAAATTTAGTCTAAATCCCTGCTGGAGCATGTGGACCCAGCTGTAAAGGACATCTGGCACCTTCCTGCTTATGCCTATTTAAAAATAGCACTAGCTTACTCAATATTGCCCTGTTTAGATTTCTTTTCTGAATGCATGCTTAATTATATTGGTTCCTGCTGCAGGCATGCAAAGCGAAAGATTATGCCAACAGTTTCTTGATGGATTTTGTTCCTTTGTTTCCAGACACCGATCGTGATGGGCTGCTTCCAAAAAGCATACTGGTATGTGCGAGTTGTGAAATGCTGATAGGAGTTGTTACAATTCTAACCAACAAGAATACACACATTTTCTTCCAAAATTATTAGTGAGTATACACTCAGCCTAATGAACTCTCACCGCAATAAAAGGCCAAAGAAGGCTTGAAGGTCGCAATCAGCTTTTCTAAAAATTCTGTCCAGAGTCAAGATATGTACTCCAAAATCAGAAGCGCAAAGATGAGATGCTACAAAACACCCATAGTGCATACATGAAAGAAAGTGGTTGAAATTTCTGAGATTGCACTTCAGGTTATTGTTTTAATTACAAGGCAAGATAGTCACGTATGCCACTTCCTCAGGCTGGTAATTTCCCAAACAATAAGACATTGACCAGCGTATAAAATGCACCGGACTCCTATATGGAAATGAGGAAGACTTGAAACTCCTTAGAGCTCCTTGACCTTTTTGTCTGTGGTTTTAATATTGACGTCCAGCGTTTCAACTTTGCTGGTGAGGCGGTCCAGGATTTCATCTTGCGTCTCAATTTCAGACTGCAAGCCGAGAGCAAGGTTCTTCAGACGACCGAGCCCGGAGGACATTTCATCTGCAGAAGGTCAGAGGAAAGGTAGTGAGATTAGCAGCAAAAGAGGCAAAGCCAATCTGTTTGAGAGATAATTCACAATGAAGATTACTCTGCTCATTTCCTGAGCTCAGGAATAATGGTGGCATGCATGGATGCTCATTTTAATTTCTAAAATATTTAAACTGTGCTTCTCAAGTTGGCATAGTTTCCAAATACTGCAGCCCAAGCCCTGGTGGCAAATAGATCACTTTGGCTTCTCTGTATCACAGTACATCAGAAAATCTATCACATCTGTATCATGGAATCACAGTTCAATGGAACTATTTTGTCTCAAGGTGCTGTATTAGCTAATACAAAAAAGTACACTGATGGCATAAAGGAATATTTCTCATCATGGATGGTTTCTTTGGGTTTTTGGATTCAATTCCCAGACGCCTAAGTCAAATTCCCAAAGCACTGATCAGCAAATGTACTGACTTAGGCTTCTGGAAATTAAAGTCCCTCTGTTGGGTGTGGGCCCCACATTGGGAACCACTGGAGTAAACCAAAGAAGTGGCTGAACTGCTGGGGAAATGTTTATAGCTATCGTGCTGCAATTTGAACTAAAATATTCCATCATGATGCATGAAGATACACATGTGCTACAGGATCCTCCCCTCCCTGTATCCACAGTGGATATGTTTAAAGATTTACCCTAGATACCTGAAACCCCAGATAACAGTGGACCTATTTTTACATTGCAGACAGTGGCATCTAGTGGCCAGCTCTGGTATTGCACTATGCTCAGTGGTAATAATAATTTTGTGCCAGAGACTACTCTGGGGCGAAAGGAATTTTAGGGGATGCATGAATGAGGCTCCTTTCAAGTCCCCAAGCGCAGCTCTCAGGTATCAAAACCAGACCTTCCAGTCTCCAGCTCAGCGCCTTAACCACTAAGCCACTGGGGGAGCTAAAGAAGCTTGCCTTGTTAGCTGGAAGGCCAGCAAGTCAGGAGTTCGAGACTCGGGTAATGCATGACGGTTTGAGCGCCCTTCTCTGACCCAGCTCTTGGGAATATGAAAGGAGCCTCATTCAGGCGTCCCGAGTGGAGTTTCTCCAGCAAAAATCCTTTCAACCCAGAATAATTTCTGACATGAAATTATTACAGTATTATTATTTCGATGTATGAAGTATTCTGTATTTCAGGATTTTAAAAAAAATATTTTTAGACCCATAGATAAATAAAACCTTGGATACTGAAACCACAGAAATGGGTGTGTGTGACCTGCATTCTTAAACCAGCTTTCTCTGTTATCACTGATTACAATAAATTCACATTATATGCCTATACTGTACTTTCTTTGTAACTTGGGAAAATTAGGGAAGGATGACTGTTCCTTTGTAATTCATCAGTTACAGCCCTAGCTGATCACTGGTTTTCTGGGAGACCCCACGGAAGGGGTGAGGTGCAGCAGGACCAACCCACTGTTCACAAAGGTTCACAAGTCCCTGTGAATCTACACAAATGGGTTTACTGGCACTTCAGCTGTTCTTGGACTTCAATTCCCAGAAGCCCAAGTCCCTGTGAATCCACACAAATGGGTTTACTATGCATACAAATTGAAGTCCAAGAACAGGTGGGCATTGAAGTCCAAGAACAGCTGGAGTGCCAAGTTTCGCCATCACTGTACTATGGTAAACAACAGGATTTTGTCTCATGAATCTTGTTTTACAGAGTAAGTAGTTGAAGATTGAGCATTATGAAATGGCTACCATGGCTCACCTAAATTGTTGTCAACTTTTTGGTGGTAAGCTCGGAGATGCTGATTCTTAGGGTAGCTGTTACGTTGGAGTGAAGAATCTGTACTGGGTCCACTGGAATCATACTCTAGAATGGTGGAGGTGAGACAGATCTTTAGACATTTGTGAAATATAGGCTTCAGCATCTCCAATTTTTAAAATAGTACACTTATCACACTAAGCAGTGATGGCTTGTTTTTGAAACCTATTACGAAAAATAACACTGCATCACACACACACAAATGTTGTCTGCTACTTAGTCTGATCCATGTGTCAGATACTAAACCAAGTGCGCTGAATCCAAATCTGAAGTCCGATTCTGCCTCGGACGTCAGGATCTTAAGTTAGCAAATCTCATCCTCTTGGTTAGGTTCTTGCGTTGATCAAACAGGGTATATTTGCCACAAATGTAGCAGAAATTGTCCGGTTTTTTGACACAGCTGCGCCTACTCTTCTTTAGCTTAAAACAGAATGTACTATCCAATAAGATGGTTTCGCACTAGAGACAAGCCCTTGGTCCTTCTCACCTTATATACCTATTTCTGATGTCAGCTCACCAACTTGCGCAGACATGTCCGGCCGCTGTTGGAACATGCATGCCACCAGGGGACGTGATTCAGCTGAGGTGGCAGCAGGCATAGTGGTAGCTGCAATTGTTATAACGTTCCCATGTAAAAATACACTACCCAATTACCAACCATTTGAACAGCTATAGCACGCCTTAAAATCTGTATGTGATAGGTCAGATTTGGAATCAGCACACTTGATATCATGTAAATCACATGTGTTATTCCCAGTAGCAAAATCGTTGTTGTGTAGTGTAATTATTGTTTGCAATTGGAAATAAACATTGAGGCCTTCTTTCAAATTTTCTCATCACCATTCATGGATTTGGAACCTTACAACTCATTTAAAAAGACTGCCAAGTAAGAGACAAAGTCTAAGAGCCTTTTCCCCTTAGAAGTAAGACAAAATGCTTTATTTAACATATAAACAGTCCTCTTAGTTAGGAAGATCACTAGAGAAAAAGTAGACTCACACATGCCAATGTTAAACAAACTCAACAAATGAGGTTGAACAAACCTGAATTATTTAGGTGCTGTAAATTTGGATGACTTTCCAGGTACTTTGGTTCCTGTTCTTTACTAACAGAGAGGGCTTCTTTTAATCTAGAGAGGAAGAAATGAGAATTACCATGCCAAGAATGTGTTGATTTAATGGTAAAAGTTTCCCTTACTCAAACGCCAATCATGCCTGATTCTAGGGAGCAGAGGTCATCTCCATTTACAACCAAAAATCCAGTGCTGTCTGTATCTTCAGATGTTTCTGTGGTCACGTGGCAGGCATGACTAGATGCCGGAGCACACATGACACTGTTACCTTTCCTGCTGAAGTGGTACCTATTTATTTGCTTGCAGTTTCTTGCTTTCAAACTGCCAGGTTGGCAGGAGATGCAACAGACAACAGGAGCTCACTTTGTCGCACAGCACTCGGTTCTCAAACTGTTGATCTGTTGACTTTCCTGTCCTCAAGCGTCTTAACTACAAAGGCAGTGCGGCCCTCTTGATTTAATGGTAACCACCATCAAATGGTTTGTAATATTTTTTGACCTTGAACATCTACTTTTTGCAGCAGGCCATGTCCATATTGCTCGGTAGTGGGGATAAATGAAGCAAAGTCAAAAGCCATGGTTAACTTAAATTACCCCCTTTTTTCCTGACAAGTCCAAAATAAGTCCATTAAAAATTGTTCAAGAATGAAGAAACCTGTGCTGAAAGAGAAGTCTCCTTTTTCCAACTTCCATGTACATGGAACACATAGACCTTAGAACAGGAGTTCTCAACCTTTTTAAGCCGGGGGCCAGGTTATGTTCCCTCAGACAGCTTTGGGGGCTGGATGGCCATTTTGCCCTTCCTCCACAACATGGCACTTCCTAGTGTTGTGGAGGTGGTTGGGGGTGGGGACATGAAATGGTGCTGTGGGCTGTATCTAGCCCACAGGCTGCAGGTTGAAAACCCTTGCCTTAGATGATAACCAACCTTGGCACTCCAGCTGTTCTTGGACTTCAATTCCCAGAAGCCCAAGCCAGGACTCCAACTGATCAGGGCTTCTGGTAATTGAAGTTCAAGAACAGCTGGAGTGCCGAGGTTGGCCATTACTGGTCTAAACTACTCCAACTTGTAGTACCAGCTAGAGGGCCATGCCTTTTCTAAAAGCAGTTTCTGCATAATTTGTGAGCAACTGGCTGGGATCCAGAGTTTGAATTTGGCCCTTGCGATTTCTTTGCAGGACCTGCTAAAAATGGTACGGCTCTGTAGCTGGTGTCTGAACTTCACTGCATAACCAAGTCTGGGTATGTCTTGCTCACATGCTTTTAATCAGAGTTTCCAAATTCAAATTCCTTGTGTCTTTTCTGTTAGGTTGCTTACTTGTTGCTTCCCTGATAATCAGAGGCGCCATTCTGCTCCGGTTTGACCTCCTGTGGTTTGGCTTTGAAGTAATTTACAAAACCACCAAACACACTTTTGATGCTGTTGATGTGTCTCTGACTCGCTTTCAAATCTTGATCCATCTTATCGACCATTCGCTCACTGCGCTTCAGTACCTCACCCTGCCGGGTAAGTTCCTACAGAACAGAATGCAAAAGAACAAGAACTTTAAAGGCAAAAGGAAGTGAAAAGAAATGTTAAACTTCTGAAATAATCAATTCTCAACATCTGTATTGTTTCGGGCATACGTAAAGAGCCTTCTCAAATACTGCAGGATTTTTTAAACCACAATTGGCTGTCCCATGGGTAATGGCTACCTTGTGCCAGCTAATCATTCTCACATTAGGTCAGGCGAAAGGAACTGTGGAATGACTTCACCAAAAGGTGGCTGCAGATGTTTCCGTGAACATGTGGCAGGCACGACTAGACACTAAAGTGCACTGAACACATACAAAGTGGTACCTATTTATCTACTTGCAATTTCTTGCTTTTAAACTGCTAGGTTGGCAGGAGCTAGGACAGACAACGGGAGACCACTCCATTGTGCAGCACGTTTGTCTCAAACTGGTGACCTGCCAACCTTCCAGTGGTCAAGTCTTGCCCACTAAGCCACCACAATCCCTTTCAGAATATACCCCAATGGAAATATTGTGCTTACTTCTGCTGCGGCTACTCCAACATGTTCTGATTCGTAAATGAGGGAGAGTGAGCGGTTGGTGCTATCGACTGTGGCTTGGGAGCGCCGCAGGACTTCCTGCTGAAGATAGCTCTGTCGGTCCATGCCTCCGCCAGCCGGCTCCTTGTTTTCATTCCACTTGACAGGTTTGAGGTCTTCATCATCGTCTTCATCAAAAGGATTGTAGCTTTTTGCGTAAGCTGACATAATTGCGGCTGAGGTCAATTTCTTTAAATGTGGGAATGGGGACTAAAGCAGAATGAAATCACGCCAAAGTTCTTCAGGCCCAGAACAAATCCTTCATACCAGCGATAGTTGGAGGGCAACGTCAAATTCTGTAAAGGAAGCAGTTTCTTAGAAACACTTAAAGGAGGTTAAAAGGGAGCACATTAAAGCGCACTCTCCACTGATAATTACTTGTTCGGGGCAAAACCTAAATCTGTTAGAGCCAATCATTGTAGAAACCCTGAATAGGCCTGCGCTTTTATAATTTCCACTGATTCAATTAGATTACTCTAGCTGGGCTCAACAACCATGGTAAAGGTCGCACTTGCTCGAAAGCCAGTCGTATCCGACTCTAGGGTTCAGTGCTCATCTCTGATTATAGCCGAAGAGCCAGCACTGTCTGCATTTGCAGACGTTTCTGTAGACATGTGGCAGGCATGCCTCAACACTGGAGTGCACGGAACGCTGTTTACCTTCCCACCGAAGTGGTACCCATTGATCTGCTTGCAATGTCTTGCTTTTGAACTGCTAGGTTGGCAGGAGCTGCGACAAGACAACAGGAGGTCACTTTGTCGTGCAGTACTCAGGTCTCAAACTGCTGACCTGCCGAATTTCCAGTTGTCAAGTTCAGTGTCTTAACCACTAAGCCACCGCAGTCCCTCTTAGGGATCAACAATTATGTTTAACCAATAAAGATCTTCTGCCATAACCCAAAGGAACTGGAAATATAAAATATATGAACAAACTCCCGTCACACACCTGTCTTCCTCTGTATCACATGCCTTGGCTCATATAGTTCAGGCATCCAAGGGTATTTCCTTTTTTGAAGGTACACCTGAGCTACGGGGCTGTATTCCATAGCATGATTTGTGGCAGCAGGGCCAGGTACACACTGTTGCAAGATAATGAGTTGTGATCACATTTCTAGAGCCAAATAAAGTATTTCGGGCACACAGTACCCAGTAGCAACCAAGTGACTTTGGCACCCGGAGCAGAACATTGTCACAAGCGCTTCTCCCATTTCTTAGGAGGAAAAATGTTACATTAAACCAAAATTTGCCCCCCTTGCAAGAAACTCAGATCAGCTGCTTGGGATTAATTCATGCCATTTGATAGCGATAGTCAGCCCCTCCGAGCTTTCAATTTATATAAGTTTTGTGATGTGTGTTTGTGCCTCAGTTTTCCAAATGGCTACCCATGCTTTGCAAAGGTCAAGGATCCAATTTTGACCTTCTTTTGCTTTTGCAGTCAAATGAGAAACAGGATAATTGTGTTAAGCAAATTTGAATCAAATCTTCCTTAAAGTACAATACTGTCATTATTACAGAATCCAAGAAAGGCCCTTGGATAAGGCTTGAAATGTGGCAGAAGATCTTTATTGTCCCCTTGCGGACAAGGGTAGAAACCCTTGTTTCATACTGACAGTGTTTTCCTTTTGACAGTCCCAGATACTTTACATAAGTAATTATCCTCAACAAGCACTAGTCACAGATATGCAAGGGCAAGAGAGAAGTCATCACATTCCTTCGATGGCATGATCCTAACTTAGCATCAGAGATTAATCACCAACCATTCCTTGTCTCAGAATGACATGAGTTAACTGAACAGAATTGAGTTCCTCTTCCTGAAATCAAAACATCTGTATTACAATCAAGAAATGATACACAGGAAGATACTCTGAGCAAGACTTGCTAGCAGAAAAGGGGAGGGAATTTGGCCTTTCATGTTTAGGGGCTGCACATCTCCAAAGGCTATGCTGGCTAGAAACTAACAGGAGTTCTAATCACCTCTTCTTCTTCTGCTGTATCTGAATCCTGGCGATCCTCATAGCGATCAGCCATGAAGGCTGTCCTGAGAATATAATGCAGTGGCCTTTCATCTGCCTTCCGCATCGCATCATGACACCCATACCACTGGTCCATTTCTGCAAATCACTTTCTGGTCCTGAGTCCTTTTGGGATGCAAAGTCCTCACCAGTCCCAGGCCAGGATGGATGAAGCTGCTACTCTCCATCAAGATGGATTTGAGTGGGATTTATTCCACTTGGGGACCATCACCCTTCCCTGTGGATTTGGGCACCCAAGGCCATTAGTCCTTAGAGTTGTCAGGTTAGTTAACCACAGCCTTACACTCAGCACTGTCGCTGGCAGTAGGGTCTACTCTATTACCATTGCAGGATAACCTGGCCAGACAGGAAATCACCTCTGGAGGGCCATATAATCCCCACTGCTCACACTTAGTCGGGATATAACCTATTAAATCTTACACACTACCCTTTTCTCCAAGGAAAGCTGAAATGTGATTTAAAAACTCCACAATTTACATTAAAATCCAGAATTTAAAAAATGATAAACCAAAATCTCTTGAGTTATAATAAATCATGCAGTATTCTTTATTTATATAGAAAGGAAGAACTAGCCATGTTGACTTGGAAGTAAACCTCAGAAACATAAATGGAATGTACTGACTGTTGATAAATAGCTAACCACCCACCAAATTCTATGTCGCTTGCTTTCCAGTGAGTGGTCATATGATTGCAATGTTTATCCTGAGTAAACTCTGAATCAAGTCCTTCAATCTGATTCATGGAGGCACCTGGTGCCTAGCCAATGCAGCCTACTAAATATGTCCATGGCCCTATATTTTAACACTGAGCTCCAAATTCCTGAAGATACACAGGATTTTCACTTTTGGCATCCTAATGTGAGACTATAACTCAAGATTCCTTGAGGTAGTCCTCCTTCCCCACCCCAAAAGCTTCTATTCACAATAGTACTAAAAATAAGTGTACAGTACATGGATAAGGGAAGGAAATACCACCTCATTGTTTAAATTCATATTCATGGGTCAATGTAGAGATTTGAACCACAAATAATGTTTGAGAGTGGGAGATGATAACAGAATCAAGTATAAAAGCATATGGTGTATAGCGAGACCCTAGTACTGTAGTTCTTTTATAATAATTAGAGACTTTCAGCTAAAATGTATCTCCTATATCAGCGTTCATAATTTAATTTTAATTTTATTTAAAATATCTAATCTACCTTCTGAAACATCCTTCACAATCAATCCAGCACAAGATTCTGAAACTGTAAGTACAGCAAATGAGAGTAACAGACACAAAGTTGACGTAGGAAAAGTAACATAGATTAAACATACAGGTGAAACTCGGAAAATTAGAATATCGTGCTGTTCATTCATTTCACTTAAAAGGTGAAACAAATATATGAGATAGACTCACTACATGCAAAGCGAGAGATGTCATGCCTTAATTCGTTATAATTATGATGATTGTGGCGTACAGAGTGTACATGAGATGATGTGACAATTATGGGGTACATGAGATTGGGGGTTGGGGTTTTCATAAACTGTAAGCCATAAGCATCAATATTGTAAGGCTTGATCTATCTCGCTTTGTGTGTAATGAGTCTATCTCATATATTTGTTTCATCTTTTAAGTTGCATTACTGGACTGAATGAACATTTGCACGATATTCTAATTTTCCGAGTTTCACCTGTACAGTATATATAAAGTAGCACAGAAGAGAGGGAGATCTAATGCCATTCAGAACCCCTTAGCCTACTCAACTGGGGTGACTAAACGGTCCAAACCTCTCTCCATCACAGGATTCCTTGACCAAGAAAGAAAACAAAGTAGGGGGGGGAAGAAAAAAGAGAAAAAATATTGTGGTTAACTGCTATATTTTAAACAAATGCAAGAGGGAGACACGATACCTTTTATAGGTCACTTAAAAAAATTCAAAACTTCGCAAGCTTTCGTAACTCATGGTTGCTTCCTCAGGCTGCTGCATGGCATGGTGTACAAGTGTACAAGCCAGGCTTTATTCTTAGATGTTAAATGGGAAAATAGTAGAGGAGTGGTTTAAGGAAACCTGGCAATTAGCATTGAATGATAAACTAACTTGGGAATTAAATGAAAAGAAAGGGTTAATCAAAGAAAATAGATTTTGGTTGATATGGAAACCTTTTGTGGATTATGCGTTAAGGAAAGGCGAAGGAAGTAGACCAGTACCAGTTCAAATGGTCTATTGGAAGTATTGAAAAAATATGAGGCAGCCACGTCTCCCTCTTGGCATTGTATATATCACTTGGTGTATTATGTCTTATATTTTTATTCTTATTCTTTTACCTTTTACTCTTCTGAATAGTCACTGATGAAGAAATTTATTATGAGTTTTGTTAATAATAATAATTTTGATTTGACTGTATATTTTAGAATTAATTGACAAGGTTGAGATATGTAGCCTAGAACGAGATAGTTACGCAATTATATCTCATTTTGGTGAGACACTTTTCTTTCTAAACGACTATCTTTTATTTTTGTGTATTTAATTATTATTTTCAAATTTGGTATGTTTTTTATTTTTTCTTGTTGATGTTATATTTGTATTGTTTTCTCATTTTTAATCTTTTTTTTGTATTGTATTTTTAGTTTTGTATCTTATATTGAAAAGTTAATTAAAAAAAATTTTTAAAATGGGAAAATAGGCAGCAGGCTACATTTTTTTAAATAATCCAAAGCCAGGAAAACACTGGACACTGAAACAATGCTATATTTCAAAAGTGGTAGTCATGTCAAAAATGTTGTGGCACCTGAAATATGAAGCATGATGAAGTATACTTGATCCACAAAAGCACACATTTAAATACAAGAGTTAATTTTTTTTTAAGGCACCACAACTTTTGTTGTTTTTTGGTTTACTCTCTGCGATGCTATTTTTTTTTTAATGTGAGTTTTCATGGAAAATTCCTATTTGCTGTTCTTACAGTTTCAGAATCTTGTGCTGGATTGTGAAGGATGTTTCAGAAGGTACATTAGATATTGGACCTGATTGTATTTTGCCTGCTTTTGTATTTTGCCGCTGTATTTTGACTGCATTTTTATTGTTGTCGTGTTTCTTTTGATGTGCGGCGAGCCACCCTGAGTCGGCGCAAGCCGAATAGGGTGGGATATAAATAAAAATCTTACCTTATATATTTCAAATTAAATTAAGAACGCTGATATAGGAGTTACATTCTGATTCTCACCTATCATACCTGTCAAGTTTCGGGAAATTTCTGTCGAACCCCCGTATTTTACACTCTTTCCCGCCGTCATCCTGGTTTACTGTATTTCCCTTGATTTATAATTTGTAAATTGTTATTATTCTCATTGTATTGATTATACTGTGTTTTGATATCGTTTGAATTTTTGTATTGGTTGTATTGTATTTAACTATGTTGTTATGCCGCCCTGAGTCAGCTTTGCACTGAGCAGGGCGGTATAAATCCGAAACAACAACAATAATACCGTATTACCGGTAGTTAAGACTGGAGTTAGACTGGAGGCCAGCACAGGATAAGCATAGCTGTCCAGTTTCCTGTTTTGGCCGGGAAATTTCCCTTATTTGACAGAAATTTCCCGAACCTTGACAGGTATGTCACCTATTTACATGTGAAGACAAGGCAATTCGACACCCCCTCCACCTCAGGCCACTCTGTCTGCATGGTCTACCTCACAGGGGTGTTGTTACGATAAAAATAACCATGTTCAGTTCCTAGAGTAGGGGTGCTCTAACTACGGCCTGGGGGCCGGATGCGGCCCCCGATGCCGATTCATCCGGCCCGCGAAGCCCACGTCGCTCCCGGAAGCGGAAGTAAAACGCGCCCGTACGGGCGCGTTTTACTTCCACTTCCGGGAGCGACGAGGGCTTCGCGGGCCGGATGAATCGGCATCGGGGGCCGCATCCGGCCCCCAGGCCATAGTGACTTGCCCCCTGAACCACGTGACCAGCCCCAAAAGTTTGGGCAGCCTGTCCTAGAGGAAGGCAGCAGACCAAAAAAAAAGGAAGACACTGTTTTAAAAAAAGGTTAGACATTTTTAAAGGCTATATATTTTCTCCTCACAGCCTTGGCTCCGTATCGACTTACCACAAACCGCCCAGCCAGACTCGCCCTCTCTCTCCTTCTGACTTGGTCACGCCGGGCTCCAGCCAATACGTCCTGCTGGGCTAAACCATTTCCCGAAAGGAGGGAGCGGCTGGGAGAGTTCAAAAGGGAAGGAAACAAAATGGACACGCCTGGAACGAACCAATAACGGACATAGAGGGGGGGGAGCAAAAAAAGGCAAAATGTTTCCTCTCCTTTTAAAGAAAGCTTCCTAGAAGGAACAAATTAACTCACAGACACATTAAATAACGTGGCGCATGTTCCTGGTGGACGCATATGTTAAAAAAAAAGTTGAGGGAGGTAAAAGTAAAAGCATGGCGAGTTGGTACAGACTTGTATTTACAGGGCATTCCAGTAGTGAAGCTATAGTGGGCGCCGCCATCTTAAGGTAAAGGTAAAGGTTTCCCTTGCTCGAAAGCCAGCCGTATCCGACTCTAGGGTGCAGTGCTCGTCTCCGTTTCTAAGCCGAAGAGCCAGGGCTGTCTGCGTCTGCAGACGTTTCCGTGGCCATGTGGCAGGCACGACTAGACCGGAGCGCACGGAACGCTGTTTACCTTCCCACCCAAGTGGTCCCTGTTTATCTACTTGCAATCTCTTCCTTTCGAACTGCCAAGTTGGCAGGAGCTGGGACAAAGACAGGAGCTCATTCCGTCCTGCAGGACTACTACTCAGGAATCGAAGGGCTGACCTCCCGCCTCCCAGTCAGCGTCTTAGCCACTTGAGCCACTGCAGTCCCAAGAAGGCTATTATTGTACAATATAACCACAGGGACTGCAGTGGCTCCAGTGGCCAAGACGCTGCCTGGAAGGCAAGCAGGTTCAGCGGTTCGATTCCTGAGCAGTACTGCAGGACGGAACGAGCTCCCGTCTTTGTCCCAGCTCCTGCCAACCTAGCAGTTTGAAAGCAAGAAGTTGCAAGGAGACAAAAGTTGCAAGGAGATCAATAGGGACCACTTCGGTGGGGAAGGTAAATAAACAACATTCCATGCGCTCCGGTCCGGTGTCTAGAGTCATGCCTGCCACATGACCCACGGAAACGTCTGCAGAAGCAGACAGCGCTGGCTCTTCGGCTTTGAAACGGAGATGAGCACTGAACCCTAGAGCCGGATACGACTGGCTTTCGAGCAAAGGAAACCTTTACTTAAAGCACAAATGGGCCAAACGCTGGGACTTGTCAGGTAATGTTGGACTGCAACTCCCATCAGCAATAGCCAGCATAACCTATGGCGAGAGGATCACGGGAATGGTAGTCCTATGGCTCCCTAAGCCTCGCTTCCACAGAAGTGACCACCAAGGCCTTTTGGGCCAGCTCTCACGGCGAAGAGAAAGAAGCGCAAGCCGCCTCATGTCATGTCCAAGAAGGCCTTAATAATACCCAGGGCCAGAGGGAGGAGGAGGACGGGGACGGGGACGGACGACGGGAGCAGCAGCAGAGCCGGCGTTCTGTCCGAAAGCTAGTCTCGCGAGAGCACCGGCGAGGCGTCGGGAAGAGGGCGAGGGAGAGTGGGCGGGGCCTCGCCGGGCCGAGTGGGCGGGGCTAAGCGTGACGCCCTGAGGCAGCGGCTCCTCCCACTCCGGGGTTCCTTCTTCTTCTTCTTCTTCTTCGCCTCCCCGGTTCCCAAGATGTCGGCGCTGGCCGTGGCGACGGCGGCGGCGGCAACGGCGGCGGCCGCCACCGTGGCCCGCTCGGAGAAGCCCAGCAGCCCGGGCTCGTCGCGGGGTTTCTACTTCAACACGGTCTTGTCCCTCGCCCGCTCGCTGGCCGTGCAGAGACCCGCTCCGCTCGAGAAGGTGAGAGGGGGATGGATGATGATGATGATGATGAAGAAGAAGAAGAAGGCCAAACTGTGGGTGGTGGTGAGGGGTGTGTGTCTCCCTCCCTTACCGAGGATGATGGGTTATTATGTCACCCATGGAGGTGTTTGTGTGAGGGGAAACACCTGGCCAGACAGGTGTCACCTGCGCGTGGTTTCCCCCCTAATGGGTCTCTGAGGTGAACCATAAGAATAGTTATCTGAGAGCTGGAAGGCCGGCCCGCCGGCATTTCGAGACCTGGGTACTGCATGAGGAGTTTAGCACCCGTCTCTGTCTCAGCTCCTGCCAGCCTAGCAGTTGGAAAGCAAGAAATTGCAAGTAGATAAATAGGGACCACTTTGGTGGGAAGGTAAACAGCGTTCCGTGCGCTCCCGTGTCTCGTCATGCCTGCCACATGACCGCGGAGATGTCTGCAGAAGCACAGCGCTGGCTCTTCGGCTTTGAAACAGAGGTGAGCACTGAACCCTAGAGTCGGATACAACTGGCCTTCGAGCAAGGGAAAACTTTTACTAAAGCACAATGGGCCAAACGCTGGGACTGTCAGGTAATGTTGGACTGCTCCGGTGTTTAGTCATGCCTGCCACATGACCACAGAAACGCCTGCAGAAGCAGACAGCGCTGGCTTTTAAACAGAGATGAGCACTGAACCCTAGAGTCGGATATGACTGACTTTAGAGCAAAGGAAACCTTTACCTTTATTGTACTTAAAAGCTATTGTGATCAACAGGGACCACTTGGGGGGGGGGGGGAATCT
The DNA here is from genome assembly GCA_035047345.1 of Bradypodion ventrale. Lineage (NCBI taxonomy): Eukaryota > Metazoa > Chordata > Lepidosauria > Squamata > Chamaeleonidae > Bradypodion > Bradypodion ventrale. The sequence continues at coordinate 9,025,930 of JAWDJE010000015.1, read as the reverse complement.
TGGGGACATGAAATTTATTTATTCAATTTGTATAGCAGCCCCAATTGCCCTAATGGTTAGAGCAGTACGACAAAGGAACCAACTGCCTCAAGAGATGGCGATGGCTCCAACACCAGATGCATTCAAGGGAGAATTAGACAACTATCTGTCAGATTTGCTTTGACTCCAATTCCTGCCTTGAGCATGGGTTGGACTAGATGGCCTAAAATGCCCCTTGCAACTCCGTTATTCTATGATTCTAGTGTTATACAGTACTGAGGTTAAACCCCAGCCCCCTCCTAGTTTTTTATATTGTTTATTTTTAATATCATAAAAAGAAAAAGAGAAACAAGTGGGTCTCAGATAAAAGTCATGCCTGCCCACTGACCCTGGAGGCAAAAACGATGAAATTGAGGCTGTTCTGTTTTGGACACATCGCAAGAAGGCAAGACTCTTTGGAAAAGACAGTAATCCAAGGGAGGGTGGAAGGCAGCAGGAAAAGAAGAAGGTCAAACGTGAGATAGATTGACATCATAACGAAGCCACAGGTTTTATTGGCAAGAGTTGAGGACAGGACATTTCAGAGACCTCCTTTTTGTTGTATATAAACAACAGCAATAGTTACTTTGTGGAAAATCATGAGCAGCAGAAGAGTCACATACTGTATCAGGAAAATAAAACAGGAAATCAGTGCAAAATTGTGACAACTTGTAAGATGAGCCTCTGCTACCTACTCAGAGCAGTATGTATTGTAATAGTATGTATTACAAATTATAAAAGACTGTAACAGTATCAAATATTACTCTACTTAAACAAAAGCCATTTATTATGCAGTTATTTAAAAGCCCCCTTTCAAAGTTTTTCCAAATATCTCCCCACATTTCTCTTTTGATATATCATATTTGCTAGCGTATAAGATGCACCCCATTATTACCAAAATAGGCCACTATAGGCAACTATGTACAGTACAAGACACACTCCATTTTTCCAGTGTATTTTTCGGCTTTGAAACAGAGATGAGCACTGAACCCTAGAGTTGGCTACGACTAGATTTTGAACAAGGGAAAATGTTTTACAGTTTGTCTTTTTTAAAAAAACATTATTACCCCACCTATCTCTTGAAGAGGACCCAAAGCAGTTTGTTGTTTTTACACACCACCGCGTCGTCTCTGACTTATGACAACCCTATGAAAAGGAGGTCTCTGAAATGTCCTGTCCTCAACTCTTGCCAATAAAACCTGTGGCTTCCGTTATGATGTCAATCTATCTCACGTTTGACCTTCTTCTTTTCTTGCTGCCTTCCACCCTCCCTTGGATTACCGTCTTTTCCAAAGAGTCTTGCCTTCTCGCGATGTGTCCAAAACAGAACAGCCTCAATTTCATCGTTTTTGCCTCCAGGGTCAGTGGGCAGGCATGACTTTTATCTGAGACCCACTTGTTTCTCTTTTTCTTTTTATGTTGTTAAAAATAAACAATATAAAAAAACTAGGAGGGGGCTGGGGTTTCCTCAGTACTGTATAACACTAGAATCATAGAATAACGGAGTTGCAAGGGGCATTTTAGGCTATCTAGTCCAACCCATGCTCAACGCAGGAATTGGAGCCAAAGCAAATCTGACAGATAGTTGTCTAATTCTCCCTTGAATGCATCTCGTGTTGGAGCCATCGCCATCTCTTGAGGCAGTTAGTTCCTTTGTCGTACTGCCCTAACCATTAGGGTGATTGGGGCTGCTATACAAATTGAATAAATAAATTTCATGTCCCCAACATTCCCCCCCCCCCAAAGTGGTCCCTGTTGATCACAATAGCTTTTAAGTACAATAAAGGTAAAGGTTTCCTTTGCTCCAAAGCCAGTCATATCCGACTCTAGGGCTCAGTGCTCATCTCTGTTTAAAAGCCAGCACTGTCTGCTTCTGCAGGCGTTTCCGTGGTCATGTGGCAGGCATGACTAGACACCGGAGTGCACGGAATGCTGTTTACCTTCCCACCAAAGTGGTCCCTATTTATCTCCTTGCAATTTCTTGCTTTCGAACTGCTAGGTTGGCAGGAGCTGGGACAAAAACGGGAGCTCATTAGTGTTCATTATTTGCCACCACACTTTCTCATGCCTTTGTTCTGGGTTGGTGTTATATAATATTGCTGCTAAAAATACTGTTTTTGCCACAGTTTTCATTCAGGACTGTGGAATTGCTGCCATTATTATGTAAGGGTATGACTAATATTTCATCTCCATTGCAATTGCTAATCCTCTGGATTTTGCTAGTGAAATTTTGTTATCATTTACCAACGAAGATTGCCGTGGCGCTGATTCTTGTTGCTCTTTGATATTGCAGATTATATTTCATATTTATCTTGAAGCCTTTCAGTTACTATGGTAACTTATTTCAGTGAAATAGGGGCTGAAATCCAGCAATAAATTGCAATTAAAGTAGGCCTATTTAATCAGTAGAACCTACAGATAAATTGTTTCACCAAATCCCCATGATTTAATGGGCCTACTCTAGTTGTGATTGGGACTGTAGTGGCTCAAGTGGTTAAGATGCTGACTGGAAGGCCAGCTGTTCGATACCTGATCACTGCACGGCGGAATGAGCTCCTGTCTCTATTCCAGCTCCTGCCAACCTAGCAGTTCAAAAGCAAGAAACTGCAAGTAGATAAATAGGGACCACTTTGGTGGGAGGGTAAACAGCATTCCATGCATTCCGGTGTTTAGGCATGCCAGTAACATGTCCATGGAAACGTCTGCAGACACAGACAGTCCTGGCTCTTCGGCTATAAACAGAGATGAGCACTGAACCATAGAGTCAGATACGTCTGGCTTTCAAGCAAGGGTAACCTTTTCTTTTCCCTTTACCTAGTTGTGATTTACTGCTGGATTCCAGCTATTATTGCAGGGGATATCCAGGCTAATAGGAGCTGTAGTTAAAAGCTTCTGGTGGATCATATCATAGGTCAGTGATGGCAAACCTTGGCACTCCAGCTGTTCTTGAACTTCAATTCCCAGAAGCCCAAGTCCCTGTGAATCCACACAGATGGGTTTACTGTGCGACCGCACAGTAAACCCATTCGTGTGGATTCACAGAGACTTGGGCTTTTGGGAATTAAAGTCCAAGAATACCTGGAGTGCCAAGGTTTGCCGTCACAGTCATAGGTTATGGAAAACCCATGGCTTTCAAAATGTTGCTGGTTTCCAGCTTTGGTTCTTAAACACTGTAGATCAACTTTGTTTTTCAGTAGAACCTTGAGATCTACTAACCATGACTAAGTAGAAAAGAGCACATTTAGTGTTCAAGCATGCTGAACTCAATAATCTCAGTGTCGAAACTGAAAGGAGCTTATTCTGGTCGCTTGTTTTCTCTTTACTGAATAATTGAGAGGGGACCTTAAGAATAGCCGTTGTTGTTAAAATATTAAGAATCAGACATAGTTGCTGGTCTGTTGCACATGACACAGAGACTTAATAGTAGATGCGGGTCTACCTTCTGCCTACCCAGGCCTATATTCTCTTGGGCATGACTTTGTACATAGATTCTGTAGGGTAGCGCCAGACTAGAACTCATCAACCTAGGTTCAAATCTCTGCTCAGCTATAAAAAATCACTAGCAGTGTCTTACATTATCCCTTTCTTGAGCACATACCTCAAACTCTGTTAGGCTTGCCTTAAGTCAGAAGGGAGTTGATGATGTATATAAACAACAGTAATAGTTACTTTGTGGAAAATCATGAGCGGCAGAAGAGTCACATATTGTATCAGGAAAATAAAACAGGAAATCAGTGCAAAATTGTGACAACTTGTAAGATGAATCTCTGCTACCTACTCAGAGCAGCATTTGTCTGCAGACACTTTCTGTTTCTTCCTGTGTCTAGTTGAACATTTAATGACTAAAAAGGAAATTTGACTTCTTTCTTTGATAATGTTGGTCCAGAATATGGGATAATTGAGCAGCAATTGTTGTTGTTGCTTGTCCATATATCGTACAGGTTTAAGTGTGCCACCATAGATTGGGTTTTAAGAACTGGAAAAGTATGTACCATATTTGCTGGCATATAAATCTCACTCCCCCCCCCCCCAAAAAAAAAAATTGCACTGGAAAAATGGAGTGTATACAGTACAGTATACTGTACTGTATATAGTGGCCTATAGTGGGTTATTTTGGTAATAATGGTGTGTGTCTTATACGCTAGCAAATATGGTATACCAAAAGAAAAATGTGGGGAGACATTTGGAAAAAACTTTGGAAGGGGGCTTTTAAATAACTGCATAATAAATGACTTTTGTTTAAGTCGAGTCATATTTGAAACTGTTACAGCCTTTTATAAACTGTAATACAGTTGTGGTAGTAGCTGATGGCAGTCATTTGGAAATATATTCTTTTTCATAATAGTTATCTTCGTGTACAGTAATTTGTTTTTCATTTGTTTAGGTACAAAAATTACTGTGTATGTGCCCAGTAGATATCCATGGTATCTTTCAGTTGGATGAACGCCGCAGAGATGCTGTGATTGCTTTGGGAATTTTTCTAATTGAGTCCGAACTGCAGGTAGAACTTCATCCTTATATAAATAAAGTCAACAAGGTCCTAGGATAGTGTAGATGTATAAAGTGTTAAAAGACCAACATCCAGTTGGTTTGTAAACATACTGTATTATATCTCTATCTATCTCTATATTTTTTTCTATCTATCTATCTATCTATCTATTTTATCTATCTTATCTATCTTATCTATCTATCTTATCTATCTATCCTATCTATAGATATATAGATATAGTTAAGCAAACATGCAGAAGCCACAAGAGCTAATGGAAGCTACTCATTAAAGTGCCAGTCATGTGAGTAGTGCACAAATTTGATTAGTTAGCTTCAGTTAGCTGCCACAAAAACTAAACGGCTTTATAAGGAAACGGCAGGCTCTCTTTTGTTGTTCATGTTTTCTCTCTATCTTAGTGGCAACTCCACTTAGCTGCCTCAAAGGAACAATAAGGCCGTTCCATTGATTCTACTGGTTTTGGCTTTTTCATATTATTTTCTCTTACTTTCATTCTGTGCAAGTTAATATAAGAGAGACTGATACCTGCTTGTCAAGGGTCAAGGCTGTAGATGATGCACATGCCTTGCTTTAGTGTACAGTGTTATTTGCTCTGTATATTAAACCTGAATTCTTGTTTAAAAATCTTTCATTTCCTTTCCAGCATAAAGATACTCTCGTTCCTTACCTTCTCCGATTGTTGAGGGGCATTCCCAAAGTACAATGGATAGAAGAAAGCAATTCAAGGAAGAGCCGAGGTAACATTTTATTTTAGAGTGTCTGCTTCCCTGTGGCAGTACCATCCTGCAACTTTTTAACTTTTAAGTACCCTCACTTTAACTTCTGTTCCTTTTGCTGTTCTACGCTGGCCTTGGACTGTAATAAAGATTTGATTTGATCTGGGCAAAGGATAGTTTTGACAAATTGGTGCATGAGTTGGGGAATGGGGGAAAGAGTGTACATGAGTCTCTTTCTCACTGCTGTTAATAATTGTTATGATGTTGTAAGTAGAGAGTTGTGATGGATTGTTGTTGTTCAGTCGCACAGTCGATTCCGACTCTTTGCGACCCTATGGACCATCGCTCTCCAGGCACCTCTGTCCTCCACCATCCTCCTTAGTCCACACAGCCCCGTGCCCATTGTGTCTACAATACCATCTAGCCATCTCATCTTTTGCCGTCCCCTTCTTCTTTTGCCCTCCACCTTCCCCAGCATCAAGGCCTTCTCAAGTGAATCCTCTCTTCTCATTTGATGTCCAAAATACTTCAACTTCATCTTTGTTATTTGTCCTTCTAAGGAGCACTCAGGGCTAATCTCTTCTAATATTGACCTATTTGTTCTCCTCGCTGTCCAGGGGACTCTCAAAACTCTCCTCCAGCACCACATCTCAAAGGCATCTATTTTTCTTCGCTCAGCCTTTCTAATGGTCCAGCTCTCACAGCCATACATTACCACCGGAAATACCATTGCTTTGACTATGCGGACCTTTGTTTGCAGTGAGATATCTCTACTTTCCACTATGTTCCCCAGGTTTTTCATAGCTTGTCTCCCAAGAATCAGTCGCCTTTTTATTTCATGGCTGCAATCCCCATCTGCAGAGATCTTGGATCCTAAGAAAGTAAAATCTGTTACTGCTTCTACTTCTTCCCCATCTATTTTCCAGGGACTTATAGCGCCTGTTGCCATTATCTTGGTTTTCTTGATATTGAGTCTGAGGCCAGCTTTTGCACTCTCTTCTTTCAACCTAATCAGGAGCTTCTGCCATTAGGGTGGTATCATCTGCATATCTCAAATTGTTGAGAGTGGTAGATTTAAGGTCAACAGCTTAATCATAAACCTGTTATGTTTGTTATCACACTTTCAGGTATGCTCCCGATTCCAGAAAACTTCAGCTTCTGTTTGGTTACTTTATTGTCAGATGTTGCTTACAGGGATGCCACTCTGAGCGAACAGGTAAACCTAAATAAACAAATGTAGCATCCAAGTATTGTACATGCTGCAGATGTTGGTTTGTTAAAATATTTCTTTAAACATTTATCGTGACCATATGATTCCAGCATGCATGATCACATAAACAGCTACTGTATGGACTGGAATAATGTATGTATCACGAGTTATAAATACAATACTTAAAATATTTTAAAGGAATTGGGAAAACAATAAGAATATTTTAAATCCTTACAAATATTTGATTAATAGAGCTTATTTAAATTGTTTAAATTTCTTCTTTCTAAAAAATCTGTGAACCTTTAAATGAGAAATTAACGTATTTATAATATTTGTCTACCACTTACCAAAGCAACATTCACAGCAGTGAATAGCAGGTAGGTACATCTTAGAATAAAACCATAATGATAAAACAAGCATAAACATTAAAACGAACATCATAAAACAGTTAAGATAGGATTGAGGGAATTAATAGCATGAACTGTATCTTTCTGTATATTTACAGGCCTGTAATCTTTGGCAGCAAAACCAACAAAGAGAATTATGGCATCTTGATGGCTAACAAGTTTTATTTGGCATAGCCTTTTTGTGGACTTTGGTTCATATCTTTGTCATACATGAATAAGTTGTTTTCCTTTCTAATATGCTTTCCACTTCATTACTCCTTGCAGGTTTCAAAAAATCTGCTCTTGTATTTTTCAGGTTATAGAAGCAATTTTACAAGTGATGCAGGTCTTGCTAGGAATGTGCCAGTCTCCACAAATCCAGGATAAAGGTATTGGATGTGCTGGATTTATTACAGCAAATGTAAAAGTCAATCACTCTTTGCCCTGATTTCTGCATTTTGGTCCAGGGTGGTAAAGGTAGAATAGAATTTAGCATTAAAAATACAAACGTGCTTAGGCTTGTCATTTCAGAAACAGATCAGTGTTGCTTTTTGAAGCAGCTATGTAACTCAATTTAGATATACTGTAAAGTGAAGGCATGACCATGGGACTGTGGTGGCTCAAGTGGTTAAGACACTAAACTTGACAACTGGAAGGTCAGCAGGTCAGTAGTTCGAGAACAGCTGGAGTGCCAAGGTTTGTCATCACTGCCCTAAGCTGTTTGTACAACCAGGAGATGGACAAACTGAACACCAGTACTATATAAGATTTTGACTTAAGATGTCTTTGTAAGCAAGCTTTAGCGAAGGTTAGATGTATGTCCTTTGATCTTCTCCACTTTCAGTGTTACAAGAGACTTCAGAAGCTTCTGCTCATGATTTAAAACACAGCAATAGTTCTCTGGACAGAACAGGAATTGAAACTGCAGTTTGATTATGATTAGTCTCTGAAATAGTCTTTAAAAATTACTGTTCCCTGCATTCATGTGTAAAAGGGAACTGTTTTGCTTAAAAGTTAAAGCTGATGATCATCCTGCAGCCACAAAAGAGTAAAGTGAGAATATGAACCCAAAGCTCACCACAGATAGGGAATCAGGTTTGTTGACATTTATGAAGCAGAGCTTAGTGACAGTAGTACATTCAGTAAGTAAATGCAGCAATTTCCAATAGGAAGAACCATATCTTCAGAAGCTAAAGTGACTCTTTGCTTTCCAGAATACTTATGCAAATATGCTGTGCCATGCCTGCTTGGGATTTCGCGAGCGTTTGGACGCTATAGCAACTCGGAAGAATCGTTGCTATCGAAGTTGTTCCCTAAAGTTACTCCACATTCCCTCCGAGCCCCAAACGAGCTGGATGGCATTCGAAGACGGTCTTTTAATGACTTTCGGTCGATACTCCCAAACTCTCTACTCTCAGTCTGCCAAGATGGATCTTTAAAGAGAAAGACCAGCAGTGTGTCCAGTATCTCACAGGTCTGCTTGTTCTTACAATAAAACAGATGTGTAACTGAAGTTGTCTGCTATGGGCAAGTGTTAAGTGTCAGGGTGGTGGATCCATCGCTAAATATCAGGTTTTTTTGTCATGCATGGCATGTGGAACTGTTAGGAGAGGACCCATAATCCATTGGCAGACCCGCTCATTTATTTATTTTTTGCAGGATTTTACAGCTTCAATCTGTAGTATCCAGATAATAATAATAATAATAATAATAATAATAATAATAATAATAATAATAATAATAATAATAATAATAATTATTATTATTATTATTATTATTATTATTATTATTATTATTATTATTATTATTATTATTATTATTATTATTAGTCTGGGTTGAAAGGATTTTTGTGGTCAAGGATTATTCTTACTTTTAAAAATCTTAATATATATTTTTTCTCAGTGCAAAGATATTTGACTATTTTGTGTGTTTTATATTTCAGCTCAGTCCTGAACGTGGAGTTCCCCCTCCAAGTTCTCCTGGAGGTACTGCAGTGCAGTACTTTGAAGGTATAGTTTTGCATTTTGGTATTGGTCATGTTGAATAACACTACACAACAACAATTTTGCTACTGGGAATAACTCATGTGAGTGTGCTAATTCCAAATCTGAACTCAGAATTTGCCTGTCACATACAGATTTTAAGGTGTGCTATAGCTGTTCAAATGGTCAGTAATTGGGTAATGTATGGGAACATCATAACAGTTGAAGCTATGCCTGCTGCTGCCTCAGCTGAATAACGTCCCATGGTGGCATGCGTGTTCCAGCAGTGGCTGGACCTGTCTGGGCAAGTCAGTGAGTTGACGTCAGAAATAGATATATAAGGCGAGATGAACCAAGGGCTTGTCTCTAATGTGAAATCATCTTATTGGATAGTACAGCTAGGCCATAGTGAGTGTGTTTTGAGCTAAAGATGAGTAGGCACAGCTATGTTAATAAACTGGACAATTTCTGCTACATTTGTGGGAAATATACAATGCATGATCAATGCAAGAACCTAACCAAGAGGGTGAGATTTGCTAACTTAAGATCCTGACATCCTAGGCAGAATCAGACTTCAGATTTGGATTCAGCGCACTTGATTTAGTATCTGACACATGAATTAGACCAAGTAGCAGACAATATTATTTTTTCGTGATGCAGTGTAATTCATAATACAATCAATTTGGGGCTCATCCAGGTTTAAAATGAATAAAGTCATGGCTAAAATGCTCATAATGTTTAGGATAACATAGATGGTTAAATTAGATTGTTAACTAGAATATATTTATTTAGGAATATCTCTGTTGAACTCTGAGAATTATTTCGGAGCACATACAGGCAGACCTAGAATACATAGCAGCAGTCCCATGCCTATGTAAACATAAGGATCTTATTACTGAAATCAGTCTGACTACAAAATTTATTCTTAGAATTTATAGGCTGAGCAAAATACTCTTGAAAATAATTTCATCCCCTGGTTGCTTAGTTGCAAAGACCTTTATTTTTCTAGCTAAAGCATAGCTTAGAAGATTAATTAGAGTGAATTTAAGCAAGAATGAATAGTATTGTATGTCCCTTCATGTGAGAACTAGTTTATAATGGCCTTAATAGGGATTTCCAGGTGGGTGACATATTTGAAGAATTTATTTTTGCCAATTCTACCCCAAGTGATGTTACATAGCCATGCAGGGAGTCAAACCCAGATATCCTGAATCCTTGTATGTCTTTTTATCTACTGTACAACATGGTGGTGTTTTTTCTTCACGTTTAAAATGAAAGACAAGTAGTTTTGAATTTTTATCTCCTAAATTTTCAAATTCAGAATGAGGTTAATTGTAAAGTGAAGTGGAACATTTGGATAGTTCCACTAGTATCAAATCAAATTCAAAAAACTTTTATTGGCATTACAACCAGCACTACAGTGCCGAAAGCATCGCAGGCAGTTGATACAACAAGGTGTGATACAAAAAAATCTTAGGGAACCTGGGATCAACTACTCCCACCTCGAGGGTGGAGTCTAATTTGTTGTTGTCATCCAGTTGCACAGTTGAGTCCGACACTTTGCGACCCCGTGGACCACTGCATGCTCGGCTCCTCTGTCATCTGTCGTCTTCCGTAGTCTGCCCAGATCGACACCCACTGTGTTGACAATGTCATCTAGCCATCTCATCCTCTGCCACCCCCTTCTCCTTTTGCTTTCGATCTCTCCCAGCATCAGGGTCTTCTCCAGTGAGTCCTCTCTTCTCATTTGGTCACCAAAGTCCTTGAGTTTCATCTTCAGTATTTGTCCTTCCAAGGAGCATTCAGGATTGACTGGTTTGATCTCCTTGCAGTCCAGGGGACTCTCAAGAGTCTTCTCCAGCACCACTGTTCAAAGGTGTCTATTCTTCTGCACTCAGCCTTCTCATGGTCCAGCTTTCACAGCCATACATTACTACTGGGAATACCGTTACTTTATGTGGACTATTGTTGGCAGGATGATGTCTCTACTTTTTATTATGCTGCCTAGGTTCTAATAGCACACACTAAAAAGCAGCCACTCTATCCATAAAATCAGTGGAATCATCAGTTAAAAGAATCAACAGGATGAATCTGGAAGTCTGCTGAACCTTGTCAAAAGGGGGTTTAAAATTTAAAGGTGGATTTCATTATGGGCAATAGAAGCAGACATGGATAACCATTTTGGCTCGTTTGGCCCCACGGGCAGATCCTGGGACAAAATGGCTGCCCCCATCGTGCAGGCAAGGCAAAATGGCCATCTGGCCCTCGAGGCTGACTGAGAGAATGTGATCCGGCCCCCAGCTTGAAAAGGTTTGGTACCCCTGCACTAGTATGTATTTTGGCTGGGAGAAGGACACTGACCGTGCTGGAATTTGGGGAGCTGTGATTAAGAAATGTAACTTTTCTAAGTTTTGCTGGGTATCTAATGGGAAATATTGCTGTGTGCAAATCAGATATGTTGTGTAGCCTCAGTGGCTCTTAATACAAGGTGCTTATTTGTGAGGATATGTTTCTGTGGAATAGTTTGCAAGTCATGCATGTGATGTGGTCACCTGTTAAAAGAACCCAATAACATATGTTCTCTTTTGTGTGTATGTTTCTCAACAAACAGGGGCCTACCTTCCAGATGGGAGTGCTGTAGATCCTGAGTATTACTTTTCCACAATTAGTTCCAGCTTTTCAGTTTCTCCACTCCTTAATGTTATTAGCAGTAAGGAGTTTGACATTCCATTCGATATGCTTCGGCAGCTGCTGACTATGGTAAGTCGAAGTCTTTTAGAAAATGGCATAAAATAATATGGCTGTTATGCCCATAGTGAAAAGGTGTGTGTTAGGACTAAATTAGTGGCTAATAATATATTAATTAGGGACAGTGGTGGCTTAGTGGTTAAGATGCTGAACTTGACGACTGGAAGGTTGGCAGGTCAGTAGTTCAAGACCTGAGTGCTGCATGACAGAGTGTGCTCCCGTCATCTGTCCCAGCTCCTGCCAACTTAGCAGTTTGAAAGTAATAAATTGCAAGTAGATAAATAGGGACCACTACAGTGGGAAGGTAAACAGCATTCCATGCACTCGGGTGTTTAGTCATGCCTGACACATGTCCGTGGAAATGTCTGTAGATGCAGACAGCACTGGCTCTTTGGCTATAACGGGCCATTCAACAATTATGTGATCCATTTTTGGGGGGAAATTGACCCCCACCCCCATGTAATCCAACCGTAATTTTCGCTTTGAAACCCCCCCCCCTTTAAAATTACGTAATCCAACTAATTTTTAGAGCTTTTCACTATTGGTGCCTAATGCAGAACGTATCGGTGAGGATTCTCGATCCATCACACCCTTTGTGAAGAGATTTTTTTTTTTTTTTGCAGGGAGGAATAATGATGTCAGGTCAGTTCCGATAGTGTTCTTCTACTATCTTCTTTATAAGGATTATAAAATTTTGTCGGTTAGAAATAGACTGCACAAGCAATTCAATAATCTCAAATCGGATCAAAATTCCCAGATATCATTTTTAAACCTAAAAAAGCACCATGTTTCGAAACTACAACAGCTCCAAATGGATTACGTAATCTTTGACCTTTGGCTGTAACGGGCCATTCAACAATTATGTGATCCATTTTTGGAGGGAAATTGACCCCCACCCCCATGTAATCCAACCGTAATTTTCGCTTTGAAACCCCCCCCCCCTTTAAAATTACGTAATCCAACTAATTTTTAGAGCTTTTCACTATTGGTGCCTAATGCAGAACGTATCGGTGAGGATTCTCGATCCATCACACCCTTTGTGAAGAGATTTTTTTTTTTTTGCAGGGAGGAATAATGATGTCAGGTCAGTTCCGATAGTGTTCTTCTACTATCTTCTTTATAAGGATTATAAAATTTTTGTCGGTTAGAAATAGACTGCACAAGCAATTCAATAATCTCAAATCGGATCAAAATTCCCAGATATCATTTTTAAACCTAAAAAAGCACCATGTTTCGAAACTACAACAGCTCCAAATGGATTACGTAATCTTTGACCTGACACACACACCCGCCCCTTATGTAATTTTCCATAATTCAGATGGGAGAACCCCCTCCCCCCCCTCAAGGATCACGTAATTTTTGAATGGCCCCTAAACAGAGATGAGCAATAGACCCCAGAGTCAAATACGACTGGCTTTCAAGCAAGGGCAGCCATTACCTTTACTAAGAGCCTAACTCCTTGTACATTTTCTAGGAAATCTGCTCCAGTGTGTTTTAGGTGGTTTCTTCCAAATAAGCTTACATAAAATGGGACTCTAAATTGTAGAAATTCCATATGTTTAACATGTCTCTTGGTCTCTCTGTCTTTCTCTCCCTGCCTTTTGTATATAGGTGAAACAAATAGTTGGAGATTCTGTTCTCAAAAACCTAGATGCAATTGTCGCAGAGGTTCTGGAGGTATGTTAGCTTTTGCGAACTGGAGGGGCTTGGATTAAAAAAGCTGTTAGTTTGTTCCGTGGAAATGTTGAGAAATGGATGGAAGAACTGTATCACTTTAAGCTCATTAAGAAGTGGAGAAACAGAGAAACTGGACCTAGTTGTGGAGAAGTAATATTCAGGAAGTACTGCGGTGGCTCAAGTGGTTAAGATGCTGAACTTGATGACAGGAAGGTTGGCAGGTCAGCAGTTCAAGACTTGAGTGCTGCACGATGGAGTGAGCTCCCGCCTCTGTCTCAGCTCCTGCCAACCTAGCAGTATGAAAGCAAGAAATTGCAGGGATATAAAGAGGCACCACTTCGGTGGGAAGGTAAACAGCGTTCCGTGCACTCTGGTGTCTAGTCATGCCTGCCACATGTCCATGGAAACATCTGAAGATACAGAAAGCACTGTCTCTTTGGCTATAAACAGAAATGAGCACTGAACCCTAGAGTCGGATACGACTGGCTTTCGACCAAGGGCAACCTTTACCTTTACCTAATTTTCAGAATCTACAGCATGGCTTAAGAGTGAGATGTCTCGGTATTGTGTGCATTCTCATTTGCTCCCTTTGTTTTTCCATAGTCATATTAAATATTGTTTATTGCCAAACAGTGGGTGCAGTTAATGGTGTCCATGCTGCATTGAAGATGCTGCCTTCCCCTGCTGCTTGGTAATCCATCTTTCCCTGGTGCTTTGTGATAGTTTACCGACTCAAATTTCACTAGAAGAATTAAATGGGGCATTACTAAAATACGTGTGTTAATGTTCATATATTGTTAGTGTGACAGATGAGCTTAAAGTGATACAGTTCTTCCATATTTTTTTCTTCTGGGAAGTCTTAACCTGAGCTGCTTTGGGGACATTGTTGTGAAAAGATGGATACAAAGTAGTAGTAATCATAATCATGCGATTTAATAACTCATGGATCCTAGATTATTTTAATGGAAAACCGTTTGTGTGTGCTTGATATTCATAGAGCAGTTTTAGGGTTCCTCAGTAATACTGCATGATTAATTGTCATTAGGTATTCAATTTGACTTTTTTTTAACCCGGTGCAACATTTTAAACAATCTCTGGATCTGTTCATATGGAGTCTGCTGGGTGAATGCCTGAACACCACCTAGAGTAAAACCAGAGTATATTTCACAGTTGAATGTAGTGTAAGTAACAGAGGAGGATCAAAACTGTCCTTACTTCTTTCTTAGACAGGAAAGTGGTTTCCAGTCTGGCCAGGTTGTCCTGCTATGGTAATAGAGTAGACCAGGGGTTCACAACCTTTTCAAGCTGGGTGCTGGGTCACGTGCTCTCAGCTTATGGAAAGGTGGGGGCCACATGAAATGGAACTGTGGGCCAGATTTGGCCCATGGGCTTTAAGTTGGGAACCCCTGGAGTAGGCCATACTGCCAGCGACTCAGCGTTGTAGGTCAGGCGGTGCTTAACTAACCTGACAACCCTGGTTGTCCGTCCAACCAGAGCGGACCGGAGGGGCTCTCTAATTGTGCCATCAGCCAGGGGGGCTCGCCTCTCTGGCACAAGGAGGAGGGCCTTCTCCGTGTCCGCACCAGCCCTTTGGAACCTCCTGCCTGTGGAACTGCGTCTCCAGACGGAGTTGTTGCCCTTTAGGAAGGAACTAAAGACCTGGCTGGCGGGCCAAGTTTGGGGTGCAGGTGGGGATGGGGGGTACTGTTGGGTGGTTGGTATAGAGAAGTGTGCCTTCCCCCAAGGTCCCTTCGGTTCTTGTGCACCTTTTAGGGGTGGGTTTTTTTTTACTTTTAACTTTTTTATCATGTGTCTTTTATGTATTTACTGTCCGCTATGTAAACCGCCCTGAGTTGGGTTGTACCTGAGTGGGCGGTATATAAGCGTGAAAAATAAATAAATAAATAAATAAAAAACCCTGAAGTCTAACGTACTTGGGTGCTGAAGTCCACAGGAAAGGTGATGGTTCCCAAGTGGATTAAATCCCACTTGAATCCATCTTGATGGGAAGGCAGCAGCTTCATCCATCCTGGCCTGGGGCTGAGGAAGACTTTGCGTACCCAAAGGGCTCAGAACCAGAAAGTGATCAGTGGTATGGGTGTCATGCTGCACTGCGGAAGGCAGATTAAAGGTCCCTGCATTACTGTATATTCTCATGACAGTTTTCATGGTACGGTACATGTATACAGAAAGAGCCTCCTCAAAGATTGTGTTATTTTTTTAACCACAATCAGGCATACTCTGGTAATCTTTCTCACACTAGGTCAGGCTCAAAGGAACTGGAGAATGGCCTCACCAAAAGGTCGCTTCATTTTGGCAGTTTCATGTGTGGCCTAGACATGGAAAAAGAAGCAAAATGGTTACTCCCTCCCACAGTATGTTAAGTTAGAGAACCACATTTCTGATGTTTCTTCCTTGTCCACTGCAACTGAGACTCAGTAATAATAATAATAATTTCGTGTCCGAAATTATTCTGGCTTGAAAGGATTTTTGCGGGACAAACTCCGCTCAGGGAATGCCCAGATGAGTCTCCTTTCATGTCCCCAAGAGCTGGGACAGAGATGGGCGCTCAACCCGTCATGCAGTACCCAGGTCTCGAACTGCCAACTTGCCAGCCTTCCAGCTAATAAGGCGAGCTTCTTAGTGAGGACATGAAAGAGTCAAGATCCATTTTCTTTTTGCTTTTTTGCCTCTTTGCTTTCCCATCCTGACCACACTTACCTTTTATAGTGCCATGCTTGACAAAGGGTTTAGAGGACACACACTTTTCTGCTTTATCCTTCCCCCTGGCCTATTTAATTTGCAGTTGTCCTAATACGGTAAGTCTTCTTCTGTGTCTAGGCCAGATGTGAAACTGCCAAAATGAAGCCAGCTTTTGGTCAATTTATTCTGTAGTTCCTTTCACCTGACCTAGTATGAGAAAGATTAGCCGGCACAAAAATGTTGCTATTGCCCAGGGTATTCCTGATTGTGGTGCGAAAAGACCACAGTCTTCGAGGAGGCTCTTTCTGTGTACTCCATGCTAATGATGTCACTCTAATACACAGTTAAGATTTGAGGCTTTGCATAATCTCTTCTAGTTTAAAATGGAGATAACAGAGAGAGAGAGAGAGAGGATGATTATAAGTTCAGTTCTAGTCCACATAATAAAGATGAAGAACTCTTGAAGCAGTATTGAGGTTTAAGTATACGATATTTTTGAATTTGTTTTTCTAGTGCTTTTTAAAAGTACTGTACCGTCTTTAACTATAGTTTCTTTCTTTTAAATGTGTTTTAGGCAAATCCCCATGAAAATCTATTCTATAAAATATTCAGTGATCCTCTTTATGTTGCCCAGTTCAAGATGCTGAGAGACACGTTGTACTATATGAAAGGTATGATGATTGAATTAATAAGCTTCTGATTTCTTAGAAATAACCATTTTATCACACCGCCTGGAGTGGGAAATATCCCAGAAAGGCGCAATAAAAATGTAATTAATTACATGTTCGGCATGGGGGCTTCTCTCTCTTCCTCTCTCAATTCAGATACAGTAGACCCTCGCATAACGACATTACTTGGTTCCCCAAGTAGCGGCGTTATGCAGAAAATGTTATTCAAATAGCAACTTTTTGTCATTATTCGAATTACGGCGTTTTTTGTTGTTATTCGAATAACGACGTTTTTTGTCGTTATTCGAATAACGATGGTAAAAATACCATTATTATTTGAATAACGACTTTTTTGTCATTAATCGAATGATCACGTGGGGTGCATCAGTAGCATCGCTAATCGAAAATGACGCTATCCAAACGCGGCGTTAGACGGGGGTTCGCTCTATAGCCACTGGGGCCTGATATATTTAAGATATTTTTCTCTCTGTTTGCCTTCTAGATCTCCCAAATTCATTTGTGAAGGAAATTCATGACTTTGTGCTGGAACAATTCAACAGTAGTCAGGCAGAGCTCCAGAAACTTCTCCATGATGTGGATCGATTACACAGTGAGCTGAATCCATTGAAGTTGCGTTGCCAAGCTAATGCAGCTTGTGTAGATCTCATGGTATGGGCTGTGAAAGATGAGCAAGGTACTTCCTTATTTGAGTATGCTTCTGATTGTTGTTGTTCTGTTGTTGTGTTGTAATACAAAAAAATAGGGAAGAGGATATCCTGTTTTATGTAGGGTAAAGGTAAAGGTCTCCCTTGATCAAAAGCCAGTCATATCCCACTCTACGGTTCAGTGCTCATCTCTGTTTATAGTCAAAGAGCCAGTGCTGTCTGTAACTGCACACATTTCTGTGGACACATGGCAGGCATGCCTCAACACTGGAACACTGTTTACCTTCCCACCGAAGTGGTCCCTATTTATCTACTTGCAATTTTTTGCTTTCGAACTGCTAGGATGGCAGGAGCTGGGACAGAGTCGGGCACTCAAACCATCATGCAATACCTGGGTTTTGAACTGCCAACTTGCTGGCCTTCTAGCTACCAAGGCGAGCTTCTTAACCACTGAGCCACCGCAGCTCCTTGTTTAAAGTCTATGCCACCTACTAGTGAAAACACATTCTGGGCAGTCCATAATACATCAAATCATCATTACAGTCAAGCAGCGCAAAATTACAACTTGCAAAACATACAATAAAATACTATAAACCCCTGTTAATAGCTCACTAAAATCTGTTTTTAAATAGAATAAAACGAGTTTAAACAAATTTGAGCATCTTAGGTAATGGTTAAAAACTAATAAAAGGCAGCTTTATGTAATCCCAGCTTTATTAATTTCCAAAAAACCTGAGAAGGGTGGCGTCTAATGAACCATCGTAGAAATCTTGTTCCAAATGGAAGGAGCCATGACTCAGAAAGCATGGTTCGTGGTGTGTAAGGAAAACAAAGCCAACTATCCTACTACCATAGGACTCATTCCACCTGACAGAAACCTGCACCCACTCAGGAAGCCAGCATAAGACCTTTTGCTGCTTCAGAGTACCTGTGGTCCTGCTCCAGGCTAGAGAAATCTATGATAGGTTTCAATTACTGTTTATGTTTACAAACCAGCCAGATCAAGTAGGAAATAGAAATAGAGATTAGGTAGCAATATGCAACATTGGCAATAAAGGTACTGAAAATCTCCCACCAGCTTATGCTCTGTATAAAAAGTACAAACGTCTGTAATGATTTAGAATGGGGCCTTTGCTTTTAGTGAGTTAAAGTAGTTCTTTGAATTTTTGTTCCCTCAGGGGGATGGGGGTGGAGTCTGGGAAATGGCCTTCAAGCCAGTTGTTGATTAGTGTACTTTTGAAAATAGTCAAAACAAGCTGAAAACTGTGAGAACGGAATTAGGAATGATAAACATTGTATGCTGCAATTTTATTGGTTAATAGCCAGGAAGAGGTGGGAAGAGAGATGGAAAATGGGTTTTGGTTATATTGGAATGTGAAGAAGAAGCAGCACCATGTTTATGGGTGGTGTGCATGTGCTACCATGGAGCAGAAGGAGTGTACTTGTGAGTAAACAGTAGAAAAATGTAATCAAGTGTATTAGCTGGCTACTGACCTCAAGGGCAGCCCCTATGTAGAGACCATTAGGGTAGTCTAATTTAGATATTACCAACACATGATCCTTGTAATTAATGTCTAAGTATGTTTACTATTAATTAATTATTATTATTATTTGAAAACAAGGAGCCGAAAACCTATGCATCAAGTTATCGGAAAAGCTTCAGTCGAAAACTTCCAGCAAAGTAATAATTGCCCACTTGCCTCTTCTGATCTGCTGTTTGCAGGTATCTTGGCTTACATAAAAATATTGTCTATATATCCCACAACTTCTGTTTCCAGTATAGATAAAGCGATGCAAGGCTGGACGTAATGTGAGATCCTTCACAGATAGATCACTTCAGTTATGATACTACAGTAATAAGATTCTTTGGCAAATGGTTATTTATTTTAGAATAGCAAAGATGAAACCATGGCTTAATCTGGCTCAGCGAATCTGGCCTACCAAACATCTAGCTATGATCATTTTTGCTCTTCCAAGTTACTCATTCTGGTGTGGGAGGTTTCCATCCTTCCCCCTGACCTTTCTAATTGGATAAATCAGAGTCATGCAGGGTAATTCTGCTGTTTTCTCTTATCAGTCACTGGAAACAACAGCAGTGTTCTTGTCTCACTCCCGTCAACAAGTTACTTTCCCTTACAATTTGGACAGCTAGGTGTGTAAAGTTATACGGTAGAATCTCCCTGTTATCCCCAGTCGGTGTTTAGAGAGTGTAAAGCAGTGGTGCCCAATGTGGGGCTTCAATTCTCAGAAGCCTAAATCAGTACATTGGCTGAGCAGTGCTTTGGGGAATTGACTTAGGCCAGTGATGGTGAACCTTGGCACTCCAGATGTTCTTGGACTTCAATTATCAGAAGCCCAAGTCATCACTCCTGCTGATCAGTGTTTCTGGGAATTGAAGTTCAAGAACATCTGGAGTGCCAAGGTTTGACATCACTGACTTTGGCTTTTGGGAATTGAAATCCAAAAACCAAAGGTTGAGAAACGCTGGTGTAAAGTGTAGATTTAAGAATGCAATTGCAGACACTTGGCATTATGACCTTTTAAAGCCCCTGAACTGATGTGATGAATCTGCCACAACCTTTCCTTACATAGTAGTAATATACATCTGTTTTCCTACTGTATAATAATGTTAATTTTTCTTCTTCTTAGGGTCTTGGCCGCCTGTGTGAGAGATTTCCTGTGGTGGTTCACTCTGTCACTCCATCTTTGAGAGACTTCCTTGTGATTCCTTCCCCAGTCTTGGTGAAACTTTATAAGTATCATAACCAGTATCATACAGGTATCAGTTTTTCTTTCAAGGATTGTTATTGTCTCTTATGTAGTTTGGCATTTTTTTATTGTACACATCACTCTTTTCACTGTGGCATGCAAGCAAAGGAGATTATATTAATAGTATAGTACAGTAATACCTCGGATAACGAACGCATCACATAACGCTAAAATCGGATAACGACCTGATATTTTTTGGGGGGAATTGCATCAGATAACGCTATTTTAGCGTTATGCAATGCATTGTTTTTCTGCACTCACCCGCCTTCTCCTCTGGGAGGGTCAGGGGACCCAATCCGTGCTGTTTCCGACGTCCTCCGATCTTCCCAGGTGCTGCTGCAAGGCAAAACCTGCAGCCAATGAAGAACTTTTCCCCCAGTGTTTTGTCTTGCAGCAGCACCTGGGTAGGTCGGAGGACGTCGGAAACAGCACGGATCGGGTCCCCCGACCCTCCCAGAGGAGGAGGCGGGTGAGCGCAGAAAAACAATGCATTGCATAACGCTAAAATAGCGTTATCTGATGCAATTCCCCCCAAAAAATATCAGGTCGTTATCCGATTTTAGCGTTATTACTACTGACCTGGGGCTGAGGAGGACTTTGCATGCCGAAAGAGCTCAGGACCAGAAAGTGACTTGTGGAACTGGATCAGTGGTATTTATTTATTTGATTTATAGGCCACCTTACTCACCTCGGTGAGTCAAGGCGGCTTACATGAGTAAAAACATCTCATATAAAACCCACTAAGATAATAAAATGCTTAAAATCTATAAAAACCATGACCCCTGAATTAAAACCCCAACAGGGTTTATGGGTGTTACGCTGTGATGCGGAAGGCAGATGAAAGGGTAATGCATTATATTCTCAGGACAGCCTTCATGGCTGATCGCCATGAGGATCACCTATATTCGGATTCGGATATGGCAGAAGAAGTGGCGTTTGACACTTCTCTAAAATGGCGAGGGCCACCTTCTTGTCCATAGTTCCCTTCCATGCACTTAAAATTACTGTTCTATAGAGATAGCAAAGATATAGTAGAGCACTTGATCTCCACATTTCTTCCTGCTCTTTTCCTGTTCATTTAGGGGGCAATGACATCAAGATTAGCATAACAAATGAGCATGCTGAGTCTACCGTGAGCATGATGTCAGGCAAGAAGAGTCAGACCTCCATGTATGAACAGCTTCGAGACATTGCAATCGATAACATCTGCAGGTATAAATTGTTGTTTTCTGGGCGTTTGGTTTTCTTCATTTATTTATTGCATTTGCATTCCACTTTTCTCTCAGTACTGGGACCCAGGGTTGCTTAGAGCATTGTTAAGAAAAATTAAAAACAACAGAAGTTAAGGTTAAAATGCAGCTAAGTAGATTAACATATTAAAACAGCAAGGAGACTGAAAGACAGTTTAAAAGCACATTGCTGGCATATAGAGTCACATGTTTTATTATTACACGTAAGTGGCTCAGTGGTTAAGATGCTTGTCTTGTTAGCTGGAAGGCTGGCAGGTTGACAGGTCAAGACCCGGGTACTGCATGATGGTTTGAGCGCCTGTCTGTCCCAGCTCCTGCCAACCTAGCAGTTCAAAAGCAAGAAATTGGAAGTTGATAAATAGGGACCAATTTGGTGGGAAAAGATCTTGGGGACATGAAAGGAGCCTCAATCGGGCGTCCCCTGAGCAGAGTTCCTCCAGCAAAAATCCTTTCAGCCCAGAATAATTTTTGACACGAAATTATTATTACATGTAACATGTGAAGGGCAGGTTTGATAATATAATTTGAACCTGTAAACTAGTAGCTTGCCTGTGGATGTACGTCTAGAATTATGGGAGGGATGGTCCGCTCACCATGTCAATGGCAAGTGCGGTCATATTTTTATTTCCGCTCATCTCCCCCATTTCTTGTAGGTGCTTGAAAGCCGGCCTGACCATAGACCCCGTCATTGTTGAAGCTTTTCTAGCCAGCTTGTCTAACCGCCTCTACATCTCACAGGAAAGTGACAAGTA
This sequence comes from Bradypodion ventrale, assembly GCA_035047345.1. Classification (NCBI taxonomy): domain Eukaryota; kingdom Metazoa; phylum Chordata; class Lepidosauria; order Squamata; family Chamaeleonidae; genus Bradypodion; species Bradypodion ventrale. The sequence continues at coordinate 9,003,879 of JAWDJE010000015.1, read as the reverse complement.
AGTTACTGGGGTGTAGTAGCCATTAGTTTTCCTTCAGATTGAGGGTGGCATAGACATTGTTGCGAACGGGGGTTGTTTTAGAACAGGGATCCTCAACCTACGGCACCAAATTATCCGGCCCACGCCCTCGTTTCAGCTGCCGCTTCCACCACCATCTTAATTCTTGCTCCCTCCGCTTTACTTGTCTTGTCCCTGATGGTGCTCCATAGCAGGGCGGAGGTTGTAAGGCTTACAACATCTGCTCTGCTACAGAGCACTGTTAGGGACATGCCAAGCCAAGCAGAGAGGACAAGGATTGAGGTGGCGGTGGTGGAAGTGGTGGATGCACGCAGCCACCCACGTCTTTCCTGGGGGCCGTTTTGGCCTAGTGCGTCTTGCTGGTGGATGCTCTGGCCAAGTGTGACCGAGGAGGACAGCTTGGGCCCCTACTTCACCCACATCATACAACTCCTCCAGGTCGGTAAGCAGTGAAGCGGTGTTGTTGGGGAGTGGGGTTGGCTTGGGGTGGTCGCTGGCAGCATCGGCAGTGGTGGTGAAGTAGTAGGTGACTCAGAGTGGTCCCGGCGGTGACGGTGGTGGCAGGACCACCAGTCCAGTCCCTCAACAGTCTGAGGGGGTGTAAACTGGCCCCTGGCTTAAAAAGGTTGAGGACCCCTGTCTTAGAAGATGAGCAAGAAGTTCTTATGTGTATGGGCTAATGTCTTTGTGAAGCCTAATTTACTGAATTTGATATACTTTATGGAAAAGATCCATAAAGTACAGTATATCAAATTCAGTAAAGTACTGTACAGTAAAACCCTGCATAACAAAAACAACTCCACGGAACTCTTCGCTATGCTGTTTTCCCCCATTATGCGAAGCGAATGAGAGATGCCTCGGATAACGAACAAAAAATGTTCGTTATCCGGGGTTCCCATTGACTAAGTTATATCCCGGTTACCAAAAAACCCTGCATAACGGAATTTTGTTTCATTATGTGGGGTATCGCCATTGCATAACGAATGCTCCGTTATGCATTTTTTTCATTATATGAAGCATTCGTTATGCGGGGTACCACTGTATATCAAATTTCCAGGGACAAATTTCCAGTGGTTAAGATGCTGAACTTGACAGCTAGGTCAGCAGTTTGAGACCCGAGTGCAGCACGACGGAATGAGCTCCCGTTCTCTTGTCCCACCTCCTGCCAACCTAGCAGTTCGAAAGCAAAAAATTGCAAGTAGAGAAACAGGTACCACTTCAGTGGGAAGGTAAACAGTGTTCTGTGTGTAAAAAAAAAAGACAAAATCTTGTGGCACCTTAAAATCTAATTGGATATAGGAGTTAGTCTTTAAGGTGCCACAACATTTTTTGAGGTATGTTTTTACCAAAAGAGGCCTTATATACTACTTTTTAAAAAATGGAAATGTAGATGCAACCCACTTTCCTCTCTGTTTATCTTTTCAGGGAAGCCCACCTCATTCCTGATCACACCATCCGTGCCCTGGGACATATCGCAGTGGCGCTGAGGGACACCCCAAAAGTGATGGAGCCCATTCTTCAGATCCTACAGCAGAAGTTCTGCCAGCCACCTTCTCCTCTCGATGTACTCATCATTGACCAGCTGGGCTGCTTAGTCATTGCAGGAAATGTAAGAATAAACAAATTTGACTGTGATGCTGTCAGTTGCAGTGGCTGTGATATTTTATTCTGGATTAGTGTTTCCCAACCTTTGGTTTTTGGGCTTCAATTTCTAGAAGCCTAAGTCAATTCCCCAAAGCACTAATCAGCCAATGGACTGACTTCGTCGTCGGCTGCTACTCGTGACCAAGCCCACACTTTTTCCTGAAAATCTGTTTCAAAGTTGATTGATGTGACAAACAGGAAAAATTTGTTTAAGGTGGATCCCAGCTTGCCATGAAGTGAACCACACACTATGATCACGGAGCCATCTCCTGCGGCACACAGGAAATGAGACATGCAGGTTTTAACACCGGGACTGCAATGGACTGCCACAGCCTTGAGGATATTGTCAAGGTGCGCCTTCCCAGCTAGTCCACCTGCCATAGCTTCTTCCTCCTCCGTGACTGTTGGGAATCAGAGTACAGTGGTACCTCGGATAAAGTCTGATTCGGATAAAGTCGCGGTTTTCATGCATATGTGATGCATCGCATAAAGTCCAAAACTGCTAAAAAATGGACGTTATCCGAGGTATTTGGTATAGCAATCTCGGATAACATCCATTTTTGGACGTTATACGATGCATCACCCATTTGATTCGGACAAAGTCCAAAATCAGATAAAGTCCAAACTTGTGGAATGGAGTTTGGACTTTATCCGAGGTTCTACTGTACTAAAGTTCAGCATTGAACAGAAAGAATGCTAGCACTAATTTTCAATTGTGTTAGGCAGAAAGAATACTAACACAGTTAATTGAAAATGATTTTTTAATTGCAAATCTTTAAAATGTCTAGTGCTCTAGGGGAACTTCAAGATTCTAGGATACAAGTGTGTCCTCTGCACTGAGAGGTGGGAATTGGAGTAGTCATAAGAGTATGCTCAGATACAGTATAAGGATTCAGTGAACAGGGGGACTTTAATTACCAGAAGCCTAAGTCAGTAATGTATGTCTGGCTGGACATTTCGCTACGTTAATGGAGTAGACCATACAGCAAAATGAGTGGAGGAGGAACTTCTGATTCCCAACAGTCATGGAGGTGGAAGAGGCCATGCCAGAAGGACTGGCTGTGAAGGTGCACCTTGTACATATCCTCAAGGCTGTGGCAGTCCATTACAGTCTCAGTGTTAAATCCTATGTTTCTCATTTCATATGTGCTGCAGGAGATGGCTCCTGCAGCACAAGCTAAGTCGCTTCGGCGAGTGGGTGGCAATATAAATTTGAACTAATAAATAAATAAATAACCCACCTTATGCTAATTCACACCAAATGCATTTTTCAGGAAATAATGCATTCTTGAATACGAGTTGCAGCCCGTGACAATTCTTTTTGTTTTCTTTAATATTTATGTTTCTTAAGTCAATTTTTGTACTCAATGCTAAGATTTACTTTTTCTGTTTCTTTTAGCAATATATTTATCAGGAAGTATGGAATCTCTTTCAACAAATCAGTGTTAAAGCAAGTTCCGTTGTATACTCTGCAACTAAAGATTACAAGGATCATGGTTACAGGTAATTTTTTTCTTGGTGCTTCGTAAGAATGTGTTTTATTTATCTCTTGTCCTGTTAAACTTTCTGTGGTTTTCCTTTGACAATGACCTGTATTGCGCAAACGTTAATTTACTAGCTTTATATTATGATGTGTCAGATGTTTAGATGATTTTTATTTGGTGAATAGTAATTTTAATTTTTCTTAATGATCCTGATGGCTCTTGGGCTGTCAAAAATTCACCATCTCATCACCATTTTTGCAATTGAACAGTGAGGTACAAAACTGCTGAAATACTAGATCGGGGGTGCCCAAACTTTTTGGGCCACGGGCCAATCATGTAGTTCCTCCCACTGGAAGTGGAAGTAAAACATGCTTGTACATGCACAGAACGCTACCGTAAATGCACCAGCGATGGTCATAAATGCATTCATGACAGCTGCAGGTGCATTTACGGCAGTTTTCTGTGCATGCACGGGTGCATTTTATTTCTACTTCTGAGAGCAGCAAGGGCGGTGTGGCCTGGGTGAATTGGCGTCAGAGGCCAGATCAGGCCCAAGGGCCATTGTTTGGGCACCCTTGTTGTAGATTGTGGTTCTTTGATTTAAAAAAATGATTTGCCCTAGAGAAGTACATCTTCTGTGTTTGCCTTTTGTCTCATCTACTTCTGATAATCTCAGTATTGGAGGTTAAACAGAAGGGAAGAGGAAGGGAATCATGGGCCAATTATTTTTCAGAGAGTACTTAAAATGCACACACCTCCTGGTAATTGATCTTAAGTGGCCACAGATGTATTATCAGTTGGATCGCTCACTCCTCTTGGCAGGTAGGCTGCAGTCACCTTTATTAACGGACAATGGTGAGATTGTCCAGTTTCTTTACTATTGTGTTGCCAAATATATGGACTCTCTGGCCTGTTTGAAAGGGAGGTCTTTTTTAAACCGGAAGGTTGGCAGGTCAGCATTTCAAGTCCTGCACAACAGAGTGAGCTCCTGTCATCTGTCCCAGTTCCTTCCAACCTAACATTTGAAAAGCAAGAAATTTCATGTACATGAAAGGAAAGGTAACAGCATTCCATGCATTCTGGTGCTTAGTCATGTCACCCGTTAAACACAGAAGTGTTTATAGACGCAGACAGCTCTTTGGCTATAAAGGTTGACGACTGGCTCTCAAGCAAGGGAGACTTTTGCCTTTGCTATACTCCCCCCACCCCCCTTTATGCTCTATCCTTGCATCTCTCCCATCATGGACACAGTTTGATCCTTTCTTCCACCTACAATATTTTTCCAGAACTTGTAAAAGTTAGTTTGTAAACTATAGCTGTAAGAATCTACTATCCAGCGTGCCTACGTGCTCAGGAATCCTGGGAGTTATAATCTGAAAAAGAGAAAGTGTTAACAAGCTCTCCTTTTTTGAAAATGATGTACAGTTATCTCTGCTTCTTTGTTGATGGCTGGTGTTGATCATGTAGTATCTCGAAGTGGTTCTCATCTTGAAACCCTGATGGGTATCACCAGTCCAAATAAATGCTCAGTGTTGTATCTGTTGTTCACATTAGAAGAAATTATAATCAATGTTCATGAAGTTCTACTGTAAATCAAAGCAGGAAACGTGTACTCAAAGAACTCTTGTATTTTATTTCCTGTCTTTCCTCAGACATTGCTCTTTAGCCGTTATTAATGCTTTGGCTAACATCGCTGCAAATATCCAGGACGAACATCTTGTAGATGAGCTACTAATGAACTTGCTGGAGCTGTTTGTTCAGCTTGGTCTTGAAGGAAAGAGAGCCAGTGAAAGGGCGAGTGAGAAAGGTCCAGCTCTGAAGGTAAAATGGGAAACAATAAAGGCATATTTTTGATTTCAGAATAAATTCACACTGAAGTGGCTTCTGCATCCGCTTTCAACAAAAAATAATTACCCCAAGGTTGGCAGGATGGCACTAGATGGCGAACCTATGGCACGCATGCCAGAGGGGGCACTCAGAGCCTCTCTGTAGGCACACATGCCATCACCCCAGCACAGAGTTTGCTCTGCCCCTCTGCTCAGCAGCCCAATGGGAGTGCTTCCTCCCTCCCCCAGCACAGAGTTTGCCCGGCCTCTAAAAGGTTCGGCATCACTGCACTAGATGAAGAGCTGGGCATAAAATGGGAAAGATATTGGTCTAGGACCAATTGCTTGGTGCCAAGTGGCAATATTTTCCTGAGACATTTCCTTACACTTAGCATCAATTTTGCTAAGGTTTTCAAATATAATTCTTTTGTCCCTTTCCCTCCATAGGCATCTAGCAGTGCAGGAAACCTAGGGGTGTTGATTCCTGTTATTGCTGTGGTGAGTATTTTAAACAGGTCATTTCCTTTCTTGCAACAGTTCATGGTGTTGGGAAGTGGAATATCGTGGTAAAATTGCACCGTGATAGTAATTCCTTCTCATGCTGTGTGGCACCCGGTCTTTGCCACTACAGCATATTGGGCAATGAAGCTCCTCATTGTAAAATTGCACAGTGATACTGATTAAAAGAAGAGAGTGCAAAAGCTGGCCTGAGACTCAATATCAAGAAAACCAAGATAATGACAACAGGCCCTATGAGTCCCTGAAAAATAGATGGGGAAGAAGTAGAAGCAGTGACAGACTTTACTTTTTTAGGATCAAAAATCACGCAGATGGAGACTGCAACCATGAAATAAAAAGGCGACTGATTCTTGGGAGACAAGCTATGAAAAACCTGGGGAACATAGTGAAAAGTAGAGACATCTCACTGCAAACAAAGGTCCGCATAGTCAAAGCAATGGTATTTCCGGTGGTAATGTATGGCTGTGAGAGCTGGACCATTAGGCAGAGCGAAGAAAAATAGATGCCTTTGAGATGTGATGCTGGAGGAGAGTTTTGAGAGTCCCCTGGACAGCGAGGAGAACAAATCAGTCAATATTAGAAGAGATTAGCCGTGAGTGCTCCTTAGAAGGACAAATAACAAAGATGAAGTTGAAGTATTTTGGACATCAAATGGGAAGAGAGGATTCACTTGAGAAGGCCTTGATGCTGGGGTAGGTGGAGAGCAAAAGAAGAAGGGGACGGCCAAAGATGAGATTGCTAGATGGTATTGTAGACACAATGGGCACGGGGCTGTGAGAACTAAGGAGGATGGTGGAGGACAGGGGTGCCTGGAGAGCAATGGTCCATGAGGTCGCAAAGAGTCGGAGTCGACTGTGCGACTGAACAACAACAACAAAACTGATTAAAACAGTGGTGCCCAAACTACAGCCCGCGGGGTGAATCCAACCCGTGGAACCAATTAATCAGGCCCGTACCGTCCTTGCCACTCTCAGAAGCGGAAGTAAAACACGCATACACATGATGCACAGAACTCTGCCATAAATGACTTGCAGCTGTTGTAAACACATTTATAACAGCCATGTGCGGGTGCATACATGTTTTACTTCCACTTCCAGTGGTAGGAACCACTTGACCAGCATGCTCGACCACGTGACCGCCTGCGGCCCGAAAGGTTTGCGCAGCCCTGGATTAAAATATCATCTGTTCCTCCCTATAAAACAGTGTGCTGCTCTTGAAGGCAACAGCTTCAGACAAAAGGTTATAGAAAATCCCACTGAATAAAGTAATTATAAAAGGTAAAGGCATACATATGGAGAATAAAAGCAGAGTGCAGGTTTAAGTCACTGGTTCCTAATGGATTGCAGATAATAGGATTATTATTATTGCTTGCCCTTGCATGGACAAACGGCCTACTTTCTTTTATTTTCCTGCGAGATACTAACGTGGCTGGAAATTAGCAGTTCAGATTTACTTGAAGATGTTCTGGGAGAAGTGATTAGGATTTTGACTGAATTTGCTCCGTAGGTTGTAAATGGTAATGTGATAATGCTTCTTACGTGAAACTTTGTATATTATGTGTGTGAGTCCCATTGGATAACCCATTGGTTATCTTGATTATGAATTTTGGTCATGCATGGTGGCATGTGGAGATAGCACAACCAGTGATGGGTTCTTCTTCTTCTTCTTCTTCTGTATCTGAATATAGGCAATCCTCATGGCGATCAGCCATGAAGACTGTCCTGAGAATATAATGCAGTGGCCTTTCATCTACCATTTGCATCGTAGCATGACCCCCGTACCACTGATCCAGTTCCGTGAATCACTTTCTGGCCCTGAGCCCTTTTGGCACGCAAAGTCCTCCTTGACCCCAGGCAAGGATGGATGAAACTGCTTCCCTCCCTCAAGATGGGTTCACGTGGGATTTAATCCACTTGGGGACCATCACCCTTCTCTGAGGACTTCTGCACCCAAGGCCGTTCGTCTTCAGGGTGGTCAGGTTAGTTAACCGCCGCCTGACACTCGGTGCTCAGTCGCTGGCAGTAGCATCTACTCTATTACCATAGCAGGATAACTTGGCTAGATGGGTTCTACAGGTGGAAAATTGACCTGTGTATTTACCAAGGTGACATCTGCCTGATTTAGAAGAATTAATGCAATAGCTACATTACTTTGGGTGAGGGGAGAATACCCTTGTTCATTTTGAAGTCTTTTAAATGGGATGGTTTGTAGATCACTTCAGGAAATGGCTGCCTTTCAAGATTTGTGTGTCCTACTAGGAAAAAGCTGCGTATGCTAATTAAAGCCAAAGAATTCAAAATATATACTTTATTTTAAAGTTGCTTTGCTACTTGGTCTAAGATTCTCTAATCTGTGCTTCTCTTTCCAGCCACTGAACTTTGAGTAAATACTGTCATAAGCTTTAACAGAAGTTAATGGTTACGTTAAGGGTCTATAAACCAAATATTTGGTTTTCTTGCTCAATTTATGAAGATAATGATTCCCCAGTTCCTGTGTATGGTATATGCTTTTCTGCTTAACCTGCTGAGACAGTTTTTGCAGCAGTTGAGCATTGGACCTGAGGTTGATTTTCTTTCTCTGAAGATAATTTTCCCTTCTACCTTCTGAGGTGTGGAATGAGAGAGATCTTAAAATATCCTGTCCTTTTTGTACATCCTCTCCATAAATGTCAGCTTTGATTTGGTCGTTTTGTACCCACCATTTTCTTATGATAAACAAATTTTATATTAAGCTTCATGCTGATGTTTAAAAAAAATTCCAAGTGACTAATTACAGTGACAACTTCAAATTACACTGGAAATAAAAGGAACAAACACAAAAATTGCATCTGCCGTCCAGGTTTACAGAATAAGGGATTGACCTTTAATAAAAGATTAGTGCTTCCTGTTATTAAATCCAAGTGAGCATTATACTTATGTTTGATATTTGAATAGAGATATAAAAAAAGGGTTGAAATAATAGTTTAAATCTTTTTATTGCTCTCTCTATAAAAATAAGCATCCTTGTAAATACAGTTTGCATTGTTGAAAAGTAAAGCAAGGGACTGCGGGGGCTTAGTGGTTAAGATGCTGAACTTGGCGACTGGAAGGTCAGCAGGTCAGCAGTTCGAGACCCGAAGATCAGTGCGGCTACTTGTATTTACTCTGCAGGTGGAAAATATTCAGCAATATGCAGAGTGAATACCCTTGACCTCTCTGTTGCTTTTGATGGGGGAAGAGCAAAACATTTCCTACTTTTGTGGCTATAGTTATCCTTACAAATTGGAGTTAAATCAACTATTGCTATTGTTTTCATTGAGTAACATTGCATTATTCATTAGATAACAATGGCAAGTAATATTCTGAGTAAAATACGCATGTAAAATGGTTATATTAACATGTGTTAAGGCTGCCTACATGCGTGCATTTTTAACACTCCTCATTCTTTCTAAAACTTGCTTGGGTTGGCAACTCTGCCCATGAACAGTAAACAGTTGGTGCGATGTTCATAGATGAGAAAAAGGAAAGGGCGATCGACGACAAAGCGGATTTGGGCTGAAAGGGGCATGAAGCCTACAGTGGTCACAGCGGCAGCTTCTGTGCCTTCTTCATTCACTGTAATAGTCACTTGATGACTGAACTGTAGAAGAAAAAAGGTGATAAAATATTATGGAGAACTAGCAGTCAGAAGAAACAGAAACAGGACATCTTGGATATCTTAACCGAACAAAACACATCCAGTCTTGTCTGATTTCAGATGTCAAGTAAAGTCAGGCCCAAGGCACTGCGATGGCTCAAGTGGTTAAGGTGCTGAACTTGACGACTGGAAGGTTGGCAGGTCAGCAGTTTGAGACCCTGAGCACTGCACAACGGAGTGAGCTCCCCTTTGTCTCAGCTCCTGCCAACCTAGCAGTTCAAAAGCAAGAAATTGCAAGTAGATAAATAGGGACCACTTGGGTGGGAAGGTAAACAGCATTCTGTGCACTCTAGTGTCTAGTCATGCCTGCCACATGTCCACGGAAAAGTCTGCAGAAGCAGACAGCGCTGGCTCTTTGGCTATAAACAGAGATGAACACTGAACCCTAGAGTCGGATACGACTGGCTAAAGTGAGGCCCATTTAATTTATGAATGGCAGACCACTAGAGCAGGGGTTCTCAACCTATGGCCCATGGGCTGAATCTGGCCTGTGGCACCAAATAATCCAGCCCCCGCCCTCACTCCAGCTGCCGGCGCAACAGAAATCGGCCACAGACTTATTTATGGCCTTTGTAAATGAGTTTACGACAGCTGTAAATGCCCGGGGATGGGGGGGACCAATCCGGCCCCCTCAACTGTCTGAGGGACCATGACCCGGACCCCAACTTGAAAAGGTTGAGAACCCCTGCACTAGAGAGTTTTGGGACGGAGGTGAAAAGAATCCTGTTGGAGGCTATGCAGAACGTAACTAGTCTGAACTAAAATAGAGATCTGCTTTGATTTGGTTTCCTGCATTGAGCGGGGTTTTTGGACTCAATGCCCTGAAAGGCTCCTTCCATCTTAGTTATTCTATGATACATGGTTGGAAGGACCAGTGGTGAGCCAACTTCCAATTTTCCCATGATCTTCAACTGGCAGCCATAGCACACAAATGTTAGTGTTAGCAGTACTGCGTATACCTTTATTTAAATATAAAACCTCAGAAGTTAAAATACAAAAACAGGTCCTGTTAAACTGTTAAATAACATTAATCATTATATTTCATTATATCATTAAATTTCTAAGCAATCATTCAAATTTCTGAAAATGACCAGTCTTGTTAAATTACTCCCCCCCAAAATAATAATAATAATAATAATAATAATAATAATAATAATAATAATAATAATAATAATAATAATAATAATAATAATAATAATAATACCAACACATTAAAATAACCCTTAATTCTTAGTGAAAATTAATCATTGGCACTGAATGGTTTGCTAATAGATTTGAAATTTGTTGAAAATAATCAGTGTCTAGCTCAAGGGTTCTCAACTTTTTTAATCCACAGGCTGGACCACATCCCCCTCAGATAGTTGAGTGGGCCGCACTGGTGGTTCCCCTGCTGTAAACGCTGCTGTAAAATGCATCTGCACCTATTGTAAATGCGTTTAAGACAGCTGCGGGCACATTTACGGAAGTCATAAGAACATAAGAACAGCTTTGCTGGAACAGGCCACAGCCAATCGAGTCCAGCATTCTGTCTCACACAGTGGCTCACCATTTCCTTCAGGGTATTCTCAAGCAGATGCCTTCACCTGCTTAGGATTCCCTGGAAATGGCATTGAGAGATATGTCGTAAAAGCTTCCGGTGGCGGTAGTGATGATGACATGGGCCACATGAAATTGCGCTGCAAGCTGTAGGTTGAGAACCCCTGGTCTAGCTCAGTGATGCCGAACCTTGGCACTCCAGATGTTCTTGAACTTCTATTCCCAGAAGCCCTGATCAGTAGGAGTGTTGACTTGGGCTTCTGGGAATTAAAGTCCAAGAACACCTGGAGTGCCAAGGTTCACCATCACTGGTAGCTGGTTATTTTGAAGCTATGCTTTTACTCCATTGATTACGGTGTCTTTTATTTTCTATTTTGAGACTGTGGCTGATCTGTTTCTCTGCCTTCTTTGACAAGGGCTTAGAAGCTTTCTGACCGGAAATAACTGGATTTTTTGTTGCCAGAGACTAATTACCTTATCAATGATGATGGCTTCATCTGATATCCCAGAATAGTTGCCATTCTGAGAGAACAGCTCTTTTACTCCAAGTGTTTTCAGATACTCAATCAGGTCATACTTCTTTTCCAGCTTAAATTTAGGTAGTACGACTTCTCTGGTTCTAAGGGAGAATAAAATAATGGCATTAACGTCAATGGGCTCAAACAAAATTTAAACAATTCAAAGCAGTTTTTATCAATATTAGTGCCAACATCAATCATGCTTGTTCAGTGATGGAAATTGTAATCCAACATATCTAGAGAGTATCAAATTGGAGGAAATTGGAGAATTATGCTATTAATCTGTAGCATATAGCTTTTAAAAACTGAACATTTTCTTTACATTTATGGCATATTTCTATTTAACACTGGAATGTTTTGCTATCTAATTAGTATAATCTAATTTGGCAAGGGGTGTTTTCCCCATCTAGCCTTTTCTGGTTTCATATTCAGAGCTTGAAAGGTGTGCAGAAAACTTTTTCTTGATTTTAGCTTTCATCAAGGAAGTTGGTGTCCTTGAGGTTAGGTGGGTTTGGCATTGTATTCCCCTATTTCATTACTTATTTGCTAGTACCTCATGCTGTAATTCTGAAGGGACAACACCAGCCAAATAATAGACTTTTAAAGTGGGAGTAAGTGGCTCAAGTGGCTAAGATGCTGACTGGGAGGTGGAAGGTGCGCACCTTTTAGGGGTGGGTTTTTTAACTTTTAACTTTGTTTTATCATGTGTCTTTTATATATTTACTGTCTGCTATGTAAACCGCCCTGAGTTGGGTTGTACCTGAGTGGGCGGTATATAAGCGTGAAAAATAAATAAATAAAAAGGTCAGAAGTTTGATTCCCGAGTGCTGCAGGACGGAATGAGCTCCGATCTCTGTCCCAGCTCCTGCCAACATAGCAGTTTGAAAGCAAGAAACTGCAAGTAGATAAATAGGGACCACTTTGATGGGAAGGTAACAGCGTTCCGTGCACTCTGATGTCTAGTCATACCTGACACATACCAGACAGTGCTGGCTCTTCGGCTTTGAAACAGATGAGCACTGAACCCTAGAGTCAGATATGACTGGCTTTCGAGCAAGGGAAACCTTTACCTTTAACTTTTAAGTTTCAGGCAGCCAGTAATAATACTGCATGATTCATTAAGAGCTACATCCCCTTATTTGGCATGTGTTGATTAATACCATAAAATGCTAGCTTATTCTACTATCTGGGAGCTCTTCTAAGCTCACTGGTTTTAAAAAATCTTTTTTCACAGTGCACCAAGCCCTGAGGTTCTGCTTTATAATAAGGTCTAAATATTTCTCCCCCCCCCCCCTACTCATCCTTCTCTTTTAAATAGAAAATTACACACCAGTCACAAAAGTTGTGATGCAGCAGATACACAAACATAGACCAATTTGATTCCCATTTTGCAGACAAATGTTTTCCCTACATGTTTTGCACAGGCAATTTGAATGGTGAAGTGGGAGTCAGAAAGAAAATGAAATCTATGACAACTGATTTACCTGTTAGTCATGCTCTTCTGCCACTTCTCCACCACCTGGGGGGTCAGTTGCTTCTCCAGTATCTTCATGTTGCCCAGTTTATATGGCAATACAATCAACATACTGATGTTACCCACATACGGCAATTGCAGCACACCACAGTCTAATTCATGATCCACTGTGGCCAGGAAATTGGCTTTGGTTTGCATCATGGGAACTTTCACAACCTCTTTTTCATTGAGACGGAAACTGCGTTTTTGTGTCATTTCGACTGGAAACTTATTTTCCCAGGATCCTGTTAACAAAGTAGAAAACTTATTGTGTTCCCCTTTTCTCCGTTCTGAAACAATCACGCCAAAGCTGTTGTGACTTTTGCAGCTCTGTTACGGAGAGTAACTTTTTAAATTTATAAAAATGGCACTATCTTTCATTGTAAAAAAATATTATGCAGAGATCATTAACATAGCAGAGAAACTCAGTTAAAATATCTGCCTGAAGCATACTCTGGACCAACCATCAGAATCCCTGAACCTAAGGCCCTGATTCTTAATTTCAGCAACATGTGAGTACCCAAACACTGATCTAGACCAGGAGATCAGGTAGCTGCCAATTTTTCTGGAGTTATGGGATTCCACCTTACCTTTCCAACAGCCTAGGGCCACGATGACAAACCTTGGCACTCTAGATGTTCTTGGACTTCAATTCCCAGAGACCCAAGTCAGCAGTCATGCTGATTAGAGCTTCTGGGATTTGATTGATTTGATTTATTCGATTTGTATGCCACTCACTCAGCATACGCTGACTCAGGGCGGCTCACAAAAATCACAACATATCAAACATTACAGTACAATAAAATATAACAATACAATAAGATGTAACAGTGCAATAAAACATAAAAGGCCAACACATGCATTGACAGCTATGGCAAAGGGACCATCACCTCCTGAATCAGCCATCAGCCCTCCCAAGCTGTTGCTCCTTCCTAGGCTCATTTGCAGACTCCGGCTCATTTGCTGGTCTGTCAGTTACTACTGGAAACATATGCCGATGAGAATTTAAGGTTTGGCCAATGCCAAGAAGGAGTCTTTGTTTTGGCAGTTCAGAGTCTGACATGGACATGAAAGAAGACGACCCAGCACAAGCGCAAAGTGAGAGGCTTTTATCAGTTTATCTCAGATGGTAGGAGAAGTTCAAGAACAGCTGGACTGCCAAGGTGCGCCATCGCTGACATAGTAGGTCCTCAAACTTGGCTCTCCTGGTGTTCTTGGACTTCAGTTCCCAGAAACCCAAGTCAGCACTCCTGCTAATCAGGGCTTCTGGGAATTGAAGTTCAAGATCAGCTGAAGTCCCAAGGTTTGCCATCACTGGCCTACGGCCGTGATGACAAACCTTGTCACTACAGGTGTATTCTTGGACTTAAATTACTAGTAGCCCAAGTCAGCCATCATGTTGTTTAGGGCTTTTGGGAATTGAAATTCAAGAACATCTGGAGTGCCAAGTTTTGCCATCACTGGTCTAGGGCAACAGTGGACTGCACTCTCCCCCTTTTCATGACCATAGGTACAAAAAGGTTATTTTCCTCCTAGATCAGCAGCATTATCTTTTAAATAGCCACCTGACCTGGAGGATTTAGGGGACAATTGTCCTATTTTGGGGCAAAATATTAGGATTGTTGTTAGGTCCTTCCCACCTGTGATCTAAAGCCTCAGCAAACTTCAATTAACATTGTGTTTGGTAATGATCATATTAGTAGTACTTGTACAGATGGAAGTTTAAGAACACCATTATACATACATTTGAATTTTATGATCCCATTCTTGGCGTATTTCAGTTAAATCTATACTCTGGATTTGTCCTACATTTGATAGTATGTCACAGGTGTTTAATAAAAGGAAGGATAGTTGTAAGACTGAGCACAACTGATATTTTGGAGATCTTTCCTTCACAAGGTCAAGAGACAACTTGACAGCACATAACAACACCTTTCATAACTCTTTCATAACAATTTGAATTAGCCAATTGGATTTGGGGACAACATTAATTTTCCTTCCTTTGCCATTGTCATAGCTGTGAATGATAGGTTATTTTCAAAGGAGACTGAAATTACATTTGTGTTTGTATACATCTAGAAAGAGACTGCAGTATCTCAAGTGGTTAAGATGCTGCACTTGATGACTGGAAGGTCAGAGTTCGATTCCCAAGTACTGCAGGACAGAATGAGCTCCCGTCTTTGTCCCAGCTCCTGCCAACCTAGCAGTTCGAAAGCAAGAAATTGCAAGTAGAGAAGCAGGTACCACTTCGGTGGGAAGGTAAACAGTGTTCCGTGCACTCGGGTGTTGAGACATGCCTGCCACATGACCACAGAAACGTCTGCAGAAGCAGACAGCGCTGGCTCTTCAGCTGTGAAACAGAGATGAGCACTGAGCCTTAGAGTCAGATATGACTGGCTTTCAAGCAAGAGCGACCTTTACCTTTGCCTTGTATACATTTTGTGTAACTTTTCATGGCTGATTGTAGTGAATTGATGATATACTAAGGCACATCTTGGTAAAAAGTAATTGCCGCAATTGTTTTCAATTATCTCTTGCATCTCAGACTTTATGTTCTCCAGATGTTTTGGTCTACAACTCCCAGAATTGTTAATCATTGCCCAAGTGGGAAGGGATGTCGGGAATTGGCATCTATGATCTAGAACAGTGTTTCCCAAACTATGTTCCATAGAACACCAGTGGACTTCAATTTCCAGAAGCCTCGGACAGTACATTGGCTTCTGGGAATTGAATCCCAAAAATCAAAGTTTGGGAAACACTGATCTAGAATGTCTGAAGGGTGCCAGCTTGGGGAAGGATAGCTTGCATTATATATCCTGCATGCAAAACATTGCTATGGTTTTGTATTTACCTTTAAAGTATAGACAGTTGAGAATCATCATCAGGGTGGTTGGATGTACCTGCACGAGGGCTTCTTTTATTAATCCTTTGGTGAGCTTCAAAATACGCCCATTGGCTTTAGCAATGAAGTCTGGGTCTGAGAAGTCAGCTGGCTGAACCTCAGCAAAATAGTGCTTTTTTATACTGTTTTTAAACTCATTCAGGACAGGAAAGTTTTCCTGAACATAAAGGTCATTGACTGACCTGAGTGTATAGCCAAAATTTCTCCTAAAGAGCCGGTGAGTGAGTTTGCGGAAGAGGTTGTGGATAGTCATTCTGTCGTACTTGGAGCTGGCATTCACAAAGTCTGTGAAGCCCAGGGAGTCCAGTACTTCCTCCTGCGTTTCACCTCTCAGTCCTAGTGAAATCATAGCTATTGCTGTGGAAATGCCAACCGGGGCCAGAAGGATATTATCTGTGGCGTTGGCTTTGTCCTTCAGACTCCGGAAAAGGTTGAAAGCAAAGTTTGCATTGAGGATATTGAGACGCTGGATTCTGGTTTTTCCATGGAAAAGTTCCAGCATGTTCCCTTGCTTGAACTCAGAAACGGTATCTGGAACTGCGTCAATGATGTCGAAGTAGTCATCATCTTCACTCAATAATTTCTCAAAGTCAAGGTAATCCTCATCCTCCTCCTCTTCAGTGCTCAAGACATTAGTCACCGTATTCTCTTTATGAAACTCAGGTGAGAGATTAAGAGTCCCGTTACCTTGGAGCCCACGAGGATTGAGAGACTGAGCTCCACGGAGTTGTTCAAAATGTTCATGGAAGTCTTTTATTCCACATACTGCACATGTCACAGTGAGGGAGAAAACGGCTAAGCACAGCCACAGCTTCATCTTGATGGGCCAGAAACTGGAAAGTTCAAAAAATCTTAATTAATGATAAGCAACTTTCTGCAACTTTCATCGGCTGGTAATAATGTAGGGTTTAGAAACGCGGGCTAGGATTGGGGAGAATCTAAAAGCTCTGCTCAGGCAAAGCTGATAAGACAGTCACTTTCTCTTACTCCATGTTCTTGGGAGGGTGAAATGTCGGGATGAAAGCTAATCCTGGAGGATGGTTGAGCTCCAAATTTAATAGGAAAACAAGGAAGATCAGCCGTGTCATCGATATTCAAATTGTAAAGAATTCAATTCTTTATCAACACCCAGCTTCCTATGGGAATGGCATCCTAACTGCATGAATTCCTTTGCTGTTCCTAAGAAGAGAGCCTGGCAGACCAACATGCCATGAACATTTTAATACATGCCTGAGTCACGAACGCTCGCACAACATTTTGTTTTTTAGTGATCAAGTAAAGGTATCCCCTCCTCCTCCTGCATCTTTTGCATTCCTCAAAATTTAATTAACAGTCTCATTACATTAGTGTAACAAACCGTACTTTATGTGCAACAGCAGAACAACTACAGCTTGCATGAACCAGTTGCGTTTTAACTGTTGGTATTAACTATATTCTTTACAGAACCTATTCATTTTTTGTTTTTTATATTCACTCCACATATCTAAAGAAGCACCAGGCTGTATCAAACATCCACTAATCAATACGCACACTTGCTTCCATCTATTGTCTGTAGCCAAGTTCTTAGACATAATCGTATCTGTTTGTACCCACAAAGCAGGGTCCCATGGCACAGTGATTATGATGGAGCATTGCAGTCAAAACTCGGCTCACGATCTGAATTCAGTCCTGCAGGGCTCGAGGTGGATTTAGTTTGTTGGGGGGAAACTGTAGTTTGCATAATTATCTTGTGAACCACGTGCTTAGCATTACGAGACGATATATAAGTGGAAAGAAGAAGAAGAAGAATAGTAGAGACTCCAAATCAAGAATCTACAAAAGACATTTATGAGGCTACAGTACCAATCCGATGTGGTTAAATAACAAAATAACTGGGCAAGATCCATCCAGAAGCAACCTACTGCATGACAGATCAAGAAAACTTCCGAACACCACTAATTGTCAGCTTCAGCCCACATTTGAGAACAATCACATGCATCATAAATGAATTTTAACCCATTCTTTACAGGGATACTTCACTCACCAAGCTCTTGATGGCACACCTGCTATAATTATGGATACTTAAGGACAACCTCGGGGTTGGAGAGATAGGCAGGATATCTCTCAATGCCATTTCCAGGGAATCCTAAGCAGGTGAAGGCATCTGCATGGGAATAATACCTTGAAGGAAATGGTGAGCCATTGTGTGAGACAGAATGCTGGACTGGATGGGCTGTGGCCTGTTCCAGCAAGGCTCTTTTTATGTTCTTATTGACAGCCAACTCCCAAGTCTGAAACAACTATTAACACATAGCAGAGATGAAGAGCAAATCCTGCTGCAAACTCAGATGTTAGCTCGATCTACACATCTACTCTGACAACACAGTGTCATATACAACATTAGAGGCATGTTTACTTGTTCCTCTGCTAGCATGATCCATGCCATCCATCACCAACAACGCCCTTTTGTGTTCTACACAGTACAAACAGAACAATCTCTGTGCAAAAGAATGTATGGGTATAAATCTAACACCGAGAATGGCGACACACAACAACCTGTTTCAGAACATTTCAACCTGAGTGGACATTGAAACTCACTGTTTAAAAAAGAAGAAGAAATCTTGTGAACCACGTGCTTAGCATTATGAAGCGATATATAAGTGGAAAGAACAATAAAAGAAATACTGCAAACTGATATATGAAAGCTAAATAGCTGAGGTATGGTATAGAGCAGGATCACTCATGTTTTTAAAAGTTTTTAACTAGATTTTTAATTGGTGTGGATGGGAGGTAGTTTTTCAGTGTTTTTAGGAATTTTAAGGGTTTCTATAGTTTAAAAGTTGGGAATTTTATGTACGCCGCCCAGAGTCGCATGTCGATTGGGGCGGCTATACAAATTGAATAAAACAAACAAACAAATGCTAGAGACCCACTTAAAGAGACTGAATATCCATCAAGAGTTCTTAATTTATTATACCAAGTGTGAAATTCAATCTAGTTTGCACTTGTGCCAACAATGCTATTGTTGTCTTATAAGACTGAGGATCGACTTCACAACCTAATAGCTATTAACAGTGAACAATTGTCACTTTGTCCATTATCTGTCTCCCACCTGGCCATGGAGTTATGCATAAGTTTGTCAGTTATATAGTCTCCACACTTGTGTCTGAGGAAGATGTGATCAGTGAAAACTCACGTTAAAATATAGCAAAAGTGTCACAATGTCTCTGTTTTTTTGTTTTGCTTATATAAAAATAAGGCTTTTTCTTTGAAATTACATAATATTTGCTAATTTTAATGTGTCTTTAGAGTCATGCCTGTTTATGCCAAAATTAAAGCTTTTGGTAATGATTTTTTTGTTAATAGAATTCAAGTACTCCTGATACTTTGGTGCTTTCTGGTTTAGCAGTCGTAAAGATTTAGGATTCTTCCTTCCTCCTTAAACTATTTTGCACTACAACTTCTATCAGCCCATCCAGTTGGATCAAGGATGATGGGAGTTGTATTTTGCTAAGAGCAGAGTCTATGTATGTATGTGTGTGTGTGTGTGTGTGTGTGTGTGTGTGTGTGTGTGTGTGTGTGTGTGTGTGTGTGTGTGTGTGTATGTATGTATCTATCTATCTATCTATCTATCTATCTATCGCATTTTATAAGTTTTGCTTCTCTAGATCCTGTTCAAATTGTGCATAATTATATTCAGAATGTAACATCTGAAGCAAAGGTCCAGATGCAGCAATAAACTCAAATCCATAATACAGTAAAACCAAAAATTATAAAAATCAATCTCAAGATAATTTTTTAATCTTGCATCATCCTCTGTCACACAATGCACAGCCATTTCAACCCTCATTTTAGTGTTATCTGTTCTTATCAGTTGGTTTTGATAGACATTGTTGACAGTTTTCTTCTTTCTCTGTTGTGATTAATACCTTCCGGGTGTAATTAGCAGTGTTTAATGTTCCTTATTTTTATCGTAGCCAATAAACACCCCTATTCAGTCCAGAAATACAGTACTATACCTGATTGATTTCCAAAAGATAGAAATATACCCTTACCTCTTGTATTGTTGAACAGAATGCTTGCAAGAGCACTTCAAATCAGGCAAACTGAGACGTGAACTTTGGTGTATGGATATGTACTAAAGTAAATAGGCTGTAAATCAATCACTGCTATGCTTATCTTGTCAGCTACAGTCTCTTTAGTTTGCTCTGGTTTTTCAATTGACTTTCTGCTTGCTTCCATGCTTGTATATATATAAAAAAATAAATGCTTCGTTTTGTATTAAGGGGCTGGGAAGGCTGTTTGCCATTGAAGAATTTTTCTTAATAATCTGGCATAGTTGTGAGGCATGTATGTACTGTTGGAATGTGAATTGCTGTCATTCTCACCATTATAGATGCTTGCTAGGGCTGAGGATAGTTGATGCCCAGTAAACCCCTCCAGAGAGGCATAGTTTGGCTACTCGTTTCTAACAAGACCAGCCGTTTTAAGTTTATCTTTACATTCTGCTGGATTCACAGATCGGTTTGATTTTCTTCTTTGAGAAGTCGCTTTCATCATTTCCCGTTGGGACTCATGAGAGATAAATTGTAAGATCAAGGACTAATGTGTGCTCAGCAAACTTTAAGAATGGACTTTCCACATTCATGTTGATCCTTATGCGTATTGATTGCCTGTTTAACCTCCTCTCTACCAATGAACTTCATGTGCAAAATCGCTCCTCTAAGAAATGCTTTTCTCTTCGTTGGGGAATAGATACATGTGGGAGACTCCATTCTCTCCCACTTGCCTTCTTAGTTTTTCTAAATTGTTCTAAACTTGATGTTAATGTAATATTAAATGGCCTAATTATATTGGCTATCTTGACTGCACTTCCCTTAGGTTATATTTTTATGTCTTGAGATAATGGCCTCCAGAATTGAAAAGCTGGTAGAATTTGAACACATTTGAGTTTTACCTCGGGATGTTGAGCTATATAATGTTGAAGAGGTTATCGTTTGCCTCCTTCCTCTGTAACATTTTGATATTTAATCTGTTGTCAAAAATATAAGTCTCAAAAAGTTTGTGTTAAATCATTTTTAGATTTTATTACTTACCGTTAATACAGTAATGTATTACAGTATTAGTCCATCAGTGCAGTATACAGTAATGCACATAGAAAGAGCCTCCTCGAAGATTGTGGTATTTTTGAATCACAATCGGGTGTACAATCAGTTTTTAATGTATAATTTTCTTAAGGGTTTTTAATTGTTTTTATATTGTTTTTAACTTGTTTTACTGTATGGTCAATAGGGTGCTCACTGGCCTATGTATACTGCCCAGAGTCCACCAGATTAGGGCGGTATATAGATCTATTAAATAGATAAATAAATATGTGGAAAGGCTAGATTTAGAAGCCAAAAGATACCAAACTTTTGTTCTGTTTCTACTTTGTAATCGATTCTTATTTCTCCCTTTTTTTTGTCCCTTTTTATTTATTTATTTTTTTGCTTGCTAGCTCACGAGACGCTTGCCACCTATCAAGGAAGCTAAACCTCGGTTGCAGAAACTCTTCCGAGACTTCTGGCTGTATTCGGTGCTGATGGGATTTGCGGTGGAAGGCTCAGGTATTCAAAGACTCTGTCTTTTTCGGAAAAGAACTTCTCAGTGGAATTTCACAACATTTGGTGAATAGTTTGCCCAGCACCAAGATATATCTTGCTGCTGAATAATTGCAGTGGAGCAGTTATGTTTGTTTCCTGAAGCAACAACCAACATCCGCTTAGGGCAGTGATGGCGAACATTTTAGAGACCGGGCGCCCAAACTACAACACAAAACCCAATTATTTATTGCAAAGTGCCAACATGGCAGGGTAACCTCTGTGCTGTGGGGAAGGAGGAAGCACTCCCATTGGGCTATCTGGGCAGAGAGGTGGGGTGAACTCTATGCTGGGGCCATGGCATGTGTGCCCACCCACAGAGAGGGCTTTGAGTGCCCCCTCTAGCACGGGTATCATAGCTTCACCACCACTGGCCTAGGACTTTTGAAGACTCAGTCCTGGAAAACAATAGTTCACTGCTCCATGGATGTGCCCCATGTCTATGCGGTGTTTCCCAGAGTGGCATGTCAATTGGGGTGGCTATACAAATTGGATGGATGGATAGATAGATAGAGAGAGAGAAATATTTTGTTCTTGGACTTCAATTCCCAGAAGCGCAAGTCAGTCCCCCAAAGCACTGATCAGCCCAATGTACTGACTTATGCTTCTTGGAATTGAAGTCCACTAGTGTTCTGCAGAACATAGTTTGGGAAACTGGCTTACAGACATGCTTGGAATTTTGCAAAACTGTGATGAAGAGGCAGAAAGCAGTTGTTTCTTAGTTTAATCAAGCCGCAGTTATCTTTTATATCCTCTTTACCCCAAAGCTTACGGTAGGATAAATTTCTTAGTTGATTAAGTGCTGCTAGGCAGTGTTATTGTATGCTAAATAAAAATTTTTTATTGCTCTTCACATCTTGAGCTTATTACTCAAACAAATAAGTATATCTGGCATTGGGGGGCGAAATAAACTACTGCAAATGAGTTTAATGTCATTACTTTTTATCCTTTACAGTGCCTATCTGTTTTCATTCATCTTTGAACTTGGCCATTGATGTTCTACCCTAGTTAGGAACAAAGCTATGAACTGATTTAACTATCATTCCTTTTTAAAGGGATAGGCGATTGGGAATATAATATATTAGTATAGCACCCGAAAATGTATTTGACCATGAAACCTGTGTTGTCAAGTAAAAGCTCTGCCCAATGGGGAAAGCATATTAGGAGCATTCTGGAGATACTACCTTGAAATAAATCCACTCTTCATTGTTTCTCCTTTGCTTCTCCTAATGTTTCTTAGGTCTTTGGCCAGAGGAATGGTATGAGGGTGTTTGTGAGATAGCAACCAAGTCTCCACTGCTGACCTTTCCTAGCAAAGAACCACTTCGCTCAGTCCTTCAGTACAATTCGGCCATGAAGAATGACACGGTCACTTCTGTAAGTGTGCCTTTTCTTTTAGACCACTCCTTAGATGGCTAGTAGGTTTCATAAACACTGCTAAAGCAGAGAAGTTAATCGTTGGGTCAGGCTGATATTTGAATTTATCTTGGCATGCTAGATTTTTACAAGCTGATGCACCTGAGTGTGGCATAGTGATGGTTGGCCTAGAAACCAAGGAAATCTGGGTCCAAATCGCTACTCCACCAAGAAATTTATCAGGTGACCTTGGGCTAATCATTATCTCAACCTGAACTGCTACACAAGTTTGTTGTGATCATATAGCAGTGATGGCGAACCTTTTAGAGACCGAGTGCCCAAACTGCAACCCCAAACCCACTTATTTATCGCAAAGTGCCAACAAAGCAACAGGGGAGGGAGGAAATAATCCCATTGGGCTTCTGGACAGAGGGGCAGGATGAACTCTGTGCTGGGGGGAGGGAGGAAGCGCTCCCATTGGGCTGCTGGGCAGAGGGGTGGGGCAAACTCTGTGCTGGGGCGACTGCACGGGTGCCCAAAGAGAGGGCTCCAACTGCCACCTCTGACACGTGTGCCATAGGTTTGCCACCACTGTCATATAGTGAGCGGGTAGGAGAGGTATGCACATAGTTTTGACCATATTGAGAAAGCATGAAGAATAGGTAAAGTTTGCCTTTGCTTGAAATCCAATCATGTCTGACCCTAGGTCTAGGTTCAGTTCTCATCTCTGTTTACAGCCAAAGAGTCTGAGTCTGCAGACATTTCTGTGGTTATGTGGCAGGCATGACTAGACGCCGGAGCACATGGAACACTGTTACCTTAGTTCCCACCTATTGCAAGTAGATAACTGATTTATCTAGGTGTAATGTCTTGCTTTCGAAGTGCTAGGTTGGCAGGAGCTGGGACAGAGACATGCAGTACTCAGGTCTCGACCTGCCAACCTTCCAATCATCATGTTTAACATCTTAACCACTGAGCCACTGCGGTCCTATGAGAAATACATGTTGCGAAATAAAAATAGTAAGCAATGAAAGGCAGAGATGATTTTCAGAGGCGAATCAGTAGGAGGAAAAGGAGTACACACGCCTTGCTATCCCTATCAATTTCTTCCTTTGGGACAGAGTTGTTTTCAATGGAGAATCAATAGGCATTGGAAGCCATTAAATCACAAGAAGGAAATGTGTGGCCCTCCAGATGTGCTTAGACTGCCACCTCCATCAGACCTAGACACAATAATGCAGTGATGGGCAACCTTGGCACTCCAGATGTGCTTGATCTGCCACCTCCATCAGCCCTAGACACCATAGTGCAGTGATGGGCAACCGTGGCACTCCAGATGTTCTTGGACTTCAATTCCCAGAAGCCCAAGTCTCTGTGAATCCACCCAAATGCGTTTACTGCACAATTAGTAAACCCATTCGTGTGGATTCACAGAGACTTAGGCTTCTGGGATTTGAAGTTCAAGAACACCTGGAGTGCCAAGGTTGTCCATCACTGCCATAGTGTTAGATCAGTTATGGCTAACCTTGGCACTTGAGCTGTTCCTGGACTTCAATGCCTATAAGTCCAAGTTAGCACACCGATGATCAGGACTTCTGGGAATTGAAGCCCAGGAATAGCTGGAGTGTCAAGGTTAGCCACAACTGTGCTAGATGTCTTCCTTCTGTAGAGGAGGTTCCCCTCTACTAACGTATCAAAAAGCACTATTCCCCCAACATTGGCATTACAAGGCAAACATGAACTTAAAAGTCCTGTACTATTAGCCTCCTAACGTAGCTCTTCCCTCAGTGTTTCAGAAGAGGGGATGAGAAAAATAACAAATGGCTTCCTTGTGGTTCCCATCTGAAACTTGCCTGTGAAAATGTTCAAAACTGTAGCAGAGGGTACATCATTTCTAGCTTCTCACGGCGTTTTCGTACCAGTCCTGTGTTCCCATTTCTTCTCCAAATCATGAGCTGCAGTTAGATGGTTGTACATCTCTGTTTCTTGGAGTAGTAGCTGGCCAATGACTGCATATGACTTTTTATAACCGAATGGAAAAAATAACATTTGGAGGGGGTTGATAATTTGGCATTCCAGCAGGATTTTATTTGGCAATCCTGTGAGCATTCTTGCACTTCACTACACAGAAGGCAAACATACGGTGTTTGTTTTCCATGTGGGATACGCTCCAAAGTATTTGAGTACTTTCTTCTGTGTCTCAGAAGGTTGTAGTTTTGTGTGTGTGTTGAATTTTTATCAGAAGCATTCAGGGGGTTGAAGTTGTAAAGCTGAATCCACATTATAGTTATGTGCCAGTTGCATTTTTTAGATACAGTAAAAACCCGACTTACAAATGCCCCAAGTTACATAACATTCGACTTACATAATGATTTTGTGCTAAAACCATGTCCCAATTTACACGATTTCCAATGGGTTTGCTTCGATTTCCATAAACATTTCATTTTTCCTATGGGTTTGCTTCGAGTTACATAAAAAAAACCAATTTAAGCAAAAGCCTACCGAACTGACTTTTTTTTCGTAAGTAGGGGTTTTACTGTACTAATAGATGTAGTGTTGCCTGTTTAGAGTAATTGTCAATAGTGAAGTTGTTTGTTTTTCTTCCAGGCTGAATTAAATGAGTTACGGAGCACTATCATCAATCTTTTGGATCCTCCCCCAGAAGTCTCTGCCTTGATCAATAAGCTCGACTTTGCCATGTCTACCTACTTGCTATCTGTGTACCGTCTAGAATGTATGAGGTAAATGTTTAAACCGGACTCATAAATGTACAGTGTTTACTTCTGGTGTGTCATTCATTTTGGATTCATCCTTCAAAATAAGGGAGGTAAAGGTAAAGGTCACCCTTGCTTGAAAGCCAGTCGTATCTGACTGTAGGGTTCAGTGCTCATTTCTGTTTATAGCCAAAGAGCCAGTGCTGTCTGTGTCTACAGATGTTTCCATGGACATGTGGCAGGCATACCTCAACACCGGAGTGCATGGAATGCTGTTTTCCTTTGCAACAAAGTGGTCCCTATTTATCTACTTGCAATTTCTTGCTTTCGAACTGCAAGGTTGGCAGGAACTGGGACAGAGACGGGAGCTCACTCTGTCATGAGTATCCGGGAATCAAACTCTGACCTTCAAGTCAAAGAGTTCAGCATCTTAACCACTTGAGCCACTGCAGTCTCCCCCAATAAGGGAGGAGAAAGCCCCAAATCAGCACATTTTAAGTTTGCAGAGGATTATTCTCCACCAGTTGAATCACTCCCCTTGCACAACAAATGACATTTTCTTTGTATGAAATGTGAAAATATTATTTTTAAAAGTAAGCTGCTAATGTCCTTTTTACGTATAAAAAAATCTCACTGTAATTCCTTTGGAGTGAATTAAGTTCTATTAAAGGTCTCTCTCCCAGATCCTGATGTTTCCAAAGTCTTTCATAGATTAAAAGGAATCTCTCTATAGCTGTGATGGTGAACCTTGGCACTCCAGATGTTCTTCGACTTCAATTCCCAGAAGCTCAAGTCCCAGTGAATCCACATGAATGGATTTACTACGCGTAAACTGGGAATTGAAGTCCAAGAACATCTGGAGTGCCAAGGTTCACCATCACAGCTATAGAGAGCCTCACAACCTGGGGGAGAGGGAATGAAATTTAAAATTAAAGGTTATTGTCTGTGGCTCATGACATCCTGCAGGCAAATTTACAAAAGAAGATTCCAGCCACAGAGTGAGCCAAAACAGAGACCTATTGTCGTACTTGATGCTGTTTGTTAAAATCAGGGGATGGAAGTATTTAATTAGTTTATTTTTAGAATCCTGTTATGCACCATCAAGTTGCTTCTTGCTTACAGAGGCCCTGTGAATTAGCAGCCTTCAGAGGGTCTGATCATTAACAACGCTGCTCAGGTCTTGCAACGCAAGGCCGTGATTTTCCTTTAATGAGTCATTTCATCTCGCACTTGGTCTTCTCTTCCTCTTTCAAAAGCCTGGTTTGCATATACAGTAAAACTTCGGATAACGCTAAAACTTGGTTCCACAAGTCTTAGTGTTATCCGATTTTTAATGTTATCCGATGCATGCATCGGATAATGTTAAAATCCTATGGGATTATTATTATTATTATTATAAATTACGCTAAAACCACATAACGTTAAACAATCTGGAAAAAAATTGCATCGCATAATGTTAAAATCCTATGGGATGCATCGGATAACGTTAAAACTACATTGTAACCATCACAGGCTTTAGCAAACGTCATCCGATGCACCCCATAGGATTTTAACATTATGCGATGCAATTTCCCCCCCAGATTGCTTAACGTTATGCGGTTTTAGCATTATCTGATGCAAACGTTATCCAAGGTATTACTGTATCTAAATGCCTTTATTGATTATTCCCTTCTCAGAGTTTTGCGTTCAACGGACCCAGATCGTTTCCAAGTCATGTTCTATTACTTTGAGGATAAAGCTATTCAAAAAGACAAGTCAGGTAAGTAACCGTGGGCTCTGCTTTCCCTGAGTTAGGTACAGATGTGCTTCAGGACTTGACTAAATAAATAAACTTATTGTTCCTTCGGCATGTTTTTGCATAAATTCAGGTTATGGGTGGCCTTTTGGCCAGAAGGGTGGTGCGTGAATTTAATAATAAATAATAACATAATAAATAATAGTATAGATAGGGGTTGTGTGTCCTGAAGCTCCTATCATCCATCACTATTGGCCATGCTGAATAAGGCTGAGGAAGTTGGAGCCCAGCAACATCCGAGCCAAAGTGATGCCAAGATAAGGGAGGTAGAATGAACTAGGGCTAGAAAACCTGCTTTGTTTTTAAAGGCTGCTGATCTCCATATAGAAATCCAGAGTCTGAAAGTGTAAGGTGAAGGCCACCCTTGCTTGAAAAACTCTAGGGTTCAGTGCTCATCTCTGTTTATAGCCAAAGAGTCAGCACTGTCTGCATCTGCATACGTTTCCATAGACATGTGGCAGGCATGACTAGAGACTGGAGCGCACGGAAATGCTGTTTACCTTCCCGTCGAAAGGATGCCTATTTATATACTATACTTGCAATGTCTTGCTTTCGAACTGCTAGGTTGGCAGGAGCTGGGACAGACAATAGGCGCTCACTCCGTCGTGCAGCACTCGGTTCTCGAACTGCTGATCTGCTGAACTTCCAGTCGTCAAGTTCAGCATCTTAACCACCTGAAACCACCACTGTCCCGAACATATATGTTGACGTTTGCCTTATGAGTCCAATTGGCTCCAGCCCATAAGATGGAGTTTGTAGCTATAGCAGACCTGAGCTATGAAGACATGCGTTTATGAACACAGAAGGCAAAATGAAAGGATGCAGTGTTAAAGTGCATCATTTGTTGTTACTGAAGCTGTTTTCTTTTGCTTTTGTCAGATTCTTTGAACAAAAACAAGACATTGCATTTAAGGTGGAAATTTCTTAAATCTTGCTTCCTGAGTGCTCTTGACATTTCTGTCTTTCAGGTATGATGCAGTGTGTCATTGCCGTTGCAGACAAAGTGTTTGAAGCTTTCCTCAACATGATGGCTGACAAAGTAAGCTACTGAATAGCATACCAGTATCCTGTATTGGCTGGGATTTCCCATTTTTCTGCGCCTGTATTTTGAATGGCAGGGAAAGTAGCTACTGTGCATGCGCGCCTCTGCCTTTGATGGCCATGCATGAGCAGTAACCCATTTCCTGGCCAAAGGGGTTTCTGTGCATGCACACAGAGGTTTCTGCTCATGCACGCCACTGCCTTTGACAGCCATGCATGTGCAGTAACCCATTTCCTGCCTGGCGCCTGGAAACCTACTGTGCATGCCTGCCTGGCTCCCGACTTGACGGGTATGCTGGATAGTAAAACAAAAGACTGCATACAGGAGGCTGTTGTTTGTTCTGAAACAACCTAATGCAGCTCCTTGTTGTAAAGGCGATTGGCAAACACTGCTTAATTTTAATGGCAAGCTTCCTTGTGCCACTTACCTGAAAGTAAGGGAGACACTGAAGATAGGAAAAGAGGAAGATGAGGGAGAGTGTGAGCAGAATAGCCATCTATGTACAGTAATAGCAAAACATATCTTTGTTACCTCATTACAGTATTGTAAGACTTCAAAAGTGATAGAGTTTTACTAGCTTACCAGAGGTTGGCAGAACAAGGACGGATACTCTATCTTTACAGTAAAACCTCGCATAAAGAGCACCTCGCTTAGAGACTAATTCGCTTAAAGAGCAGAATTTTCTCTGAATGATCGCCTCACTAAACCCAACCATTGTAATGGAGTAGACCGTACAGCCAATGATTCAACGATGTTGAGTGTTGGGCAGCGGTAAATAACCTGACACCCTAAAGGTGCCAATGGCTATGGGCGGATGAGCCTCTTTAGGTGGGGTGATGGCCCCCCTCAGTAGAGGAAATGCCACTGGAAACCATCGTATTGGGCTCAACAGCAAAATGAGCGGAGGAGGAACTCTGATTCCCAGTGGAAGAGGCCATGCCAGATGGACTGGCTGTGAAGGTGCACCTTGTCCATGTCCTCAAGGCTGCGACAGTCTATTGCAGTCCCGGTGTTAAATCCTGCATGTCTCATTTCATACGTGCCACAGGAGATGGCTCCATGATCATAGTATGTGGGTCACTTCATGGCAAGCTGGGATCCACCTGAAACAAATTCACATCAATGGCATCTTTCCTGATTGCCTCAGAGGGTGAAGGCGGCCCAGAACCAGCTGGCCTACAAGACCAGGCCTCCCGGTACCCTGGGGCAGGGGAAAAAACCATATACTCGGATTGAGTTGCGGCTGATGACAATTAGGAAAAACGTCTTAAAGGTTAGAGTAGTACGGCAGTGGAACCCATGGCCTCGAGAGGTGCTGAGTGCTCCAACACTGGAAGCATTCAAGAGAGAGTTGGACAACCCTCTGTCAGATTTGCTTTGATTCAGATTCCAGCATTGAGCAGGCAGTTGGACTCAATGGCCTTTTAGAACCCTTCCAACACAGTTATTCTATGATTCAATGATCATCACATTCTCCTACATGTGTAAATATACTTTGAGACTCTTTACAAATGCAAACATACTTTAACAGGGCATTTCTATGTACAGTTATGGAAAAGGAATTCTCATTGCACTCAGTGGAACTTGAGCTAAATAAATCTGCACAGGATTGCAATGTTAAAGGTTTGTCAGCATTTTGAAGCTAATAGCCATTTATTACCTTTCCTGCATTTAGGCTAAAACAAAGGAAAATGAAGAAGAACTGGAGAGACACGCTCAATTCTTGCTGGTCAATTTTAACCACATTCATAAAAGAATCAGACGGGTTGCAGATAAATACTTATCGGGGCTCGTAGATAAGTGAGTATTTAATATCGTTCTTAATGGGATTGACATTAATTACTTTGGCCCTGCTACATCTACTGACTAAGTCATTCACCATTGTTGTACATATTGATCACTGATTTCATCAATAATCACATTGAGCGAATATAGAGTATATATATATTTACTAGCAGGGGTGCCCGGCTTTGCCCGCGTGGGATTTGAGGGGGCACTGTCCTACCTCCCGGGGTTGTGTTGCTTGGGTGCTTTTTCTCCTGGACTGACTTCTGTCCACTGGACTCCTGCCCTGCCCTGCCAGCTGGCCTGCCTGGCCAAGGGTCGGGGCCCTGTGATGTCACATCACAAAGGGCATGACATCATAAAGGCCCAGACCTGGTCAGCCCTTCTGATTGGTTGAGGACTAAAGGATCAATTTGGGGGGCATAACCCCCTCCCCCATGGGCTTCGGGACCCCAACGGTGACCTGCTCATGTGCGCAAGGTACGTGTGTGCTGAATTTCACCTGGTATGGTCAAGGGGTGCGGCAGCCCATTCCGGATATCGCACCCACACCTCTGCTTTAAAGAAGATTTGGCTTCAAAAGAACAATTAGATCTCCAATAATCTTGGGCACCAACACTATGTAGTATAAATTGTTGATAAAACCCAAGATTTTAAAAAGTGTAAAGTAAAGGTAAAGGTCGCCCTTGCTCAAAAGCCAGTCGTATCTGACTCTAGGGTTCAGTGCTCATCTCTGTTTATAGCCAAAGAGCCAGCACTGTCTGCTTCTGCAGACGTTTCTGTGGTCATGTGGCAGGCATGCCTCAACACCGGAGTACACAGAACACTGTTTACATTCCCACTGAAGTGGTCCCTATTTATCTACTTGCAATTTCTTGCTTTCAAACTGCTAGGTTGGCAGGAGCTGGGTCAGAGACAGGCTTTCATTCCATCCTGCAGTACGAGTTAAGCGTCTTAACCACTTGAGCCAAAGTGAAGTGCTTGTAAATTTAATGAGAGCTGCTATTCCTGAGATGCACCCATTCTGTACACACATTTCTTCTGTTTTGTTTTCAGATTTCCTCATTTATTGTGGAGTGGAACTGTGCTAAAGACCATGTTAGATATTCTGCAGACTCTATCGCTTTCTCTGAGTGCAGTAAGTCTACCCCTGTTAATCTTTAGCTGCTTAATTATTCCAAAGTACCTTGATACAGTTCTTGCTAATGGGTGTTCTTATTGTTCTAATTGTTTTTGGAACTTCTGTAAAGGTTTGGGTTTCCCCCAAATATAATCTAAGCTTTCCTCTTGTTTCTCAATCACCTTATTTTTGAATCCTGTCAACACTTACCACTTACTGTATAGAATATAAAATGTTTCTTTTTCCCCCCAGACTACAGTAGGTATTTGGGGATTGTGAAAGCTATCCACTGAAATAACTTTCCTAAACTCAATACTTGAGTTGATTGTTCTGGGAAACAATATTATGATTATTGTTGGAACCAGTGGTACTGGGTGTATTCCTGAAATATTTAGATACTAGTATTCCTAGTATGTAAGATATGTGCGGTACTTATTCAGTGATTTGATTTCTTCTTTAGGACATTCACAAGGATCAACCATATTATGACATTCCAGATGTTCCATACAGAATTACGGTTCCTGATACATATGAAGCAAGGGAGGCAAGTGTTTAAAATTATTCAAACCATTTTAAAAATGTATTATTATTTTTTGCCACCCATGCTTTCAACAAACCCTATGTATACATTCTTGTTATTATACATGTTTCTAATTAGAAAAGGAGGGACTGTGGTGGCTTAGTGGTGCTGCAGGATGGAATGAGCTCCTGCTTCTGTCTCAGCTCCTGCCACCCTAACAGTTCGAAAGCAAGAAATTGCAAGTAGATAAATAGGGACCAGTTTGGTGGGAAGGTATTCGGCGTTCTGTGTGTTCCGGCGTCTAGTTATACCTGCCACATGACCATGGAAACATCAGCAGACACAGGCAACACTAGCTCTTTGGCTGTAAGCAGAGATGAGCACCGCACCCTAGAGTCGGATATGACTGGCTTTTGACCAAGGATGACCTTTATCTTTAAAGCTAAAAAAAGTACTTATCTGTGAGGTTGGTTTTTTTTTTTTGCATCATTTGGGATTGCACTGATTATTACAGCAATGCAAGGGCTATGTGCTTCCTTCTTCAGCTACCATATCCATTCCGGATATTGTCTATCATCATGGCGATAGCCTTCCTTTTCTTAACTCCTCGGAACAGTTCTTCTGAGGACATGCCAAGCCAGTCTCTCAGGTTCTTCAGCCATGAAGTCTGTCTACATCCAGGGCCTCTTTCTTCCCAGGGATCTTTCATTGCAGTGCGAGTTGGGAGTATGCTATACTTTATGTTGTTACTCATGTCCAAGGTATCGGAGTTTTCTTTGCTTGAAGATCTTAAAGAGTTCTTTTTCTTTATCCACCAAGCGCAATGCTTCTACATTAGTCACATGATCAACCCATGATAGCCTTAGCAGCCTTCTGTAGATCCACATTTCAAAAGCTCCAATTCTCTTCTCAGATGCTTTAGTCAATGTCCAAGCTTCAACTCCATATAGCAACACTGGAGATATGTAACATCTCACTATTTGGACCTTTGTAGCGAGAGTTAGATCTCTACTGCATAACAAGTGTCACATTTTTATGAAGGTGGATCTTGCTTTTTCTATTTGTATATTAATCTCTACTTTGGGATTCCAATTATCATTTAATATACTCTCCAAATAGACAATTTTATCCACTCTTTCGATTTCTTGCATTCCTGCCAAGATCTGTGCTTCCAAACTGTCATTTGAAAAGCAACTGATTTTTGTTGACTGCCAAGAGCATGGAGCAGAGCCCAGTTTCATGGAGAGGGAATGAATGTGAGTATTCCCCTTTTATCTAGATGACATGTCCATTTCATCCAACTTGGTTACTTGGTTGATCCGTACTTCACACATCTAGTTTGATGTGGCGGATCGAAGCATCATCTCTCACGAGATTTTAGTGGGCTTTCGCCATTGGGAGGTCCTACCGCTACCGTAACAGGGTCCAATGGCACATGGGGGACTGAGGCCCATGTTTCCGGTGCTCCTTTAGCCATTTTAAATATGACGACACATCCAACACAAATAAATAATGTCCAAATATTTCTTAAGTTATTTGGTCTTCAGCTCTGCAATTGATATTCCACATAAATCACGATCAAAGCTTACACAAATTGGACTTTATACATATACAGTGGAACCTCATACAACAATCGACCCGTATAACAAAGAAATCGCATAACAATTAGGTTGGTGTTTTTTTTGGGGGGGGGGTGGCATCCCACATAACAATTTTACCTATGGAAAAAATCGTACAATAATTTTTCAATGGGAAAAATCACTTAGCAAAAAAAAATGTGTTGTACAATGCATCCCATAGGGAAAATCGCTATAGGATGCATGTATCGTATAGCAATTGTTTCATACAAGAACGAGCCCAGTGAAATGGATTAAAATTGTTGTATGAGGTACCAGTGTATGTCCAATCTGGCCAATATTCAATTTTTTATGATTTTCCTCTTAAATAGAACTGATCTACTCGCTTACATTTCTGTGTCTCCGCTTCTAGAGTATCGTAAAGGATTTTGCTGCACGCTGTGGCATGATTCTCCAAGAAGCCATGAAATGGGCTCCATCAGTCACAAAATCTCACTTACAGGTAACTTCTACAATTTATTTTGTTTTGTTTCTATAGTGCTCAACTGACTAGATTGTCACTCTGGGCAATATACCATATTTTTTGGACCATAAGACGCACTTTTTATCCCCCCAAAACTGGGGAGAAAATGAGGGTGCGTCTTATAGTCCAAATGCTGGTCTTCGGCCAGCTGTGACCAAAGACCTCTACTACCGCCTCTCAGCTGTTCTGGGGCAGGGGAAAGCAAAACATATGAAAAACAAGTGGCCACTAGAGGGCAAAAATCGCAATTTCCCATTTAAATGCATCGGAAATAAATTTCTTGTATTCAAAAGTTTTCTGTTTGTATGTTCCCAATGCATTTAAGTGGGAAACCAAACTTGTGCTTAAAAAGAAAGGGTTTCACTTACCTGGCTTGATGCCTTTGTCTCTACTCCACATGGACAAAATGGAGGGGGGAAACATGCTTCCTGGTTGAAAGGAGAGCAAGAGGCTAGGCTAGAGTATCATTTCCTTCCTCAGTGCAATTGGCCTGCCTGCCCATTTCCCCTGCAGCGCCACCACTGGTTGGTGGTGCAAAATACAGCACTCATTTTTTTTCTGCTCTGATGGTCTTATGTGCGTCTTATGGTCAGGTGCGTCTTATAGTCCAAAAATATGGTACATAAAGATACAAATCGCCTCAACTACACTATTCAAATTCCACAAATATAACTATTTCAAAGCCAGATAAAACATAGCAGCAGTAAATCTGTACACAAATGTAGCACTGATTAAAAAAAAGATGAAATCAAATGAAATCAAATTACTACAAGTGACTATAAATGCTGGGAGGTTTGAAGTGTATTATTAATTTGTCTTTGAATTAAACAAGACAGAGCACCAGGTTAATCTGCTATGGTAATAGAGTAGACCATATTGCCAGCGACTCAATGCCGATCGTCAGGCTAACTAACCTGACAACCCTGAGCATTGGATGCTGAAGTCCACAGGGAAGAGTGATGGTCCCTAAATGGATTAAATCCCAATTGAATCCATCTTGATGGAGCACAGCAGCTTCATCAATACAGGCTTGGGGCTGAGAAGGACTTAATGTGCCAAAAGGGCTCAGGATCAGAAAGTGACTTGCGGAGGTGGATCAGTGGTACGGGTGTCATGCTGCAATACAGAAGGCAAATGGAAGACCACTGCATTATATTGTCTCCAGGACAATCTTCATGACTGACCATGATGGCCAATATTCAGAATTGGATATGGCACAACAACAAGAAAAATTGCACCAGAAGGTCTGGAACATATGGCAATAGTTTAATTCATAGGTGAAGAATGAGCAGGAATTGAAATCCCATCTCACTGAAATGTGTCTCTCTCCTTCCCTCCTTATGTTGAAGGAATACTTAAACAAGCATCAGAACTGGGTGTCAGGCTTGTCTCAGCACACAGGGCTGGCGATGGCTACAGAGAGCATCCTCCATTTTGCGGGCTACAATAAGCAGAACACCACGCTGGGGGTGAGTTGACATCTGTGGCCTGGTTAATTAGAAGTACCACAGTTAATGTTCATTCGTTCATTGTGGTGATGGGACCACTTCACATTATGGGACATTTTCAAGTGTTCATAGAGCTGCTACATGTAGCCATGTGGGGTGAAGTAAAGCAAAGGTGGAGAGAGTCCCATCCTTTCTCATCCTCGGTGCCGTTAGCTCATTTTTATAAGGGAATCATAGCTAGCTTTACGGAAGGAATTATGACAAATTCAAAACTGGTTTGTGGGCTTCCTGGTGGCTTCTGGTGGGCCATGGAGGTCACCTAAAATGCTTAACAATGTGGTACTTTTGTTGTATCTGTTTTGGCTGATTTATTTATTTATTTATTTAAACATTTCTGTACTGCTTCCCTCACTCAAGAGTGACCCGAAGCGGTTTTATTGCACTACTTATTCATTGTAGCAAGGAGAGGTACACTTTGGCCCTTGAAATAGTTCAAAACTTGCCTCCCATTAGTCTTAGCATAAGGGACTGCGGTGGCTCAGTGGTTAGGATGCTGAACGTGATGACTGGAAGGTCGGCAGGTCAGCAGTTCGAGACCCGAGTGCTGCACGTTGGCAGTAGCTCTATCCGAGCTACTGCCAACCTAGCAATTTGAAAGCAAGAAATTGCAAGTAGATAAATAGGTACCACTTTGGTGGGGAAGGTAACAGTGTTCCATGCACTCTGGTGTCTGGTTATGCCTGCCGCATGGATGCAGAGAGACAGCACTGGCTCTTTGGCTGTAAACAGGGATGAGGCCTGAACCCTTGAGTCAGAGACCTTTACTTTTACTGGTCTTAGCGTGGCCAATGACCAGGTATTATGGGAATCATAACCTGAAACATTAAACTGTTGTGATCTTTTCAGGTCCCTCTGACATAAGTTTATTGCCAAAGAGGCTGCTGTGATTTAGTAATAAAGGCAACGTTCAAACTGGGAATCCACCGATTCTGAGCTCAGAAAGAGCTTCTGGATAGTTGGGGTGGACAGAGAACACCGAGGAAGAAGAACATAATAGGATGATGGCCCTATTATCTATATCAAAGATTTATATGAACCAAAACAAAAAAAGACAATAAACATTGTGGCACCTTAAGGAACACACTGCTTGCGCAGACTAACATGGCTACCACTTCAAAAACAAATATATGTTCTGTTATGTATTTGGCTCTTGATTTTTCTGACATGTACCACTTTGCCACTTCTAGAAACTCCTGCATTTGCAACCCACTTGACCATGACTGTGTCTTGTTTACAGGCAACCCAGTTAACAGAAAGGCCAGCCTGCGTAAAGAAAGACTACTCCAATTTCATGGCTTCCTTGAACTTGCGGAATCGCTATGCTGGGGAGGTAAGTAAGGCAGTGTTGAGTAAAAGCGTTCTCGCTGCTGTGTTGGGTTTGGGCTGTATTTATTTAGCCAGCACTTTAAAAAAAAAGATTTGTATCCTATTTTATAGAAGAGGGGAAGTTCACAGCGTATAATCAATAGAATATAGCAGATCCCCACACTTAAAGCCTAATTATCCCTCAATCACTGGCCATAAAGTAAGCCATCATAATTCAAACCCTATTTTTCATTCTAAAACTCCAGTTCCCTTTCTAGTCCTCCCTCCCGAACCGTGTTGTTTCCTCTTTCTTGCTCCCTCCATCATCCTCTCTCTTCTCAGCTCCATCATCTGCTGCCCTCCCTGCTCCATCTCCTCCTTTTGATATCTTCTCTTTCCCCCCTTCTCTCCCAATAATAATAATTATTATTCTGGGTTGAAAGGATTATTGCTGGATGAGGCTCCTTTCATGTCCCCAAGATCGTTGCCCACCAAAGTGGTCCCTATTTATTTACTGTACTTGCAATTTCTTGCTTTCAAACCGCTAGGTTGGCAGGAGCTGGGACAGAGACGGGCGCTCAGTCCGTCATGCAGTACCCGGGTCTCGAACTCCCAGCTTGCCAGCCTTCTGACTAACAAGGTGAACCTCTTAACCACTGATCCACCGCAGCCCCATCCCTTCCCT
This sequence comes from Bradypodion ventrale, assembly GCA_035047345.1. NCBI lineage: Eukaryota > Metazoa > Chordata > Lepidosauria > Squamata > Chamaeleonidae > Bradypodion > Bradypodion ventrale. The sequence goes on along the minus strand of JAWDJE010000015.1, from coordinate 8,966,696 downwards.
CCTCCATCACCCTGATTGCTCCTCCTCTCCCATTCCATTAACTGTGTCCCTCTTTGTCACTGCAATTTCTGAGGTCAGCGTACCAATCAAATTATTCATTAAATCTGATGTTAGTGGGCTGGCACTGGGTAATGTTGGAGGGATTGTTTTAGTGGAAGTCATTGTAAGTTCTAGCTCTACTGTGGACTGAAATAGAGACAACTTCTTCCTCTGTGTCTAGGCCACATGTGAAACTGCCAAAATGAACACACCTTTTTGGTGAGTTCGTTCTGCAGTTCCTTTCGCCAGCCCCAGTGTGAGAAAGATTAGCCAGCAACACAGGGATGCCGTTGCTCAAGGAATGCCTGGTTGTGGTTCAAAAACACCACATTCTTCATTCACATGGGCCTTAACATGCCCGAGGATGTTGCAGAGGATGTTGAGTACCAGGCTCCATCACTGATGTTGAGCCTGGATGCCGTCTCTTAGGCTCCCTCGGATGTTCAGCCACAATGTTTAATTGTATTTCAAGTTTTATGTAATTTACCATCTTTGTTTGTCTGTAAACCGCTTTGGGTCACCAATAGGTGAGGAAAGCGGTATAAAAATATAATAAATAAATAAATAAATAAATAAATAAATAAATAAATAAATAAATAAATAAATAAATAAATAAATAAATAAATAAATAAATAAATAAATAAATAAATGAGGCTCTTTCTGTTTACCCCATATAGAGAACTGATGTGGTATCAGTATTATTTAGAGCAAGGGTTCCCAACCTTTTCAAGCCGGGCCCGGGTTACGCTCTCTTAGTCAGCTTCGAGGGCCGGATGGCTATTTTGCCCTACCTGCACAATGGGGGTGGCTATTTTGTCCCAACAGCTTCAAAGGGATGACCATTTTGTTTCTTGGATGCCCTTGGAGCGTTGGGTAGGGGGCATATGAAATGGCACTGTGGGCCGGATCTTAGGTTGGGAACCCCTGATGTAGAGCTTACAAAGTGTCTTGGGGCTGCTAAGTGCTTCATCTATGTTTTAAATTTTATTTATTTGATAGCATTTACATATGACTTAATATATACTTCAGAGATTTTCTGATTACCTTTATTATTTTTAGCAACTCAGTCATTTTGAAGTAATCATATCTAACCGTTGAGTTAAATATCTATACTTTTCAGAAGTCCTCTTGATTGAAGTAAAGTCTCTTTAACAGGTAGCAGGGATGATTAATTACTGCAGTGCCACAGGTCACTCATGGGATCTTAATAAGCTGATGATCAAACAGCTGAACGACGCTCTGGAAGCAGCCCAGCCAGAACACTACACACAAGCCATGTTTAAGCTGACGGCACTGTTAATAAGCAGCAGAGGTAACAACAGTATGTGTGTGTGTGTATATGTGAGAGTGTGTGTTGAGAGAGAGAAAGAGAGAGAGGTGATAGAAGAGTAATATTAAAAAGGGGTTTTAAAGTCTTTATGAATATAATTGTTCTGCTAATGACATAAAGAAAATTATATTTATATTTTTATTTATTCATACATACATACATCTTAACCTATAAATCCAAGTGTTCACCGTTGGAACTGGCTATAGGTTGCTATGCGTCGCCCTACTGATCCGCACCCACCCTTCGTGCGCACGGCCGAATTGCCTACGCAGGTCAACGAAGGATTTAAAAATCCGGCACGGGGTCCTCAGCCCCACAAACGGCAAGAAAGGGAAAGAACTTCACTTCCCAACATTCCTTGCGCTGCGCCGCGCCAGAGCCAATCACGCTGAGAGGCTCTCGCACGGCGCAGCGTTCGGACACGCGCCGCAGCCAATTGAAACAAACGCATTTTAAAAAAACCCAGCAGAAACACAAAGCACCAGCCGATAACTACAAGCCCCAGCGTCCTGCGCGCCAACGCAGAACGCTGAGGAAAACGGCGCCCGGAAAATTTAAAAGAAAAACAGCTCACAGACAAGCAAAGACCAGCCGGCTTTCTTTTACTCACCCGCGGCGCCTGAAGCTCCCGAATGGAGTTTGTGGGGATAAAAGGACTATATTGCCCCAACCCATCTGGAAACAAAAGATGAGGCAGAGAGGATCAATCCCCAACCACCCCTCCTTAAAAAAACTCAGTCTTTTCTTCTTTTTAAAAACGGAGTTGTTTTAAGGAGGGGGGTGGGGGAAATCGATCCTCTCTGCCTGTTCCTCTCTGTCCAGAAGTGAAGGGCCAATATAACCTTTAATCCCAAAAAACCTCCCCAAAAAACCTCCCAACACTAGGGTAGGCAGCGGGGAGGGGGATCGCAGCCCCCACCCACTGATATTAAAGGGAAAAAACCATCTACCTTCACGATTCAACAAAAACAAAGCACGACTCCACAAAAACAAAGCACCATAACACACTACAGCTCCCCTGCCCACCACCTAGCCCACCCTTCCTAACCCCCAATGACCATGCCCCCATCCCCACCACGGGCCGCCGGCGTAGATATTCCAACCAGCCCGGCCTGCGAAAAAACCCCCAAACTACCACCACATGGTATTTCAATGGGCCACCCAGCCACCGAGGCCGGCCCACAGAAATACACACACCAAAAACACAAACAACAAAAATCCAAAAAAACAAGGACAAACACAACCCCCCACCCCCCACAAATCACAACAAAAGCACCCTGCAAAAATACCCCCAACCTACATCCCCCCACCCCCCACAAATCCAAAAAAACACAACACATAAAATAAACGAGCACACACCTTAAACCTCCAGCCTCAGCAAGGAGCACATGTGCAATGAAAAAAGAACAGGAAGAAAACACAGCCCACAACTGAGTTACCATTTCAAAATAGTGCAACAGCACCACCCAGTGGCTACAGCAAAAATAGCACTCAAAAACATTAAATTTAAAAAAACATACACTTACACATTGTTTAAAGAAATTCCATTATTTGTAAAAAAATATATATCAACCTTTCCTCTTTTAAAAATCCGATTTTATTATAACACTTTAAAAAACTACCTACGTATAAAAAACCATTATTTAAAAAAAGAAAAAAAAACTCATTTAAATACACATACAAGAAAAATAATCCAACAACCATTTCTCAATTTTTTTTTAAAATAACCCCAAAAAAAGCCCGGCAACGCCAGGCAACCCTTGCTAATATATACATAAATACCTACGTACATTTGTATACATCTGGGAGGAATGCCCACTTTGTTGTTGTCTACCAGCAGCCCCCACTTGAGCATGCGGGTCTTCCATTTAGGGACTCCAATCTTCAGTCTATTCAGGGTCCTCCAAGTGACATAAGGACATAAGGGAGGTTGAGTTCCTTAGTCATATCCCCCTTTAATGTTATTCCTTTGTCCAGTGAGCTCCTCCCTCCGTCTTCTGATGTGGTTGTGCTCTTTAGTACCTTCAAAAGTGTTTGTTCTTGCCATAAAGCTCTTCCTGGTTCTGAGCCGGTGGATTTAAGGCTCCGATCCATTCAGAGGATATCGACATATAACATATTATTCAACCCTACTAGAGTTGACCGATTTAATCAGTCAGACTTGTTAACTAAACAGTTGACTTAACAAAGGCCATTTTATCAGATAAGCCTATTGTAGTTAGGAGTAATAATTGGACGTAATCCATTAAAAAATCAATCCTTTATACATAGAAATTACGCATACAGGTAAAACTTGGGAAATTAGAATATCATGCAAATGTCCATTCATTTCACTTAAAAGGTGAAATGAGAGATGTCATGCCTTAATTTGTTATAATTGTGATAATCGTGGCGTACAGCGTACATGAGATTATGTGATGATTATGGGGTACTTGAGATTGGGGGGTTGGGGTTTTCATAAGCTGTAAGCCATAAGCATCCATATTATAACAACGTAAGGCTTGAACTATCTCACTTTGCATGTAATGAGTCTATCTCATATTTATTTGTTTCACCTTTTAAGTTGCATTACTGAACTGAATGAACATTTGCACGATATTCTAATTTCCCGAGTTTCACCTGTATATACTGCCCTTTAGCACTTATGGAACTCTCTTGGTGGTTCACAAGTTTCTTAACATTTTGCCACCAACATGCTGGATACTCTGGGGACATGCATTTATAACTATATTTAAATAACTTTAATTTAAATCAATGCCGTTTCAGACACGGACCCTCAGCTATTGCACCATCTTTGTTGGGGCCCTCTACGAATGTTCAGCGAACATGGCATGGAAACAGCCATTGCTTGCTGGGAATGGTTACTGGCTGCCAAGAATGGAATTGAAGTCCCGGTAAGGAAGATAAAAATTTTTATAGCCCAAAATGTTACCTGGAAGTCTGAAAATTTCATTTCCCCATTGCTGAAGTTGAAGAGGATGGAAGATTTTCCAATTAGGGGTAAAAGGATGGAACAGGTAGAACTGATAGGGATCCAAAATTTAAAGGACTGGATAAGTAAAATTAAGGATAGAAATGAATTAGAGACGACATTTCAGAAATTGAATCTAAATTGGCTGGAGAAAATACAGATAGTAAGCAAGATGTATAGAATGTTAATGAAAAGTGGAACTAGTCAGGCGTCATTAAGAAATATTTGGGAGATAGATGTGGGAATGAAAACAGAAGAGACAGCATGGAATAAACTATGAACCCAAAGAATAATGAAAAAAAATCAGTGAGAGATTTACGGAGCATTCCTCTATGCTGTTATGGAGGTGGTATATGGCGCCAGTGTGACTAAATCAAATTAACCATAATTATAAAAGTGAGTGTTGGAGGCATAAGGAACAAATTGGGACTCAACTTCATTTATAGTTGGGGTGCAAAGTGACAAATAATCTGTGGAGAAAAATGTTTAGAGAAATTAATATGATATTATCAATTAAAGTACAAATGAGTCCCAGAATTGCATTAATAATGGATTTAAGTGATATTAACTTAAATAAACACAAGAAAGAAATGATTATAATTATGCTTATAGCTATGAGACTAAAAATTGCTAAAAATTGGAAGATAAACATCTCAGGGGGCCTGCAGGATTAGTACAAGGAAGTATGGAACTTTGCACTAAATGGTAAATTAACATGTGGATTAAAATTTAAGAAAGGAATGAAAAAGAACAATGAGTTTGAATATTAAAACCAAAACCTTAAAATACTGTTATTTCAGTTTGACCTCCCACTTTGTCATTGGATGGACAAGAATGAATGTGTGCAAAATCATTTTATACATGCCAACTTTGAGTTCAGAACAGATTTGTGCTAGAAATGCTGCTTTTCTTGGTTGGGGTCGTATCCGACTCTAGGGGTCACTGCTCACCTCCATTTACAGCCAAAGAGCCAGCGCTGTCTGCATCTGCAGACATTTCCATGGACATGTGGCAGGCACGACTAGACACTGGAGTGCACAGAATGCTGTTACCTTCACACCAAAGTGCTCCCTATTTATCAACTTGCAATTTCTTGCTTTCAAACTGTTAGGTTGGCAGGAGCCAGGACAGAGTTGGGAGCTCACTCCATTGTGCAGCACTGGGGTGTCAAAATGCTGACCTGCCGGCCTTCCAGTGATCAAGTTCAGTGTCTTAATCACTAAGCCACCGCCGTCCCTTAGTTGCAGGAAGGAGAATATCCAGTGCAGATTAACTCCTGCTCCTCCTCTAAGTAGGGGTTTATGAAGCATCTGCTTGCGAATCGGCCCCTTCAAGTCTCCCCAGGATGTTTCTGGTGTGGTTCGTTCTTTGGCTTTTCCAGATCAGAATCATATCCTGCTTTCCAAAAGGTTATTTCATCGTTGCAGGGAAAGAGTTGCAATCCATGGTTCAGTAAATCTCTAGCATGGGAGTGTTGCAAAGACTGGTTTTCTCTGAAAGTGACTCTTGTTGAATTTGAAATACAGTAAAACCCCTACTTACAAAAAAAAGTCCACTCTGTAGGTTTTTGCTTAAATCAGTTTTTTATGTAACTCGAAGCAAACCCATAGGGAAAATGAAATTTTTATGTAAATCGAAGCAAACCCATAGGGAAATGAATTTTTATGTAACTTGAAACAAACCTATAGGGAAATGAATTTTTATGTAACTTGAAACAAACCTATAGGAAAAAGAATTTTTACATAACTTGAAGCAAACCCATAGGAAATTGTGTAAATCGGGACATGGGTTTAGCACAAAATCATGATGTAAGTCGAATTTTATGTAACTCGGGGCATTTGTAAGTCAGGGTTTTACTGTACGTGGATCATTAAGCAAAATGTCCCAACCCCATTCCATGAAACAGATGCTAGATCTGCTTAGCTTTGCACCGCTGTGCAGAATAAATAAAAAATAATAATACATTTTCAAGTTTAGAGCCTCCTCAAGGATTGTGGTATTGTTGAACTACAATCAGGCATACTCTGGGCAACAACAACCTTGTGCTGGCTAATCTTTCTCACGCTAGGTCAGGCAAAAGGAACTGCAGAATGACTTTGTCAAATGGTGGCTTCATTTTGGTAGTTTCACGTCTGGCCTAGACACAGAAAAAGAAGAAGAATTTTCAGCTTCTTTTCAATTTCAATAGGGACAATAGGGCTTTATTGGTTAAGATGCTGATCTTGACGACTGGAATGTTGACAGATCAGCAGTTCGTGACCCGAGTGCTGCCCAACGGAGTAAGCACCCGTCTCTGGTCCAGCTCCTTCCAACCTAGCGGTTCAAAAGCAAGAAATTGCAAGTAGATAAATAGGGACCACTTCAATGGGAAGTTAAATAGCATTCCATGCACTCTGGTGTCTAGTTATGCCTGCCGCATGACCACAGAAACGTTTGCAAACGTAGACTCTTTGGCTATAAATAGGGATGAGCACTGCCCTCTAGAATCAGAAATGACAGGCTTTTGAGTGAAAGCGACCTTCATTTGACTACATCCTCTGCTCCCAGAGTAAGGTTAAAGTTAGCAAGGTTGACACGTGTGGTGTTATCTTTTCAACGCAGTTCATGCGAGAGATGTCCGGAGCCTGGCAAATGACAGTGGAGCAGAAAGTTGGCCTGTTCTCTGCAGAGCAGAAAGAAGCAGATCCATTAGCGGCTTCAGAAGAGAGTCAGCCCAGACCGTGTCCACCAGAAGTTACACCTCATTACATCTGGATTGAAGCAAGTACTCCTTTTCAATAACCCTGAAACCTTTTTTTCTAATAAACTTTAAAAAAAATCCCTTTTAGACCCTGTACTGTAGAAAGTTTTCCAGGTGTAGAGTAGTGATCTTATGTTAACAAGAACCTATAACAGTGATAGTGAACCTTGACACTCCAGGTGTTCTTGGACTTCAATTCCCAGAAGCCCAAGTCCTTGTAAATCCACATGAATGGGTATACTGCACGTTTGTGTGGATTCACAGGGACTTGGGCTTCTGGGAATTGAAGTCCAAGAACAGCTGGAGGGCCAAGGTTCGCCATGATGGACCTATAAGAATGCAAGCATTTTAAAATGTGATCTTCTTCTGGGTCACCCAAGGCCCATTTAGTTGAATATCTGGTGTGCCAGAATTTATTTATTTTTTATTTATTTGGATTTATATTGGCGCCCCCTCGCCAATGCCACTCCGGGCGGCTCACAAATATAAACATCACACATAACAATAAAACAGAAACCTCAAACTTTAAAAAACCATTAAAACCATTAAAAACCCTCCCAACAATCACAAATTAAAATTGAACTAAAAACACAGATGACCTTCAATATATAAGCCAGCGAAGGGGCGGGGGGGGGGGGGGGAGGCTACCGCTTGCCAGCCAGAAGCCTCTTAAAAGCCCAGAAGATCTTTCCTTGCATCAGTGAATGCATCTGAGTTCCTTTTAAGGCCATTGTGTTTCATTGCAGTGTGTTGCAAAACTTTAAAATAAATTAGCAATAAATGGAGCTGTGCTGCTGAGGGTGACCTGTCTAAACATTGATTTGTTTCCATGCAGTTCCTTGTGCAAAGGTTTGAAATTGCAAAGTACTGTAGCTCCGACCAGGTGGAAATCTTCTCCAGTTTACTCCAGCGCTCCCTTTCTCTGAACATTGGAGGAGCAAAAGGCAGTACAAATCGACACGTGGCAGCTATTGGGCCACGTTTCAAGTAAGTGGATCTTTTGATCGGTTCAGAGGGCAGTGATGATGGCAAAAAAAAATATTTCAAGTAGATTGGGGAACAGGTACATTGATATTGAGGTGACTTTGTGGTTAAGACAGTAAACTTGATGACTGGAGGGTTGGCAGGTCGGCAGTTGGAGACCCCTCAGTGCTGCATGATGGAGTGAGCTACAGCCTCTGTCCCAGCTCCTGCCAACCCTGCAATTTGAAAGCAAGAAATTGCAAGTAGATAAATGGGTGCCACTTTGATGGGAAAGGCAACAGCGTTCTGTATTTAGTCATGCTTGCCACATGTCCACAGAAATGTCTGCAGACACAGACAGGGCTGGTTCTATGGCTATAAACAGAGAAGAGCACCAGAGCCTAGAGTCAGATATAACTGGCTTTTGAGCAAGGGTGATCTTTACCTTTATCTGATTCATGATGCTTTGCATCGAGGAATTATGAAATGTTTTGGCTTTACTGCAGCAGTGGCATTTGATGGCTTTCATTAAAATGCAGTTCAGCTGAGTAGCAGGATTTGAACCCATTGCAATGATGCACCTGTTTTCAAAGAATTGCATATGACCATGATGGCGAACCCTGGCACTCCAGATATTCTTGGACTTCAATTCCCAGAAGCCCAAGCCCCCATGAATCCACACGAATGGGTTTGCTGCGATTCATCCGGCCCATGCCGCCCCCGTCGCTCCTGGAAGCGGAAGTAAAACACGGTGTATGGATGAATCGCAGCAAACCCATTTGTGTGGATTCATGGGGGCTTGGACCTTTGGGAATTGAAGTCCAAAAACATCTGGAGTGCCAAGGTTTGCCATCATGAGCATATGATGTTTTGAAAGCATTCTCCAGGGAATACGTGCATTAATTGTCATTTGGTGAGTGGTATGCATACAGATCTCTGCCAGGCCACTTTAATAATAATAATAATAATAATAATAATAATAATAATAATAATAATAATAATAATAATAATAATGTGCCATCAATTCCAACTTAATGGTGAATCTTTCTAGGATTCTAGTGAGAGAATTACACAGAGGTGCTTTAAAACCCTTCTCTTCCTTTGGTGGGCATCCTGAGACTTGCCCAATGGTACACACATGGCTTTTCTCCTGGAAGGCACCTTGTAGGGAATTGAACCTCTGGCTCTGCAGACAGATACCTCAACAACTGAGCTATCCAGCCAGCAAGGCCAACGTATGGTGGCAAAAAATGGACTGAAGTGAGACACTTGCTAGCTTGGGCCCATGTATGGATCCCCTTCCATTTTACATGTTAGTTTAATTCTTTAGGTTGCTAACGTTGGGACTGTCCCTGTTGCACGCTGATGTGGTTCCGAATGCGACCATCCGCAATGTCTTGAGAGAGAAGATTTATTCAACTGCTTTTGATTACTTCAGGTACTATGGATGTTTTGTCTCATCTTCTAGATGTGAGATTTAAAAAGAGAGAATACAAGCAAACCTCCCCCCCCCGCCCCACCGCATACTAGCATACTGGTAACCTCAGCCCAAAAACATGTTTTAGGATGTTTTATTTAAGGAAGTAGACTTGTATTTTTAGTGGTCTTTCTTGGACATACAGTAAAACCTTGACTTACATATGCCTCGAGTTACATAAAATTCGACTTACATAATGATTTTGTGCTAAAACCATGTCCTGATTTACACGATTTCCTATGGGCTTGCTTCGAGTTACATAAATATTCTTTTTCCCATGGGTTTGCTTCGAGTTAAGTAAACATTCATTTCCCTATGAGTTTGCTTCGATTTACATAAAAATTTCATTTTTCCTATGGGTTTGCTTCGAGTTACATAAAAAAAAATTCCTGTGGGTTTGCTTTGAGTTACATAAAAAACCGATTTAAGCAAAAGCCTATGGAACGGACTTTTTTTCGTAAGTAGGGGTTTTACTGTAATCCTAAAAGGTTCCCCAACCTTGCTATAAACCATAGTCAGGATTAATAATGGTTTAGGGTTCAGCCACAACATTAAACTATAGTTGACTGAAAATTGGCAGGGGGTGGTGACTTCTCTTGCCTGCACAGAGAAGAGGAATCACAAAATTGTAGAGCTGGTGTGCTCCCTGAGGATGATTGAACCCAGCCCCCTGTCACTGTAGGAAATCCACTGTTGAGTATTTCTAGTAGGTGGCTATCCATCATCTGCTTAAAATTCTCCAGTGAAGGAGTGTCCACCACTCTCTGAAGCAGTTGATTTCATTGCCAAATGGCTCTTACTGTTAGCAAGTGTTTCCTGATGTTTACTTGAAACCTTTCTTCTTGCATCTTGAATTCATGACATCTGGTCCTGTCCCCTTGAGCTGTACAAAAACCAAGCTTGCTCCATCTTCCACGTAACAGACTTTCAAATGCTTGAAGATGGGGATGATATCATAGAACAGAGAATACAAATCTGGATATAGTTTAGCATTGGGTCCAAAGCAAGCCATTGTCTTTTGTCAGAAGCATCTATGTCCGTGATAGCAAACCTTGGCACACCAGATGTTCTTGGACTTCAATTCCCAGAAGCCCCTGTGAATCCACACGAATGGGTTTACTGCGATTCATCTGGCCCATGCCACCCTCGTCGGTCCTGGAAGCGGAAGTAAAACGCGCCCATACGGGTGCATTTTACTTCCGCTTCCAGGAGCGATGAGGGTGGCGTAGGCTGGATGAATCACAGTAAACCCACTTGTGTGGTTTCACGGAGACTTCTGGGAATTGAAGTCCAAGAACATCTGGTGTGCCAAGGTTCACCATCATGGATCCATGTCATTGCACATATTCTGTTTTCAGCTGTGCCCCCAAGTGTCCAACCCAAGGAGAGAAGAGGCTGCGGGAGGACATCATCATATTGATCAAATTTTGGACTGCAATGTTCTCTGACAAGAAATATTTAACAGCCAGCCAGCTTGTGCCCCCCGGTGAGTCTTAAATAGAAAACTACCAATAACCTTTCTTTGCCTCCCACCCACTTCCCCTGCCCTTCTTAAGTTATTGTCTTCAGTGACAGAACATTTTTGTTTTTAGATAATCAAGACACACGGAGCAACTTGGACATCACAGTTGGGTCCCGACAGCAAGCAACACAGGGCTGGATAAATACATACCCTTTGTCCAGTGGCATGTCAACCATCTCAAAAAAGTCAGGTCTGTTTTCTGTGCAGCGACTCCATGCTGAGTACTAGTCACCCTTTCTGTATTGACGTTACATCCTGGCTATCTTCTGTGGGGCTCAAGATAGCCAGTAGGTTTCCCCACCCATTTCCATTCGATGTTTCCAAGAATAGCATGAGCTAAGCAAGGTCATTAGGTTATGGCTGCTTAAGGTGACTGTGAGTTTTCATGGATTGAGAGGAGAAGATGTCTGTAACCAGAGTCTCCCCAGTCATTGTAGAAGTCATATACCACTCTATGTGGGTACAGTATTGTTTGCACTGATTGACAACAGATATGCAGAAATTCAGACTGAAATCTTGCCAACCCAGCTATTTTTCAAGAGAGGTGCATGGTAGATAACCACAGTTAACATATCCTGTAAACCACCTCCTCCTCCTCCTCTTCTTCTTCTTCCTCTTCTTCTTCATCATCTGTCCTGAGAATTTAATGCAGTG